>CM065398.1:18417500-19017500 GCA_033060915.1 Euryodendron excelsum
CTCTCTAGGACTGGGCGGTCTTAGGAACCAACACTGCACAAGTAGTTTTCCAAGACCGGGAGGTCTTGGAAACCAACATCTAGGTTAACACCGGTGCCTACTAGCCCGACCCAGTGAAAAATGACCAAAACTGTCCTTTAGGCCTCTAGGCATGTTTTGAGAAAGTTCAAAATCCCTTAAAACGGTAAGTCTGCCCTTCCAAAATGTTACTAAACTGTTAGGTGTACTCCACACGTTTATCCAGTCCAATTCGGGTCCCATTTCGACTAACTTCGATCAAAATAATCATTTTGCCCCTTAGCACCCCAGCATTGCACAAACCCCACTGAGCCGTAAAAGACTCTCTTGAAAACATCCCTGAACGACCTGGCATGCTTAATATGACATTCCGATCTATTCCTAACCATTTGCAGCCAAAACTTGCCAAAATAACCGTTTTGCCCATGACGACCCGAACGCGCCCCAAAACAACACTGGACCTAGGTTACTGAACGGCGGATCTCGTCGTACACCCCTGTTTAACCTAAGGAGGACCTCACGATGTTAAACACCCATAACTCGATAAAAGTTCCCTAGAGCGTCTTGTAGACGCTCTACCTAAATTCTCATTTCTTTAGATTTCCTAGTTATAACGCACCATCAAATGACTTGAGAAATGCGTAAATTAGAGAATTCCTAAAAGCTCGTTCATAGATCTTTCCATCGATACAGCTCGATCAGATAGATAGCTCCCCGAAGCCCTTCATTGTATGGCTTGAAAACTGAAACTTTCAGCAACCCTTGGAGCGTCTCGCAAACATTTCGCCTAGATTGAATTTTCCTCAATTCCCTAATTGCAACGCACCGTTAAACGACTTAAGCAATGTGTAAATCAAGAAATTCCTGAAAGTATTTCCAGAGTACTTTCCGTCGGTACAGTCCGATCGAAGAGATCGCTTCCCGAAGGCCTTGATCATGCAATACGAAAATAGTTACTTTCGAACCACCATGGAGCGTATCACAGACGCTCCGCAAAGATGCCATTTTAAACATGTTCCCCGAGACAATATCCCACACTTTCGAACACCATTCAAACTTTTTAAAAACATGAAAGTTCACGAGAAACCCTAGGAGAACATTGTGGGTGCAACCGATTCCCCCGAAACCTTCCCGGTTAGCTCAATTATCGAGGCAAAGTTTAAACGAACACTCCTAGTGATGGAGCGTATGCTGCATGCACCCAGATTTGGATCAAATCGACCAAAGTTTAATCAACCATCAAGATTTAGCCAGTACAAGGGTGCCACATGGCATTCTGGCAATGGAATAGTACTGGCGCATGTGCTACCTGCGCTATAGCAAATTTTGGCCAGGCGCATGTAGCACATGTGCCCCTATTCCCCTTATAAATAGTGCCCCCCCCCCCCCCCTCTTTGCATATTCCAGGACCAAAAATTTATGCGAAGCTCTGTTGAAACTGCTCCAGAACCTCAAATCTCTACATACATTCCACTCCCCCAATACTTAGGCTAGATTCCACCTCCCTCTAGCCCATACACTTCACCTACATAGCCCTATACAACATTAAACCCCTCCTTCCAGCCCCCAAGCCTACTTGAAGCCATCTAAGTTCAAGTCAAGGCACCCATAGAAGATTACAAGTGTGTTGAAGGCTAAAAATGGTATTTCTTTTATATTTTTGTTTTTCCCCACTCTTGTCTTCTCCCTCTTAGTCTACTTAGGCTATTCTCTGTTTTAATCTCCATCTTCAACCCCCCTTTCTTGCATGCTTGATCCAAGAGGGCTCTTAATTCATGCCTAGAGGAAAGCTAGTGGGAGCCACCATGTAGGGGGATCTCTCACTAGCTTACTTTGGGATGGTATGGCCTAGGAGCTCCTTGTTTATGTGATGTAGCCTAAAGCTTTGTATGTATTTATGACCCCCTTGCATTTTGTTATCTTGATTATGTCTTGTGTGCTTAGCTTCATCTTTATGTTTATAATCATGTCCTGCAAAGCTTGCATTATTCTTATTTTCGTGCCACTTTCTAGTTCAATAACCCTTTCAAAATGGTTCTAAGAATTGGTTTCCTGAAGTTTAGGATGAGACATTAGAAGTCATACCTTAGAAAATCTCCTATTACCCCCTAACTCTCACTTTTGCATCATTACATTCCAACTTGCATGAAAATGGTCTTCAAACTCTCTAATTCCCAAGGTTTCTATTCTTTCGAGTTTAGTGGTTGAAATGACCCATGGAACCTTCTTTTGAGTGGTCTCCCTTTTATATTGGCCATAGGAGCCCTAAATTGTTAGAATGATTTCATTCTTGCACACAAATGGTTTCCAAACTCTTTAATTTCTAAGGTTTCCATTCTCTCAAGTTTAGTGGTTAGAATGGCCCCATGGAACCTTTTCTTGAGTGGTCTCCCTTTACATTAGTCATAAGAACCCTAATTTGTTAGAATGGTTTTCTTTAAAAATGGTTCAAAACCTTTTTCTTAAAAATGATTTTCAAAAATCCATTTTCTCTACCTTTGCATTAAAAATGGTTTTCCAAAGGTTGTCACCCTTGTGTTGATTCTTGAAACCCATACTCTCGTCAAGATAAAAGTTATAATGGTCCCAAGTAAACCTCCTTTAGAATGGTTTTCAAACACCAACCATATAAACCATATTCTTGGCTAGAGTCAAATTTTCATGGAAATGATCTTCAAAAGGGTTGTCTACCAAAGTCCTTTACATAACATGATTTGTTTTTTAAAACTCTTTTAAAAAATGCATAAAACCACCTTCCAAAATCATCTTCCAATCCAATCTTAGGTTAACTTGACCCTAGTTGTCAAACCCTAGGTTAACTTGACCCTAGTTATCCAATCCTAGGTTAACTTGACCCTAGTTATCCAACCCTAGGTTAACTTTACCCTAGTTGTCCAACCCTAGGTTAACTTGACCCTAGTTGCCTAACCCTAGGTTAATCAAACCCTAGTTGATTAACCCTAAGTCACCTCGACCCAAGGTTGACCTCACCTTAGGTCACTCCTAACCTTAGGCTAACACAACCTAGGTAAATATACTTCAAGGTTCCAACTTATGGACCTCTTTTAAATGATCTTTCTTTTTAAAACTATCCTTATGACTCACTTTTTCAAAACCACTTACTCTTTTGAGATTTCAAAACCCAACTCCATAACCTCTTCAAATGTTCTCAAAGTATTTCCCAAAAATATTTTCAAAAACTCACAAGCCTAAGGTGTCCCAACCCCTTTTATGTTTAGGAATTCCAAAGGAACGTGATACATCAAGAACAATTCCCAAGGTCATCCATATTAGCATTCCAAAACCACTTTCAAAAGCTTTTTCTAAGACAAGTTCATAAAAATATCTCAAAACCCTACCTCCAAGGTTTTCAAAACAAGACATCAAAGCTCTCTTGAGTTACTTGAAAGCACTTCCAAAACTCCCTTGAGTTGTTCCAAAAACATTTCAAAACACTTCAAAATCTCATTTCAAGAGTTTCAAAGTTCGATTTCAAAACACCTCAACATCCGATTTCAAGTCAAAATTCTCTAGTCATATTTCCAAAGACCTCAAAGTGTCTTCAAGCTTTCCAAAGGCCCCAATGCTCCTATTTTCAATTAGGCTCTTGCCCGAACTACGAATGACCTATCACCAAATGAGATACGTAAGCAATACCAAATGGTGCGGTCATAACTTCCATTTCAACTTCAGTCTCTTTTTCAAAAGTTTCTATTAATTCAAAGTTTCTATCTCAAACCCCTTCAAACTCCCATGTTTTCAAACTTCTTCCCAAAAACTTGCATCATCCATCATTCATCCAAAAAGTGATAATTGAACCCCCTTTTCAAAATTCTAAAGTGGATATTAAGCGGATAATGGTAGCCAATTATTCTAGTGAGCGAATAAAAGGGTGATTAGACATGTAGGTACCAAAAGGGTGGGGTAGAGTGATGATCTTAGGATATTTTCTCTACACGTAACCAACCCTCGCACCATATATTTCTGTTTTTGAAATACCAAAATAGAGTTATTTTTCAAAAGGGCTTAAATCTTTCCAAAGGTTGTCAACTAACCTATTTTCTTATAAACCATCTCCTGAGGGAGTTTTCAAAATCTTTTTCAAAAACCCTAAGTTTAATCTTCAAATTAATACTTAGTTTTAGGTGCCCTAACTCACCTTAATCAAGTTAGGTGGCGACTCTTATTTTTCTAAAAAGCCCTTACTCAAACTAATTTTAAGATCAAACCTAGTCGTACTCATCTTCCTTGTAGGATGAGTTCTAGTGACAGAGTTTCGTACTTTTGGTCTCCGAGCTGAAAGGACCTTGGACCCAAAAATCGGGGTGCAATAGTAAAGATAGTGAGCAGGAAAATAAGACTCTAACTGGCTAGGATTGGATGAGTTTGCAATCTTGTTCAAGCATTTGTAGGTACTTGTTAAGATAGGTATAGCAAGGAAGATTTCTTGACCAGATGCCATCATGCTTGCAACTTTGAAAGTGGTCGGCCAGATAGTGTTGATGTAATACCCGTTATATTTTTCCTTGACTGCATTAACCATAACGGGACTGATTAAGACACTACCATAGGGTCTTAAGTCATAAGCAAAACCTTTTCAAGCCCAATCCTGTCCTTTTGTAGAAACTCAATTCCCCGGAAAAGAGTTTGAATCTCATTACCTGACAATTTGCATCAGCTAGCATCCTAACTTTAAGCAGAGCTTTCTCTCTCGTCTTTCATTGGATTTCGACGAATTAGATGTCTAAAATTATCACCTTTTCGAGCTTGATGCCTTGGTAATCTCAGAACTCCACTCTGTAGAGTTTCGTTCCCCTGGAAAGCCCCCGAACGCCGCTGCACTTGGAAATTCGCACCCAAATCTCTCGAAACTTCGTTTTGAATTTTCTCTCTCACCCGCTATCGGATTGCGCATTCGACGAAAAACGAAAACCTTAAACTTAGTCGCTTTAAACTAGGGACTCCCTTCTATATTGTGAAATTTGCCCCCACCCCACCAACTTGCATGGCCGATTCGTTAATAGCTTGGGCAACACATATGCATGAGCATATGTATACAAAAATGCATGCATGCCTGTATATATATATGCATGTACACCTATCCTTTTGGACTTAATGCAACAAAGGCCTATATTTTAAACGCACTATCATAATAACATAAGATTTTTAGACCTCCGTTGCCATGCACTTGCGGGACTGTCGCGCCCCGGTTTTTGGGTGTCCAATGTCCTTTCGGTTCGGAGACCCTAAAGCACGGAACTCTGTCACTAGAACTCGTCCTCCTAGAAGGACAAGTGCGACTAGGTTTGAAAATTGATTTGACTAAGGGCTTTTTCTAGAAAAATAGGAGTCGCCACCTAACTTGATAAAGGTGAGTTAGGGCACCTTAAACTAAGCGTTAATCCGAAGATTAAACTTAGAGTTTATGAAAAGGTTTTTTGAAAACTCCCTCAAGAGAGGGCTTTTAAGAAAATAGGTTACTTGGCAACATTTGGAAATATTTAAGCCCTTTTTGAAATAACTCCATTTTGGTCTTTCGAAAACAGAAATCTAAGGTTCGGGGGTTGATTACGTGTAGGGAAGATATCCTATGATCATCACCCTACCCCGCCCTTTTGGTACCTACATGTCTAATTACCCTTGGTTCACTCACTAGAATAACCGGTTACCATTGTCCACTTAATATCCACTTTACAACTTTGAAAAAGGGATTTAGTCATCACTTTCTGGATGAATGATGCATGATGCAAGTTTTGGGAGAAGTTTAAAAACAATGGAGGTCTTGAAAGAGTATGGAATAGAAACTTTGAATTGATTGGAATTTATGAAAAAGGGATTGGGGTTGAAATAAAAGTTATGACCGCACCATTTTAGGTTGCCAACGTATCTCATTTGGAGAGAATCAGGTCATTCGTAGTTCGGGTAAGAGTCTGATGGAAAATAGGCGCATTAGAGCCTTTGGAAAGTTTGAAGACACATTGAGGTTTTTGAAAAAGCTTAAGACACTTTGAGATCTTTGGAAGTTGAAGACTTTTTGTGGTCTTGAAAGTTTTGACTTGAAATCGGATGGTGGTGTGTTTTGAAAATGCTTTTGGATCAATTTGATAGAATTTTGAAAAATGTTTTTGGATAACTCAAGAGAGTTTGAGAGTGTTTTTGAAATCTTGTTTTGAAAACCTTGGAGGTATGATTTCGGAATGTTTTGATGAATTTGTTTTTGAAAGTGGTGTTTGAAATCCTAATATGGAAACCTTAGGGGTTGTTCTTGTTTTGTCACGTGTCCTTAGAATCCCTAACCATGAGAGGGCTAGGGACACCTTAGGTTTGTGACCTTTTGAAAGTATTTTTTGAAAATGCCTTAGAGTGTAGGAATATTAGAAGAGTGTATGGAGTTGGGTTTTTGAAATCAAGGGAATAGGAGGTTTCAGAAAATAAGCTATGAGAATAATTTGAAAATTTTGAATGATCATTTAGAAAAGGGTCCAAGAGTTGGGACTTTGAAGTTCACTTAACCTAGGTTGGGTTAGCCTAGGGTTAGGGGGAACCTAAGGTTAAGAAGACTAAGGGTTAACTAACTAGGGTTAAGTTACCTAGGGTTAGGTAACTAGGGTCAAGTTAACTTAAGGTTAGGTAACTAGGGTCAAGTTAACCTAGGGTTAGGTAACTAGGGTCAAGTTAACCTAGGGTTAGGCAACTAGGTTCAAGTTAACCCAGGGTTAGGTAACTAGGGTCAAGTTAACCTAGGGTTAGGCAACTAGGGTCAAGTTAACCTAGGGTTAGGTAACCAGGGTCAAGTTAACCTAAGGTTAGGCAACTAGGGTCAAATTGACCTAGGGTTAGGTAACTAGGATCAAATTGACCTAGGGTTTGGTAACTAGGGTTAAGTTAACCTAAGGTTAGATTGGAGAATGGTCTTGAAAGTTGTTTTGATGCACTCTTGGAAAGAGTTTTGAAAACACAACATGATATGCAATGGACTTTGGTTGGTAATCTTTATGAAGATCATTTTTATGAAAATTTTGACTCTAGCCAATAATATGGTTTATATGGTTGGTGATTGGAGACCATTCCAAGGAAGGTTTCCTTATGGCCATTATAACCAATATCTTGACAAGAGTATAAGGGGTCAATATTCAACATAATGATAGTGATTTTTGGAAGATGGTGAGAGTGCATTTTTGAAATCATTTTTGGAGAAGGATTTTGAAAACCATTTTCTCAAGGAAACCATTCCATCAAGAGAGGGTTCATATGGCCAATAAATGGGAGACCACTCAAGAGAGGGTTCCATGAGGCCATTTCAACCACTAACTTTGAGAGAACGGAAACCTTGAATATTAGAGAGTTTGAAAGCAATTTTCATGCAAGTTGAAATACAATGGTGCAAAAGTATGAATCAGGGGGTTGTGAGGGATTTTCTAAGGCATGACTCCTAAGGTCTCACCCTAAACTTCAAGGGGCCAACTCTTGGAACAATTTTTGAACGACATGTAGAACTTGGAAATATCATGAAATTAAGAGTGATGCATGCATTGTGGGATATGGCAATAAACATAAAATGAAGCCAAGCATACAAGACATGATCAAAATAATAATATGCAAGGGGTCATGATTCACATATAAGGCTTTTACGCTTCACCATACAAACAAGGGGCTCTTAGGCCATACCATCTTAAAGTAGGCTAGTGAGAGGTCCTCCTACACGGTGGCTCTCACTTGCTTTCCTCTAGGCATGATCTGGGAGCCCTCTTGGCTCAAGCATGCCAGAAAGGGGGTTGAAGATGGGAATTAAAATAGAGAATAGCCTAAGTAGGCTAGGAGGGAGAAGAGAAGAGTGGGGGAGAGCACAAATGTAAAAGGGATACCACCTTTTGTCTTCAACACTCTTGTAGTCTCCAATTGATGTTTTGATTAAAGCTTGAGTGGCTTCAAGAAGGCTTGAGGGGCTTGAGTGGAGTATATAAGTGTATATGAGGCCTTGTATATGGAGTGTACAGGCTTAGGAGGGGTAAAATCTAGCCTAAGTGTTGGAGGGGAGGAATATATGTAGAGATTCGAGTTTCTGGAGTGATTTCAGCAGAGTTTCGTATCAATTTCGGACCTGGAATATGCAAGGGGAAGGCCTCTATTTATAGGCAATCTGGAACAGACCATGCGCATGTGCTACATGCGCATGGCCAAAATTTGGCCGTGCGCATGTAGGACATGTGCAGGTACTGTTCCATTGCCAGAATAACACGTGGCACCATATGTACTGATTAAATCTCGAGCGTTGATCGAAATTCGATCGATCTAAACAAAATTTGAGCGCATGTAGCATACACTCCATCACCGGGAAGATTCGCCCAAACTTTGCTTTGAAAATTGGGTCAATCGGGAAAGTTCCGGGGAAATCGGTCGCACTGGAGGTGTTTTCCTAGTGCTTCTGATGAACTTTCATGTTTTCGAAAAGTTTAAATTATGTTTGGAGGTGAGTGATATTGCCTTGGGAAGCATGCCAGAAAGGACACTTTTGTGGAGCGTCTGTGATACGCTCCGTGTGTGTTCAAAAGTAACTGTTTTCATTTGACGTGATCGAGGCCTTCGAGAAGCGATCTATTCGATCGGACCGTTCCGATGGAAAGTGCTTGGAAAGTGCTCTGAAAATACTTTCCAGAATTTTCAAATTTACGCATTTCTTAAGTCGTTTGACGGTGTGTTTTGATTAGGGAATCGAAGAAAAAGTCAACCTTGGCGGAGCGTCTGCGAGACGCTCCAGGGGTTGCTAAAAGTCATGGTTTGCACACCATATGATGGAGGGCTTCAGGGAGAGATCTATTCGATCGAACCGTATCGATGGAAAGATCTATGGACGAGTGTTCGAGAATTCTCTGATTTATAGATTTCTCAAGTCGGTTGACGGTGCGTTATAACAAGGGAATCGGAGGAAAAGACAATTTAGGCGAAGCATTTGCGAGACGCTCCAGGGAACTTTTGTCGAGTCGTGTGAGTTTAGCATCGTAGGGTATTCCTTGGGTTAAACAAAGGCGGCTGGTGAAACCTCCGCTCGAAATCCCAAGACCGGTGCTGTTTCGGGGCATATTTGGGCTTCCAGGGGCAAAACGGTCATTTTGACCGGAGTTGACTGGAAAGGGTCAGGAATGGTCCGGTATGCTGTGTTAGGCGTGTAGGGCTATTCAGGGATGGTTTTGAGAGAGTCCGTTGCTGTTCAGCGGGGTTTGTGCTATGTTGAGTCGCTCGGGGGTAAAATGGTCATTTTGATCGGAGTGGGCCGGAATAGGACCGGATTTGGACCGAATAGCGTGCGAGGGACGCCTGATGGTTTGACAATATTTGGAAGGATGGACTTATCGTTTTAAGGAACTTTGAACTTTCTCAAAACGTGCCTAGAGGCCTAAAAGGGCAGGTTTGGTCATTTTTCACCGAGTCGGGCTAGCAGGCGCCGATGTTGACTTAGGTGTTGGTTCCCAAGACCATCCGGTCTTGAAAAACTACGTGTGCGGTGTTGGTCTCTAAGAACGCCTGGTCTTAGAGAGCTACTTGTAGGGTGGTGTTGTTTCTTGAGAACGCTTTGTCCTAGAAAGTTACCTGGAAGGGTGGTGTTGGTCTCCGAGAACGCTTGGTCTCGGAGAACTACCGAATAACGGACATTCTACATTGGTGGGCTAGCAGACGCCAGAAGTGAACCGTCTGGAATCTTTGATGAGGTGTTGGTCCCCGAGATCGCCCGATCCCAGAAAGCTACCTGGATGGTGTTGGTTTCTGGGACCGCCTGGTCCAGAAAACTGCTTGGAATAATGGTGCTTAAGGCTTCAGCGGATCTTTGTGGGCCCGAGAAGCGACCAGCTGGTTGGATTAGAGATTGAAAGGCTCATCTTGAGCCTGCCTGTGTTGTGATGTCGGAAATTGAATCCGGTCGGGCCGGAGATTGCCGAGCGGGCAAAAATGAGGTGCTTACAGGGACAAAACTTCTCACTTAGCCAATAAGAATCAAGGATAAGGGAAAGAGGGAGGGATTGGGGACTAGGAAACGGGAAGGCAGGTCACCGAGGGGAATGTCGTCTAGGAGTCTCGGGCTGAAAATTCTCCATGCTCCCCACATGTTGGGCAAGCATAAGAAGAAGCTATATACGCAGCATATTGTAGAGAGAGAGAGGGACGTTGAAGAGGGTATAGTTATAGAGAGAGAGAGAGAGAGACGGGGAGAGAGTAGAGTTATGGAGAAACAGAGAGGGAGTTCACCCCTGTTACACCCACCCAGCTAATATAAATACACACACACTCCCTCCCTCATTCAACTTATGCGAGAGAGAGGTTGAGAAGAAGAGTTGTAGAGAGAGAAAGAGAGAGAAACCTAGAGAAAAAAAGAAAGAGAAGGCGGGGAAGAGATGGGTTAGGGCTGTACCATTCGAAAGCCAAGTGAGGAGACTATATTCACCACCCTATAACCCTTCTAAACCCAACACAAAGCCCCCCACAACCTCACTGTAGACCCGAGAGCCAAGAGAGAAACATTGAGCGATGTGGAACACCAACCATCTCATTACAGCAACCCCAGGAGCCGAGGGCTGTTACAGGAGCTTGGGACTTCTCGGGGACCCCTTCTGGGTGTCCTAGGGAGGTCCAAGTCCTCTACGCATGGGCCAAAAACTCTTGGAGTGCCGAACCCGTTGGAAATACTTCAAAAAATCGTAACTCCAGCCACCAGCAAACTTTGCGAATCGGATCACTTGGGGACGAATCGTCTCTGGGCAAGGAACAAAAGTCGTGAAGGGACCATGACCAAATTATCACGGGAAGCTAGCTAAAAATGCAGTTGCAGGTCGGTAACCTTAGGGTTCCGCCATGCAGCCGGCGTTTCGGGCCATTTCGGCCACCTCCGACCATCTCTGGCCAAGCTCTGACCATGAATGTGTGACCCAGGTCCTTACCAATCTCTGGGTCACACATGCATGGCCAGGAGGTGCCGGGAGTGGCCAGAACATGGGCTGGAAGCTCTGCCAGTCGCTCGAGAGGAAGAAGAAGGCCAAGCCTTCCACCCCCACGCGCGACTGGTGGTGCGTGCCGGTGCGTGGCAGGTTCAATGATGCTGAAATTTTTATGGCAGCCTTTATAATACTTCGAGAGGCTACCCTAAAATTTTCAGGGCAATCGGAGACTTTTGTGAATTTCCATGAATTATTTACAATTGAAAGGATGGAAATTCACAGAAAACAATTTATAAGTAGAAAATTTTGGAAAATTATCAGGATACCCCTAAATATTCAGGGGTCCCAAAAATGGAAGCTTCCAGAGTCTCTCTATCTTGAGTCACAAGTAGTTTTGTTCCTAGCCTGGCAATGAATGTCACCCCAAAGAGGGAGCCTGAGCCTTCCACCTCATTTAACTTTAGTGTTCACTGATTTAACTTACCCCTCCCCACCTAACCATGTTTTAACGGAGTCCTTTTGCAATAAGATAACAAAAAGACTGAGGTGGAATGTTCTTTTCCTTTCTTTTACAGAAATACTAAACCATCTTGATTCCAGAAAGATCCTAAGGGTAGGAATCTATGCATTTCCTTAAGATTCATATTCACATCTTTTCCCTATAGAAGCTATGCTTTATGCTTACTTGTCAAATTATCTTTCTGTTTTGAATATCTTTCTATTATTAACTTAAAAATATACTAGTATTGCTTGCATGACTGCATCACTGGGGAGGTATAAAGGTGGTACAACCAGAAATGAAAAGACCCCAGGTTTTTATATCATGGGTGTACCTGACTGGCTTGATATTTAGGGCTATCATGGGTTGGTATCACTGGCTTGATATCGGGCTAGATGATCATGGATGGGCCCCATTGGACTTGATAATGGAGGATGGATGGGTGGGCTCCGTTGGCTTGAATTGGCCCGGGCAGAACTTACCTGCAAGGATCCGGATATTGATAAAAAGAAAAATAAAAAAAAATTACAAGGGTCATATACATGCCATGATATTCTTTTATTGCATTATCTTTTATCCTGCACCTTATAGAAATCTTAGATCTCTTACTGGGCTTGGCCGCTCATTCTTATCTTATAGGACATTTTCAAGAATAGAGACACCAAACTGATTTCCAAGGGAATGAGCATACGAGATCAAGTCCCCCTGTTATCTTATTTCTTTTAGTCTCTTCAGTTAGTTTATGCTGGATTGTAATGTTATGAGACTTGCACTGGTTTTACGCCATTGATGTAATATTTCTGGACCATCTATGCTATGTTCATATTTATGTTGTTGTGTTAAAATTATAAACCTCATTGCCTACTTGTAAACCCAACCTTAAATCATTCACTGTCGCGGCCTAGTGAGGGCGAAGTCGGGTCGTGACAGTTGACTTCTTCACTTGGAAGGACAAAGGTGTATAACTAGCAAGACAACAATGCGACAACATAAGTTTGCTCCACTAGGTCATCATCGATACTGAGGCTGACGAAAACGGCTTTGGCTTCCTCCGACCGCTTCTTAGGCTCGCCAATGTATCCAGTTGAATTCCAAGTAGCTTTGCTGTTAGAATAACTTTTTGCTTTCCGGGGTGGAGGCTTAACATATGATAAGGCCCCTTTATCCTAGAATGCAATCCAATCTTCAATAGAAACACTTTCTTTCTTGTCGTCATTCATAAGAATAGTGTGGAATGCTTTGAATAAATATTCGCAGCTCTTTGGAGTAAATTTTTTGCCCAGTTCATCTTCGCAAGTCAATTCTGCCGCGCATGGGATAGACTCATCATAGAACTTTCCAAATATAGGGAGTCCTCCGAGGATGTGTAGGTCCTAGAGAGAGACAAACAATTCTCCTACAACAGTATGTAGTGAATTTGTCTGAGGGCACCATGCTTCACAAAATGCTCGAAAGATGTCAGAATTCCGGTCATAAGTGAACAGAAACGCATACATGGCCTTATAAATGCAAGCTTCCATCAAGATTTCGTGGCTTTGACTTAAGACATCTTCTAGCCATTCCCAATAATTGGCAGTAAAGGAAAATTTGCTGTAAATCTTCAAAGTGAAGCCCCAACATGCTTTGCTAGAGATAATTCTACGTCTCAGAGTTGAGAATTCTTTGGAATGACTTGGTGAAATCTTATAGAGTGCAGATCGCAAGAATACTTTAGAATCGCTGTCCCAAGTGGCTGCTAGTGTCCAATTGGACAGATTGGGAAAGCCACTAGGTTTTGGCCATGTGTCGGCAAATAAGCCGATCAATGGTTTGTGAATAGGCAGTTTTATGACATTCTCCTCAAGCTCGCTTTCGTTCGTCAAAATAAGTAAGTACTTCTTCTTTAAAGAAGAAAGATCTCTGAATACTACCATTGTATGAGCTTTTCCTGGAAAAATAAAGAGAAAGAAAAGTGAGATTGGCATACTTGTTATGCAGAGTATCAAGAAGTTGAGCATTATAGAAGCAACAATAGACAAGACTATGACAATAAAGCAATGTATTGATCATTAGTGGCACGATGTGCTAAAATTTGCAAGCAAAGAATAAATATTGTGGGTAGCATGTATTTGGAAGATTTCCCATGAAGGTTCCATCCAACCATGGTGGTGGCACCATAAAGAAAGTACAGAACTCATGAAAAAAGACTCGTCAACGACACAAAGCCTAGAGAATGAATCCTAGCATCAACTCGATGGATTATGAAGGGGCAGCCCTTCATCAAATTTCAGGGATTTTGACAACAGATCCGTTAAGAAGTAACTTAACAATTCGTGAAGGGGCGGCCTTTCAATAAATCGAATGGCTTCGGTAGCAGAATCATTAACAGTTAATGTCTAATTGTGCAGCTGCGACCCTTCATCAACCAGAATGGCTTTGGTGGCACTTCATCTGATTCATGTTCTTCTTGTCTAGACCGAAGAGACAAAAAAGAAAATTTTCTATTTTTGTTAGATGTGTTCATGATAGCAGACCAAACAAAAACTTTGATGAAGAAAAGCCTGCATCTGGTGAAACGTAATAGCAGTACTCCATAGTTTTTAAGGAGCGATAAAAGAAACCCAGCTTCTTACCCATGAAACGGTGCATAAGTCAATGTACTAACAATAAAAGAAAGATGTGATTATGCCTTCAAAGAAAAGAATAAATTATTTTGGTCTACTATATTATACAGTGAAAAATTCTTCAAATATGTTGTCTATACTACTACTAAAAGTTCTAATCTATTCATGCTTACTTGAATCGTGAGACAGGACAGTGCGACATGACAAAAATTCTAAATTTTATATCAAAGTCAAAAAGGGCTAAAGATTGGATATTGGTTGTTCGTAAAAAGGGCGAACACTTGCATAGGTTGCTATAGAAAAAGAAAAGGACAAAAAAGAAAAAGAAAGAGAAAGTGATTTGAACAATCTGTGTGACATGGGTGCTCTACCAAAGACAACAAGTTCTATATGTGCAAAGAACTCGTGTGACTGGTGATACAGTATAAAAAAAATAGTAAGCCAATAAACAATTGATGAAGAGTACACCTGGTTGCGCAAAATAAAAAAAAATAAAAAAAAAAAACAAAGGGGAAGAACCCCTGTTTATTCGTTCGCGGAGAAGGGAAAAAAAAAAAGCTTCTTGTAACTGCTCGCTGCTTTCAGAGAAACGTTGGGTCCCTGTTTCAAGAGAAGGATTCGTAGAGTAACTCCCGTGTCAGGCAGCTTGCTTACAAAATATTGGTTGTTAAATTAATTGTGACAAAATTTAAAGGGGTCAAGCCCTTTTTATGAAAGGAAAAGCTAAATCTTTTTATGATTATGAGTTCAAATCCTACTCAAATTTGTATCTCAATTTCTCATCAAAGTTCGGACTGCATCAAATTTGAAACTAAATCAAATTTAGAACCTTATCAAATTTAAAATTGTGATTAATTCCAAGGGAATCAAGTTTATCTTCAACAATTCCTTATTAAATTTGGAGTTGTAAAATTTCCACAATCAATTACTTATTAAATTTGGAGATTCAAGATTTCAATTCAAGAATAGTTTATATCAAATTTTAAGAATAAAAAGTTAGTGACAAATATATAAAAAAAAGTTCACTGATATAAAATGCGATTCAAATTTCGAGACCTGCTCACTTTTATCGCTGCTGGAACATGTACGTGAACAAGTCTCAAGGGGACATTTGTAGACATGCAAAATTTAACCAATCAAAAGTCGCCAAGTGTTTTATAAAGTCACAAATTCTAACTAATCAAACATTGCCATGTGTCAAAACCTATAAGATGGGACGAATAAAATGCCGCCACGTGTCAGAATGATACAACCTTTAAATGACAAGCTTTAAGTCAATAAAAGTGTGTCACTTGTCAAATGGAACCTACAAGAAAAAAGGCACATATTTTTTTCAATTAAAGATAGATACGTGTTTATAAATATCCTCAATGATTATTATCTTTTAAAATTAAATAGAGATAATTATCATGAGAAAATTCAAGCTTATCAAAATTCTCCACCCTCAGCTATGAATAAAGGGTGACCCTTCAAAGCGAATGACATAGAAGACAACATTTCTGTCTACACAAGCAAGAGAGAATTCTGCAGATCAAGCATCAAAATTCTGAAGAACTTTCTCTTTCAATCATCTTCTTCACATAAATTAGAAAAGAACACGGCTTGCGATTTGTGATCAAATTTCAAGCCCTTGAGTCAACGTTTTAAAAAAAAAGAATCAGAGAACTAATTTCTTGATTAGAAATTATTTCAGAGATTGTAGTCCGCTCATTCAAAAGCAGTAAAATTAATTTGCTATTATAATTTTTTGTCTTATTATTTTAGATAAGAATTTTATATGTACAGAGGGACAACATCAATTCGATGTACCCAAAAAACATGATTGAAAACTTAAGAAATTGCTTTGATTGAAATCTCACCACTCCATTTGTTTTCGTAATTGTAATCATCTAACGCAAGCGCACCCGTAACAAAAAAAAAAAAAAAAAAGACCCCAAAAACAATGGAGAGAGGTCGAGGATTGGCTTATGCATTTTCTTAAGTGTGTGCAGATTGCACATGTCGTTATTCACAAGAAATCAGAACATGAGAAATCAAAATGGAATAATACAAAGCAAAACCAATAAACCTGCCATTCCTTAAAAGAAAATGTTCATAAGAAAATATACTGTTCTTCGTATTCCTAAAAGAAGTATACATCTTAACTTCGCTCCAGAAAGGAATTAAATTATAGAAAATAAAAAAGATCTAAGAGACAGAAAATTGATATCAGTGTCTGAAAATTACAAAGATGCCATTCCTTTGAATTTTGTTTCGTCCAATAGGAAATTAATGATTTCTTTTTTTTAAGAAAATTAATTAAGAGAGACATTATAGTTATTTTTTAAAAATAATAATATTTTATTTTTATATAATTTAAATTAAAATCAAATGACCCTCGTACACTGTTAAAAAAAACACATAGCTTTTTCGACTAAAGTGTAAAATCGACGAACAGTCACTGTTTGACTAAAAGACAAGAGTGGCCACCTTCCTGTTTTCTTGTCAATATTACAATTCTGCCACTATTTTCTTCTCTCTCTCTTTTCTTCTCATTCACTTTCTTTCTCTGCATTTTCTCTCTTTACAAAGGCGGTATATACGTAACTTAGAAGGGATAAATTTTATCGATATCAAACAAATGATGGTACCTTCTTCCGTTACCTTGGTCGAAGGCTCGAAGCCCATCACTTCAACACCGCTCACTAATTTCCACTTCAAATTCCCTATGTGGGTCTCTCATTTTTATTTTTTTTCTCTGTCTGGGTCTTCCCACTTTCTTTCCCTTTCTATATCTCACTCCCTGTACATACTGCAGAATCACAAAAGGAAAGTAGCCCACCAAGAGATGGGCAGCATGCTCGGCAAAGCAAGCCAAGTTGATTTTCCTTGCAACAGATATTTAAATATACACACGTACATGTCAAGTGAGATCCAACAAAGCCTATTAGGATAGGGTATACGAATTTCTTGTTAAAGTTAAAAGAAAAAACCGCCACCTTAGGTCTTAATTAATTTAAGGTAATCCCATCTTACCAGGTTAGTAAGTAATGGTGTGTAGGAGTGATGGGTGAAGTGAGGCGGGAGAAGAGGAAGGTGTGCAGCAGAGGTGGTTTGATGGCACTGGTAGGTGAGGTGATGTGCGGCAACAGTGGGCGTGCGAGCAGCGCACTGTGGGGAGTCGGGTTTAGAATTCTGTCGGAAAAAATGAAAGAACAATGGAGGCGTATGGCCTGGAGAAAAATTAAAAAAAAAAAAAAAAAGAAGAGAAAAAAGCTGAGGGTAAAAATGTCTATTTGAAAATTTATGATGTTGGAATATTTCCCCAACTAATGCAACCAGCAGCGTGTGTGTTACACGCTCAGTCAATTTATCATTTTCCATCACTTTGAAATTTAGTCTAAATTAAAAGGGTGTTATGTATTCACTTTCAAACTATAAGGGGTCATTTAATTTTGGCTGAAATTAAAGTGTAATTTTTTTTTCTTTTTATTTTTTTGATGGGGGTGGGGGGAGAGGAAATTGAAAGTTTTCAATAGCAGCATTTATAATTCATTTTATATTGATTTGAAATTCAAACTATTTATTCGGCCTAAAGAATACTTTGGACTTATCTAATACTAAGTTTTATCAATTATGACCTTGTCGAAAATATATTTCCACAAGAAGAGGCTGATTTAATCGCTATTGCTCCATCTTTACATGCAAATATGCTCATTTGGAATTACTCTTGCAATGTAGCTTTTTACGGTTCATTCTGGTTATTATCTTGTAGTAAAATTAAAGAAGGTAGAGCAAAATGCAGTCACTAGTTTCTAGAGTTCCATTTGGAATGCTAAAATGCCGAGCAAAGTGAAGGTGTTTGTATGAAAAGCATGCTTGAACATTCTCCCAACAAAGGATAACTTATTCAGGAGAAAAGTTCCGGTACAGTTAGCCTATGATATATGTGGTGCTTCCACTAAAACTATAATTCACTGCGTAAGAGATTGTAGGACTTCCAGACTGACTTGGTTCTCTTGCTCTTTAGGCATCATGCTTGAAGCAATGGGGACAGATGACTTCATGACCTGGACCACGAAGTTATGTCAAGTGGCTGCCAAGGCAATGGTTTGCTTTTCACTATGGTTTGGTATATATGAACTAATAAGAACCAATTCATGCATAGAGGAAAGCACAAGGCACCTGGGAAGTTGATTTCCTTTCCAGTGAAGTAAACAAATGATTATTGGCAAGCCATGAAATGCTCTGAAAGTTGAAGCAGCCCCCTCTCAAAGTGGTTAGGTGGTATGCCCCTGTATAGATGGTACAAGGTGAACTTTAATGGAGTTGTCTTCGGACCAATTAGAGACTATGAAGGAGAGATTATTGTAGAAAAATCAAAGAGAAATTAGATGTCCTCCCATACGAAAGTTGCAGAGGCAGTCGTAGCCCTTCAAGCGATTAATTTGCAGCAGTCGTAGCTCTTCAAGCGATTAATTTGCAGCAGAGTTGGGTTTACAAGACATACATCTAGAAGGAGATTTCATATATATGGTGATGATGCGATGAACTGGTACGTCTTTCCCAACTTCTGGTGCAGCTTGCTGGTGTGATGAGTCCCCTTTGTCTGGAACACCGGTGTGGTGCCTGCCAAAGATATTCCGATACCAAAGTTAGGCTCAGGAAAAAAAAGACAGAATTACGGTATCTAAGGTGGTGTAGAATCGTACCTTCTTGGAGGTGAGGACTGTTCCCTTTATAGGAGCGTTGGCTTGGATCGTGGGCACCTTCGTGGGTCAGTTAATCGTGCCCCCAGTCATGCCTCCCACTTTGTGGGGATATATTGTGCCTTGATTTTAGGCTCCATGGATCATGCCCCCACTCATGGGGGAACCGTTCGAATCATGAGATCGTGGGGGCTATTTACCAGGCGAGAATCTCGGAGTGCCTTCAAGCCGCCGTCCAATGCACCGCTCGAGCTCTGCCGCTCTTTCTGTTAATGGGCCTGACCTAGGAGGGAGGGGGCCTGAACTGGATATGTGAACCGAGCTGGTCTGGTCTGTCCACAAAGGGGGCCGACCAACTGTACTTGTCATTTGCATTATCAGATTCCCCCAATTCCCTAGGCAGCCCAGGTCAGCCTATGGGAATTCTAAAGGTCTGCCCATGGGAATTTCGAAGAGTCACCGAGCGCCGTCGAACAGGCGCATTTATGGCGCTGCATAACCGTCATGATTACTATGCCAGGTGAATTGACGCGACTATTGGCCTTTCTGCCACGTGGCCTCATGTGGTTGGCCCCGTATGTCAATTAGACATCAATCGCACTGCTCGTTCAATTTGAGAGCTTTGGGCCAATCTACGCCGTTGATTTCGAATAGAGGGGGCTTATAAAACCTTGGCGGTTCGCCAAAAAGAGCCCCCTACTCTGCATATTTCTTCCCAATCATATGACTGTGCTTGTTATCTCCCTCCCTTCGTCGTTCTTCTCACCATTGTTGGTTGTTCGGAGAGGTTCCAAAATCACTTCTTACGTCCATACCCACCAAGGTACGTAGTGTCAGTGTTTATGTTTTGGCTCCTACAGAAGGCTATTTGGTACTACGAGTGGAAGGTTAGGGCCTCATATCCCCTAGGGTTCGTAGGTAATCCCCCCTTTGTTGAGTCAGTATACTGGGGTGTTCTTGAGGCATCCAGAGTAGTTTTTGAGACTCTCCGAGAGATTGAGGATCCTAGGGTCATGAACCCACTGCCAATCGACCTGTCGAGCGGCTCTGAGCGTACTGCCTCCATGGACCTAGATAGGGTAAGACCAGATGAGGCATCCAATGCCTCGGTGAACTACTCTGGGGCAGACCTTGAGGAGATTACTCAAGAGGCGAGGCCTAGGAGGGCAAGGAGTCCCGTGGCCATTGTGGACGCCTTTGAGAGTGCCCCCAGGGCCATGGCTGAGGTCGGGGCAGTGTCTCCTGCTCCAGAAAGTAGGTATGAGGCTCAGCACTTTGCTTCCATTCTAGATGGGGCAAAAGTGCAAAAGCTGTGGTCTGTCTATCAATTTCCTCCCTCCATTAGTTACAGGGTGCCTGGGAGCGAAGACAGAGCGTGCTTCCCTCGTCCAGGCGAAATTGCTGTGTATGAGAGTGCGTTGTCTGGGGGACTGAGATTCCCCATCACTCCTCCTATTAGAGGGGTTCTAAGTCGGGCTAGACTAGCCCCTGGGCAGCTAATGCCCAACTCTTGGCGCATACTGGTAGGCTGTGCCGCTCTATGGCAGGCCGCCACTAACAAGGAGGAAATCCTGACCCCAGAAGACTTCTTCTTCTGCTACAAGATAACCGAGAGCGAGAGCTTAGGCTGGTACTACTTCTCAGCTAGGGAAAGTCAGCCAGCTCTGATTACCAATCTCCTGGTCTCCCACAAGCGCTGGAAGGAGAAGTATTTTTTTGTGTACGGCGAGGGTATGGAGATCATTCACTGGGAGGATGTGACTGACCAGACCCCCTGCATACCCAGGCAGTGGGGTAGTCTAGGTAGGAAGGGTAAGCGTCTTTCGTGCTTTTATGCCTGACTCCTTCTTAAGGTAGTGGTCTAACAATCATCCTTTTCTCTTTTACTCAGCACGTCTTCCTATACTGGAGGACGAGTCGAGGGAGGTTCGTTTAGCGAGGGTGAGGGGGCACCCGGTCAAGAACTGGGCCCCTCTTGTGGCTGGTGAGAGTTTGGCAAACTATCTCTTAGGTCCAGACCCTTCCATCGAAGCCCTTCGCGGTGAGAGGAGTGAGTCTGGTATGTCTGTTGCGGCTGCCTTCTAATGCTAGTGCACTGATTCTTGCCCCGTGTGCTTTGCAGGACAGGGATCATACATGGGCTTCGACAAGAGGAGCATGGGGTCCTCTGCAAAAAAGAAATTCAAAGAAATGGAGAAGGCAAAGGCTGCTCGAGAGAGGCCTAGCAAACGCCACAGGCCTAGCTCTGGAGGGAGGGCTGTCGAGCAATCCCATGACAAGGGTCTTGCGGTGATCAGCACTCCCGTAGTACCTGAGGCTTCAAAGGCTGGTCAGTCCTCCAGGGCTGGAACTGGGATGCCCCCGCCTCCTGCCGAGGCGACAGCTGGTGCTCAGACCCAGACTCAGCAAAGCGAGCCCCTCATTGTGGAGGACGTCCAGGCTGCTTGGGAGAGGATGAAGCAATTCATCAACATGGAGGATGCGGGGCCATTTGTTGACTGGACCAATGCCCAGCTGACAAGGAGCATGAACCTCGATGTTGTAAAGGTGAGGGCTCCAGTTATCTCTTCTCTCCCCCTCCTTTTTTTTTTTTTTTTTTTTGAATGACCCTGCAATTTTTCTGCAGCTCCATGTGAAAGCGCTCTGCCTGTCCACCCGTCTGAAGGCGAGGACAACTGAGTGGGCCAAGAAAGGGCAGGTCATTGAGACCTTGACCACCTCCGTTAGCGGCTTGGAGAAGAAGGTCAAGGATGCTGAGGAAGCCCAGGCAGTTGTAAAGGCAGAGAAGATTGCCGTGCTGGACGAAGTATCCGAGCTCAGGAAAAAGGTGGAAGCTCTGGAATTCGATGCCCAGGCTTTTGGGGCAATCAAAGAGTCCCTTACTTCAAAGGTCGCTGAGCTGGAGGGGCAGCTAAAAAGTGCTTAGGGCAATGCTGTGGAGGAGTTCAGAGCTGGGGCGGTCTTTCAAGATGAACTCAGCGAGGCATACATGGAAGGTTTCGTTGACGCTAAGGTTGCGGCCAGGAAGCTCTTCCCAAATCTCGATCTTTCTGCCCTGAAACCTTCTGACGACATGACCTCCAATGTGCCAGGTGTGGAAGACCAGACCGCGGCGACAGAGGAGGGAGACGAAGCCTAGTCCTGATCACTTTGTAAAAACATCCAGTGGCATCCTTTTTTTTTTTGTAACCCGCCTTCAATCAATGAACAACCATTTTGATGAACTGCGTTTCCAAGTTTGAATGTCTGATTAATTAGGTTCGGTGACCATGGTGCTTTCGACTGGTTTGGCTAGTTTGGCGGGTTGGCCAGCAGGGCTTTGTAGCGTCATGGCTCTCTGGTTACTCTGTAACGTCTGGGTACTGCCCAGCTGGACTTAGTAACTTTTACGGGCTCTCGGCCTGTCTGGTCAGCCTTAGGGCTGGCCAGTTGGGGTTAGCGGCCTTGTTGGCTTTACGGAATTTGCCGGTCGTTCTGAGGACTGGCCAGTTAGGCTTAGCCCTATTGACCTTTCGACCTTGCTGGTCGACTTTAGGACTAACTAGTTGGGCTTAGTATCTTTATTAGCCCTTCGGCTTTGCTGGTCAGCCCTGAGGACTGACTAGTTGGGCTTAGTAGCCTTATTGGCCTTTCGGCTTTGCTGGTCAGCCTTAGGACTGACCAGTTGGGCTTGGTAGCCTTGTTGGCCCTTCGGCCTTGCTGGTCAGTCCTGAGGACTGACCAGTTGGGCTTGGTAGCCTTATTGGCCTTTCGGCTTTGCTGGTCAGCTTTAGGACTAACCAATTGGGCTTAGTAGCCTTATTGGCCTTTCGGCTTTGCTGGTCAGCCTTAGGACTGACCAGTTGGGCTTAGTAGCTTTATTGGCCTTTTGGCTTTGCTAGTCAGCTTTAGGACTAACCAGTTGGGCTTAGTAGCCTTATTGGCCTTTTGGCTTTGCTAGTCAGCTTTAGGACTAACCAGTTGGGCTTAGTAGCCTTATTGGCCTCTCGGCTTTGCTGGTCGGCCATAGGACTGACCAGTTGGGCTTAGTAGCCTTATTGGCCTTTCGGCTTTGCTGGTCAGCCTGAAGACTGATTAGATGGGCTTAATAGCCTTATTGGCCTTTCGGCTTTGTTGGTCAGCCTTAGGACTGACCAGTTAGGCTTCAACAGTTCTGCGGGTAGACATCGGTTCTGAAGGTCATAAAAAGACTTTTCATTGAAGGTTGCTGGTTACATCATACATAGTATTTTCTCAGGTGCTCAGCATGCCAAGGGTTGGGAAGCTCCTTGCCGTCAACCCCAATTAGCCAGTAGGTCCCTTTCCTAGAAAACCCTTTAACTGTATATGGGCCTTCCCAATTTGGCCCGAGTTTGCCATCGCTAGGCTTTCTAGTAGACTGATTAACCCTCTTGAGAACCAAATCTCCTGCTTTGAACGTTCTAGGTTTTACACTGGCATCATGATATCTGCGCATCCTTTGTTGGTAAGCAACCACTCTCATAGCTGCTTGCATCCTTTTCTCTTCAAGTAGGTCTAGGCTTACTTCTAGGGCCTCACTGTTAGCCTCTGCTTCGAAATGTTCAACCCTGGGGCTATGGAGGCCTATCTCCACCGGGATGACCACCTCAGATCTGAAAGTCAGAGAGAAGGGGGTGTGCCCTGTTGCGACCCTTTCTGTTGTTCTATAGGCCCATAAGATATTGGGAAGTTCTTTGCCCATAGACCCTTTGCCTACTCCAGCCTTGTCTTGATGCTTTTGAATAGGGTCCGGTTGGTGACTTCAACCTGGCCATTGGCTTGGGGATGCTCCGGAGAAGAGTAGTGGTGGCTGATCTGGAGGTCTGAACACATTTGATCGAACTGACCGCCTTTGAACTGTTTTCCATTGTCTGTGACAACCACCTTTGGGATGCCGAACCTGCATATGATGTTTTTCCATAGGAAATTCTTCATCTTCTGCTCAGTGATTGTGGCGACAGCCTCCGCCTCCGCCCATTTTGTGAAGTAGTCAACTGCTATCACCGCGAACCTAGTTTGGCCTTTCCCCAAGGGTAGAGCACCCACTATATCTATGCCCCACTAGGCAAAAGGCCACGGGCTCTGAATCGACGTTAATTCCTGGGCTGGTTGCCTTGGGATGTTAGAGAATCTTTGGCATTTATCGCATCTTCTTACAAACTCTTGGGCATCTTTTTCCATTTTGGACCAGTAGTAGGCTGCTCTGAGAATCTTCTTAGCCAAAGATCTCCCTCCTGAGTGGTTGCCGCAGACCCCTTCGTGTACCTCTCTCATGATGTAATCTGCTTCTGCTTTTCCGGCGCACCTTAACCAGGGCATGGTGTTTCCCCTTTTGTACAGAACACTATTTATCAGGGCGTATCTGCTGGCCCTATATTGAATCCTTCTTGCTTCAACTTTATCTGCTGGTAGGGACCCCTTTTCCAAGTAGTTCCTGATTGTTGGACGCCGGGAATTTGAACTTAACGGCATATTCGAGCTTGTGTCCTTCAGGGGTGACGAGCACGATCTCGGCGCCTCCTGCTTTGTCCGTTGAGGAACCGTCTACATTGAGTATCCACTGTGGCTACAGGGAGTCGTTACTGGGGCAAATTGTGGGAGGGGTGAACTCAGCGATGAAATCTGCTACAGCTTGCCCCTTGATTGCCTGTCTTGGTCTGTACTGAATGTCGAATTGGCTGAGCTCTATGGACCATTTGACGAGTCTGCTCGACGTCTCCGGCTTGTGGGGGACCTTTTTCAATGGCTGATCGGTCAGGACAACTATGGTGTGCGCCTGAAAGTATGGCCTCAATCTCCTTGCTGAGGTCACGAGTGCAAGGGCTAGCAGCTCCATCGTGGGGTATTGCTCTTCTGCGCCCCTCAAAGCCCTGCTGGTGAAGTAGACGGGCTTTTGGACCCCTTCCTCTTGCCTGACCAGGGCAGAACTCACCGCTCTTTCTGATACGGCAAGGTAGAGGTAGAGCTCTTCTCCTTATATGGTTCTGCTCAACAGTGGTACTGAACTCAGATACCCTTTGAGTTGCTGGAAAGCCTGTTCACATTGGGGAGTCCACTCAAAAGCTTTACGCAGGACTTTAAAGAAAGGGAGGCACTTATCTGTTGATTTGGAGATGAATCTGTTCAGTGCTGCTACTCTGCCAGCCAGCCTTTGGACTTTCTTGGTGGATGTTGGGGACTGCATGTCTAACACTGCCCTGATTTTCTCAGGGTTAGCCTCTATCCCTCGGTTGGAAACCATGAACCCCAAGAACTTGCCTGACGTTACTCCGAAGGCACATTTGGCAGGGTTTAATTTCATTTTGTAGGCTCGTAGGTTTTTAAACGTCTCTTCCAAGTCGGCTAGGTGGTTGATGGCTCGTTTGCTCTTTACTAGCATATCATCGGCGTAGACTTCCATGTTCCTCCCGATCTGACTGCTGAACATTCGGTTCACAAGTCTTTGGTAGGTCGCCCCGGCGTTTTGAGGCCAAATGGCATTACCTTATAACAATACAGTCCTCTGTCAGTCACGAACGCTGTGTTTTCCTGATGGTGCTCGGCCATTTTTATTTGGTTGTATCCTGAGAAAGCGTCCATGAAGGTCAATATTTCGTACCCTGCCGTCGAGTCCACCAGTTGATCTATTATGGGGGGGGGGGGGGGGGGGAAGCTATCTTTGGGACACGCTCTGTTCAGATCTGTGAAATCCACGCACATTCTCCACTTTTCATTTGCCTTTTTGACCATCACCACGTTAGATAGCTAGGTCGGGTATTGGGCTTCTTTTATGAAGCCTGCGGTGGTCAGTTTCTCGACTTTGTCTGCTACAGCCTTGTTGCGTTCCGGGGTGAAAGACCTCCTTTTTTGTCTGACCGGTTTTGCTGTCGGGTCTATTTTTAGATGATGGGCAATAATTCGGGTATTAATTTCCGACATATCCTCATGAGACCAGGCAAAAACATCAGCGTGATGCCTGAGGAAGGACCTCAACTTCTCCTTAAATTCTTCAGGAGCTGCTATTCCG
This sequence comes from Euryodendron excelsum, assembly GCA_033060915.1. NCBI lineage: Eukaryota > Viridiplantae > Streptophyta > Magnoliopsida > Ericales > Pentaphylacaceae > Euryodendron > Euryodendron excelsum. The sequence continues at coordinate 18,443,243 of CM065398.1, forward strand.
ATTTTTACTGTCTGGGTCTGGTCGTGCTTTTCGACCACAACCTCCTCGAGCTCTTCCACTGGTTCTCCCCTCCTGATTTCCTCCTTATCTCGAATTTCCAGCTCTTCAATTAACATAGCCTCCCAGGTTTCCCCCTTAAGGGACGCCATATAGCATTCTCTGGCGGTCTGCTGGTCACCTCTAGCTTTCCTAACTCCTTGGGATGTGGGGAACTTGACTTTCAAATGGTAGGTGGATGGTATGGCTTTGAACTCATTGAGGGCTGTTCTACCAATGATGATGTTATAAGCTGACGGGCAATCCACTACTAAAAACGTTACCATCTTGGTAGCCTGTTTGGGCACTGCTCCTAGCGTGACCGGTAGAGCGATGGAGCCTAGAGGTGTGACTATGTCTCTAGTGAAACCGACAAGGGGGGAGTTAACCGGTTGTAGTTGCTCCCTGCCGACCTTCAGTTGTTCAAAGGCTTTTAGGAAGAGAATATCCGCCGAGCTACCGCTGTCTACCAGGACCCGACGAATTAAAAAATTTGACACGACAGCCGATATGACTAAGGGGTCGTCATGAGGTTGGCATATGGCCCCAGCCTCATCGTCTGTGAACGTGATGGGATCATATTCAGCCCGGGATTTTTTGGATGACCGGTCTATGGACATAACTTCTCTCTGGTTCCGCGCATCCCTTGCATGTCGTTTCCTTGCTGATGAAGACTCTCCCCCGCCTGCGAACCCACCAGAAATGACCCTAATCTCGCCCATAGGCTACTGGTTTGGCCTTCCCCTTTCTGGGCTTTTTTGTTCGGCCTATCTCGGTGCCGCCTTTCGCCTTTTGTCACGTCTGCCCCCCGCTATGTACCTGCCTAACTTCCCTTGCTTGATTAGGTGTTCGATCTGCTTCTTGAGGTCACAACAGTCCTCTGTGTCGTGCCCGTGGTCTTGGTGGAAGCGGTACCACTTATTGGTCGGCCTTTTCTCTAGTGGGGTTCTCATCCTCCCGGGCCACCTCAGCGCCGTATCTCCCTTGATTTCGTAGAGCACTTGATCCAGAGAAGTGTTTAATGGGGTGAAGTACTGGTTATACCTGGCCTGCTTGGTCCTATCGCTCTCTCCCCTTGGCTTCTGCTCTGCCACTCGTGGGGTCTTTGCTGTTCGGTCGTCTTTCTTTTCCTTTGCCGTCCTCTTCTTGTCCAGACTGGTTGTGACGCTCTCCTGGTCTTCCCTGGCTCTGAGTGTGTCCTCCGCATTCATGTATTTCTGCGCTCGGAGCATTAGTGCAGCCATGGTTTTGGGAGCCTCCTTAGCCAGGGAGAACAGGAACTTGGGAGTCCTGACCCCTGCAATGAAAGCCGCCACCGCCACTTTCTGGTTCAAGTCATCCACATAAAGGGTCTCCTGGTTAAAGCAGGTGACAAATTCTCGCAGGGTCTCCTTCTCACGCTGCTTAATGTTGAACAGGGAGGTGTAAGGCCTCCTCTGTCTCTGTCCTCCGATATAATGGTTAACGAACAACCTGCTCAGGTCCACGAATTTATTAATTGTCCCAGGGGAGAGCCTGTGGAACCAAATCCTTGCTGGACCCTTAAGGGTGGTAGGAAATGCCCTGCACATGATTTCATCGGGGACCACTTGAAGGTCCATCAGAGCCTTGTATGCCTCGAGGTGATCCAGGGGATCCTTGGTGCCATCAAAGGACTCTATTGTGGGCATTTTGAACTTCGGGGGCAAGGGCACCCTCATCACCGTTGGTGTAAACGGCGTGTCTGTCCGGCTTACCAGCTCTTCTACCGTGCTAGGCCCCTTTTCTTTCACCGCTGCTATCACTCCAGCCAATTTAGCCTGCATTTCCTTCAACTGTTCGTCCCATATTGGCTGAGTTTCGGCAGTGTGTTCCGGGAGAACCACGGTTGGTGCTTTGGACCGATCAGCGTGACTCTGGGCTTCGTTAGCGTGAAATCCGGCCCCCCTCGGAAGAGGGTTCTCCCTTAAAGGCGCTGGGTTTTCCGCTCCTTCGCCAGCGTCGCCTCCTTGGTTCCTTGCCGCCGGCTGGCTCACAGGTAATGGTGGGTCCTCTAGCGGCGACGGGTCTACCGTCCCTGGGCCCTCCGGCGGGGGAGGCAATCTCCTCTCCAACTCTTGATTCCGGAACTGGAGTTGGTTCATAGTTGCCATCATCTCCATGATCTGCTGCTCCAAAGTAGCGATTCTAACAGTGCCTTGTTCCTCCATCTCTCTACCTTCCCTAGTTGATGTAGCACCGGATCGGGTCAAGACCATGAAAAGATCGAGGTGTCGCTTCCCACAGACGGCGCCAACTGATGATGCGATGAACTGGTACGTCTTTCCCAACTCCTGGTGCAGCTTGCTGGTGTGATGAGTCCCCTTTGTTTGGAACACCGGTGTGGTGCCTGCCAAAGACACTCCGATGCCAAAGTTAGGCTCATGAAAAAATGGACAGAATTACGGTATCTAAGGTAGTGTAGAATCGTACCTTCTTGGAGGTGAGGACTGTTCCCTTTATAGGAGCGTTGGCTTGGATCGTGGGCACCTTCGTGGGTCAGTTAATCGTGCCCTCAGTCATGCCTCCCACTTTGTGGGGATATATCGTGCCTTGATTTTAGGCTCCATGGATCATGCCCCTGCTCATGGGGGAACCGTTCGAATCATGGGATCGTGGGGGCTATTTACCAGGCGAGAATCTCGAAGTGCCTTCAAGCCGCCGTCCAATGTACCGCTCGAGCTCTGCCGCTCTTTCTGTTAATGGGCCTGACCTAGGAGGAAGAAGCCTGAACTAGATATGTGAACCGAGCTGGTCTGGTCTGTCCACAAAAGGGGCCGACCAACCGTACTTGTCATTTGCATTATCATATGGTAATCTGTTGATTAATGTAGATGCTGCTGTAATAGCTCTTTGATCATGTTTATGCATCAAAGAAAAAATAAAAAGACTAAGGTTTATGAACCAAACGAAAATTGGAATGATCAATTCTTCTTTTATTTGATTCATTTTTAATTCTTAGTTTTAGGCTTAAAGCCTAGCTTTAATACGTTCATTTTATCATCCATGTTGGTACAATATCAGCTAAAAACAAAAAAAAAATTACCAAATAAATGGGAATATACGATCATTGAGATATTAGACTTTTATTGTAATAACTTTTTTTTTGTAATTTTCCTAAGATATATTAATAATTAATATTTGGCAACTACTGGAGACTAGATTATACTTATTGGTTCTTCTTGTTTTAATATCATAATCACCAACAATTTATTTTCAAGTAACTACTGGTACATAGTCAACCTTGTGTAGGGAACTATTAGTAGTAATTCTACATTAAATTGTTATACATTACATTTTCATGGTACATGATTTAATATGTTGGGAAAAGGTTCAAGAATAATCATGTAAAGATACAACCATAATAGTAAGGATACACTGGGTTGTTTTAACATACCCTGTGTTCCGAATGAGAACATGCCTCCTGGATAGAAGGTTGAAAAAACAAAAGACGTTCTTTCATTAAAGTTGGATACCCAACAATTATAGCCTTCTCATCCATTAATCACTATACATGATTTGAATTATTTATTTATTTTCTTTGATCTCTTTTCACCAATTTAGACTGTCTAAATAGTTATTAGAAAAGAAAATAATTTTTTCAAACAATAAAAAGAGATATTAGTAGTTATAATTTTATAAGTTCATGACAAACTCCTATATGTAACATGAGGTTGTATGTATGCATATATATATCTATACTATTATAAAGCAAATATTGGGGTTTAGTGAAGCTTGCTTGTTAAAGCCTAACACTGACACGCCTCCAGTTGTGTTTCAACTGGAGCCACTCCGCAAGGGCACGGAGGTCGCGCTTGTAGTAAAACCGGAGGATCCGGTGTCGTTCTCTCCCAAGGGAATTCTGCAAATATAGCAACAAAGCTCAACTAGCACGGGTACTTATCTTAATGGATTGCAAATGAAAATTCTTAACATAAAAGAGACCGAAAATATGTTGGTTTTGAGATGATGATGGTTATATGCTTCATACAATAATTTAGTGACTATGAAAAAAACAACAAAAGCTAGTTTTATGTGATTAAGGAGAAAAGCTTGGACATGGTTGTTTTGATCCACCAATTCACAACAAGGGTTTCCAATGAGAGGTTTTATAACTCAAATCAAGAATCACACCTTGGATTCTTGATTCGGAAAATGTCGGCTATAAAGATGTGGGTTTTGTTTGATTGAGCCTAGAGAGAGAATATATAATTGGTACCCTAGAATCAAACCTTAAACATGTGCAATACCTATACCAAATGTTGATTTGTGCATAAATATTACCAAAGGGTTATGAATCTAGGTTTTTCTAATGAATCTCATACTAAATCAAATGAAACCATATAATTTTGAGGATATGACTTTGAAGTCCATACAACCCATTTTCAACCCTTTGAAGATCCTTGGTGGATCTTCACAACCACATCCAAGGGGTGTTTAGCTACTAGAATCCATGTTAACTAACATAAAATGAACCAAATCTACCATTAAACTATAAAAAGCTAGTATTTGGTTGCCAAGAAAATGAGAGAAAGTGCCAAGAAAATGATGGAAAGTTGCTAGAAAATGTAGAAAATCATTCACTTTATATATATAACGAACATTCACTTACAATGATCCAAAAGCAATAAATGACATTAAATACAAAACATTAAGAGTAGATCTAACCAAAAACCTTACAAGATAACAAAAATCCACTTTTGGAGCCTTCTTCCCGTCCAAACTGCTGTAGAAAATACCCTATATCACTTTTTGTCTCGAACAAAAGCTTTTATACTCTGCAGAAAAACAGAGTCTGTACACACCGATCGATCGGTGTACGACCGATCGATCGCCCGATCGAACGGTCAGGGCGATCGAACGCCCGATTGATCGCAAAATCGACCCCTCTGAAGTTTGCTTTTGTATCGTCTGTTGGGAGGATTCCGACGTCACCGATCGAACGCCCGATCGATCGGAAAAACGCCCTCTCTGAAGTTTACTGCAGAAGGTGAATAGAGCATCACCGATCGATCGCAGGATCACCGATCGATCGGCCGATCGAACGTTCCGTGGACCGTTCGATCGGGCGATCGATCGGTCATGCTCAAGATTGCCCATTTGCCTTAGTTTGAGCTCCAAATCCTGCAAAAAGTGTACAAAAAGAGTATTAACGCGTTTTAGGGGTTAGAATACTAAATTAACACCAAATTTAACTATTCAACTAACAATTTAAGCCAAAAGATTACTATTTCTAAGGGTAATCAACACCCCCCAACTAAACCTTTGATAGTCCCTATCAAAGTATGCGAGGAAAACAAAAATATATACATGCATTAATCTTATTCAAGTCAAATCTCCATCCACCTAGGTTGTGAACCAAAGCAAGGTAAAGACATAAAGCATGGAAGAAACAAAACATATTGACGCGTACTACCAATGACATATGACCCTAATGATTCAAAACTCGTACAATTACGTCCTCGATGCTTCGATCCAAGTCTCACAAGGCATACACTCAACTTTAAACATGAACGCTCTAGGTCCCTCAATGGAAAGCTCTTTTAACGAGTAAATGTATAAACCATGGAAGTAGAGCAATTCCAAAACCAAAGACGAATAAATTGTAAGTGTATCGACTTGGCATAACTTCATGAAGGAATATTCACAGCTTAAGCATAATCTAGAAAATTGACATAAATGCCTCATACACACTTGAATTAAAGATTCATGTATCTTCGGATATCAAGGCCATAAGGGTGATGAATGAGAGAAGAGCCATGTAAGAGGATAGAAAATGGAAAAAGGGTTCAACATATGCATGCACATTACACATGATGATCAATGATATTCACTTCCACATTTCCACTCTTTTGAATCACTTTCACTATCTTCCTTCACCTCACTTCTTTTGCATTTGATTTTTTTTTTTTTTTTTTACTCTTCAACTCCATACACTTCCAACTTTACAAAAATAAGAGTAATGCATCTATTGGTATTGACACTCTTTAAACTTATGCACATGCATATGGATATTAAAAAGAAGAAAAATACACATGGAATGGCTCAATGGAATGAAATGGCCTATGTGTTTAAAATCCGAAGAATACAACAAATCAAAACTTCAAAAGTGTATAAGGGGTCAATAAATCTATATAACACTCGAACATGTAAACTAACATCAAGAAATAATGAAGCTATTCAATGAATGAGGATCAACAAAAATAATCTTGAATAAATATGATTCACTCTTCAAAGGCGATAAATAGGCTCTAAAGCTCACACGGTAAAAATCTCCACCTTATAAGGACATGCATGCATAAGAATGAAACATACGGCATCACATAACATGTTAGTGCGCAACAATGTGAATTGTCTCTTATAATGATTTTATGCCAAAAACTTGCAATGTATCATAATCTCTAAGGTGGGTTAATCATCAACTCAAATTTAATCAAAAACATGGTATGGTACTTATTTGAAACAACCTTGACACCTCCATCACAAAAATCCAAAAAGAAATGATATCAACAATTAAGGGCATAGCTAAGGTGTCAAGTTATAAAAAAGGGCGATACGAATACCATACAATACCCATTACCTCGGTTGGAACAATACATGCGATATGGGTATCAATCAAAAAGTACACCTGTAACTGAACTGCCAAAAATATACACGAAAAAGACAAGAGAACACAACAAATGTATACAAAAAGGGTATGCCACAATAAGAAAGATCACTATACAAACAGCTCAAAAATAAATACATCCACTATAATAAAAAAGATTTAGATACATCAAATGAAATGAAATGCTATGAAGTGCGTAATGCATCTAATCTATCTGAAGATCCGAAAAGAGGTCTCCATCATCCGGAGGAGGCTGGCCAAGGTGCTGGATAATCTCCTGGAGTCGAGTGGACTGGGTCTGCTGCTGCTGCTGAATGTCAATCAGCTGACCCTGAAGTGCGGCAATGGCAGTGTCCTGAAGATCTAATCTAGCCATAACGTCGGCCTGCCACTGCTGGCGCTCTGCCTGCTGAGCGATCAGCTGCTCCTGAATAGCTGCCAAAGTCTGAAGTAACGTCCCCGGAGCTGGCTCCTCCTGAGCCTGAGCCTGAGTCTAAGCCTGCACTGGCTGATCCTGCCGCTGCTCCCCTGACTGGGTCTCCTCCTGAGTCTGAGAAGCCGGCTGCTGAGAAGACGAGTGAGCCGAACTAGCTGACCCCCCCTTCTTCGACAACTGCCCTGCCGCTCTCTTCTCCGTCTTCCAGTCTATATCAGTCGAAGAGGAGAGCAGTACAACATCCGCAACACTAACTCCTGCCGCCCTAATCCTCGATGTCAAAAAACAACCAAAAGGGACGCTGGACTGGGGAGTAGCAACCTGAGTCGCGGCCCACAATGCCATATACATGAAGTGGGGCAAGTCAATAGTCCTGCCCGTGCCAATAGCCCACATCAACTGCCCCCGCATCCTACTGCACTCCACCGTCCTCCCTAGTGGAAAGATCGAATAGCAAGTCCAAAGGAACAGCGGGTGGTATCTGGGGGCAATCTGCCTAATCCTGATCTGGGAAGCGGTCCAGGACTCTCCCGGCGCTAAAATCTCAGCGCACATCTCCTCATGAGATGGTGGATGCTCCCCATCATAAGAGAACTGAGGGTTAGCAACCCTCGGTATACCAAATTGCTCAGCAAAGGAGTCCGGGGTGATAACAACATCCCTACCCCGAACCCAAGAGCGAAGAATATGTCTGTCGCCACCAACGGGGTCCGATAAAATGTTAGCCATGAACTCTACCACGAGGGTGGCTGAGTACTGGCCCCTAAAAGAAGCTAACCCCAACCACCGGCGGTCGGTCAAAGGCTGGAGCCAACCGTATGGCTCAGCATCAAACTGACTCACTGTCCAACGCCTCTCCACTACTATCTTACGGGCGCTCCACACCCGTACAAACTCTCGCTCCTGATCCCTCCCCCGGAAGCGAGTGGAATCATACTCTCCCTCTCTCTCCCTCCTAGCATGCTCACGCTGGAGCTGCTGGAACTGGGCCAGAGTCTGAGAAGTCCCCGCCCCAGCTGTACCCTCAGAACTCCTAGTCTCGACCATAACTCTCTATAAAGCTAAGTACAGCTGCAAATGAAAAGAATGGACAGAGATCGGCGGAAGGAATACCTCTTGAAGCGCAGAAAACCGTGAACAGACGAGACAATGTCCACCACAATGAGCTGGTAGGCCTCGCTGCTCCGACAGACAAAAAGACTCTTTAAACTCTCAAGTATGCGCGAGCGAAATGAAAGTGTACAGTGAACAGTGGCCTTTATATAGAGAACTCGGTCACCGATCGATCGGCCCCCTAAACCGATCGATCGCCTCGCGGACCGATCGAAATGGAGCGCCACCGATCGAACGGCCGATCGATCGATACCGCTCCCTTTCGATCGGTGCGGTAACAACCCCGATCGATCGCAGTCGTCACCGATCGATCGCCCGATCGATCGCAACGTACACGATCGATCGATCGCCCGATCGATCGGTTTGGCCCACCGATCGATCGCAAAAAAATAGCTTCTCTGAAGTTCTGCAGAAATTCTCAGAATGGTTCACAGAATCATGCAAATGGTGCCCCCCCCCCCCAACTGGAATCATGCCATGACCTCAAGGCATGAAGAAAATGGAATAGGAAAAGAACAACGGGGCGGGCGGGACTCTCGGGAATACAAATGTACACAATTAACTACCAAAAGAAAAGAAAAAGAAACCTAGAAAAAGAAAAACAAAAGAACTACTCCTAAATTATGAAACACGACAATCTAATGTCACTCAAAGGACGGTGGATCGATGAGATCCACACAGTCCAACTCCCCTTGAAACGTCTCAAAATACGGCTTTAGCCGTTGGCCATTTACCTTAAATGCCGAGCCATTCGTGAGGTTTTGCACCTCAATGGCTCCATGGGGAAAGACTTCTTTAACAATGTATGGCCTGGCCCACTTACTCCGCAATTTGCCCGGAAAGAGATGCAAGCGTGAATCATACAATAACACTTTTTGGCCAACTTTGAAAGTTTTTCGAATGATATGTTGGTCATGAAAGTGTTTCATCCGGGCCTTAACAATTTTTGCATTTTCAAATGCATCATTTCGGAGTTCATCTAACTCATTGAGTTGGAGCTTTCGGTGGGTACCCGCAACATCAATATCCTCATTACATTGACGAATCGCCCAATATGCTTTATGCTCAATTTCGACGGGAAGATGACATGCCTTCCCGTACACAAGTCTATAGGGTGATGCGCCAAGAATGGTTTTATAGCCCGTGCGGTATGCCCACAACCCATCGGTCAATCTAAGAGACCAATCTTTCCTATTTGGATTGACGGTTTTCTCTAGAATGCGCTTAATTTCCCGATTGGCCAACTCAACTTGCCCTTGCGTTTGAGGATGGTATGGTAATCCAACCTTATGGACCACAGCATACTTACGCATTAAAGACGCAAAGGGCTTGTTACAAAAATGTGAACCGCCATCACTTATCATGGCACGAGGCATGCCATACCTACAAAAAATGTTCTCTTTCAAAAATCGCAAGACCACTTGGTGGTCATTGCTTCGGGTGGCAATTGCTTCCACCCACTTTGAGACATAATCTACCGCAACAAGAATAAAAAGGTATCCAAACGAGTTAGGAAACGGTCCCATGAAATCGATCCCCCAACAATCAAATATTTCCAAAATAGTGATGGGGTGAAGAGGCATCATGTGCCTCTTAGAAAGTGTTCCTAACCGTTGGCACCTATCGCAAGCTACACAAAAAGTATGTACATCCTTGAACATGGTGGGCCAATAAAGCCCACATTGCAAAATTTTGGCCGTGGTCTTCTTGGAGGAGAAGTGTCCTCCACAAGCATGAGAGTGACAAAATTCTATCACTTGTTGGAATTCGTGATTTGGGACACACCGGCGAATGATTTGGTCCGGAAAATACTTAAACAAGTGGGGATCATCCCACGAAAAATAGCGCACATTCCGGAAGAATTTACGCTTGTCAATGGATGACCATGTGGAAGGAACCTCACCGGTGACAAGGAAGTTCGCAATGTCCGTAAACCAAGGGATTGAAACTTGCTCAACGGCACTCACATGCATGAGATGCTCATCCGGGAAGTGCTCCTTGATAGGGGTTGGGTCCATGGCTTGCCCATTTAAGGGAAGCCGAGACAAGTGGTCCGCAACTACATTTTCAACCCCTTTTTTATCACGCATTTCAATATGAAATTCTTGGAGCAAAAGTATCCATCGAATGAGGCGCGGTTTTGCATCGGGTTTTGTGAGGAGATACTTTAGGGCCGCATGGTCGGTGTAGATGATGACCAATGACCCAATCAAGTAAGACCTAAATTTATCAAGTGCAAAAACCACCGCAAGGAGTTCCTTCTCGGTTGTGGTATAGTTGAGTTGAGCTTCATTGAGAGTTCTAGAAGCATAATAAATGACATAGGGCTTCTTGTCAACTCTTTGTCCTAGGACGGCCCCCACGGCATAGTCGCTAGCATCACACATTAGCTCAAATGGAAGAGACCAATTGGGTGCTCGAATGATTGGGGCGGTGGTCAAAAGTCCCTTCAACTTGTCAAAAGCTTGTTGACAAGAAGATGTCCACTCAAAGGGAACATCTTGGGACAAAAGATGACACATGGGCCTAGAGATTGCACTAAAACCCTCAATGAAACGCCGATAAAAACCGGCATGCCCAAGAAATGATCTAATCTCCTTCACACACGTTGGGGCGGGCAATTTTTGAATGAGTTCAATTTTTGCTTTATCAACTTCAAGCCCTTCGGCCGACACAATATGCCCCAAAACTATACCACTTGTAACCATAAAATGACATTTTTTCCAATTGAGTACAAGGTTACTCTCCTCACATCTCATCAAAACTTTTTCTAAATTACCAAGACAACCTTCATAAGTATCCCCATATACGGAAAAATCATCCATGAAGACTTCGACAATTTGCTCAATCATGTCGCTAAATATGCTCATCATGCACCTTTGAAATGTCGCCGGTGCATTACATAGCCCGAAGGGCATACGTTTATAAGCATATGTGCCAAACGGACAAGTGAATGTTGTCTTGGCTTGATCCTCAAGGGCTACATCGATTTGATTGTACCCCGAATATCCATCTAAAAAACAATAGAAAGCCTTACCGGACACCCTTTCTAGGACTTGATCAAGGAAGGGTAAAGGGAAGTGGTCCTTTCGGGTCACATTATTGAGGCGGCGATAATCAATGCACATTCGCCACCCGGTTTGCACACGGGTTGGCACTAACTCATTGTTGTAATTTCTTATCACCGTGACACCCGATTTCTTAGGCACCACTTGGGTCGGACTAACCCATTTCGAATCGGAGATGGGGTAAATGATACCCGCATCTAGCAATTTTAAAACCTCACCTTTAACCACTTCCTTCATGTTAGGGTTCAATCGCTTTTGCATTTGACAAATGGATTTAGCCTCCTCTTCTAAAAAAATACGGTGAGTGCACACAAGAGGACTAATCCCATGAAGGTCGGCGATAGTCCATCCTAGGGCTTTTCTATGTTTCCTAAGCAACGCTATCAACCCTTCCTCTTGGCTCCCAGACAAGCTAGAGGAAATCACAACCGGGTATGACTCCCCATCCCTTAAAAATGCATATTTTAAATTGGAAGGCAAGGGTTTCCTCTCAGGAATGGGAGGCTTCTCCTCCGAAGGAATCGGTTTCTCGGCACTAGGGTGGAGGGGTTCAAAAGAAGGGGTCCATTTACCCACATGTAAACACTCCTCTCTCGCACCCTCTAAATGAGACAATTCACTTGACACCATGCCCTCACTATCAAGTGAAGCATGCGGTTCACTTCTCACTAATGCCCTCTCCAAAGGGTCCTCAAAACTCTCCCGCTCAAAGTGCTCTTGAACTATGCTCTCTATGATATCTACCTCCCGGATATCCTCACATTCCCCCTTTTGTTTGGCAACCGAAAAGATGTTAAGCTCGAAGGTGGTGTTGCCAAAAGACAATTTCACTAACCCATTCCTACAATGTATGATGGCATTGGAAGTAGCTAGGAAAGGGCGTCCCAAGATCACAGGAATTTGGTTGTGAGCTATGCAACTCTCAACAGGTTGGGTGTCTAGGACAATGAAATCGACCGGGAAGCAAAAGTTATCAACTTGGATGAGAACATCCTCGATGATACCTCTTGGAACCTTTATAAAACGATCCGCCAATTGCAAGGTAACACGAGTAGGGCTCAACTCTCCTAGGCCAAGTTCCTTATACACTGAAAAGGGCAAAAGGTTGACACTAGACCCTAAGTCTAACAAGGCACGATCGATCTTGGTGTTCCCAATGGTACAAGAAATAGTAGGACATCCGGGGTCCTTGAATTTCGGCACGGTTTTACATTGCAAAATCGCACTTTGGTTTTCATTCATCATGGCGGTTTCCTTGACATGCAACCTTCGCTTAAAAGTGCATAAGTCCTTCAAGAACTTAGCATAAGAAGGTATTTGCTTAATTGCATCAAGGATAGGGATGTTGACCTTTACTTGTTTAAACACTTCATAAATTTCCGCATTTAGAAGTTCATTCTTTGGTTTGGTCAACCTTTGCGGGAAGGGAGCATGTTTGACTATGTCCCTTCTCTTATCCCTCTCACTTTCACTCAAAATCTCAATGGGATTGGCTAAGTCCCCCCCCCCCCCCCCCCCCCCTTTCTCTCAGCTCTTTTTCCTCTTTCTCTTTTTCTCTCTCTCCTTGAACAACACTTTTCCTAGAAGTCTCATCCCGAGGTGGGATAGTTTTATCAATGGTCTTTCCACTTCTAAGTGTGGTTATGGCTTGCACTTGGTCATGACTTGTACTAGGGTCACTCTTACCCTCGGTTATGTGCACTTGCCTCACCGCCGGGTTAGGTTGAGGTTGAGCCGGGAATCTTCCCGGGACATTTTTGGGTCAAAGCTTGTGTCAACGTAGACATTTGCTTTTGGATGTCCTCAAGTAACCTATAGTGTTGGTCTAGCACTTTTTCTTGTTTATCAACCCTTGAACTAACCCCCCTCATGTCATTGGCAAGTTGGTAAACATTGTCCTCTATGGGCTTCCTATGGAGGGGTTGGTATGGCCTTGGTTGATTTTGGAATTGGGGCACGGGTGCTTGTTGGTAAGGTGGAGGTGGATGTTGTGGTGGAAGTGCTTGTGGAGGTGGATGTTGTGGTGGAAGTGCTTGTGGAGGTGGAGGTGGAGGTGCTTGGTATGATTGAGGGTTTTGATACCCTCCTTGATAGTTGTGGGAGTTTGAAGTCCCTTCATTGTTCCTCCACCCAAAGTTGGGATGATCTCTCCACCCCGGATTGTATGTGTTTGAATAGGGGTTACCCCCTCCTCTTGAATATTGGCCAATTGCGTTAACTTGGCCGTGCAAAGCCTCCTTCACACCCGGAATGATTGGGCATGAAGCGGTGGTATGGTCCGAGGTTTCACACACAAGACAACATACTTCCCTCAACTCCTCACTCTCTACTGATTGAACTTTTTTCACCTCAAGAGCCTCTAATTTTCTTGCTAAGGTAGCCACCCTAGCATTGACATCATCAACTTCCTTGAGTTGATATCTTCCCACCCCTTGTTGGATTGAGCGACCCTCGGGATTTTGGGTCCCAGTAAGTGCCCAATCTCTAGCCTTATTTGCCAAGTTATCAAAATAATCGTATGCCTCATGGGGTTGCTTATCAAAAAACGTCCCCGCACACATGGACTCGACAAATTGCTTGAGTTGGGGTGTCAAAGAAGAATAAAATGTGTTGATGACGTGCCAATCGGTGAAACCGTGATGGGGGCAAGAATTTAAGAGGTCTTTGAACCTCTCCCAACATTGAAAGAAAGTTTCCCCCAACAAAGGAGAAAACTGTGAAATTTGCCTTCGAATGGCCTCGGTTCTATTTTCGGGGAAAAATTTGCTCAAAAATTCCCCTTGGAGAGTAGCCCAAGAATGGATGGACATAGGTCGCAAGGAATTGAACCAAAGCTTAGCTTTGTCCTTCAAACAAAATGGGAAGAGTTTCAACAAAAATACTTCCCTTGGACATGAGTTGTCCATAGCAATTGAACAAGCATCCTCAAATTCCTTAAAAAAAATGTAGGGTTGTTCCGAATCCATCCCATGGAATTGAGGCAACATTTGCATAATTCCCGACCTAATGTTTAGAGTGTTGTGATGGGGCGGGAAAACAATGCACGATGTTGGTGCTTGCCTTGGTGGGTTTAGGTAGTCCTAGAGAGTCCGTATAGGGGGAGCCGCCACATCGCCATGATGGCTCCCTCTTTCAAACTCCTCATGACCTTCTGGGTGGATTTGGACATTTGGATGCAAGGGTTGAATGTTAGGTAAGCCGGGTTCATTGGGATTTGCCATTGGAATGAAACCTAGGTCGACCATTAAAGGTAAGCTAGGTGTTGGTGAAGATGTGCTTGTGCTCTCAATGCTCTCTATCCTCACAAGGCGATGATGTTCGTCCCGCGTGAAATATGACATGCAAGAATGAATGCACACATAAGGTTGGACCGATAAGGTCGTTCAGCACATCATACACAATTCCCTAGGCTGGACAACGGCTTTTTTCAATTCTAGGCCGGACAACGGCTTTTTTTTCTCAATTCAACTCCGTACCTCCAATCTCCACATACAATAAGCGTACCACCAATTTGAAACTTTCACACACTATCCTAACTCCACTAAATACTCCCGAAGAGGGATAATTTCTTAACAAAAATGCAATGCAATTATGCTATATCAAACAAAAGAAACTAGAGAAAAGAAGAAATAGAAAATAATCCTAAAAATAAAACACCTTAAGGGAAATGAGAGTGTACGGGGCCCGAAGCCCGTAGATGCTTCCCTCGGGGGTGGTGATGAAATCCACCCTTTTTGTGTGTTTTTTTTTTTTTTTTCTTTCTTTGCTTGCTCTTCTTCTTTTTTTTTTTTTCCAATTTTCTTCCGCAATCCTTAGCTTTCGTCCGGTGTAGCTTTTGCCTATGAATTCCCCGGCAACGGCGCCAAAACTTGACACGCCTCCAGTTGTGCTTCAACTAGAGCCACTCCGCAAGGGCACGGAGGTCGCGCTTGTAGTAAAACCGGAGGATCCGGTGTCGTTCTCTCCCAAGGGAATTCTGCAAATATAGCAACAAAGCTCAACTAGCACGGGTACTTATCTTAATGGATTGCAAATGAAAATTCTTAACATAAAAGAGACCGAAAATATGTTGGTTTTGAGATGATGATGGTTATATGCTTCATACAATAATTTAGTGACTATGAAAAAAACAACAAAAGCTAGTTTTATGTGATTAAGGAGAAAAGCTTGGACATGGTTGTTTTGATCCACCAATTCACAACAAGGGTTTCCAATGGGAGGTTTTATAACTCAAATCAAGAATCACACCTTGGATTCTTGATTCGGAAAATGTCAGCTATAAAGATGTGGGTTTTGTTTGATTGAGCCTAGAGAGAGAATATATAATTGGTACCCTAGAATCAAACCTTAAACATGTGCAATACCTATACCAAATGTTGATTTGTGCATAAATATTACCAAAGGGTTATGAATCTAGGTTTTTCTAATGAATCTCATACTAAATCAAATGAAACCATATAATTTTGAGGATATGACTTTGAAGTCCATACAACCCATTTTCAACCCTTTGAAGATCCTTGGTGGATCTTCACAACCACATCCAAGGGGTGTTTAGCTACTAGAATCCATGTTAACTAACATAAAATGAACCAAATCTACCATTAAACTATAAAAAGCTAGTGTTTGGTTGCCAAGAAAATGAGAGAAAGTGCCAAGAAAATGATGGAAAGTTGCTAGAAAATGTAGAAAATCATTCACTTCATATATATAACAAACATTCACTTACAATGATCCAAAAGCAATAAATGACATTAAATACAAAGCATTAAGAGTAGATCTAACCAAAAACCTTACAAGATAACAAAAATCCACTTTTGGAGCCTTCTTCCCGTCCAAACTGCTGTAGAAAATACCCTATATCACTTTTTGTCTCGAACAAAAGCTTTTATACTCTGCAGAAAAACAGAGTCTGTACACACCGATCGATCGGTGTACGACCGATCGATCGGCCGATCGATCGGCCGATCGAACGGTTAGGGCGATTGAACGCCCGATCGATCGCAAAACCGACCCCTCTGAAGTTTGCTTCTGTATCGTCTGTTGGGAGGATTCCGACGTCACCGATCGAACGCCCGATCGATCGGAAAAACGCCCTCTCTGAAGTTTACTGCAGAAGGTGAACAGAGCATCACCGATCGATCGCAGGATCACTGATCGATCGGCCGATCGAACGTTCCGTGGACCGTTCGATCGGGCGATCGATCGGCCGATTGATTGGTCATGCTCAAGATTGCCCATTTGCCTTAGTTTGAGCTCCAAATCCTGCAAAAAGTGTACAAAAAGAGTATTAACGCGTTTTAGGGGTTAGAATACTAAATTAACACCAAATTTAACTATTCAACTAACAATTTAAGCCAAAAGATTACTATTTCTAAGGGTAATCAAACACAAAAGGATAAATTTTAAGAAACAAAATGATAATTTTAATCTAACTTAATTAACTCCCTTTATTTATTTAATTTTTTTGATAGACAACTAACTGCTTTTAGTTAAAGCATGTAGTTAGTGGGATAAGTGGGAGTCGTGGGTACACACATTGTGTGTGCCCCACTTCTATAATAATAATAATAATAATAATATAAAGATATCTTCCATCACTATGTTAGGTTACCAAAATTTCACAATCAAATCAACCGTAGTTAATGGTGCACATTGGAGAAATTCATAAGTAAATATTTATTTTGTGTTTATATTTTATGATTCTATTTAATGAAGACTTTTATATACAAATAGGGAATACAATTAGATAATAATGAATGAGTAAAGTGGGTTCAATTTTGATCCTTCTTGGGAGGTGATAGTTTAAAAATATAAGTGTATATATAGAGAGTGCACTTCAACGCCATTTAAGAAAGAGAAAAGATTGAGACAACGACTAACTATATATACACTTGTAGTTGATCCGTAAAAGAAATATTTTTTGAAAGGTATACATGTATAAACTTTTTTTTCTTGAAAAAAAAAGAAAACTATTTGTAAAGACAAAGATGTAGCAAACAACAACTGTCATATTTAATTAAAGAAACCCTATAAGTTATATATCCAAAACTAATACCGTATCAGTCTGGTATTATAGTTTCACATCTTACTGATAATTTTTGGGCACTTAACGAAGCAATGTCATCTCAACCTCTTAAAGAAAAAAAAAAAAAAAAAAACCCCCTTTTGTAGTAATACAAAAGTATAATCAAACCCTATTTCATTAAATTCTGTTTAATCAGGTCAAAGTTCGACTGTATGGGCTCAATAGATAGAGTTACTCATTCACCATAAATACAAATTGGAAATACTTCCAACGATAATGAAATCCTAATAATTAAAAAGAAAAAGTTTTAATTGGAATATTAATAGTCCTTCTTTACGACTTTGTAATAAATAGAAAATGTAATTAGATCAATTGAAGTGGCATTCTTGATTCAGGGCGTTTTAAAAAAGAAAATGCTATTTTTGCAAAAAAAATTGTAAAGAAAATCCCTTTAAAATGATGTGACACTGTTCTAAATGAAGAACTATAACGATGTGTGTTTGGTTTTAAAATGAATGGCTGTTATCCATTCACACAATTTTGGTGATAAATTTGGTAAGAATTTTCGTTTATATAGCATCCAGTGACATGTAAACGCCACACATAAGATACAAAAGATTGGAATAGATATATAAAAATGTTATTCTTTCACAAAATATGTTTAAAAATCTTTACCATAATAATATGATAATGATATTATTACAATTAAAAGTCATTTTAATGAGTGTTTGGTTTTAAAGTGAATGTCTCTTATCTAATAAGCACACCATTTTGGTAATAAACTTTGAATGAACTTTTGTATTTGTATAGCATTACTCATATTAATATGAGTAATGTTATACAAATAGAAAACATCATCACAATGATGTGGGTAAATGACAACCATTCATTTTAAAACGAAACACAAATTATGATAACTCTTAATTACAAAAATATTACTGTCACATCTTTCTGATCAAATTTTTTGTATGCATTTTTTTTAAAAATAGCATTTTTCTATATATACATACACATTAGATATTCGATTTGCCAACCTGTGGTGGCAAATAGTATGCACAAGGGAGTATCACCATGCTCCATAGACTTCTTCTTAAGGTTTGGTATTTACCCAATTTTGTATAGACTTTCCAAATGAACCATTGGTCAATTGATTTCTCTATCTTTGTTGCATTTCATAATTAAGGAGGCCAAATGCTAAATGCACTCGCAAGTATCCAATACTAAATCACAAGTTAAGGGTACGAGTGTGAGTGCAAGTGCGAGTGCTAGAGCCAAAGAATGAGACCAGTGATTATGAAAAAAATATAAAATCGAGAGCGTTTCCTAAGCACCTTTAAAGTGTCAATATTATATTAATAAAATATATATTTTGTATTTATTATTTTCAGGTATCTATTTAGTTTTTGAAAAAAAATATGTATGTGGTAGAATATTTTAAAAAGAGCAAATACAAATACTTTGTTACTTAATCCCTCGACTCAAGCAAGTGAAATGAAAGCAAGGTGGGGATTTGACAGCTTTGTTGCATTAAATGAAGTGCTGATAACGATAATGTGTTCAAGCGTAAAACAAAGACTTCGGCTTGAGTATAGAGTCAACATCTTACAGGTGTCATCAATTTTGGCCAAAATACCAATCCCCGTACTTCCTTAATTGAATTCGCGCACTGAAAAAAATCAATTCGTGAATTTTGCTCGAGTTTGATTTAAATCCGTTAATTCGCGAACCAACTAACACTGCACTAACAAATAGCACTGACCGATTGATGTGCTCCACTTAATGGACACCCGGTAAGTATTGGACACCCGTAAGTTCCCTAGCATCCCTCGTTGAGGAGCTGGTCCTTGTCTTCCATGACTGTACCACATCTATGACATGTAAGCATCATATGTAGACTGTACCACATCTATGACAAGTAAGCATCATTCACGACTCGACCCGTAATTATGGCATATCTGCCGGACTGGTTCCAGAAAGGTGGTAATAATAGGTTTCCCTTAAAGGGTAAGGATTTCAATTATTTGGACCCATCTCCATTGTTGAATTCTAATTTTAGGGCATGCAAAGGCGTTTCTCCGGCCCCCGGGGGGGTTCGGAGCTGCAGAGAGGCCAGAGAGAACGACTGCCCCCTTCAATTTTTTTACAAATTTTAATTTGGCCTATAATTTTTAAAAAATTTTTAATTTGTCCTCTCTAAAAATTTATAAATACCTTCTATATTTTTTAAAAAATCTATACTTTAACTTGCAATTGTGATAATGTTCTTCAATTTGTTTTCTCTAAAAATTAATGAATATTTCTCTTAAATACTTAATTTGTTTTAAAAAATCCCTATATACATTATAGAATAATACAAAAGTAAAGCATTCTATTGTTGATTATAAAGAAAAATCATTTTTACAATTTTTTCTTATAAAAACTCAACCAAAATGATGTGACATTGACAATTTTAAAAATATGAGCTATAATAGTTGGTGTTTTAATTTGAAATAGAAGTAGAGCAAACAACCACATCATTATATTATATGACACTAGTACAAAAACCTTGGTTATATAGCATTAACTTCAAAAAAAATTTCTAAGTAACAAAAAATTGTTATCTCCCTCTAGAAGAATTTTCTGGTTCCACCACTGGTCTTTCTTGATTTATACAAGTGCTGCATACCCATAGATTAACCACAAAGGTATTCTAGTGGTTGACTTGCATGTACTCATATTAAGTATAAAGTCTTAAGTTCGATTCCTCCTCACGCTTTTTTGTGGCCAGTTATCATTCATGTAATGCATGAAATTTATATGATTTATGTGAACAGTAACTTTGCATGAGCTCAAAAGAGTAGCGGGTCGAAAGACTCCAGTAGCCTAAAAAAAAAAGAAAAGAAAAATTATTACTATCATATTTCTTTTGGAAGTTGCTCAATTTTAATGCAAATAAATTTTCTTTCCTGAGGCAAAATAATGATTGTATTGATCTTCTGGCAGTAAAGAAACATAGAGGTTGTCAATATGATAGAGGCATGAGTCATTAGAACTAACAGCCAACTTGGGGAAGGGAAGAGAAAGCAACGAAAAACCATTCAGAAATGTCCTAATGTTTTCAGAAATGTCCATTCCAATCTGGTTTGGAAAATTTGTTTTGGGAAGATTGTCTGAGAATGAAATTCTTCGGCTGTGTTTGGAACCTGCAATTAGTGATGGAAAAACAAAAAAAAAAAAAAGAAAAGAAAACGCGATGGAAAAAGGAACAAAATAAAAAAAAAAAAATTTGTTATCTCTTTCCTTATTTATGTTTTTTTTCATTCCTAAAGCTTTGATCTAAACACAACTTTCATGAACAACTAGGAGCAAGCCTTTAATGCTGCGATTGCATAATGGTCACTTATCCAATAATACTCCAGATCAACTTAAAATTCTAATAATGCTCAATTTACCAGGGGTGGAGTTAGGATTTTATTTTGAGAGATGCCAACTTAAAACAAAATTTTTTGTCTAACATAAAAAATAAAATCAGCTTTCATTTCGCCTCAACAAAACATGACTAAAAATATACCTTTTTTTTTTTATAAGTACTCCAAATGTGTAAAAAAATAACCTTAAAAGGGGTCGAACCCTATACAACTAGCTTATACAAAAATTATAATCTCATAAAACTTAATGTCTATTTAACTACAAGCATATACAACTTGTCCAAATGACAAAAAAAAAAAAAAAATTATTTTTTAGTACATCAATCATCTGCATACTGTAGATTTAGAAGCCTATATAATATTAATTTTGTTGGCTTAGAATGCACATGAAAAAAAATGAAGACTCAATAGTTCACTATACAAAAATTTTATATTTAATTTATTAGATTAGATATTTAGTTTATAAATTATGAAAGGTGTCAACAAAATAAATTTTTGCAAAAACTTTTTATATTTATACTATATATAGGAGAGTTATACAAAAGTCAAAGGTGCCATGACACTCAATCCTATACGTAGCTCCGCTCTTTCAACTTACTACACCCATATGGACAATTAAAAATTTCACACCAACTTCAAGTAGAATGGATACCGACATATGGAAAGACTTCTATGGTGCCCAATAAAAATATCTGGTGAGGTTTGGACGGAATCATTATTTTTGTTTAGTGGAAATAAAACTTATATAGAATTATAAATAAAATTGTTTCCTAATTGCTAATTTTTTTTTTGGTTAAATAAAGAGATAATTATATTAAAAACAAAAAAAATAAAATAAAAGTGATGCGGCCTCCGCAAAAATGTTATACAAAAAAATCCAAAGTTGAAATAATCTATAAAGTCAGAAGATGATTACGTAACCCGCCACACAACCTTGTAATTTTAATATTATAGGGTAGAGTTTGTGTTTTTTATTTAGCTAAATAATAAGCGGTTAGTGAAATTCAATTTGGACAAAAATAAATGTTAGTATATTCAGTGAGACAAATATAGGTGTTAAAAAGTTTAATAAGGATGATACATTACATTTTCACATTTGCAACCTAAAGTCATATTAATACAAACAAATAAATTTAAAAAATAGTAGAAATTATCAGTTTAGTGGCGCATCTGGCCCCACTGGTCCTGTTACAAATAAATTTACTTCTTATATCAACTTGTATTTTTAAGACATTGCAGCGAATCCTGGCATCTGAGGGGCATTGAAGATCTCATACCTTAAGAAGCTTATCTCCTTCTTTATCACCTTCACTCATAGAGGAAAACAAAGAAAGCTTAAATTGAACCATGAATAATCTCTGTTCAATGTTTCCTTTATATCACCAAATCGATGAGCTTGTGTTTCAGACAACCTCTATTCCCAGCTGCAAACAGCAAGATCCGATCATGGGTCATGCTGCACCAAAGAGCAGCAATCTTACCACCACCACCACCGGAAAAAGGCAGCGAAAATCGTCGGCTATTCAAGACGACAGCAACGATGGGAGTACTAATGGTAAGAAGGAGAAAAGAATCATTCATAAAGAGCTCGAACTGAAAAGAAGGCACGAAATGGCTAACCTTTGCACATCGCTTCGATCTCTACTCCCTCTTGAATGTACCAAGGTAAAGAAATTATATTTTCTCTCTCTTTTCCGGTTTGTTTCAGGGGGGAGCTATTAAGGGCCTACAGGGGCACTTGCCCCTCTTAACTTTTAAAAATTTATTTTTTTTACCTACAATTTGACAAAATTTTCTCACTTTGCCCGTTTAAAAATGATAAATTTTTCCCTGAAAATGATAAATGTCCCTTAGAGATTGTGTTTAGGGTTTGTTCTCCCCTTAAATAATTTTTTTTTGGCTCTGCTACTGGTTTGTTTGTGGAATTTCACATGCCACATTATTATTGTTAGAATCCATAGTTTTCTTGTATATCAATTCTTATTTTTTTATAATTTACAGAGGTTCTCCCTCAATATAAAAAATCATTTCACAGTGCATTGTGATACAGAAATCATATTTTCTCTCTGGATTCTTCTCTCTGTATGTTTTGTTCAATCAAGGTATCATTATTGTTCTAACATAGCATCAGAGCCCTCTTGCTCCTATTCTACCAATTATGCCACGAAATATGGTCACTTATATACGGCCAGAAATATGTAACCTTAAATGGTTGCTGCAATCACCTCTCTCCTGAATACCAAAAGAAAACACTCTCTCGCTCTCTCTCTCTCCCCTAATTCAAATAATTGACCTATGGGGTTTTCTTGATGGAATTTCAGGGAAAGTGTTCAATATCAGATCACATGCATGAGGCTGTGAATCATATAAAACACCTGCAGAAGAATATCAAAGAACTGGAAATTAAGAGAGACAACCTAAAGAAGTTGTCCAACTCAAGCGCTGTAGCTACAGCAAGTGGAAGCTCCAATAATTGCTTGCCCAGTAGTATTGTCAAAGTCAACCCATGCTGGCGTGGTGTGGAGATTTTGTTCACTAGTGGCTTTGAAAAGGAATGCTTCCCTCTATCAAAAGTGCTGGGAATATTGGTCAAAGAAGGGCTAAATGTTGTTAGCTGTGTTTCTACTGAAGTATATGAAAGGCTATTTCACACAATTAAAACTGAGGTATTGTCACAGCAAAATCTACAGTTAATCTTTAATTGGTTAGGGTTTTATTTAAGTTTTGAAGTTGTTATCAAAGAGCAGGGACAGTTTTTCCACCTGTAATGGATTATTTTTTTGCAGGTAAGTGATTTGACCTGTGTTGATCTATCTGTCCTGCAACAGAAAATGTCTCGTGTGATTAACGGCGAGCTGAATCTCAACTAGAATTGGATATCTTAGCACTGTTAGTATCTGAGACTTTGCTTTGAACATTGATATTTGAAATTTTACTTAAAAACAATGTTTAAAAACCTCTTGTGGTTAAATGGATCCTACCAGAGATTTAAAATTTCCTGAACAAGGATCCTCCCTGATTTCAACTGTTATTTGATCAATTAAATTATAAAAGGGGACAAGGCAGTGAAATCATCATGAAAGGAAAAAAATCATATAAGAATTAGAAATGTTTTGGTTGAATACGTCGGTGGACTCAACAATGTCAGATTTTTACATTTTTCTGTCCAACAACAACTTGGAATATAAATATTATATATTATAATAATTCGTTGTGTAGTGCTTGAAGCTAAAAGTTCTAATTTAATTTTTTTATAGTTTTAAATTATTAAAATATAAAAATACATGTGTTTTCGTAATATAGTTGTTTCAAATTTATTATTGTTACTTTAAATTTCATTCTGTTTTTTCACTTAGTATATATATTAAGTTTTTCAAATTTTCTTAAATTATGCTCGTTATATAAAATCTTTAATAGAAAAATAAAAACGATTTTAAATTTTTTTGATAGGAAGTACATATGTAACAAAATTATTAGGAATAAATTATACTAACCACACTTGATATTTCACAAAATAGAAAATATACTCTTCACATACTGACATTTTTTTAATTAAAGGCTATAATGATGAGTTTTCATTTTAAAATCAAAGACACTCCTTTAATCTTATTATTCAGTGTAAAAATTGTATGAATTTTACGGTAATTATATCATATTATCCAACTAAAAATGTTCATTGCCATGTAATGTATACATGAATTTATTGCCGGTAGATCCCACTAACGTTGTCTGATTTCGCAAATAACACAACATAAGCATGTGGTTTTCCTCCTTGGCCACCGTCTGTTCCCAACATAACGGCAATGTTTAAGAGAAGGAGATCGAACTCCCAACTGTGATAGTGTAATTTAATTAAATAAGACACATAAGAGCATTGCGTGTTTAATGGGTTTGCACTACTACAAAAAAGGACTTTTTGCCTCGGAAGCTTTTGCCACGGCCCATTTGCCGTGGTAAAAAATGTCATTTGCGACGGCAAGACAGTAATGGCAAAAATTCGAGGCAAATCGTTATTTGCCAATGCAATTTGCGATGGGGAGAAGAATGGTGGCATGAAATAGTTTTTGCCTTGAATAATCGTGACGGCAAGTTTATCGACGCAAAAAATTAAATTTAGCGACGGAATTGGCCACGGCACAGCGTACCGTGGCAACAAAATTTAATCAAAACGACGTCGTTTTGATTTGGCAGGTCTTTGAATTTTCAACTTCTTCTTCCATCGCAAACCCTAGCCGTTCCCCATTTTCCCCCTTCTTCTCTTCTCCCACTCCTTCTCTCTGACCAACCAGCCTTCAAGTCAGAGGTCCGCCGCACCAGCCTGCAAGTCGGAGGTCCACCACACCACCGCCACATCACACATTTCTTCTATGCTCTGCCACCGCCCAGCTCCTCCGTCGCTGCCCAGCAACTGTCACCGCCAGCTCCTCCTCTGCTGCCCAGCTCTTCCTCTGCTGCCTTGCAACTGCCGCCAAGTCCTCCTCCGCTGCCCAGCTCCTCCACCGCTGCCCAACTCCAGCTCCTCCTCCGTTACCCTGCAACTACCGCACCACCACACCATCTCGTCGGCCTGGTAAGAGCTTTGTCCACCATTGGTTTGTTAATATTTCTATCATGGTGATTTCATATCAATGTCCACACAAAATCCACATGGGTCATGGCTGATGCCAAAATGAATTAAGGGAAAAACAAATGATCATTTGACCAATCATTCATTAAAATTTCACTAATAATGTTAACGCATTTCAACAAATAAACTTAGTTCCTGTGGTTGACTTGCTTTTATTTTCTCAACAAATAAGAGATGCTTGCATATAGCTTAGTTCCTGTGGTTGTCGGGTTTAACTTGAGTTCTCTTCGATTGTCCATGACATTTGAATTCACTAATCATTGCACTTTTCCATTACTTAATTAACCAAAGAAAATAGAGAATTATAGAAAAGTTTATGCCTAGTACAATGTGAATTTTAGCTTTACCCCCTTTTCAAAACCTCTATAATTTCTTGTTGAGTGAGTAGAAATATCAATTTCTCAAAATTTCAATTTCACAGAGTACTTTGCAATGACAATCTTCAAACTACCCAAGTCATTTGAGGATTGTCAAACTAGATTATTGGCCTAGATCTTGAGTTTTTTTTTTTTTTTTTAATACGCAGGACTTGTTTTTCAATAGTGTCTCATGAACTCGTTTAAAGAATTTTAATGAGTATATTGCTTGAAGAAGACGTAGACACATTCAGATGGGCAAATGAAAATAAGTTTGACACATTAAATAGAATTAACTTCACCCATGCATGAAGTAGAATTAACAAACCTATGGTGGACGGAGAACTATATTCAAACATGCTCATTTTTTTTTTTCAATAGAATTAACATCACATTAAATAGAGAAGTATACTGCTTGAACAAGTTTGACACATTAAATAGAATTAACATCAACGTATATATGACATTGTTAAAAATAACTATAGTTACATGACATAATTAACCTAAAACTTTCAAAAATGACAAAAAAGAAAGAAAGAAAAACTCATCTACTTAATTAATATATAAAATTACCTAGAAATGATATGGAGTGGTTCTTATAAAAAAAAAAAAAAAAAAACCCAAAAAGGGACGAGAAAATGAATTTTGATTATTGTGATTACTCTTTTTTTTCAAATGTTAGTGATGAAAGAAAATTCATGTCGGTGTTGATCATATTTTGTTTGGGCAAATAATTTGAAAATGAACCCATGTATATAGAGTTGACGAAAAATGGATATAAATGGCCAAATTAGTTGGGATTAGAGGGGAGATGGCATGCTTTAACCAATATGATAAGATTGGCTTCCTACCCTACAGGTTGGTTGATTTACAAGATCCCAAAAAGTCTAAAACCCACAAACACTATATTTGGATCTTGATTTGGGCAAGAGAAAGAAAAATTAAATTAAATTTTTATGGACAACAAACAAAACAAAAATGAATTTTTTTAGCAAATACTAGTTAATTTCTTTTTAGCAAAAATGAATTTATTTTTATATATTTGTCATCAATTCATAAATTATATAGATTTTGATAAGAAAATAAAATCTTTGATAGACAAACATCTTTGATAAGAAAATGAAATGTTTACGATGATATATGGCATGCGTACATACACATTTATATTTTGATTACCTCATACTTGCATGAGTTAATTAAAGGATAAGAAAACAACCTTAGACCCATTCGAGAATCCTCATCGAAGTTTGTAGATTCGGCTCTGATGAGATAGTTCTTGAATTGTCCAGTTTCGAACAGTTCGGGAATGTATAAGTCTATATGGTAGTTAGTGCCTCACCACTTCAGATAATTTATCTTTGAGGGTGGTTTTTGCCGCGGCAAAAACCAAAGCAGAGCTCTAAAATTAGCTATAATTTTGTGGCTACGATTATATATTGGTCACTAAAAACATGTATTTGTGACGGCAGATTAATATTAGCCACAACAAAAACCGTGGCTAATAGTTCAAGCTTTTCGTGAAATGTTTTTGCCACGGCAAAGAACCGAAGGAAAAGCTATAAAACTAGCTACAATTTTGTGGCGACAATTATATTGGTCACTAAAACAGGTACTTGCGACGACGCGATTGATATTAGTCACGGTAAAAACCGTGGCTAATAGTCCAGGATTTCGTAAAATGTTTTTGTGACAGCAGTTTACCGTGGCAAATATAATTATTTGCAATGGCGTGACGACATATTAGAGCTGTAGCAAATACTGTCTGCCGTGACAAGGGCCGTCGTAAAAACTTTTTGCGACGATGCCTATTGCCACGCCCTTCTGGCCGTGGCAAAGCCGTGGCAAAAGGTCGTTTGCCACGGCAACCAGTATTTTGCGACGGTAATCTGTCGTGACAAAAAAACTCTTTTTTAGTAGTGTTGGTATATAACTCATTTAAGCATATTTATAAATGAATGTTTTTTTTAGCTAACTCAATAACTCATTTAATTATATTAGTCACATCCAAACTCATTTAATATGACCAGAGTTGGTCCGGTTAATAATTAAGGGGTCATTTTCCCAGCCCTAATGGAAAGTGCATGATATGTAGAAATCGATTTTTTAAGCCAATTTGAGTTCAATTATTTTGCAATTGTACCTAGCATTAATGGGATTTAGAAATACATGAGCTAACACACAAAATCCAAATATGTCCAATCAACCACATTTTGCTTGTCGGATACATAATGAAAAGTCAAGGCTAGGTTTTTGAAAAATTATTCAGTACTGTTCGAGCACCATGTCATCTTTGCTCATATACTTACATAATTGTGGGGTCTTTTATCTCTATAAGTGAAAAAGTAAGGTCAAATGTACTCTAAAGGCATTGAATATTGTCTCATTTTTTCAACATAGAAGCAAATATTTAAGGGAAGATAATCTACCACTAGAATAGCACAAGAATCTACCGCCTAGATCAGCAAAAGCCTCCGACTATCAAATTGAAAAAAGTTAAAAATTTCAAGAATTAAATAACTGTTTATGCTTTTATATCAAGATATGATGTAAGTATTGTTGGTATAGATTTGGTTTGTTCCAGTATCTCACAAAATTGATATACCAATCAAATTCAGGACTAGGTTCAACTATGTGATGCTAGTTCAACTGCTACGAGGGTAATATTTGTCCAAACAATTGCAAAATAAGATTTAGTTTTGAGATCTTAATACTATGTATGTAATTGATCCAAATCAAATATGTGGCTGTAATGATCAATCCACGCACCTAATTACAATGATGCATGGACAGGTTAGGGTTAGGAATGCATGAATTGGACTTTTGGATTAATTCCAGTTCTCTACTGATACATGTTTGTATTGTTGAGGTTTATTATAGATCGGTATCATGTGAAAACATGGGTACTTGTATGCTCATAAGAAGTTGATGTCCATTATAGGATGAGTTTCGTTCGTGAATTTCGTCTCTCTTCTAGACTCTTATCCTCCGTACTTCTGGACAATAGGCCTCCATTTACCATGTATGTTATTAGACTATCTAAGGATAAAAAATACTGTAAGTTCCTTATTCATTGTGAACTCTTAAACTTTTGATACAGATGGATAAATTATAGTTTGTTGAAAGAATTTTTGATTAAAACTGTTGGATTTATATTTACTAGCATAGTGCTCGTACCATGCACATGATTTATATATTTTAAAATGAATAATTAATTAAAATGCACAATTTAATAAAATTTTGAAAATATACTAATAGCTTACTATGCATGAGATTTTAATTTTTTTTATTTTTAAAAATGTTTTATTTTGTAAACTGTGCCAATAGGACCTTATTATATAGAATACTAGTCATTGTGGCGATATCATTATATAAAGCTGAATGACAACTA
This sequence comes from Euryodendron excelsum, assembly GCA_033060915.1. Taxonomy (NCBI): domain Eukaryota; kingdom Viridiplantae; phylum Streptophyta; class Magnoliopsida; order Ericales; family Pentaphylacaceae; genus Euryodendron; species Euryodendron excelsum. Next base: position 18,472,324 of record CM065398.1, read on the forward strand.
ATAAAAATATCTTGAAAGTCATGAAAACGATATATATCATTTTTATCAACAAAATTTATTAGCTGGATGTGTGTAGGGGTTACAATCTGCTAACCTATAAGCTTCAAATGAGCAAGGTACATTCCATTATTTTCAAGTTTAAATTTGTAGGCAAACACCTAAAAATTAAAATTTAGAAATTATTTTTCACTTAAAAAATTTTACATAGTAAAATGTTTTTCTACGGTCGAATAGACGTCAAATCAAACGGAGCCTAACATGCATATACTCTTTGGATGTAAAATGTTTTTGACGGTAAAATATTTTACGTCAAATCAAACAGAATCTAACATGAGTATGCTCTCATGTTTTATAAAAGGGACACTGTTAACTGTTCAATATTGTTAAATATAGAACGGTAAACAATCATTTTACCCTTCTAATTTTATCTCGAATTTTAATATCATTCTTCAATTTTGATTTATTCTATTTTTTACAATACTATTATAAAACATGAAACTTGCACCACTATCCCAAAACTCTATTTCGTACCAAAATCATGTTCCAAACCAAGATTTTATGTCCTCGGAAATTCTCTTTGTTGAAAGAAAATAACCGATTACCAATTTTCAACGAAGAAATCATATTAAGGGGTTTTACCAAATCACTTAGCAAAGCTCAAGATCCCAACCGCCGACGGCATAGACTCCTCTTCATTGTATCAATAACATGTTAGCAAAAATGAGTGACAACATCAATTCGATGTACCAAAAAAACAAAAAACATGATTGAAAACTTTGAGAAATTGCTTTGATTGAAATCTCACCGCTCTATTTGTTTTCGTAATTATAATCATCTAGCGCAAGCGCACTCGTATACGAGGATTGGCTTATGCATTTTCTTTAGTGTGTGCAGATTGCACATGTCGCGTTATTCACAAGAAATCAAAATGGAATAATACAAAGCAAAACCAATAAACCTGCCATTCCTTTTTTTGAAAAAATGTTCATCAGAAAGTATACTGCTCTTCGGATTCCTAATAGAAGTATACATGTTAACTTCGCTCCAAAATGGAATTAAATTATAGAAAATAAAAAAAAATCTAAGAGACAGAGAATTCATCAGTATCCAAAAATTACAAAGATGCCATTCCTTCGAATTTTGTTTTGTTGCATAGGAAATTAATCATTTCCTCTTCTTCTTTTTTTAGTGAAGTTAATCAGGAGAGACTTCATAAATTTTTTTTAAAATAATTACACTTTTTATTCATATAATTTGAATTAAAATCAAATGACCTTTTATAATTTAAAAGTAAACACGTGTTAAAAACTGTCACTATTTTGACGCAAAGAGAAGAGTGGCCACCTTCCCTGTCTTCTTGTCAATACTACAATTCTGCCACTATCTTCTTCTCTCTCTTTGCTTTTCATTCACTTTCTCTCTCCTCTGCATTTTCTCTCTTTACAGAGACGCTACATACGTAACTTAGAATGGATGAATTTTATCGATATCAAACACATTATGGTAGCCCCAAAATCAAGTCAACTTCTTCCGTTACCTTGGTCGAAGGCTCGAAGCCCATCACTTCAACACCCCTCACTAATTTCCACTTTAAATTCCCTCTGTGGGTCTCTCATTTTTTTTTTTTTTTTTTTTCTCTATATGGGTCTTTCCACTTTCTTTCCCTTTCTATATCTCACTCTCTGTACATATTGCAGAATCACAAGAGGAAAGTAGCCCACCAAGAGAAGGGCAGCATGCTCGGCAAAGCAAGCCAAGTTGATTTTCCTTGCAACACCTATTTAAATATACACACATACATATCAAGTGAGATCCAACAAAGCCTATTAGGATAGGCTATACGAATTTCTTGTTAAAGTTTAAAAAAAACAAAAATAAAAAACCACCACCTTAGGTCTTAATTAATTTAAGGTAATCCCATCTTACCAGGTTAGTATGTAATGGTGTGTAGAAGTGATGGGTGAAGTGAGGCGGAAGAAGAGGATGGTGTGCAGCAGAGGTTGTTCGATGGCACTGGTAGGTGAGGTGATGTGCGGCAACAGTGGGGGTGAGATAAGCGCACTGTGGGAAGTCGGGGTTAGAATTCTGTCGGAAAAAACGAAAGAACAATGGAGGTGTATGGTTTGGAGAAAAAAAAAAAAAAGCTGAGGGTAAAAATGCCATTTTAAAAATTTATGATGTTGGAATATTTTCCCAACTAGTGCAACCAGCGTGTGTATTACACGCTCAGTCAATTTTAACATTTCTCGTCACTTTTAGTTTAAATTATAAGAAAATTATATATATATTTTTAAATTATAAAAGAGTCATTTAATTTTAATTTAAATTAAAATATAATTATTTATTTATTTTGTTTTGGGGCGGGGGGGAAAGTTGGAAGTTTTCTATAGCAGCATTTATAATTCATTTGACATTGATTTGAAAGCACAAAGCAAGTGAGAAGTTGATTTCCTTTGCAGTGAAGCACACAAATGATTATTGGCAAGCCATGAAATGCTTTGAAAGTCAAAGCCAGAGGCGGAGCCACGTTTGTGGCTGGCACTCCCAACTTTTAATAAATATCTCTATATATAGTATAAAGTTTTAATATTTAGATAAAATTTTAGTTATTAGCACCTTTAAATTTTGTACAATTCTCTTACAAAATTATATTTTTTTGAGACTGAATAAAACTTTGCTTTAATTTAGAAATATGTGTATGTACAAGTAATCGACTGAAGATCTGGACAACTTGAAGCAAAAAAAAAAAAATTTTTAGCACCCCCAAAACAAATTAGAGACTGTGAAGGAGAGATTATTGTAAGCAAATCAGAGAGAAATTAGATGTCCTCCCATACGAAAGTTGCAGAGGCAGTCGTAGCCCTTCAAGCGATTAATTTGCAGCAGAGTTGGGTTTACAAAACATACATCTAGAAGGAGATTTCATATATATTGTAATCTATTGATTAATGTAGATGCTGCTGTAATGACTCTTTGATCATGTTTATGCATCAAAGAAAAAATAAAAAGATTATGAACCATACGAAAATTGGAATGATCAATTCTTCTTTTTATTTGATTCATTTTTAATTCTTAGTTTTAGACTTAAAGCTTATCTTTAATGCGTTCATTTTATCATCCATGTTGGTACAATATCAGCTAAAAACAAAAAAAAAAACTCACCAAATAAATGGGAATATACGATCATTGAGATATTAGACTTTTATTGTACTAACTTTTTTTTAATAATTTTCCTAAGATAGATTAATAATTAATATTTGGCAACTACTGGAGACTAGATTATACTTATTGGTTCTTCTTGTTTTAAAATCATAATCACCAACAGTTTATTTTCAAGTAACTACTGGTAAATATTCAACCTTGAGCAGGGAACTATTAGTAGTAATTCTACATTAAATTGTTATACATTACATTTTCATGGTACGTGATTTAATATGTTTTGAAAAGATTCATACATGGTACATGATTTAATATGTTAGGAAAAGGTTCAAGAATAATCATATAAAGATATAACCATAATAGTAAGGATAAGCTGGGTTGTTTTAACATACTCTGTTTTCAGAGTGAGAACAAACCTCCTGGATAGAAAGGTTGAAAAAACAAAAAAAAAAAAAACGTTCTTTCGTTTCAGTTGGATACCCAACAATTACAACCTTCTCATCCATTAATCACTATACATGATTTGAATTTTTTATTTTTATTTTTTTGATCTCTTTTCACCAATTTAGACTGTCTAGATTTAATCATTAGACAGGTAGCAAATAGTTATTAGAAAAGAAAATCATTTTTTCAAACAATAAAAAGAGAGATTAGTAGTGATAATTTTGTAAGTTCATAACAAGCTCACATGCGTAACATGAGGTTACTGTTATTATGTATGTATGCATATACATAATATAATATAAAGATATCTTCCATCACTATGTTAGGTTACCAAAATTTCACAATCAAATCAACCCCTGTAGTTAATGGTGCACATTGGAGAAATTCATAAGAAAATATTTATTTTGTGTTTAAATTTTATGATTCTATTTAATGAAGGCTTTTATATACAAATAGGGAATACAATTAGATAATAATGAATGAGTAAAGTGGGTTCAATTTTGATTCTTCTTGTGAGATGACAGTTTAAAAATATAAGTGTATATATAGAGAGTGCACTTCAACGCCATTTAAGAAAGAGAAAAGATTGAGGCAACGACTAGTTATATATACACTTGTAGTTGATCCGTAAAAGAAATATTTTTTGAAAGGTATACATGTATAAAACTTTTTTTCTTGAAAAAAAAAAAAGAAAACTATTTGTAAAGACAAAGATGTAGCAAACAACAAATGTCATATTTAATTAAAGAAACCCTATAAATTATATATCCAAAACTAATACCGGATCAGTCTGGTATTATAGTTTCACATCATACTGATAATTTTTGGGCACTTAACGAAGCAATGTCATCTCAACCTCTTAAAGAAAAAAAAAAAAGCCCCTTTTGTAGTAATACAAAAGTATAATCAAACCCTATTTCATTAAATTCCGTTTAATCAGGTCAAAGTTCGACTGTATGGGCTCAATAGATAGAGTTACTCGTTCACCATAAATACAAATTGGAGATACTTCCAACGATAATGAAATCCTAATAATTAAAAAGAAAAAGTTTTAATTCGCATATCAGTAGTCCTTCTTTACTACTTTATAATAAATAGAAAATATAATTGGATCAGTTGAAGTGGCATTTTTTATTCTGGGCGTTTTAAAAAAGAAAATCCCTTCAAAATGATGTGACACTGTTGTAATAAAAAACTATAACGATGTGTGTTTGGTTTTAAAATGAATGGCTGTTATCCATTCACACAATTCTGGTGATAGATTTGGTAAGAATTTTTGTTTGTATAGCATCTAGTAACATGTAAACACCACACAGAAGAGATAAAAGATTGGAATAGATATATAAAAATGCTATTCTTTTAGAAAATATGTATAGAAATATTCATCAGAATGATATAATAATGATATTATCGCAATAAAGAGTCATTCTGATGAGTATTTGGTGTTAAAGTGAATGTCTCTTGTATAATAAGTATATCATTTTGGTAATAAATTTTGAATGAACTTTTCTATTTGTATGGCATTACTCATATTAATATAAGTAATGTTATACAAATAGAAAAACATTATCACAATAATGTGGGTAAATAACAGTCATTCAATTTAAAATAAAACACAAATCATGATAACTCTTAATTACAAAAATATTATTATCATATTTTTCTGATCAAATTTTTTTTATATATTTTTTAAAGGGCAAATTACAGTGACCTCTCTTGAGGCATATAAAAAAGACAGATAATTCTCTTCTTCAAGTTTAAAAAATGACACTGACCTCCCTTACTTTATGTGACAATATGCAATGACCTCCCATTCGTTACCTAGCCGTTAAAGTTATGGATGGCAAATGCTGATGTCATCAATGTAAAAATTTTAAACGCTCAAATTACCCTTTGTCCAATTAACATAAATTAAAATGGTCTTCATAAATTTTGTACAAGATAATACTAATAAATAGTCATTTTATATATTCCACTCATGTTATACCACATCATCATTTCACTCAAGAAAGCCCACAACGCTAGATCACTCCACCCTAACAACCCACCACCATCAAACCAAAACCCAATTTCTTTTTCTCCGGTGATTGGTTCCATTGCTGCCACTCAAAAAAACCGAAAGCTATTTACCTCGCTTTTGATAACAACTCCATCATCTAAGTGAGCAACACTGATGGATGAGCAAAGTTAGCAAGTCTTCTGCTAGGACCTCCAATGAGGTTTTGCGATGCACTGATCTAGGTGATGCTCCACCAGTATTCATCATGCCAAAGACAAGAAAATCAAGCTAGATTATTGTGTATCTCTCTCTCTGTATAAATATATGAATACATATACACATATGGAGTTGACCTATGGACACCATCTAATCCCAATCTCTCGCTCTTTCTACTCCACGGCCCCTTGCCCGACCAACCATCACGCCTCACTGTCATTTCTTATATATCTCTCTCTCTCTCTCTCTCTCTCTCTCTCTCTCTCTCTCTCTCTCTCTCTCTCTCTCTCTCTCTCTCTCCTGCCACCACCACTTTATCAAATCCACACCCATCACCAACTGTTGCCCCCACTGCAACCCCTCGCAACAAAAAATCGATTGCCGCTGCCCTCCGCAGCAATCCAGCCGCTGCAACCCGCTCCCCAATCGGTCATTGTAACCCAGCTAACATAACCCACAATTCCAGCCACTGCAACCTCCTCCACAATTGATCACACAACCTCAACTAACCACGGTAGCCTACCACTTCTCAATCAATCAAAACCCACCCCAGTATCGAAACCCACCATCGCAAGTCGCAACCCTAGTTGATAGATTCTTTTAGAGAGAGAGAGAGAGCTAACGGTGATGAAGGGAAAAAGAGATCGACAGGACAAGACGGCGGTGGTGGTGCTGCTTCGCGGCTGTTGTTGGTGGTCGTGTGGTGGGTTGCAGATGAGGGCTTGGTAGACTGGTTTAGGGTTGGGTAGTGGTGAAGATGAGGTGGCAGCATATGATTTGGGGATGAAAAAAAAATATTGATTTTTGTATAAGTTATTTTTAGGGGTAAAATAGTAAAAAGGCGTATACCATAAACTGAGTTTGAGGGACCAGACTCATAAGAGAGGACAGTGTTATTTTAAAAATCACAAAAAAATTCTTTATTATTGTCAAATGCCTTAAAAAAAAAAGTCACTACAATGTACCCTTTTTGAAAAGAACAACATATATATATATATATATACACACGTTAGATATTCGATTTGCCAACCTGTGGTGGCAAATAGTATGCACAAGGGAGTATCCCCATGCTCCATAGACTTCTTCGTAAAGTTCGGTATTTATCCAATTTTGTATAGGCTTTCCAAATGAACCATTGGTCAATTGAATTTTCTATCTTTGTTGCATTTCATAATTAGAGGCCAAATGCTAAATGTACTCAGGACTCAGGAGTATCCAATACTAAGTGATAATTTTGTGTACAAGTGCAGACACACCTAAATCATAAATTCAAGTACAAGTGCAAGTACAAATACAAGTGTTAGAGTGGGAGTGCAAGAGTAGTGATTATGAAAAAACAATTGAGAGTGCCTCTGGAGTACAATAAGAGTATCTATATTATATTAATAAAATATATATTTTGTATTTATTATTTTCAGGGATCTATTTAGTTTTTGAAAAAAAATTAAGTATGTATGTGGTAGAATATTTTAAAAAAAGCAAATACATGTACTTCGCTACTTAATCCCTTAACTCAAGCAGTGAAATGAAAGCAAGGTGGGGATTTGACAGCTTTGCTGCATTAATGAAGTGCTGACAAGGACAATGTGTACTAGCGTAAAACAAAGTATAGGGTCAACATCTTACAGGTGTCATCAATTTTGGCTAAAATACCAATCCACGTATTTTCTCAATTGAATTCGCGCACTAACAAAAATCAATTCGTGAATTTTGCTTAAATTTAATTTAAATCCGTTAATTCGCGATCCAACTAACACTCATTGTGCTTCACACTAATAAATAGCACTGATCGATTAATATACCCCACATTAGCTGAGATGTTATTTGGTAAACTTCAATTAATACGAAGCACTTCAAACGGTAAGTATTGGAAACCCGTAAGTTTCATAGCATCCCTCATTGAGGAGATGGTCCATCTCTTCCATGACTGTACCACATCTATGACTTGTACGCATCATATGCAGATTTACCACATCTATGACAAGTAAGCATCATTCACGACCCGACCCCTAATTATGGCATATCTGCCGGACAGATTCCCGAAAGGTGAGGTAAAATAGGTTTCCCTGGAGGGTAAGGATTTCAATTATTTGGACCCATCTTCAAAGTTGGATTCTTAGTTCAGGGCATACAAAGGCGTTTCTCGGGGTGCGGGCCTTGGAGCCGCAGAGAGGCCAGAGAACAGCTGCCCCCTTCAATTTTTTTACAAATTTTAATTTTGCCTATAATTTTTTATTTTTTTTAATTGGTCCTGTCAAAAAATTTATAAATGCCTTTTAGATTTTTTAAAAACTCTATACTTTAACTTGCAATTTTGATAACGTTCTTTAATTTGTTTTCTCTAAAAATTAATGAATATTCCTCTTAACTACTTAATTTGCTTTAAAAAAATCCCTATATACATTATAGAATAATATAAAAGTAAACTATCCTATTGTTGATTATTAAAAAAAATAATCCTTACAAATTTTTCTTATAAAAACTCAACCAGAATAATGTGACAATGACAATTTTAAAAATATGAGCCATAATAGTTGGTGTTTTAATTTGAAATAAAAAAATCACAAACAACCACATCATTATATTATATGAAACTTGTACAAAAACTTTGGTTATATAGCATTAACTTCAAAAAAGATTTCTGAGTTGTGAATAATTGTTACCTCCCACTGGAAGAATTTTTTTGGTTCCACCACTGGTCTTTCTTGATTTATGCAAGTGCTACATACCTATAGATTAACCACAAAGGTATCCTAGTGGTCGACTTGCACGTCCTCATGCCAAGTATGAAATCTCAAGTTCGATTTCTCCTCACGCTTTTGTGGTCAGTTATCATTCATGTAATACATGAAGTTTATATGGTTCATGTGCACAGTAGTCTTGCATGAGCTTAAAAGAGTAGCCGGTCGAAAGCCTACAATAGCCAAAAAAAGAAATAAAAAGAAAAAAACGAAAAGAAAAATTATTACTATCATATTTCTTTTGGAAGTTGCTCAGTTTTAATGCAAATAAATTTTCTTTCCTGCGGCAAAATAATGATTGTATTGATCTTCTGGCAGTAATGAAACATAGAAGTTGTATGGTAACACAGAGAAGTCAATATGATAGAGGTATGAGTCATTAAAACTAACAGCCAACTTGGGGAAGAGAAGAGAAAGCAATGGAAAACCATTCAGAAATGTCCATTCCAATCTGGTTTGGAAGATTTGTTTTGGGAAGATTGTCCGAGAATGAAATTCTTCGACTTTGTTTGGAACTCGCATTTAGTGGTGGTAAAACAAAGAAAAAATAAAAAGTGATAAAAAATAAAATAAAATAAAAGAGAATTTTTGTTATTTTTTTTTCTTTTTTTATTTTTAAATCCTTGATTCAAACACAGCTTTCATGAACAATTAGAAGCAAGCCTTTGATGATGCTATTGCATAATGGTCACTTATCCGATAAAGCTCTAGATCAACTTAAAATTCTAGTACTTCTCAATTTACAAGGGGTGGAGCCAAGATTTTATTTTGGAATGTGTCAACTTAAAACAAAATTTTTTGTCTATTGATACAATTGTTATACAAATGCTATATTTTAAGTTTTTTTGCCTATATTTTTAACATCAAGTATGAGATATATAGTATGATGCAAGATTATATTTTGACATAAAAAATAAAATCAGCATTCATTTCGCCTCAACAAAACATGACTTAAAATATAACTTTTTTTTATAAGTACTCTAAATGTGTTAAAAAAAACAACCTTAAAAGGGGTTGAACCCTATACAACTGGCTTATACAAAAATCATAATCTTATAAAACTTAATGTCTATTTAACTAAAGGCGTATACAACTTGCCCAAATGACAAAAAATATATATATAGATTAATTATGTTTTAGTACATCAGTCATCTACATACTGTTGATTTAGAAGCCCACATAATATTGATTTTGTTAGCTTAGAATGCACATGAAAAAAAAATGAAGACTCCATAGTTTACATAACAAAAATTTTATATTTAATTTATTAGATTAGATATTTAGGTTATAAATTATGAGGGGTGCTAACAGAATAAATTTTTGCAATAACTGTTTACATTTACATGTATAAAAATCAAAAGTGCCATGACATCCAATCCAATATGTAACTCCGCTCTCTCAACTTACTACACCCATATGGACAATTAATAATTTCACACCAACTTCAAGTAGAATGGATACCGACATATGGAAAGACAAAAAAGATCTTTTATGGTGCCCATTAAAAATGTCTGGTGAGGTGAGGATGGAACAAAATTAATGTCGAATTATTCATAAAATTATTTTTTAATTGATAATTTTTTTATTAAATAAGAAGATAATTATATTAAAGACAAAAAAAAAAAAAGTGATGTGGCCTCCGTACAAAGGTTATATGAAAAAATTCTCTATAAAGTTAGAAGATGATTCCGTAACTACCATACAATCTTATAATTTTAATATTAGAGGGTAGAGTTTGTGTTCTTTATTTGATTAAATAATAAGTGGTTAGTTAAATTTAATTTGGACAAAAAAAAAGGTGTCAGTAGATTTAGTGAGTCAAATATATCCGTTAAAAAGTTCAATAAGGATAATACATTACATTTTTACATTTGCAACCTAAAATCATATGAATACAAACAAATAAATTTAAAAAATAGTAGAAATTATCAGTTTAGTGGGGCAGCTGCCCCCCACCAGTCCTGTTACAAATAAATTTACTTATATCACCTTGTTTTTTGAGACATTGCAGCGAATCCTGTCATCTGAGGGCCATTGAAGATCTCATACCTTAAGAAGCTTATCTCCTCCTATCACCTTCATTCATATAGTAAAACAAAGAAAGCTTAAATTGAACCATGAATAATCTCTGTTCAATATTTCCTTTATATCACCAAATCGATGAGCTGGTGTTTCAGACAACCTCTATTCCCAGCTGCAAACAGCAAGAAATCCAGCAAGATCCGATCATGGGTCATGCTGGACCAAAGAGCAGCAATCTTACCACCACCACCACCACCACCGGAAAAAGGCAGCGAAAATCGTCGGCTATTCAAGACGACAGCAACGATGGGAGTACTAATGGTAAGAAGGAGAAAAGAATCATTCATAAAGAGCTCGAACGGAAAAGAAGGCATGAAATGGCTAATCTTTGCACATCGCTTCGATCTCTACTCCCTCTTGAATGTACCAAGGTAAAGAAATTATATTTTCTCTCTTTTTCCATGGGTTTGTTTCAGTGGAGAGCTATTAAGAGCCTAGAGCCCCCCCCCCCCCCCCCCCCCCCCCCCCCCCCTTTTAAAATAAATAGAGATTGCGGTTAGGGTTTGTCCCTCTAAAATAAATTTTCTAGCTCTCCTACTGGTTTATTTGTGAATTTCACATGCCACATTATTATTGTTAGAATCCATAGTTTCCTTGTATGTCAATTCTTATTTTCTATAGTTTACAGAATTCTTATTTTCTGTAGTTTACAGAAGTTCTCCCTCAATATAAAAAATCATTTCACAAAGAGATCATATTTTCTCTCTGGTTGTTCTCTCTCTATGTTTTATTCGATGAAGGCACCATTATGCCACGAAATATGATCACTTATATACGGCCAGAAATATGTAACCTTAAATGGTTGCTGCAATCACCTCCCTCCTGAATACCAAAAGAAAACACTCTCTCTCTCTCTCTCTCTCTCTCTCTCTCTCTCTCTCTCTCTTAATTCAAATAATTGACCTATGTGGTTTTCTTGATGGAATTTCAGGGAAAGCGTTCAATATCAGATCACATGCATGAGGCTGTGAATCATATAAAACACCTGCAGAAGAATATCAAAGAACTGGAAATTAAGAGAGACAACCTAAAGAAGTTGTCCAACTCAACTGCTGTGGCTACAGCAAGTGGAAGCTCCAATAATTGCTTGCCCAGTAGAATTGTCAAAGTCAGCCCATGCTGGGGTGGTGTGGAGATTTTGTTCATTAGTGGCGTTGAAAAGGAATGCTTCCCTCTATCAAAAGTGCTGGGAATATTGGTCAAAGAAGGGCTAAATGTTGTTAGCTGTGTTTCTACTGAAGTAAATGAAAGGCTATTTCACACAATTAAAACTGAGGTATTGTCACAGCAAAATCTACAGTTAATCTTTAGTTGGTTAGGGTTTCATTTAAGTTTTGAAGTTGTTATCAAAGAGCAGGATCTGTTTTTCAACCTGTAATGGATTATTTTTTTGCAGGTAAGTGATTTGACCTGTGTTGATCTATCTGCCCTGCAACAGAAAATGTCTCGTGTGATTAACGGCGAGCTGAATCTCAACTAGAATTGGATATCTTAGCACTGTTAGTATCTGAGACTTTGCTTTGAACACGGATATTTGAAATTTTACTTAAATGCAATGTTTAAAAACCTCTTGTGGTTAAATGGATCCTACCAGCGATTCAAAATTTCCCGAACAAGGATCCTCCCTGATTTCAACTGTTATTTGATCAATTAAATTATAGAAGGGGACAGGGCAGTGAAATCATCATGAAAGGAAAAAAATCATATAAGAATTAGAAATGTTTTGGTTGAATACTTCGGTGGACTCAACAATGTCAGATTTTTACATTTTTCTGTCCAACAACAAGTTGGAATATAAATATTATAAATTATAATAATTCGTTGTGTAGTGTTTGAAGCTAAAAGTTCTAATTTAATTTTTTTTATAGTTTTAAATTATTAAAATATAAAAATACATGTGTTTTCGTAATATAGTTGTTTCAAATTTATAATTGTTACTTTAAATTTCATTCTGTTTTTTCACTTAGTATATATATTAAGTTTTTCAATTTTTCTTTAATTATGCTCGTTATATAAAATCTTTAATAAAAAAATAAAAAAGATTTTAAAATTTTTTGATAGGAAGTACATATGTAACAAAATTTTTAGGAATAAATTATACTAACCCCACTTGATATTTCACAAAATAGAAAATAATACTCTTCACATACTGACATTTTTTTAATTAAAGGCTACAATGATGAGTTTTTATTTTAAAATCAAAGACACTCCTTTAATCGTATTATTCAGAGTAAAAATTGTATGAATTTTATGGTAATTATATCGTATTATCCAACTAAAAATGTTCATTTGCATGTAATGTGTACATGAATTTATTGCCGGTAGATCCCACCAACGTTGTCTGATTTCGCAAATAACATAACATAAGCATGTGGTTTTCCTCCTTAGCCACCGTCTGTTCCCAACATAACGGCAGTGTTTAAGAGAAGGAGATCGAACTCCGAACTGTGATAGTGTAATTTAATTAAATAAGACACATAAGAGCATTGCGTGTTTAATGGGTTTGGTATATAACTCATTTAAGCATATTTATAAACGAATGTTTTTTTTTTTTAGCTAACTCAATAACAACTCATTTAATTATATTAGTCACATCCAAACTCATTTAATACGACCAGAGTTGGCCCGGTTAATAATTAAGGGGTCATTTTCCCAGCCCTAATGGAAAGTGCATGATATGTAGAAATCGATTTTTTAAGTCCAATTTGAGTTCAATTATTTTGCAATTGTACCTAGCATTGAGGGGATTTAGAAATACATGAGCTAACACACAAAATCCAAATATGTCCAATCAACCACATTTTGCTTGTCGGATACATAATGAAAAGTCAAGGCTAGTTTTTCAAAAAATTATTCAGTTCTTTGAGTACCATGCCATCTTTGCTCAAACACTCACATAATTGTGGGGTCTTCTATTTCTATAAGTGAAAAAGTAAGGTCAAGTAGTGCTCGAAGAGCATTGAATATTATCTCATTTTTTCAACATAGAAGCAAATATTTAAGGGAAGATAATCTACCACTAGAATAGCACAAGAATCTACCCCCTAGATCAGCAAAAGCCTCCGACTATCAAATTGAAAAAAGTTAAAAATTTCAAGAATTAAATAACTGTTTATACTTTTATATCAAGATATGATGTAAGTATTGTTGGTATAGATTTGGTTTGTTCCAGTATCTCACAAAATTGATATACCAATCAAATTCAGGACTAGGTTCAACTATGTGATGCTAGTTCAACTGCTACGAGGGTAATATTTGTCCAAACAATTGCAAAATAAGATTTAGTTTTAAGATCTTAATACTATGTATGTAATTGATCCAAATCAAATATGTGGCTGTAATGATCAATCCACGCACCTAATTACAATGATGCATGGACAGGTTAGGGTTAGGAATGCATGAATTGGACTTTTGGATTAATTCCAGTTCTCTACTGATACATGTTTGTATTGTTGAGGTTTATTATAGATCGGTATTATGTGAAAACATGGGTACTTGTAGGCTCATAAGAAGTTGATGTCCATTATAGGATGAGTTTCGTTCGTGAATTTCGTCTCTCTTCTAGACTCTTATCCTCCGTACTTCTGGACAGTAGGCCTCCATTTACCATGTATGTTATTAGACTATCTAAGGATAAAAAATACTGTAAGTTCCTTATTCATTGTGAACTCTTAAACTTTTGATACAGATGGATAAATTATAGTTTGTTGAAAGAATTTTCGATTAAAACTGTTGGATTTATATTTACTAGCATAGTGCTCGTACCATGCACATGATTTATATATTTTAAAATGAATAATTAATTAAAATGCACAATTTAATAAAATTTTGAAAATATACTAATAGCTTACTAATTGCATGAGATTTTAATTTTTTTTATAAAAATGTTTTATTTTGTAAACCGTGCTAATAGGACCTTATTATATAGAATACTAGTCATTGTGGCGATATCATTATATAAAGCAGAATGACAACTAATAAAAATATCTTGAAAGTCATGAAAACGATATATTTCATTTTTATCAACAAAATTTATTAGCTGGATGTGTGTAGGGGTTACAATCTGCTAACCTATAAGCTTCAAATGAGCAAGGTACATTCCATTATTTTCAAGTTTAAATTTGTAGGCAAACACCTAAAAATTAAAATTTAGAAATTATTTTTCACTTAAAAAATTTTACATAGTAAAATGTTTTTCTACGGTCGAATAGACGTCAAATCAAACGGAGCCTAACATGCATATACTCTTTGGATGTAAAATGTTTTTGACGGTAAAATATTTTACGTCAAATCAAACAGAATCTAACATGAGTATGCTCTCATGTTTTATAAAAGGGACACTGTTAACTGTTCAATATTGTTAAATATAGAACGATAAACAATCATTTTGACCTTTCAATTTTATCTCGAATTTTAATATCATTCTTCAATTTTGATTTATTCTATTTTTACAGTACTATCATAAAACATCGAAACTTGCACCACTATCCCAAAACTCTATTTCGTACCAAAATCATGTTCCAAACCAAGATTTTATGACCTCGGAAATTCTCTTTGTTGAAAGAAAATAACCGATTACCAATTTTCAACGAAGAAATCATATTAAGGGGTTTTACCAAATCACTTAGCAAAGCTCAAGATCCCAACTGCCGATGGCATAGACTCCTCTTCATTGTATCAATAACATTTTAGCAAAAATGAGTGACAACATCAATTCGATGTACCAAAAAAACAGAAAACATGATTGAAAACTTTGAGAAATTGCTTTGATTGAAATCTCACCGCTCTATTTGTTTTCGTAATTATAATCATCTAGCGCAAGCGCACTCGTATACGAGTCATCATTTGGAGAATGAACAAATGAGCGATGATTAGGCTACCAGGACCCCCCCCCCCCCCCCCCCCCCCCCCCAACAAAAAAAAACAAAAGGCCCCAAAAATAATGGAGAGAGGTCGAGGATTTGCTTATGCAGTTTCTTAAGTGTGTGCAGATTGCACATGTCGCGTTATTCACAAGAAATCAAAATGGAATAATACAAAGCAAAACCAATAAACCTGCCATTCCTTTTTTTAAAAAAATGTTCATAAGAAAATATACTGCTCTTCGGATTCCTAATAGAAGTATACATGTTAACTTCGCTCCAAAATGGAATTAAATTATAGAAAATAAAAAAAAAAATCTAAGAGACAGAGAATTCATCAGTATCCAAAAATTACAAAGATGCCATTCCTTCGAATTTTGTTTTGTTGCATAGGAAATTAATCATTTCCTCTTCTTCTTTTTTTAGTGAAGTTAATCAGGAGAGACTTCATAATTTTTTTTTTAAATAATTACACTGTATATTCATATAATTTAAATTAAAATTAAATGACCTATTATAATTTAAAAGTAAACACATCTTAAAAACTGTTACTATTTTGACGAAAAGAGTGGCCACCTTCCCTGTCTTCTTGTTAATACTACAATTCTGCCACTATCTTCTTCTCTCTCTTTGCTTCTCATTCACTTTCTCTCTCCTCTGCATTTTCTCTCTTTACAGAGACGCTACATACGTAACTTAGAATGGATGAATTTTATCGATATCAAACACATTATGGTAGCCCCAAAATCAAGTCACCTTCTTCCGTTACCTTGGTCGAAGGCTCGAAGCCCATCACTTCAACACCCCTCACTAATTTCCACTTTAAATTCCCTCTGTGGGTCTCTCATTTTTTTTTTTTTTTCTCTATATGGGTCTTTCCACTTTCTTTCCCTTTCAATATCTCACTCTCTGTACATATTGCAGAATCACAAAAGGAAAGTAGCCCACCAAGAGATGGGCAGCAGGCTCGGCAAAGCAAGCCAAGTTGATTTTCCTTGCAACACATTTTTAAATATACACACATACATATCAAGTGAGATCCAACAAAGCCTATTAGTATAGGCTATACGAATTTCTTGTTGAACTTAAAAAAAAAAAAAAAAAAAAAACCACCACCTTAGGTCTTAATTAATTTAAGGTAATCCCATCTTACCAGGTTAGTATGTAATGGTGTGTAGAAGTGATGGGTGAAGCGAGGCGGGAGAAGAGGATGGTGCGCAGCAGAGGTTGTTTGATGGCACTGGTAGGTGAGGTGATGTGCGGCAACAGTGGGGGTGAGATAAGCGCACTGTGGGGAGTCGGGGTTAGAATTCTGTCGGAAAAAATGGAAGAACAATGGAGGTGTATGGCCTGGAGAAAAAAAAAAAGCTGAGGGTAAAATGCCTTTTTAAAAATTTATGATGTTGGAATATTTCCCCAACTAGTGCAACCAGCGTGTGTATTACACGCGCAGTTAATTTTAACAATTGTCGTGACTTTTAGTCTAAATTATAAGAAGATTATATATTCATTTTTAAATTATAAGAGAGTCATTTAATTTTAATTTAAATTAAAGTGTAATTATTTATTTTTTTTTTTTTGAAAAGAGTGGGGGGAGAGAAAGTTGGAAGTTTTCAATAGCAGCATTTATAATTCATTTGATATTGATTTGAAAGCACAAAGCAAGTGAGAAGTTGATTTCCTTTGCAGTGAAGCACACAAATGATTATTGGCAAGCCATGAAATGCTTTAAAAGTCAAAGCCAGAGGCGGAGCCACGTTTGTAGCTGGCACCCCCAACTTTTGTATAATATCTCTATATATTATATAAATTTTTAATATTTAGGTAAAATTTTAGTTATTAACACCTTTAAATTTTGTACAACTCTCTTATAAAATTATATTTTTTTGAGACTAAATAAAACTTTGTTTTATTTTTTATGTAAAATTTTTTTTATTGCTTTAATTTAGAAATATGTGTATGGACAAGTAATCGAATGAAGATTTGGACAACTTAAAGCAAAAAAAAAATTTTTGGCACCCTCAAAACAAATTCCCAGCTCCGCCCTTGGTCGAAGCAATCTTTCTCAACTGGTTAGGTGGTCTGCTCCTGTATAGATGGCACAAGGTCAACTTTAATGGAGTTGTCTTCGGACCAATTAGAGACTGTGAAGGAGAGATTATTGTAAGAAAATCAGAGAGAAATTAGATGTCCTCCCATACGAAAGTTGCAGAGGCAGTCGTAGCCCTTCAAGCGATTAATTTGCAGCAGAGTTGGGTTTACAAAACATACATCTAGATGGAGATTTCATATATATTGTAATCTATTGATTAATGTAGATGCTGCTGTAATGACTTTTTGATCATGTTTACGCGTCAAAGAAAAAATAAAAAGACTAAGGTTTATGAACCATACGAAAATTGGAATGATCAATTCTTCTTTTTATTTGATTCATTTTTAATTCTTAGTTTTAGATTTAAAGCTTATCTTTAATACGTTCATTTTATCATCCATGTTGGTACAATATCAGCTAAAAAAAAAAAAAAACTCACCAAATAAATGGAAATATACGATCATTGAGATATTAGACTTTTATTGTACTAACTTTTTTTAAAATAAATTTCCTAAGATATATTAATAATTAATATTTGGCAACTACTGGAGACTAGATTATACTTATTGGTTCTTCTTGTTTTAATATCATAATCACCAACAGTTTATTTTCAAGTAACTACTGGTACATATTCAACCTTGAGTAGGGAACTATTAGTAGTAATTCTACATTAAATTGTTATACATTACATTTTCATGGCACGTGATTTAATATGTTTTGAAAAGATTCAAGCATATCACATAAAAATATGTTCGTAGATTGTTATACATTACATTTACATGGTACATGATTTAATATGTTAGGAAAAGGTTCAAGAATAATCATATAAAGATATAACCATAATAGTAAGGATAAGCTGGGTTGTTTTAACATACTCTGTTTTCATAGTGAGAACAAACCTCCTGGATAGAAAAGTTGAAAAAACAACAAAAAAAAAAAAAAAAACGTTCTTTTGTTTCAGTTGGATACCCAACAATTATAACCTTCTCATCCATTAATCACTATACATGATTTGAATTTTTTATTTTTATTTTTTTGATCTCTTTTCACCAATTTAGACTGTCTAGATTTAATCATTATACAGGTAGCAAATAGTTATTAGAAAAGAAAATCATTTTTTCAAACAATAAAAAGAGAGATTAGTAGTTATAATTTTGTAAGTTCATAAAAAGCTCACATGCGCAACATGAGGTTACTGCTATTATGTATGTATGCATATATATAATATAATATAAAGATATCTTCCATCACTATGTTAGGTTACCAAAATTTCACAATCAAATCAACCCCTGTAGTTAATGGTGCACATTGGAGAAATTCATAAGAAAATATTTATTGTGTGTTTATGTTTTGTGATTCTATTTAATGAAGACTTTTACATAAAAATAGGGAATACAATTAGATAATAATGAATGAGTAAAGTGGGTTCAATTTTGATTCTTCTTGTTAGGTGACAGTTTAAAATTTTAAGTATATAGAGAGTGCACTTAAACGCCATTTAAGAAAGAGAAAAGACTGAGACAACGACTAATTATATATATACTAGTAGTTGATCCGTAAAAGAAATATTTTTTGAATGGTATACATGTATAAACTTTTTTTTCTTGAAAAAAAAAACTATTTGTAAAGACAAAGATGTAGCAAACGACAAATGTCATATTTAATTAAAGAAACCTTATAAATTGTATATCCAAAACTAATACCGGATCAGTCTGGTATTATAGTTTCACATCTTACTGATAATTTTTAGGCACTTAACAAAGCAATGCCATCTCAACCTCTTACAGAAAAAAAAAAAAAAAAAAAAAAAGCCCCTTTTGTAGTAATACAAAAGTATAATCAAATCCTATTTCATTAAATTCTGTTTAGTCAGGTCAAAGTTCGACTGTATGGGCTCAATAGATAGGGTTACTTGATCACCATAAATACAAATTGGAGATACTTCCAACGATAATGAAATCCTAATAATTAAAAAGAAAAAGTTTTAATTCACATATTAATAGTCCTTTACGACTTTATAATAAATAGAAAAATTAATTGGATTAGTTGAAGTGGCATTTTTTATTCTGGGTGTTTTAAAAAAGAAAATGCTATTCTTACAGAAAAATTGTAAAGAAAATCCCTTCAAAATGATGTGACACTGTTGTAATGAAGAACTATAACGACGTGTGTTTGGTTTTAAAATGAATGGTTGTTATCCATTCACACAATTCTGGTGATAGATTTGGTAAGAATTTTCGTTTGTATATCATCCAGTGACATGTAAACACCACACAGAAGAGAAAAGATTAGAATATATATATATATATAAATACTATTCTTTTAAAAAATATGTATAGAAATCCTCGTCAGAATGATATAATAATGATATTATCGCAATAAAGAGTCATTCGAATGAGTATTTGGTATTAAAGTGAATGTCTCTTATCTAATAAGTACATCATTCTGGTAATAAATTTTGAATGAACTTTTCTATTTGTATGGCATTACCCATATTAATATGAGTAATGTTATACAAATAGAAAAACATTATCACAATAATGTAGGTAAATGACAGTCATTCAATTTAAAATAAAATACAAATCATGATAACTCTTAAATACAAAAATATTATTATCGTATTTTTCTGATCAAATTTTTTGTATATATTTTTTAAATGGTAAATTACAGTGACCTCTCTTGAGGTATATAAAAAAGACAGATAATTCTCTTCTTCAAGTTTAAAAAATGACACTGATCTCCCTTACTTTATGTGACAATATGCAATGACCTCCCATCCGTTACTTAGCCGTTAAAGTTATGGATGGCAAATGTTGATGTCATGAATGTAAAAATTTTAAACGCTCAAAATACCCTTTGTCCAATTAACATAAATTAAAATGGTCTTCATAAATTTTGTACAAGATAATACTAATAAATAGTCATTTTATATATTCCACTCATGTTATGCCACATCATCATTTCACTCGAGAAAGCCCACAACACTAGATCACCCCACCCTAACAACCCACCACCATCAAACCAAAACCCAATTTCCTTTTCTCCGGTGATTGGTTCCATTGCTGCCACTCAAAAAAACCGAAAGCTATTTACCTCGCTTTTGATTACAACTCCATCATCTAAGTGAGCAACACTGATGGATGAGCAAAGTTAGCAAGTCTTCTGCTAGGACCTCCAATGAGGTTTTGCGATGCACTGATCTAGGTGATGCTCCACCAGTATTCATCATGCCAAAGACAAGAAAATCAAGCTTAGATTATTGTGTATCTCTCTCTATGTATAAATATATGAATACATATACACATATGGAGTTGACCTATGGACACCATCTAATCCCAATCTCTCTCTCTTTCTACTCCACGGCCCCTTGCCCGACCAACCATCACGCGTCACTGTCATTTCTTATAATCTCTCTCTCTCTCTCTCTCTCTCTCTCTCTCTCTCTCTCTCTCTCTCTCTCTCTCTCTCTCTCTCTCTCCTGCCACCACCACTTTATCAAATCCACACCCATCACCAACTGTTGCCCCCACTGCAACCCCTCGCAACAAAAAATCGATTGCCGCAGCCCTCCGCAGCGATCCAGCCGCTGCAACCAGCTCCCCAATCGGTCATTGCAACCCAGCTAACATAACCCACAATTCCAGCCACTGCAACCTCCTCCACAATTGATCACACAACCTCAACTGACCACGGTAGCCTACCACTTCTCAATCAATCAAAACCCACCCCAGTATCGAAACCCACCATCGCAAGTCGCAACCCTAGTTGATAGATTCTTTTAGAGAGAGAGAGAGAGCTGACGGTGATGAAGGGAAAAAGAGATCGACAGGACAAGACGGCGGTGGTGGTGTTGCTTCGCGGCTGTTGTTGGTGGTGGTGAAGAAGAGGTGCAAGTGCACTGTGGTGGGTTGCAGATGAGGGTTTGGTAGACTGGTTTAGGGTTGGGTAGTGGTGAAGATGAGGTGGCAGCATATGATTTGGGGATGCAAAAAAAATGTAGATTTTTGTATAAGTTAATTTTAGGGGTAAAATAGTAAAAAGACGTATACCATAAACGGAGTTTGAGGGACAAGACTTATAAGGGAGGGCAGTGTTATTTTTAAAATTACAAGAAAACCCTTTCTTATTATTAGATACTTTCAGAAAGGTCACTATAATTTTTTTTTTTTTTTTTCAAAGAACAACATATATATATATATATATACACACACACGTTAGATATTCGATTTGCCAACCTGTGGTGGCAAATAGTATGCACAAGGGAGTATCCCCATGCTCCATAGACTCTTATTAAGGTTCGGTATTTATCCAATTTTGTATAGGCTTTCCAAATGAACCATTGGTCAATTGATTTTTCTATCTTTGTTGCATTCCATAATTAAGGAGATCAAATGCTAAATGCATTAGTAGGTGTCCAACAATAAATCACAAGTTCGAAGTGCAAGTGCAGGCACATATATGAGTGCTAGAGTGGGAGCGCAAGAGTAGTGATTATGAAAAAAATATAAAATCGAGAAGTCTCCAGAGCACCTTTAGAGTGTCAATAGTATATTAATAAAATATATATTTTGTATTTATTATTTTCAGGTATCTATTTAGTTTTTGAAAAAAAAATAAGTGTGTATGTTGTAGAATATTTTAAAAAGAGCAAATACATATACTTTGCTACTTAATCCCTTAACTCAAGTAAGTGAAATGAAAGCAAGTGATTCACTCTCAAATGCACGTTGATTTTGAGCTTTTCTCGCAAGAGTACGGATGTCAATCGAAGTAAAAACCGACAAGGATCGGTATCGTTCTCCCAAAGGATTGAGCTAAATATAGACGTGGTATAAGTCGAAACAAACAACAAATGGGATGAATTAGTGAATTACTTAGCAAATTGAAACTATTCTAAAAATAAGACAAAAAATCATTGAATTGTGAGAGGTTGTGATTTGCTAAACCAACTAATTAGGATTGAAATTGAAAACAATTATACTAAATTTGTGACAATTAATTAAAGGCTTGGATGCAATTGCTTCAATCTACCAAATCTTTACAAGGTCTTCAATGGAGTTTTGTGCAACTCAAGTCAAGATTCACTCCGTGGAGCCTTGACCCGGAGGATTTCGACCATAAACACTTGAATTCAAGTTCAATTGAGTGTAGATTGTTGTTTCATTGTAAGAATCTTAGAGACAAATCCTCAATTGTGCAATTCCTATACCAATTACAAGATTGTGCATAGCAATTACCAACCTAGATTATGAATCTAAGTGTTCTATGTGTCTACAACTCAATTGAAGCAAGAATTAGAGAAAACATAGGATAAATCATTGGAATTCATATACCTCCATTGAAGCCCATGCAAATCCTTGGTAGATTTCCACAATTACATCCAAGAGATGTTTAGCTACTTGCTTCCATGGAAGAAAGCATGAAGAATTGAAGATTTCTCATTAATTGTTAAAGGAAATGATGTTTGTTTACAAAGAAAGTGCGAGAAAATGCAAGGAAAACTATATCTAACCCACTTTCTCTCTCTATATCTAATCCTAACAGAAAATCTAAGCTATATTTTATGATAGATACAAAAATCGCATTCTCTTTTAAGTGATACAGCTGCAAAATTCATGTAGTCATGAGCGGTATCGTACGTACGGTACTGTTCACCGTACGTACGGTGAACGTACCGTACGTACGGTAAAGGCTACGCTGATTTGCCCTCTCTGAAGTTTGTTCTTATGATGCAGGCGTACCTTCGGTGGGACATACCGTACGTACGGTTGGACCACTGTATGTATGGTGAAGCTTACGCAAAATACCCTCCTCTGAAGTTTGGGTCTGGAACTGGGGCATGCGTACGGTGTGAGATACCGTACGTACGGTTGGACCACCGTACGTATGGTGTCTCCTACCGTACGTAAGGTAACTACACAACTTGGCCTTTTTGCTCCAATTTTCGCCCGTTTTCCTGCACAAAACCCACAATCACTCATTAAGACATTTATTATGCTAAAATAGGATATATATACAACCTAATTGGACTAACAACAACTATTTAGGGACTTTAGATTACACTTTTTAGAGTGTAATCACCACCCCCCACCTAGCTTTTGCTAGTCCCTAGCAAAAATGTGAGAAATAAAACAAGAATATATACAATGAAGATAATCTCCACTTTCGGGGGAGTCCCAGATGCATTTAGCATATACATCAAGCCTTTGAACCCCTAGGTTACCCCTAGTGGACGAGTGGTGTCTCGTGAGGGTTTACAGTGATGATGCCCACAAGCATCCCTTTATGAGTTGCAACATTTAGACGAGATTAAGGAATAACAACTAATCAAGCCTCAATCAATGCATTTCACTCTCACTTCTCAACACTTATAAGATCATGCCACACGCTATGCAAAAGAGAGGTTTAAGTGAGTGTGTGAAATATTATGATGAAAAATTCAATTCGAAACATCTCTAAACATAAATCCATCTTTTAAAGCTTTGATCCAAACCTCACTAGGAATACACTCTCAATTAAAAGACCCACATGGTTTTCACAATAGTATGTTCAACAATGGAGTAAATGTAAAGAGACACATCAAGTGAACATACCAATTACAAAAATCGACAAGATAGAAGTGTATCGACATTAGCATAGCTCCATGAAAGAATGTTCAAAGTTAAATATTGATTCAAAAAAATTGACAAAATATGCTTATGTTCTATTGAAAACTTTAATCAAATACAACTTGGATCACCAATTCATGTAAAGGTGGGAATAGCAATGCAGAAGAGGTGAAGGGTAAGGGTAAAGAGATAGTAAATGGTCATATCATGTGTGATCAAGACATGAAATGATAAATGCAAAGCAACTACAACTCTTTCCTTTTTTAATCATTTGACACACTCTTCTCTACTTATTGCCCTTCCTCCAAATATTTTCACATCAACTTGTTTGTTTGTTTGTTTTTTTTTTCTTCTTCTTTTTTTTTTCGTATAGAACTCCCTTTTTCATTCTTCTTTTTTTTTCTCTTTTCTTTCATCCTTCCTTTTTTTTTTCAACATCAACCCCTTTTTTTATTTTATTTATTATACTTCAAAATGCACTTTTTGTGTTGAAATTCCCAAATCGATCTCCCTCTCTCTTTTTTTTTTCAATTTTAGTAATGAAGTAACACTTTCTTTTCTCACATAGGCGTCCCTTTGTGATACAAGAGAAAAAATTACTTTGCATTTGTTTTTCAAATGATAACAACAAAAGATCAACAAGGGTCAAGGGAAATGTATGGTTTGGCAATAGAAGGCTAATGGCTATCAAGAAGAATATGGTATAGGATCATTTCCAAAGTTGTATAATCGAAACATTTGATAGAATACAAGTGTCAATATTAAAATCAAAACTCTACTCATGAACCAAATACAAGCAAAATGAAGCTATTGAATTAAATAAGGGTGAAAAATTTATCCTTGAGTAAATGTAAACGCTCAAAAAGGCGATAAATGCTCAAAAAGGCGTTTTTCTCCACTAATATAAAGATGAACATGCTAGAGGTAGTAAAGATTGATGCTCGTCATCATAATTGTGCACAATAAAGTGGTCCCCTCTACTTAAACATGAATGAAGCACAATCCATAAAGAAATTAAGTATGGAGAGATAATGCATCAATCTTAGCAAAATAAAAGCACATGTTCCTCTCTTCTCATCTCAAATAGCACTCTCTCAAGTTATGTCATGGTACTCGGAAACCAAGAGTCAACACATCCACCATGAATAATAAAGATCAATCAATAAACCACTCATGGATGCTAGCAATGGAAAGTACGTAATGAGAGAAGCCATACAATACCGTCAACCTCTTACCATCATGTGATAGATAAAGATAAAGTATCCACTAAATCATATCTGAAAAAGAACCTGTCTATACAAGAGATCGACATCCACTGAAAAAAATATATCATGTAAGCTCAAAACAGGTATGTACTTATATAAAACTGAAATGGACTACATCAAAATGCTGCAGAGTTTTAGATACATCAATGAACAAAATGTATACAGGGGATGTACATGAGATGCTATACAAATGATACTATACATGTGATGCTATCTAAACTCTGCCCTGCGTAAGTCCAAACTTATCATCGTCCTAGAAATCATGCTCCCCTAGAGATGTAAGGTCTGTAGCACCAATAGCCAAGTTGGGGAAATTGGTCTCCTCCTCCTATGGAAGTCTAGACAAAATATTAGTCAACATCTGACTCTATCTCGCCTGCTCCTGTCGAACCTCCTCCTGGAACCTGGACTGAGAGGCCTGGAGCTCCGCTATCTAAGCACCCAAAACTGTCTACACAGCAGTGATCTATGCTGTGTGTGCAATCTCGAGAGTCACACACCTCTGACTAAGCTCCGTATGGGCTGCCTAAAGTCCATCAACCGACTGCTGCATCGCCTGGATGGTTGCAGTCTGCCTCTTAATATGTGAACTTTGCTGGTCAATAATCTGGGCCACTGCCTGAAACATAGGACTAGCCTAAGTCGGCTATGGCCCACTCTCAGTCTGAGGCTGCTAGTGCTCTCCTGGAACCTGCTCTCCCTATGCGGGGGCCTGCTGCTGCTGCTGGGCTTTCTGTTGGGCCTGAAACAGTGCCTCGGCCTGCCTCTGAATACCCGCTAACTGACCCACCGCCCTATTATGAGTGGATAGGGCGATGGGTCCAAGCATCTGAGCTAAAGGCTCGTCGATTGGGGCTGCCACTCCGGCACGCACAATCAACTCGATCATCATCCCCGCAAATGGTAACGCCCCCTGCGGTTTCGTCGAAGCCGCAGACTCATAGAAAGCGCCGAACATATATCTAGGAAGATCAATACTCCTACCCGTCCCCATGGTATAGAGTAATTGGCCTCTACACCTGCTCACCTCTCCTCGTCGCCCTAACGGAAAGATCGACCAGCAGGTAAAAACGAACATCGGTGCGTATCTCGGAGCAAGGAATTTCTTCTCAATCTGAGAAGAAATCCATTGGGTATCGGGCACACAAATCTCAGCTACCATGACATCATGCTCTACCGCACCCTGCTGAGGCCAACTCAAAGCTGGGTCATAGACCCGGGGTAGACCGAAGAACTCCACAAAGGTGGCTGGGATAATGGTAATGGTCTTACCCCTAACAGTGGAAACAATACACTCATCTCCGGCAACATCCGACAATGCTCGGATGTTAGCCATCAACTCAGAGACCAAACCCGTCCTATGCCGACCACTATACTGTGCTAATCTCAGCCACCCCCGGCTCTTAAACATCTCTCTCCAAAGATAGGGCTCACCCGTGAAGTGCTCGAGAGTCATCGCTCTCTCCTGCACCGGGCCCCTATAACTGAATATCTGATCAAATCTCTGTTGTGTCTTCTCGTCAACAAACTGGGAGGCATCAAAGGCAACAAGAACCTTACGGACCTTCTTGGTCCGCGGAGCCATCAATACTAACAAAATCTAACTAACTACTATACTAAAAACAGGCTACTAAAGAAAGCAAAGGAAATGAAAAGATAAAGGCTTAAAAGTGGATAAAATGACGGGCACGGGCAATGAAGACCACGGCTGAGATCCGGCAAGGCTCCGCTACACTCTCGGACACTCCCTCACTCTCCCTCACTAAGTCAGCTCTGAGTTAACTCAGTTCTAGAAATGAGTTGTGTTTCAAAAAGGAGGGTTTATATAGAAAATGTGAGGCATTGTACGTATGGTGGATTAGTGCGTACGTATGGTGCCGGCTGGCTAGCGAACGCACGGAAAAGCTAGCGGTACCGTACATATGCACTAAGACAACGTACGTATGCTCACTAAGGAAATGCACAGATCAAGCCATCAACAGAAACATGCCACGTCAGCGTACGAAATGGGGTACCACCGTACGTACGCTTGCACCAGCGTACGTACGCTGGTACCACTGTACGTACGCTATAAAGGAAAATCTACAGATTTGAAAAAAATTAGTCTACTCTGTACAAAAAGAGAGAAACAAAGCTAAGAATGGGCCCAAAACAGTCAAAACAGGGGAGAATGCCTTGCAATCTACCCTCAACCCCCACCTAGAACGTTGCATTGTCCTCAATGTCACACAATAAGCCGCAAAAACATGAATTAAGGCAACCCGGAGGCACTAAAGCAACCCACCATTTCATTAAAGATGGAAACCAAGCATTACAAAGCCAAGGGTGGCTCAAACAACATGGAAATGAAAAATAGAGGACTCCTATAAAAGGAGTCCATGACACAACAACCTACAATGCAAACTACCACTTGGGTGGGTTATTCAAGCCTATTTCTTGGAAGTGGTGGACCCGGAACACGACTCGGTTTCCTTCTTGGTTACGCCGGAAGATGAAGAGGGTGGCTCATTAAGGAGGCGAGAAGCCACCAAACAAGCAACCGTGACGGCATCGTCCGAAGGAAGGCGGGATAAAGCGGTACACGTGTAGGCTTGCATGAACGCGGCATAGTCCGGGTCTTCTATCTCATCGGATGCGAGGCTTAGGAGGCCTTTTCACTAGCCTTGGAAGAGTCCTTGGAAGCCATGCAGAAGGCTGAGACAAAGAGTACAAATGCACAAATGGGGCTAAATAATGTGAGAGGTGAATGTAAGGAATTGAGGGCGGAGGTCCCTTCTCTTATACACCCAAGAGATCACATGGAAAGCATTAAAGATGATGTAAGGAATGTACAATGCAGCTGGAAGATTCCCTGCACTCAATCAAATTAAATGATTCTCCCCAACAACACAAGGCTAGGCCCACAAAACAACCTACTCCTACTCCCAAATTAACCTAAAAATGGGAAACAAACAAACTACTACAAACTCAACTAAAAACTAGGCTAAATGGCTTTAGGAACGAATCATATTCCTAACACCATGAGAGTTACAAAACTAGAAACAAACAAAGAAAACTAAGAAAATCAATCAAAACTACTCCTACTCCTAAAGATTAGGGTAAAGATCCTCATCAATCGAACGGTGGTGGATCAATGAGATCCACACACTCCACTTCTCCTTGGAAAGTCTTAAAGTAAGTCTTCAACCTTTGGCCATTTACCTTGAAGGCCACTCCATTGGTAAGATTTTTCACTTCTATGGCTCCATGGGGGAAGATGTCGGTAACAATGTAGGGACCCACCCATTTACTTCGTAACTTGCCCAGAAATAAATGAAGGCGCGAATCATAAAGTAAAACCTTTTGACCAACTTTAAATGATTTGCAAAGAATGTGTTGATCATGAAACTTCTTCATGCGCGCCTTAACAATCTTAGCATTTTCAAAGGCATCATTACGAAGTTCCCCGAGTTCATTTAATTGAAGCTTGCGATGGGCCCCTACGATTTCACAGTCCTCATTGCATTGCCGTATGACCCAATAGGTCTTATGCTCAATTTTTACCGGTCGGTGGCACACTTTCCCATACACAAGCCAATATGAGGATGCACCGAGCACGGTTTTGAAGCCCATGCGGTAGGCCCACAATGCATCAGTTAGCCTAAGGGACCAATCTTTCCTACTAGGGTTGACAATTTTTTCAAGGATTCTCTTGATCTCCCTATTGGCTAACTCAACTTGCCCTTGGGTTTGCGGGTGGTAAGGTAGACCGACCTTATAGACCACACCGTATTTTTTCAACAAGAATGCAAAGGGCTTATTGCAAAAGTGTGAGCCACCATCACTAATGATGGCTCAGGTCATCCCATATCGTGAGAAAATATTTTCTTTCAAAAAGTACACCACCACTTGATAGTCATTGTTCCAAGAGGCAATGGCCTCTACCCATTGAGACACATAATCCACCGCCACTAGGATGTAAAGGTAACCAAAAGGGTTAATGAAGGGTCCCATGAAGTTGATTCCCCAACAATCAAAGATCTCCAAAATAGTAATGGGTTGAAGGGGCATCATGTGACGCTTAGTGAGAGTCCTTAACCTTTGGCACCTATCATATGCAAGACAAAATGGATGCACATCCCTAAACATAGTTGGCCAATAAAGGCCACATTGAAGGATCTTGGCGGTGGTCTTTTTGGAGGAGAAATGTCCTCCACAAGCTTAGGAGTGACAAAACTCCATGACTTGTTGAAATTCATGGTTAGGCACATAGCGACGGATTATTTGATCCGAACAATATTTGAAAAGGTGAGGATCATCCCAAGAGAAATAACGCACATTTCGAAAGAATTTGCGCTTATCAATGGATGACC
This sequence comes from Euryodendron excelsum, assembly GCA_033060915.1. Taxonomy (NCBI): domain Eukaryota; kingdom Viridiplantae; phylum Streptophyta; class Magnoliopsida; order Ericales; family Pentaphylacaceae; genus Euryodendron; species Euryodendron excelsum. The sequence goes on from CM065398.1 coordinate 18,502,144, forward strand.
AATGGGATGGAACCTCACCGGTCACAAGGTAATTGGCAATATCTGCGAACCATGGTGGGGAAGCTTTCTCTAAAGATTGTACATGCAAAATTTGCTCATCCGGGAAATGTTCATTGATAGGGGTGGGGTCGGTGGCTCTCCCATCAAGGAGAAGCCGGGATAAGTGATCCGCAACTACGTTTTCTACCCCCTTTTTATCTCGCATTTCTATATGAAACTCTTGGAGCAATAAAATCCACCGAATGAGGCGGGGTTTTGCATCGGGTTTAGTTAGAAGATATTTAAGGGCCGCATGATTGGTGTAAATGATGACTAGAGACCCTATCAAGTAAGACCAAAACTTGTCTAATGCAAAAACTACCGCAAGAAGTTCCTTTTCAGTGGTGGTGTAGTTGACTTGGGCATCATTGAGGGTTTTAGAAGCATAGTAAATGATATAAGGCTTCTTGTCAACTCATTGTCCCAAAACAGCCCCCACAGCATAGTCACTCGCATCACACATAAGCTCAAAAGGGTGTAACCAATCAGGTGCACGTAAGATCGGGGCGGAAGTTAAGGACCCTTTCAAAACGTCAAAGGCTTGTTGACACGATGGGGTCCACTCAAATGGTACGTCAAGAGACAAGAGTTGACACATGGGCCTAGCTATCGCACTAAATCCCTCAGTAAAGCGCCGGTAGAAACCGGCATGCCCAAAGAATGAACGCACATCCTTGACACAAGTGAGGGGAGTTAGTTTTTGAATTAATTCAATCTTAGCCTTATCTACCTCTATCCCTTTAGAAGACATAATGTGTCCTAACACAATTTCGCTAGTAACCATAAAATGACATTTTTTCCAATTAAGTACTAGGTTACTCTCCTCACATCTCTCCAACACTTTACCTAAATTGGCAAGACATCCCTCAAAGGTGTCTCCATAAACCGAGAAATCATCCATGAACACTTCCACAATGTGCTCCACCATGTCACTAAAAATACTCATCATACACCTTTGAAATGTAGCTGGTGCATTGCACAAGCCAAAGGGCATGCGTCGGTATGCATAAGTACCAAAAGGACATGTAAAGGTGGTCATGGATTGATCTTTCAAAGCAATCTCAATCTGATTGTACCCGGAATAGCCATCAAGAAAGCAATAGAAGGCTTTTCCGAATACCCTCTCAAGCACTTGGTCAAGGAATGGTAAGGGGAAATGATCCTTTCGAGTCACGGCATTGAGATGGCGATAATCAATACACATATGCCACCCGATCTGGATATGGGTGGGCACTAACTCATTCTTCTCATTCTTGACTACCGTGACACCAGATTTCTTTGGCACTACTTAGGTAGGGCTTACCCACTTAGAATCGGAGATGGGATAAATGATACCCGCATCAAGCAATTTTAGCACCTTCCCCTTTACCACTTCCTTCATATTAGGGTTTAACCTTCGTTGCATTTGACGCACGGTTTTAGCCCCCTCTTCTAAGAAAATACGATGTGTGTATAAAAGAGGACTAATACCATGGAGGTCGGCAATGGTCCATCCTATAGCCTTTCTATGGTGTTTAAGCAAATCTATCAAACTCTCCTCTTGGCTCAAAGATAGGGTAGAAGAAATGACAACGAGGTATGACCCACCATCACCTAAAAATGCATATTTCAAGGTAGTTGGTATGGTTTCCTATCGGGAATGGGAGGCTTGGCCACCGATGGAATCAGCTTTGTATCACTAGGTTGCAGAGGTTCAAAGGACGAGATCCATTGTCCCACATGCATGCATTGGGCCCTCTCATGACCTAGAGATGAAACTTCTCCTAAAGCCTTATCTTGACAATCCAAAGCCTAATGAGGCTCACTCCTTAACAATGCTTTCTCCAATGAGTCCTCAAAGAACTCATTCTCAAAATGATCTTGCACTATGGTCTCGACAATATCAACCTCCCGAATATCCTCACACTCATCTGGTTGTTTGGTAACCGAAAAGATATTCAATTCGAACGTGGTGTTACCAAACGAAAGCTTCATTAACCCATTCCTACAATGGATGATGGCATTGGAAGTAGCTAGGAAAGGTCTCCCTAGAATGATGGGGATCTGGTTGTGAGCTATACAACTATCCACGGGTTGAGTGTCCAATACTATGAAATTCACGAGAAAATAAAAGTTATCAATTTGGATGAGCACTTCATAAACCAAGTTCATTATACATCGAAAATGGGAGAAGATTCACACTACACCTTAAATCCAACAAAGCGCGGTCTATCCTAGTGTTCCCGATAGTGCAAGAGATTGTAGGACACCCGGGGTCCTTGAATTTTGGAACGGTCTTGTATTGTAAGATTGCACTTTGATTTTCATTCATCATAGTCGTTTCCTTGACATGTAGCTTTCTCTTGAAAGTATATAAATCTTTTAAGAACTTGGCGTATGATGGAATTTGCTTAATAGCATCTAAAATAGGGATGTTGACCTTTACTTGCTTAAGCACTTCATAAATTTCAGCATTTAGAAGTTCATTTTTCGATTTGGTTAACCTTTGAGGAAAAGGTGCATGTCTCAACATATCCCTTCTCTTATCCCTATTGGTCTCATTCGAGGTCTCAAAAGGAGTAACAACAGACTCCTTCATGTGATGCTCATCACTCTTTCCTTCCTCTCTCACTTGTTCTTCTTTCTCACCTTCCTTCGCCTTACCCTTCCCCTCTTGGTCAACACACGATTTAGAAGTTACATCCTTTGATGGAATGGTTTTATCAATGACTTTACCGCTTCTAAGAGTGGTGATGGCTTGTACTTGTTCATGGCTTGTTTGAGAGTCCATACCACCTTCGGTAATGTGTACTTGCCTAACCACCGGATTGGGTTGAGGTTGGACCGGGAATCTCCCCGGGACATTTTGGGTCAAAGCTTATGTCAATGTAGACATTTGCTTTTGAATATCCTCAAGCATCCTAGTATGTTGATCCAAAGCCTTATCTTGCTTATCTACCCTTACGTTAACCTCCCTCACATCATTGGATAATTGATAAAAATTATCTTCCATGGGTTTCCTATGAGGAGCTTGGTACGGTTTGGGTTGATTTGGAAGTTGTGCCATGGGTTGGGGTTAGTCGACTTAAGGTTGAGGTGCTTGGAATGGGGAAATGGGAGTAGAATAGTGTTGAGGGTTTTGATACCCTCCTTAGTAAGGTTGGGAGTTTGAACTCCCCTCATTCCTTCACCCAAAATTAGGGTGATCCCGCCATCCCGGATTATAAGTATTAGAGTAAGGGTTACCCCCTCCTTTATGGAATTGGCCAATCGCATTGACTTGACCATGCAATGCTTCTTTAACCCCCGGAATGATAGGACATGAAGATGTGTCATGGTCGGTAGTGTCACACACTAAGCAACAAGTCTCTTTTCTTACCTCACTCTCGACCGCTAACACCTTTTTCCCTTCTAAGGCCTCTAATTTCTTAGTTAAAGTGGTCACTCTTGCACTCACATCATCAACATCTTTCAATTGGTATCTCCCTACCCCTTGTTGTATGGAACGACCCTCAGGATTTTGAGTCCCAATGAGTGCCCAATCCCTAGCCTTGTTTGCTAAAATGTCAAAGTATTCATAGGCTTCATGGGGTTATTTGTCAAGGAATGTCCCCGCACACATTGATTCAATCAAATGTTTAAGTTGGGGAGTTAAAGACGAATAGAAAGTGTTGATAATGTGCCAATTGGCGAACCCATGGTGGGGACAAGTGTTCAAAAGGTCCTTAAACCTCTCCCAACATTGAAAGAATGTTTCCCCCATCATGGGGGAAAATTGGGAAATTTGCCTCCGGATGCTCTCGGTTCGGTTCTCGGGAAAAAACTTCTTTAAAAACTCCCCTTGGAGTACGTTCTATGAGTGAATAGACATAGGCCTCAACGAATTGAACCAAAGTTTGGTCTTGTCTTTCTAGCAAAAAGGGAAGAGTTTTAACAAGAAGACCTCTCTTGGGCAAGAATTATCCATGATAAGGGAGCACGCATCCTCAAACTCTTTTATGAAGTCATACGGTTATTCAGAATCCATTCCGTGAAATTGGGGGAGCATTTGCATGCTTCCCAGCCGAATGTTAAGTGAAGTGTAATGTGACGGGAATACTATGCAAGAAGTTGATGCTTGACGTGGAGGGTTCAAGTAATCTCATAGGGTCCTTTGATAGGGAGCCGCCATGTCGCCATGGTTGCTCCCTCTTTCCATGTCATCGTCACCCCCTACATTATAATCTACCCCTGGTGGAATGGGTTGAAGATTAGGATGGAGTTATGGGTTGGGTGCATTCGATGCAGCATTAAGATTCGGAGGGAAGATGTTGGGTAAACCTTGGTCATTCATGTTAGCCATTGGAAGAAATCCTAAGTCCACAACTAATGGAAGGCCAGGTGTGGGTGGTGATAAACTGTTCTCACTCTCAAGCCTCACAAGTTGGTTATGAATGTCCCTAACGAAATGTGGCATGCGATGATGAATGCAACAAATAATAGACCGTCCAGGTCATACAGCACATCATACACAATCATGCAATGCCAGACAACGGCTTTTTCTCTTGTTCACCAATCGATCCTCCAATCTCCTTATACAAAGCAATACCACCGATTTGTAAGTTAAGCACACTATCCTATCTTCACTAAATGTCTCCTCAAAAGAAGTCCTAACAAAATGCAATGCAACTACACCTAAGTCAAACAAAACAAACTAAACAAAGAGAACCAAAAATCTAAACACCTTAAGGGAGAAAGAGATTACCAAGGCCCAAAGCCGTAGATGCTTCCGTCGAGGGTGAGTACCACCCGTTTGCAATTTTGTTGTTCTGTTTAGTTTTCTTTTTCTCCTTTATTTGCTATTTTTGGATTTTTTGTATATGCAATTCGCCAAGTACTTTTCCAATCCGTAATTGTTAGTGTTCGCCTTATGCTTTCGATCTCCGGCAATTGCGCCAAAACTTGATTCACTCTCAAATGCACGTTGATTTTGAGCTTTCCCCGCAAGAGTACGGGTGTCGATCGAAGTAAAAACTAGCAAGGATCGGTATCGTTCTTCCAAAGGATCGAGCCAAATATAGGCGTGGCACAAGTCGAAACAAACAACAAATGAGATGAATTGGTGAATTACTTAACAAATTGAAACTATTCTAAAAATAAGACCAAAAATTATTGAATGGTGAGAGGTTGTGATTTGCTAAACTAACTAATTAGGATTGAAATTGAAAACAAGTATACTAAATTTGTGACAATTAATGAAGGGCTTGGATGCAATTGCTTCAATCTACCAAATCTGTACAAGGTCTTCAATGGAGTTTTGTGTAACTCAAGTCAAGGTTCACTTTATGGAGCCTTGACCCGGAGGATTTCAACCATAAACACTTGAATTCAAGTTCAATTGAGTGTAGATTGTTGTTTCATTGTAGGAATCTTAGAGACAAATCCTCAATTTTGCAATTCCCATACCAATTACAAGTTTGTGTATAACAATTACGAACCTAGATTATGAATCTAAGTGTTCTATGTGTCTACAACTCAATTGAAGCAAGAATTAGAGAAAACATAGGATAAATCATTGGAATTCATGTACCTCCATTGAAGCCCATGCAAATCCTTGGTAGATTTCTACAATTACATCCAAGAGATGTTTAGCTACTTGATTCCATGAAAGAAAGCATGAAGAATTGAAGATTTCTCATTAATTGTTAAAGAAAACGATGTTTGTTTACAAAGAAAGTGCGAGAAAATGCAAGAAAAATACAAGAAAAATTATATCTAACCCACTTTCTCTCTCTATATCTAATCCTAACAGAAAATCTAAGCTATATTTTATGATAGATACAAAAATCGCGTCCTCTTTTAAGTGATACAGCTGCAGAATTCGCGCAATCATGGGTGGTACCGTACGTATAGTAAAGGCTACGCTAATTTACCCTCTCTGAAGTTTGTTCCTATGGTGCAGGCGTACGTTCGGTGGGACATACCGTCCGTACGGTTGGACCACCGTACGTACGGTGAAGCTTACATAAAATATCCTACAGCTGAAGTTTGGGTCTAGAACTGGAGCGTGCATACGGTGTGAGATACCGTATGTATGGTGTCTCCTACCGTACGTACGGTAACTACACAACTTGACCTTTTTACTCTAATTTTTATTTATTTTCTTATAAAAATTTACAATCATTCATTAAGACATTTATTATGTTAAAATAGAATATATACAATCTAATTAAATTAACAATAACTATTTAAAGATTTTAAATTACACTTTTTAAAGTGTAATCAGCAAGGTAGGAATTTGACAGCTTATTACATTAAATGAAGTGCTGATAAGGATAATCTGTTCTCAAGCAAAGACTTTGATTGATGCGCTCCACCGGCAACTATTAGACACCCGTAAGTTTCATAGCATCCCTCATTGAGGAGTGGTCCATGTCTCCCATGACTGTACCATATCTATGACACGTAAGCATCATATGCAGACTGTACCACATCTATGACAAGCATCATTCACGACGCGACCCCTAATTATGGCATATCTGCCGGACAGATTCCAGAAAAGTGAGTAAAAATATGTTTCCCTGGATGGTAAGACTTTTATACTTTTTAAAAAATCTATACTTTGACTTGCTATTTTGATAATGTTCTTCAATTTGTTTTCATTAAAAATTAATGAATATTTTTTTTAAATGCTTAATTTACTTAAAAAAAAACTCTACATACATTATAGAATAATACAAAAGTAAAGTATCCTATTATTGATTATAAAAAAAATCATTCTTACAAATTTTTTTTATAAAAACTCAACTAGAATAACGTGACATTGACAATTTTAAAAATATGAGCCTTAATAGTTGGTGTTTTAATTTGAAATAAAAGTATCACAAACAACTACATCATTATATTATATGAAACTTGTACAAAAACTTTGGTTATATAGCATTAACTTCAAAAAAAAATTTTGAGTTGTGAATAATTGTTACCTACCTCTGGAAGAATTTTCTAGTTCCACCACTGGCCTTCTTGATTTATGCAAGTGCTGCATACCCATATATTAACTACAAAGGCATCCTAGTGGTCAACTTGCATGTCTTCATGCTTAGTATGAAGGTTCAAGTTTGATTTCTCCTCACGCTTTCTTGTAACTAGTCAATATTCATGTAATGTATAAAGTTTATATAGTTTATGTGGATAGCAACCTTGCATGAGCTCAAAAGAATCTATAATAGCTAGAAGAAAAAAGAAAAAAAGAAAAAAACGGAAAGAAAAATTATTGCTATCATATTTCTTTTGGAAGTTGCTCAGTTTTAATGCAAATAAATTTTCTTTCCTGAAGCAAAATAATGATTGTATTGATCTTCTGGCAGTAATGAAACATAGAGGTTGCATGGTAACACAGAGAAGTCAATATGATAGAGGCATGAGTCATTAGAACTAGCAGCCAACTTGAGGAAAGGAAGAGAAAGCAACGGAAAACCATTCAAAAATGTCCTAATGTTTTCAGAAATGTCCATTCCAATCTGGTTTGGAAGATTTGTTTTGGGAAGATTGTCCGAGAATGAAATTGTTTGGCTGTGTTTGGAACCTGCATTTGGTGATGGGAAAAAAAAAAAGGGTAATAGAAAAAAGAATAAAATAAAAGAGAATTTTTGTTATTTTTGTTATTTTTTTTCTTTTTCATTCTAAATCTTTGATCCAAATATAGTTTTTATGAACAACTAGAAGCAAGCCTTCAATGCTGCTATTGCATTATGGTCACTTATCCAATAATACTCCAAATCAACTTAAAATTCTAATAATGCTCAATTTATAAGGGGTGGAGCCAGGATTTTATTTTGGGAGATGCCAACTTAAAACAATTTATTTATTTATTTATTGATACAATTGTTATACAAATGCTATATTTTAAGTTCTTTTACACATATTTTTAACTTTAAGTATGAGATATATGGTATGACGCAAGACTATATTTTTACATAAAAAATAAAATCAGCTTTCATTTCACCTCAACAAAACATGGCTAAACATATAACTTTTTTTATAATTTTTATAAGTACTCCAAATGTATAAAAAATCAACTTAAAAGGGGTCGAAAACTATACAACTAACTTATACAAAAATTATAATCTTATAAAACTTAATGTCTATTTAACTACAGGCATATACAACTTGCCCAAATGATAGAAAAAATTATAGATTAATTATTTTTTAGTACATCAGTCATTTATATATTGTTGATTTAGAAGTTCACATAATATTGATTTTGTTAGCTTAGAATGCACATGGAAAAAAATGAAGACTCTACAGTTCACTATATAAAAATTTTATATTTAATTTATTAGATTAGATATTTCAATTATAAATTATGAAAGGTGTCAGCAGAATAAATTTTTATTTCACATTTATACTGTATATAAGAGAGTTATGCAAAGATCGAAGGTGGCATGACACCCAATCCCATATGTAGCTCCACTCTTTCAACTTACTACACCCATATGGACAAGTAAAAATTTCACATGACCTTCAAGTAGAATGGATACCGACATATGGAAAGACTTTTATGGTGCCCATTAAAAATGTCTGGTGAGGTTAGTACGGATAGATGATTTTTGTTTAGTGGAAATAAAACTTATGTAGAATTATAAATAAAATTGTTTCTTAACTGATAATTTTTTTTGTTAAATAAGGAAATAATTATATTAAAAACAATTAAAAAAAGTGATGTGGCCTTCGTACAAAGGTTATATAAAAAAACCCAAAGTTGAGATAACTTATAAAGTCCGAAGGTGATTCTGTAACTGCCACACAACCTTGTAATTTGAATATTAGATGATAGAGTTTGTGTTCTTCATTTGGCTAAATAATAAGTGGTCACTGAAATTCAATTTAGACAAAAAATACAACCTTGTAATTTGAATATTAGATGATAGTTTTTGTTCTTCATTTGGCTAAATAATAAGTGGTCACTGAAATTCAATTTATACAAAAAATAAGTGTCAGTAGATTCAGTGAGGCAAATGTAAGTGTTAAAAAGTTCAATAAGGCTGATACATTACATTTGTACATTTGCAACCTAAGTTCATATGAATACAAACAAATAAATTTAAAAAATAGTAGAAATTATCAGTTTAGTGGGGCAGCTGCCTCACTGGTCCTGTTACAAATAAATTTACCTCTTATATCACCTTGTTTTTTTAAGACATTGCAGCGAATCCTGGCATCTGAGGGCCATTGAAAATCTCATTCCTTAAGAAGCTTATCTCCTCCTATCACCTTCATTCATATAGTAAAACAAAGAAAGCTTAAATTGAACCATGAATAATCTCTGTTCAATGTTTCCTTTATATCACCAAATCGATGAGCTGGTGTTTCAGACAACTTCTACTCCCAGCTGCAAACAGCAAGAAATCCAGCAAGATCCGATCATGGGTCAGGCTGCACCAAAAAGCAGCAATCTTACCACCACCACCACCACCGGAAAAAGGCAGCGAAAATCGTCAGCTATTCAAGACGACAGCAACGATGGGAGCACTAATGGTAAGGAGAAAAGAATCATTCATAAAGAGCTCGAACGGAAAAGAAGGCATGAAATGGCTAACCTTTGCACATCGCTTCGATCTCTACTCCCTCTTGAATGTACCAAGGTAAAGAAATTATATTTTTTCTCTCTTTTACCATGGGTTTGTTTCACGGGGGAGCTATTAAGGCCTAGAGAGGTACTTGTCCCCTGAACTTTTAAAAATTTATTTGTTTTACCCACAATTTGACAAAAATTTTTCACTTTGTCCCTTTAAAAATGATAAATTTTTTAAAAAAAATAATAAATGCCCTCTTAGAGATTGTGGTAAGAGTTTGTCCTCCTTAAATAAATTTTCTGACCCTGCTACTAATTTGCTTGTGGAATTTCACATGCCACATTATTATTGTCAGAATCTATAGTTTCCTTGTATGTGAATTCCGATCTTCTATAGTTTACAGAGGTTCTCCTTCAATATAAAAAATCATTTCGAAGTGCATTATGATGGAGTGATCATATTTTCTCTATGGGTTCTACTCTCTCTGTGTTTTATTCTATTAAGTTACCATTATTGTTCTAACATAGTATTAGAGCCCTCTTGCTAACCATAAATGGTTGCTGCAATCACCTCCCTCCTGAGCAACAAAAGAAAACACTCTCTCTCTCTCTCTCTCTCTCTCTCTCTATTCAAATAATTGACCTATGGGGCTTTCTTGATGGAATTTCAGGGAAAGCGTTCAATATCAGATCACATGAATGAGGCTGTGAATCATATAAAACACCTGCAGAAGAATATCAAAGAACTGGAAATTAAGAGAGACAACCTAAAGAAGTTGTCCAACTCAAGTGCTGTTGCTACCGCAAGTGGAAGCTCCAATGATTGCTTGCCCAGCAGTATTGTCAAAGTCAGCCCATGCTGGGGTGGTGTGGAGATTTTGTTCATTACTGGCTTTGAAAAGGAATGCTTCCCTTTATCAAAAGTGCTGGGAATATTGGTCAAAGAAGGGCTAAATGTTGTCAGCTGTGTTTCTACTGAAGTAAATGAAAGGCTATTTCACACAATTAAAACTGAGGTATTGTCACAGCAAAATCTACAGTTAATCTTTAATTGGTTAGGATTTCATTTAAGTTTTGAAGTTGTTGTCAAAGAGCAGGAACAGTTTTCCACCTGTTATGGATTATTTTTTTGCAGGTAAGTGATTTGACCTGTGTTGATCTATCTGTCCTGCAACGGAAAATGTCTCGTGTGATTAACGGCGAGCTGAATCTCAACTAGAATTGGATATCTTAGCACTGTTAGTATCTGAGACTTTGCTTTGAACACTGATATTTGAAATTTTATTTAAATGCAATGTTTAAAAACCTCTTGTGGTTAAATGGATCCTACCAGCGATTCAAAATTTCCCGAACAAGGATCCTCCCTGATTTCAACTGTTATTTGATCAATTAAATTATAGAAGTGGACAAGGCAGTGAAATCATCATGGAAGGAAAGAAAATCATATAAGAATTAGAAATGTTTTGGTTGAATACTTTGGTGGAATGTTAGATTTTTACATTTTTCTGTCCAACAAAAGTTGGAATATAAATATTATATATTATAACAATTCGTTGTGTAGTGTTTGAAGCTAAAGATTTTAATTTTTTTTATATTTTTAAAATTTTAAAATATAAAAATACATGTGTTTTCGTACTATAGTTGTTTCAAATTTATTATTGTTACTTTAAATTTTATTCTGTTTTTTTTCACTTAGTATATATATTAAGTTTTTCAAATTTTCTTTAATTCTGCTCGTTACATAAAATTTTTAATAAAAAAAAAATAATTTTAAATTTTTTTGATAAGGAGTACATATATAACATAATTATTAGGAGTAAATTATATTAACCACCCTTAATATTTCACAAAATAGAATATAATACTTTTCACATATTAATAATTACAGTGCTCTCTCTTACTTTTTAAAATATTGTAACAGATTTTTCTTTATGCTAAAAAAATCATTAGTCAACAAACGGAGATATCTATTTTGACTATATAAACATCCAAAAAATTATAAAATCTCCATTTCGCCCTTCACAAAATAATAAGTTAAAATCCTCCTTTTTCTTCTCCACCAAAGTCCAGCTATGCACCACAATCACCAACATTGCCACCTATAGCCATAGCGACGCCGACGCAAACTCATCCCTACTACCATGGTTGAACCAGCCCCACCATGGCCAAATTGTGAGAAACTCAACCCCAACCGTGTTACCTTTTTCTCTTTGTTTTTTTCTTCCTTTTCTCTCTCCTCTCGCTCCCTCCCCTCTAACAATCTGCCTCACTGTCAATGGATATACAATCCATATATATGTATAAATTATAATCTGCATAAATCCACTAATCGCCATAGCCAACCACCATGACCATCATTCATCTACTGAAACCCTCCCATCGTCAACCAGCATGGCCCTAATTATCAATATTGATTTCTCTAAAACTTAAGCACACTGCTTTTGTAATATTGTTACCAGAAATTTAACAAAAATTGATCACTTTCCAGGGAATCCTCAAAATAAAATTTCAACTTTAACATAGCAATGAAGAGAGAGACACTATATATACACAATTTAAATTCACATATAATGTATAATGTGCATAAACCCACAACCGTAGATGGTAGTGGGTCTCGACAGTGAGAAAGAAAACGAAAAAAAGGGATAAGTCGATGGTCGTTGGAGGCTGCGATGGTGGATCAATTGGGAAGAGAGAGGAGATGATGGGGAAAGAGAAAAACAGAGGAATGTGGGTGGGCTGGTGCCGTGGTGGATCGAAGATGGCACAGCAGCCGTTGGGTGGTTAGGTGAGTGTGGAGACGGGAGAGTGGTAGTTGGGTCAGCGCTGTGGTGGTCCTTGCACCAACCAGTATCCTTGATGTGACCAAAGATAATTTTAGGATGAAGAAACAATACAACAAAGTCTGGTTCGAATCCCCAAGTACAGTTGACAAGACGATGGAAAGGTTGGATCACTCTTCTTAAATTACACAAAACTAGTGAATTATCTTAAAACGAAACCAAAAACTGTAACTTTAAAAGTGGATTGTTTATCCTAATCTAAACTATGAAAATGGTTTTAATTCAATAAAAGAAAGTCCTGAGACTAGATGATTTAACCAATTGCTTCATTTAAAATTTTAATAGAGGTATTTGATAACTCAAATCATTAATTACGTCACAAATATATGATTTGAAAGATTTAATGATAAAAACTATTATTTTTTAATAATCAAACACAGAGTAAATCAGGTTGAGAATCAAATATGCGTACCATCAATTCGTGTAGTAGATATACCGAATTAGAGTTTATGCATAAATATTACCTTACTTAGTCAAATATCTAGGTTTTTATCAATATCTAGCGTTTTGATCCCAAAGAATTAAAATAAAAAATTTTAAATATTGAAAACTAATATACCTCAATTATTCATCCGAAATCTCCAATTAATATTCACAATTGACCCTAAAATGGGATTTAGCTACTCATCTATATGATAAATACGTGATTGTATAATGAAATTGTAGTAAAATACTGAATTTTGACTACAGGAATTCGAGTGATCTATTGAAAACTAAGTAAAAAAACTAGAAAACTATGTAAAACTGCTGCTAAGACCTAGGAAAACGTAATAATAAAAGCTAATCTTAGAAACGACTTCAAACCTAGCTTTTATAGGCTCCAAATATTCAAATTCCGTGACTCATTTGAACGGGCTTCAGACGCCTTTCTGACGGGTTGAACTGCTCTTTGAATTTGTCTAATAGGCTTCTAATCTGATTTAGACGGTGAAAACAAGTCTCAGTACTTTCTGACGGGGAGAACCGTTTGATGCACCGTTCGAATGCCAAGCTCCATCGTTTGAACAGCTGATGTGTGCTTATGTCATGCGTTTGAACGCCCTATGTAATTGTTTGAATGACTATTTTCATTTTCGCCAACGTTTGTCCTTTTTAAGCATGAATTTCTATTTACAGACAACAAACTAAGTTAGAAATGAATTAGAGCTAAAATAACAAAATTAATCATACTCTAAGTCAAACAAGAAACTAATATATTCTAAACTTCCTCATTTTTTTGGTATCTTTGTATTATTCTATTCTCAAAAATGTTTGATGAAAATAAATTTAAAATGTTCAAATTATATCATAAACAGTAAAGAAACAAATACATATAGATGTTTCTAGAAAGCTTGACAATGTATATTGTACAGAATTGCCATTATGACAAAAAAATTTCATCATATAAATGCACGTGTTTGGGCTACGGTTTTTGTTAATATTTTCAAATGGAGTCAATTTCATAAAAAAAAATATTTATGCCTCAACAAACTTAGTAAGGTCTCATGGAGCTCAAACTTTTTAATACAGAAAATTAAATTATTGTTATGTAAGATGTTTACCTCCATTAGTTTAGTCACACTCACTGTCATTAATCTTTTGTTGAGGTTATATTGGTGCATTGCTCCGCACTGGCCATTAAACATGAATTTTTATTTTTTTTTCTTGCATATTTAATGAAATGAAGCTATTGTTGCCCCATTGATCATGCATGAAACATGGAAGTGCTAACTGGGTTGTTACAATGTGGAAATTACATGTTTTAGTTTGGAACTTTTTCCAGCAGGCCTGTTTTGAGAAGAATTGAAGCCAATGACGACCATTTTAAATGAAGCCCTTCATTTCTTTTAGTTACTATAATTTTTTTAAATAATTTATTTTGTAAACCGGTATTTCTTTTGATTTTAAGTTAACTAGAGTGTCAGGTTTGGCTTTTTTTTTTTTTTTTTTTCTAATAGGAATTTTTCTCATTTGAACCAAAGTCTTTTTCTCAAAAAAAAAAAAAAAAAAAATGTAGAAACGATACAAGGCCTTAAAACCATATAAGATTTTTTTAAAAGAAAATTTGGGGCCTTCAAAAAAATTTTATTTGTACTATTTTTTGTGAAGTAAAAATTTTGTTTCTAAAGTCAACTATGGTAGTCAATTTTTGGTCTTCTTTGTCTAGTGAGCCTTCTTTTCTCATCTAGATTAGAAAATTTTTTAAAACAATATGTAAAAACTATATAGGACTTCTATAGCATGCAATGTTAAAAAATTTGGGACCTACAAAATTTTTTTTATTTGTACAATTTATTTATTTTCTTAATAAACCGGTGTTTTTCTTTTCTAAAATTTATTAGTGTAGTTGATTTTGGATATCCTTTTTATAACAAATAATTTTTTCTCATTTGGACCGAGTCTTTTCTTTTGAAAAAAAAAACACAAAATTCATATATTACCTTACTAGGTTTCAAAATTTTTGGACATTAAAATATCTGGAGTCTAAGGGGACGGTCTTGCTCGCCTGATGGGTGAGCCGACCGTGACTTTTTAGATGGTGATATTTGCGTAGAATTTGCATGTAACTCTCATTTCTGGCCACAATGCTGATTCATAAGATTTTTAGTCCAAAGGAGAGACTAGCTTTCCATTGGCTTCAAAGCTTTCAATTTTATAGGCCATTAGTGTTGCTATGCAGATTATTGTTATTATTTTTTATTTTTGCTAACTGGGTATCTGGGTCAACTTGCACATCTTAACTAATTTCGGAGTCTATGTAATCCCTTAGTTCTACATAAATTAAATAATTATCAGACCATATGCCTTGGAGGAAATTCTTGTGCTTGGCAAGAGTCGAACTCCTAACCTCTCTTTGAAAAGTCATGAGTTCTGGCCAACTGAGCTAACCTAGTTGGTTGTTGCTAAACAGATTATTTGTCTATTGG
This sequence comes from Euryodendron excelsum, assembly GCA_033060915.1. Lineage (NCBI taxonomy): Eukaryota > Viridiplantae > Streptophyta > Magnoliopsida > Ericales > Pentaphylacaceae > Euryodendron > Euryodendron excelsum. Next base: position 18,517,464 of record CM065398.1, read on the forward strand.
CACACACCCAAAGGTGCACAAGTGAGCAAATATGAAACAATAAGCTAAGAATATTTAAAACAATAATCGAGACAAATGACACACAATTTACAAGCAATAATATCCCTTTTATTGCATTAACAAGTAATTTCAAATTACAATATCACATTTAAGTGAGTAAGACCATGTGACACTTATCATGAATGGCACCAAGCAAATCAGCCGAAGGGTCACCTCGCTTAAAAGAGTCAGCCCGTGACACTCAAGCATGTCTAATTCCCCCACCCCGCACAAAAAAGCAAAACAGAAGAAGAAGAATAGACTGGTGGCTGCGTTCTTCTTCATACTGATGCCTATCTCATTATATCTTACTATGTTGTTCAGGCGCCAATATTATTGTGTAATTTTTAAAGATAAATTGCTGAACTTATGCCATTATCTGGATGAGAAAGAGTAGGTCATTGGTTGAAGTTTTTTTTACTGTTTATGTGGCAGAGCTACTACATTGTTTGAAGAATCTGGCAAAACTGATTTTGAATGATATGCTATTACACCTCATGACGAACAAGAAATAGAGTATCAGATTAATTGCTCCACAAATATACGTAAATTTACTTTTAAAAAATAGTTTTCCAAAGACCCAATTCACTATAGATACTGTTTTCAAAGTTATGCATTGAGATAAAAAATTGCGTGCCAATAAGAAATGGGATGTTCTAGTGCTGTTGGTATTGTAGCCATGTGGTGAGTTCTAGTTGATGAATAGCTCCAAAGATGGTTGTATTTTAAGCTCTTGCAAAAGAACGGGTATTGTGATTGAAGTATAATTTTGAGAATACTGCAGTCGATTTCCTCAAGTACCAAGCCAAATATAGGCTACCAATAATTAAAAAACACTAAGCTAACTTGAATTGAATTAAAACTAAGTAAATTGAAACTAGGTAAAATAGATCAAAAATCATTTGATGTTGAGAGTTGATTATGCTAACTAATCCAAAATATTCAAAACTAGGTTTAAATGCGAGAGGAATGGTCTTGGACACAATTGATTTAACCAACCAAGTTTTTACAAGGTTTCAATAGAGGAATTTATAACTCAAATCAAAGGTCTCTCCATGGACCTTTGATTCGAAGGATTTAGACCATAGAAATTGAATTTATTAGCAACTGAGTATAGAATGCTATTCAATCTAAGAGTTATAGAATCATACCATTGATTTGTGCAATTCTTATACCAACCATAAGATTGCACATAGAAGTTACAAAACATAGTCATGAATCTAGGTTTTCCTATAGATCTAGACTTTAATTGCTAAGAATTAGAGTAATTAGAAGATGAATCATTGAAAATCAATTATACCTCTATGAAGACTTGAAGATCCTTAACTAATCTTCACAATTGAATCCAAGAGTTGATTTAGATACTCATTTCCATTGGAAATACAAGAGTAATTGAAGAAGTAATGAAGAATTGAAGACAATTTGTATTGAAATCTCTATTACAAAGCATAAATTACGAGTTTTTCTCTCTACAATACTCTCTATATAGTTGTTTCTAAATACAAAATCATAGAAACCTGAAAAGCTACATCCCCAATGTAAGCACCTCATTTTTGTCCGCTCGGCAATCTTCGGCCCGACCGAGACCGGTTTCCAACATCACAACACAAGCAAGCTCAAGATGGGCCTTTTAATCTCCAATCCAACCAACTGGTCACTTCTCGGGCCCACAAGGATCCGCTAAAGCCTTAGGCACCATTATTCCAGACCGGGCGGTCCCAAAAACCAACGCCATCCAGGTAGCTTCCCGAGATCGGGCGATCTCGGGGACCAACATCTTATCGAATTCTAGACGGTTCACTTCTGGCGCCTGCTAGCTTGCCAATGTAGAATGTCCGTCATTCGGTAGTTCTCCGGGACTAGGCGTTCTCGAAGACCAACACCACCCTTCCAAGTAGCTTTTTTAGACCAGGCGTTCTCAGGAACCAACATCACCCCTACAGGTAGCTCTCTAAGATCAGGTATTCTTAGAGACCAACACCGCACAAGTAGTTTTCTGAGACCGGACGGTCTCGGGAACCAATACCTAGGTTAACACCGGCGCCTGTTAGCTTGACTCAGTAAAAAATGACAAAATCTGCCCCTTGGGTTTCTAGGCACGTTTTGGGAAAGTTCAAAATCCCTCAAAACGATAAGTCCATCCTTCCACAATGTTGTCAAACCATCAGGCATCCCTTGCACGCCATTTGGTCCAAATCCGATCCTATTCCGGCTCACTCTGGTCAAAATGACCATTTTACCCATGAACGTCTCAACATTGCACAAACCCCACCGAACAGAAAAGACTCTCCCAAAACCATCCCTGAACAACCTTACATGCTTAACATAACACACCAAACCACTCCTGACCATTTCCAGTCAATCTCAGTTAAAATGACCGTTTTGCCCCTAAAAGCCCAAAAATGCCCCGAAACAGCACCGGCCTTGAGATTTTGAGCGGAGGGTTTCACCACGTGCCCTTGTTTAACCCAAGAAACACCCTACGACGCTAAGCTCACATGCCTCGATAAAAGTTCCCTGGAGCGTCTCACAGACGCTTCGCTTAAATTGTCTTTTTTCCCGATCCCCTGGTTATAACGCACCGTCAACTGACTTGAGAAATGTGTAAATCAGGGAATTCATAAAAGCTCGTCCGTAGATCTTTCCATCGAAACGGTTCGATTGTATGGATCACTTCCCGAAGCCCTCCATCGTACGGTGCGAAAACTATAACTTTCAGCAACCCCTGGAGCGTCTCGCAGACGCTCCGCCAAGGTTGACTTTTTCTCCGATTCCCTGATTAAAACGCTCCGTCAAACGACTTGAGAAATGCGTAAATTTGGAAATTCCAAAAAGTATTTCCAGAGTACTTTCCATCGGAACTGTCCGATCGAATAGATCGCTTCTCGAAGGCCTCGATCACATCAAACGAAAACAGCCACTTTCAAACACACACGGGGCGTATCACAGACGCTCCACAAAAGTGTCCTTTTTGGCACGCTTCCCAAGATGATATCCCATGCTTCTGAACATAATTCAAACTCTTCGAAGACATGAAAGTTCATCAGAAGCGCTAGGAGAACATCCCCAGTGCAACCGATTTTCCTGAAACCTTCTCGATTAACTCAATGATCAAGGCAAAGTTTGGACGAACTTGCCCGGTGATGGAGCGTATGCTACGTGCGCTCAAACTTTGATCAGATCGACCGACTTTCGATCAACGGTCGAGATTTAATCAGTACATAGGGTGCCACGTGTTATTATGGCAATGGAACAGTACCTGCGCATGTCCTACATGCGCACGGCCAAAATTTGGCCATGCGCATGTAGCACATGCGCATGGTCTGTTCCAGATTGCTTATAAATAGAGGCCTCCCCCCTTGCATATTCCAGGTCCGAAATTGATACGAAACTCTGCTAAAATCACTCCAGAAACTCGAATCTCTACATACATTCCTCCCCTCCAACACTTAGCTTAGATTCTACCTCTCTTAAGCCTACACACTCCATACACAAAGCCTCATACACACTTATACACTCCACTCAAGCCTCTCAAGCCTTTTTGAAGTCACTGAAGCTCCAATCAAGACATCCATTGAAGACTACAAGAGTGTTGAAGGCAAAATGTGGTATTCCTTTTATATTTATGCTCTCCCCCACTCTTCTCCTCTCTCTCCTAGCCTACTTAGGCTATTCTCTATTTTAATCCCAATCTTCAACCCCCCTTTCTTGCATGCTTGAGCCAAGAGGGCTCCTAGCTCATGCCTAGACGAAAGTAAGTGAGAGCCACCGTGTAGGGGGACCTCTCACTAGCCTACTTTAAGTTGGTATGGCATAAGAGCCCCTTGTTTGTATGGTGAAGCCTAAAAGCCTTGTATGTGAATCATGACCCCTTGCATATTATTATTTTGATCATGTCTTGTATGCTTGGCTTCATTTTATGTTATTGCCATATTCCACAATGTTTGCATTGCTCTTAATTTTATGACATTTTCAAGTTCTACATGCCCTTTAAAAATTGTTCCAAGAGTTAGCCCGTCGAAGTTTAGGATGAGACTTTAGGAGTCATGCCTTAGAAAATCCCTGACAACCCCCTAATTCATTCTTTACACCATTGCAATTAAACTTACATAAAAGTTGCTTTCAAACACTCTAATTTTTAAGGTTTCCATTCTCTCTAAGTTAGTAGTTGGGATAGCCCCATGGAACCCTCCCTTGAGTGGTCTCCCTTTTTATTGGCCATATGAACCCTCTCTTGATGGAATGGTTTCCTTGAAAAATGGTTTTCAAAATCCTTCCCCAAAGATGATTTCAAAAATGCATTCTCTCCATCTTTGCATAAAAATGATGTTCTAAAAATTACCATCATTATGTTGATTTTTGAACCCTTGTACTCTTGCCAAGATATTGGTTATAATGGCCAGGAGGAAACCTTCCTTGGAATGGTCTTCAAGCACCATCCATACAAATCATACTTTTGACTAGAGTCAAAATTTTCATGGAAATAATCTTTAAAGAGATGGCATACTAAAGTCCATGGCATAACATGTTTTGTTCTCCAAAACTCTTTCCAAAAAATGCACCAAACCACACTTCAAATCATCTTTCAATCCAACCCTAGGTTAACTTGACCCTAGTTACCTAACCCTAGGTTAACTTGACCCTAGTTACTTGACCCTAGTTACCTAACCCGAGGTTAACTTGACCCTAGTTACTTGACCCTAGGTTAACTTGACCCTAGTTACTTGACCCTAGGTTAACTTGGCCCTAGTTACCGAACCCTAGGTTAACTTGACCCTAGTTACTTGACCCTATGTTAACTTGACCCTAGTTACTTAACCCTAGGTTAACTTAACCCTAGTTACTTAACCCTTAGTCTTTTTAACCTTAGGTTCCCCCTAACCCTAGGCTAACCCAACCAAAGTTAATACACTTCAAGGTTCCAACTCTTGAACCCTTTTTCAAATGTTCAAATTTTCCAATTACCCTCCTAACCTATTTTTCCAAAACCTCCTACCCCCATGATTTCAAAAATCCAACTCCATATACTCTTCTTATCTTCCTACACTCCATCTTCAAGACCTTTCCAAAGATGATTCCAAAAGTTACAAACCTAAGGTATTCCTAGCCTTCTCATGGTTAGGGATTCCAAGGACAAGTTATAAATCAAGAACAACCTCTTAGGTTGTCCATGGTAGGATTCCAAACACTCCATTTTCAAAGACCACTTTCAAAAAATTAATCCATCCAACAATTCTAAAGTCATGCCTCCAAGGTCTTCAAAACAAGACTCCAAAAACATTTTCAAGTTCTCTTGAGTCATGCCAAATCATTTTTCCAAGACTCCCTTAGAGTCCATCCAAAAGCATTTTCAAAACATTTCACTTCCAATTTCAAGTCAAAACTTCCAAGACCACAAGGTGTCTTCAACTTATCCAAAGACCTCAAAGTGTCTTAACCTTTTCCAAAGACCCCAAAGTGTCCTTAAACCTTTCAAAGGCCCTAATGCGCCTATTTTCCATTGGGCTCTTGCCCGAACTACGAATGACCTGATTCTCTCCAAATGAGATATGTAGGCAACCTAAAATGGTGCGGTCATAACTTTTATTTCAACCCCAATCCCTTTTTCAAAAATTCCAATCAATTCAAAGTTTCTATTCCAAACTCTTTCAAAACCTCCATTGATTTCAAACTTCTTCCAAAACTTGTATCATGCATCATTCATCCAAAAAGTGATGACTAAACTCCTTTTTCAAAATTCTAAAGTGGGTATTAAATGGACAATGGTAACTGGTTATTCTAGTGAGCGAACCAAGGGTGATTAGACATGTAGGTACCGAAAGGACGGGGTAGGGTGATGATCTTAGGATATCTTCCCTACACGTAACCAACCCCCGAGCCTTAGATTTCTATTTTCGAAAGACCAAAATGGAGTTATTTTCAAGAAGGGCTTAAACATTTCAAAAGATTGCCAAACAACCTATTTTTTTAAAAACCCTCTCTTGAGGGAGTTTTCAAAAACCTTTTTTCAAAAACCCTAAGTTTAATCTTCGGATTAACACTTACTTTTAGGTGCCCTAACTCACCTTAATCAAGTTAGGTGGCGACTCCTATTTTTCTAAAAAGCCCTTAGTTAAATCAATTTTCAAACCTAGTCGTACTTGTCCTTCTAGGAGGACGAGTTCTAATGACAGAGTTTCGTGCTTTAAGGTCTCAGGGCCAAAAGGACCTTGGACACCTCAAAAAATCGGGGCGCGACACCCAATTGGGTAAAAACTTCTATATCTAGCTAAAAGTAAAACAGAGTTATGTAAATTGTTCAAACGCCTTAAGGGGTGTTCGAACGCCTAACTAATGGCTAACGAACGGAAAAACACTCTCTTAATACCTCCACTTTGCTATTGAACCTGATTCGAAAGGTGGACCTGCTCGAACGACTTGACTTGGTGTTCAAACTCCCGTTCACACGCTCCTCTACAAATTTGTCGTCCCCCCCCCCCCCCCCCCCCCACCTCCCCCCCCCCCCCCCCACCCCCCCCCCCCCCCCCCCCCCCCCCCCCTCCCCCCCCCCCCCCCCCACCACCCCCCCCCCCCCCCCCCCCCCCCCCCCCCCCCCCTTTTTATCCTTTTAGGTTTGATTCCTACACAAAGTGTATTAAGACCAATTAAGGACCATATAAAACTAATAAAGCAAAATTAAACTTATACTAAGGCTAACGAACCACTAGATAGGGCATTATGATTATACCTCCTAACTTAGCTTTTTGGTAGTCTCTAGCAAAATCTACAAAAATAACGATAAAGGAATAATCTTCACTTTCGTAGGAGTCACATATGCATTTAGCCTACGCATTAAGTCTTTGAACCACTAGGTTACTGTCGCGCCCAGATTTTTCGCACTCGAGGAATACTCACACAAGCGGAAAAAATGATGTACTCTCTCGTTAGAACTCACCCTCCTAGAAAAATGAGTGCGACTAGGTTTGAATTGAAAATTGATTTGAATAAAGGGCTTTTGAAAAAGATTCAGAGTCACCACCTAACTTGATTAAGGTGAGTTAGGTCACCTAAAAACTAAGCATAATCCGAAGACTACACTTAGGGTTTTTGGAAAAAAATGATTTTTGAAAATACCACCTCAAGAGAGGGTTTTTAAGAAAACAGGTTGTTTGGCAAGCTTTGGAAAATATTTAGCCCTTTTTGAAAAATAACTCCTTTTGGTCTTTGAAATCAGTGATCCTAGGTTTGGAGGTTGGTTACGTGTAGGGAAGACACACTAAGCTATCACCCTACCCCGCCCTTTCGGTACCTACATGTCAATCTACCCCAAATTCACCTATGACAGTCTTTAACTAACTTATGGCCAATCCTATCTACTTTGAAAAACAATGCTTGAAAACTAACATGATGCATGGTGTGCAAGCGTAAGGAAAGAGAATTGAAAAATAAATTTGAAAAGAGACTGATTTGAAATTGATTTAATTTGAAAATAGATTTGAAGAGATGGAATTGAATTTGGAAAGTTTGAAAATTGAAAGTAGAAATTTGAAAATAGAAAAATTGGAATTTTGAAAATAGATTGGAATTTGAGATTTGAAAATATGGAGACCGCACCCATGAGGGTGGAATTGAAAGTTTGAAAAGTGTTGTGACCGCACCTATGAAGGTTGCCTACGTATCCCTTTGGGGGAATCAGGTCAGTCGTAGTCGGACCGGAGTCCGATTGAAAAGAGATTGATTTGAAGAGAGAGATTGAATTGAAAATTGGATTTGATTTGAGATTAGAAGAGAAGATTGGAAATTGAAATTGAAAAGATTGGACTTTGATTTGGAAAGATTGATTTTTGAAAGACTTGGTTTTGGAAAGATGGAGGTTTAGGAAACCTAGACTTAAGAAAGATAGGAGACCTAGGAAAGACTTGAGATTTAAAAAGATTTGACTCGAATGTTGGACTTGGAAGATTTGGAAGGATTGGATTTTAGGAAATGTTCGAATTAGGAAAGGTTCAATTTAGGAAAGTTTCGAATTAGGAAAGTTTTGGTTTTTGGAAAGTTTTCACTTTAAGAAAGGTTTTAAAATAGCAAAGTGTTGAATTTAGAAATGTTTTGAATTAGGAAAGTTTAGTTTAAGAAAGGTTTAGAATTTGGAAAGTTTCAAGTTAAGAAAGTTTTGAATTTTGGAATGTTTTGAAAAAAAGGAAGTTTTGAATTTTGGAAAATTTTGAAATAGGGAAGTTTTAACTTAGGAAAGTTTGAATTTGGAAAGGTTTGAAAAAAGAAAGTTTTCAATTTAGAAAATGTTTGAATTAAGAAAGTTTTGGGTTTAGAAAAGTCTTACATTTAGAAAGATGTTGAAGTTTTGGAAAGCTTAGAATTTAGAAAGTTTTTAGATTTAGAAAGATTAAACTTGAGAAAGTTTCAAATTTTGAATTTGGAAAGATTTGAAATTTAGAAAGTTTAAGATTTAGAAAGTTTTAGAGTTTTAGAAAATCTTGAAATTAGGAAAAGTTTGAGCTTGAGAAAGGTTTGAAAAAGTTAAGATTCGAAAAGAGGGTAGAATTAGGAAAGAATTGAATTAGGAAGGATTTGAAAGTTGAGTTTTAAAATTTAGGAAAGATTTTTATGTTCAAGTTTGAAAGCTTAAGATTTTAGGAAAGTGAAAGATTAGGAAAGAGTTGAATTAGGAAAGAGTTGGATTTTGAAATTTAAGGAAAGATTTAAAATTTAGGTTTAGGAAACTTATGGTTTAGGAAGGAATTGAATTAAAAAAGGTTTGACTTAGGAAGGGATTGGATTTTGTTTTGAAAAGAGAAGGTTTGATTTTGTTTCCAAAAACGGAGGATAGGATCTAGTTTCCTAAACGGGGAGATTCGACTTGGTTTCCTAAAGGGAAGATAGGATTTGGCAAGGATTTGAAAAGGGAGATTCTAGAAACCCTAGTTTTGGAAAATTATAGTTTCGATGTAGAAAATAGGTTTTGGAAACATGTATAGTTTGGATGTGAAAACAAGAGGTTTTGGAAACCTAGGTTTGGGGCAAGTTTGAAAACCATGTTTTTGGGAAGAAAATTAGGGTTTCCTAATTGTGGGTTCTAGGGCTTGACTTGGGCTCTAAGGAAAGAGTTTTTGGAAAGTGCATTTTTAGAAACGAAGGTTTTCTAGAAGGGAAATCCTAGGGAGGAGATTTTGGAAAGTGAATTTGGAAAGAGAGTTTTTGGAAAGATTTTTGGAAAGAAGGAGTTTTTGGAAAGTGTGTTTTTGGAAACATAGATTTTGGGAGGAAAAATCCTAGAGGGGAGTTTCTGAAGGAGGATTTTGGAAAGAGAGTTTTTTAGAAAGATTTTTGGAAGGAAATTGTTGGAGAGAGTTTTTAGGAAAGTGAATTTAGGGAGTGTTATTAGAAAGTGAATTTTGAGGAGAAAGAGTTTTTGGAAAAGAGTTGAAAAAGGAAAATTTTGAAAAAGATTTTTTAGAAAACAATTTTGGAAAGAGAAGCTTTTGGAAAGTATGTTGAAAGAGATTTTTTTTTAAGAAGAGGGATTTGGAAAAAGAGTTTTTAGAAGGTGTAAAAACATCTCACTTTCCTAAAGCAATTCTAACCATAAGAGGGCTAAAACCACTTTAGGAAAGCGGTTTTGAAAACAACAAGATTTGAAAATATGGACCGTATTGGTTACTTTTAATGTAACACTTTTCTAAAGCAACCCTTGCCATGGAAAGGCTAGAATCACCCTAGAATCGTGGTTTTGAAAACAAGTTTTTGAAAAAGAGATTTTGATGCAATTTGGAAAACAAATTTGAAAATGATTTTGAAAGCGAGCTTGAAAACAAATTTTGGAAGATGCAAGACTATGATATGCACAATGCAATTTGGGGTCGTGAACATACAAGGCTAAGGCTTCACCACATAATCAAGGGGGCCGGACCCACGTGGTCTCTGGTTAGACTAGAAGAAAGCCCCCGACACGGTGACTCTCCAACAGTCTAATCCTACACATGGACCGGGAATCCCCTTATTTCAAGCATGCAAAGAAAGGGGGGGAAAGCGATGGGGGATTAAAATAGAGAAAACCCAAGTGGGTTAGGAGAGAGAAGAGAAAGGGGGAAGTGCGGAAATTTAAAGAGAACCTACCTTGTATCTTGTTTATTTTGCGCGCTGCGCTGTCTTCGGTCTTTGTCTTGATCTTCACCTTCAGTCTTCAAGAGTTGTCTTCAAGCCTTGGATTGCAGCTCTTCAAGTCTTCAAAGGATGCTTGAAGGCTAGTGTATGAGTGTATGGGGGTGTATAGAGGGCTAGGGTTTAGTGTATAGTGGTTAGGGTTTGGAAAACCTAGGGAAGCTAGGGTTTAGGAGGTGCTCGAGCTCTGTATATCGAATTATATGATTTTTAGGTTGAGTTTGCAGATCCTCTTTACGTTGAATGAGGCTTTATATTTATAGAGGTTGGACAACACTGGCGCTTGTTGCAGTGGCGCCAGGCTAAAATTCCTTCTGGCGCCACTAGGAGTGGCGCCAACCAATTAGGAAACTATTAAGGTCGGCAAGCAACGTATCTTTGACTAGATTTGGGCGCTTGTACTAGTGACTACCATGTAATTTTTAGCCTGGCTTCACTAGGAGTGACTTCGGAAAGTCCAGAAATGATTTGGGGGAGCCGGGAATGACCCAAAAGGCCGGGAAAGAGTAGGAACACTTAAAATAGTGTCCTGAAGATATTTGACTTAAAAAGTGAGGATAAAATGTGTCGGAAAGGTTGATCGGGCCTTTAGGGGCAAAGCGGTCAATCGGACTGGAAAACTGCCGGGACAGACTCGGATTGTCCCGAAAGAAGACTTGGGATCTGGAAACATTATTCAGAATGTTCCCAGAGGTTGCCGGTTTGATTTCCAGAGCCAGCGTGGTCGGAAAAGGAGATCGGCCCACCAGGGGCAAAACAGTCATTTAGCACCGTGTTGGCCGGAATTGACTCGGAATGATCCGGAAAGATAAGGAAAGGCTGAGAACACTACAAGAAGCATTCTCAGGAGGTTACCGGTTTGATACCCAGAGCCAGCGTGGTCGGAAAAGGAGACCGGCCCACTAGGGGCAAAACGGTTATTTTGTACTAGATTGGCTGGAACTGACTCGGAATGATCTGGAAAGGTAAAAGGAGGTTGATAACACTATAAAAAGTAATCTTAGGAGGTTACCAGTTTGATACCCAGAGCCGGTGTGGTTCCCGGGGCCTTCGGATGCCTAGGGGCAAAATGGTCATCTTGACTGGAAAGTCTCGAAAAAGGTCCTAAGGGTAGTTTGGTCATTTTTTACCGAAGTGGGCTAACAAACATTGGTGTTGACATGGGTTTTGAGTGTTTCCGCCACTCTAACGGTGGTCGTCGTGACACAGGGGCTTGTTGCCAATCCCCTATGTCGACCTATTTGTGAGTATTTCCGCTACTCTAACGGTTTTGTGAGTAGTTTCGCTACTCGGACCGTCTCGAGGAATAAACTGTCTCGAGAGAGGGATTGGAAAGGGGTCTTATAGTCTTCGAAAAAACGTGCCTGAATTGGAACCGTCTCGAGGAATAAATTGTCTCGAGAGTAGGATTGGAAAGGGGTCTTACCGTCTCCAAGGAGACGTGCCTGGATTGGAACCGTCTCGAGGAATAAACTGTCCCGAGAGAGGGATTGGAAAGGGGTCTTACCATCTCCAAAGAGACGTGCCTGGATTGAAACCGTCTCAAGGAATAAACTGCCCCGAGAGAGGGATTGGAAAGGGGTCTTACCGTCTCCGAGGAGACGTGCCTGGATTGGAACCGTCTCGAGGAATAAACTGTCCCGAGAGAGGGATTGGAAAGGGGTCTTATCATCTCTTAAGAGACGTGCCTGGATTGGAACTGTCTCGAGGAATAAACTGTCTCGAGAGTGGGGTTGGAAAGGGGTCTTACCATCTCCGAAGAGACGCGCCTGGATTGGAACCGTCTTGAGGAATAAACTGTCCCGAGAGAGGGATTGGAAAGGGGTCTTACCGTCTCCGAAGAGACGCGCCTGGATTGGAACCGTCTCGAGGAATAAACTGTCTCGAGAGTGGGATTGGAAAGGAAAGGATAATGCCCCTAAGGGTATTTCGGTCATTTTGCCTCTATTTGGGCCTGACTGGCCCACGAAGCGATGGACAGATGAGATTTGGACCTAGAGAATTGGTTTCGATAAGAATATGCCCACAATGACTTGAAAACAAGTCTAGACGGAGTGTAGACTGCCGAGCGGTCAAAAATGGGTGCTTACAATTACCTCTAGTGGACGGGTGATGTCTCGTGAGGATTTTCAGTGATGGTACCCATAAATATCCCTTTGTGAATAGCAATTAGAGATATAAGAATGAGGAGAGCATGCATAATCCAACTCAAGTTAACATTAGATACCACATGTAATTCCTAACACTTGCAAGAATATGCAACAATACATACAAAAGAGAGGTTTAAGTGTGTGGGTGACGAATCATGCCATATAACTCAAATGAAACACACCTACATACACAATCCCAATCCTTTAAGCCTTGATTTTAAAACTTACCGGTCATACACTCACAAAGAGACACCCACATGGTTCACATAATGGTATACTCATTATATGAGTAAGTGTAAAAAAAAGCAAAAGAGCATACCAATTACAAAAACTGAAAATATTTAAATGTACCAACCTAATATAGCTTTATGAAGGAATTATCATGGTTGAGCATTAATTTGAACAAGTTGACAAATGATGACTTATACTCTGTTAAAATCTCACATCAGGCATATCTCGGGTCATCTAGGACTTGCAAAGGTGAGAGTGTGGTTAGGAGGTATAAAAGGTAGGGAAGAAGAAGAAGGATAGAAATAAGTCAACTCATGTGTGATCAAAGCATGAAATGAAGAATGGCTAATGAACTCCAACTCTTCACTTTTGGCTTCATGGCGCTTTTCTCAACATCTTACTTTTATTTTTTTCTTTCACTCTCTTTTTTCCCCCCTACTTTACAACACTTCTTTTTCTTCCTTTCATCTTTTGATTGCCCTTTGTATTCAACCTTTTCATGTTTCTCAATTTACTCTTTTTCTCTTGAACTTCCCTCAAGAATCTCTTTGTTTGCTTTCCTCTTTTTATAAAGGCATCTCTTGCAAATAGAAGACAATAACGTCTTTCGCTCAAGGGAGAATTTTCAACCCACTCCAACTTGCATAAAACTCAAAAGATATCAAATAGGATCCAATGGAACAATAAATTTTCATAAAAAGTTCATGGTTTGCAAGAAAATCAAGGGCTTAGAATTATGTTCGAAGTACAAAACCATAGAACTTAATAAAGAATAAGTGTCAACATTCCCAATCAATACTCAACTCATGAACCAAATGCAAACATAATGAAGCTATTAAACAAAAGAGGGTGAATAATTAATCATTGAGTAAATGTATTTACTCCGAAAGAGGATAAAGGTTCTAAAGCTTTTAAGGTAAAATCTCCACTTATATAAGGATAAAAATGCATAAGATATCAACATATGGAGTTATATAACCTAATTGTGTACAAAGATGTAATTCCCTCTACTCATGTATGTATGATGCAACCCCACAATGTGTTATGTGTAAAGAGTGAATCAACATCAGCTTGAGTAAGAATACATGTATAAACTCTTATCTTCTAATATCAAGTTACACTTTCACAAATATAGCAATGGTACCACAAAATAACACATCCACACGTCGACCATGAGCAAAATGAGTCAACATAACAAATATATGGTAAGAATGTGCTAATAATACTGAAATGAAATATACCGAGACCATACAATACTCAAACCTCTACCAAATGGCACAAACGATCAAAAGATATCCATGTAATATTACACCTGTGACTATACAATCCACTTGTAAGAGATATGAGAAATATAACAAAAAGATATACAACAATGCTCAAAATACATCCACTATATAAAATTAGGGTTTTAGATACAACATATGATAAAATGAAATGTGCATACAACATGTATCTAAACTTTATCCCCTTAATAGTCATCGTCATCTAGAGATGGAGGATGCTGAGTAAGATGCCTAACTATCTTTTGGAGGAAGCGTGTGTGTTACTATTGTGCCTGCTGAATCTTGGTCGGCTGAGTAATGTCAGCTCAAATAGCGGCATCCTAAGCGGTTTGTCAGGCTATCATAGCAGTCTGTTACGCTATTATAGTAGTCTATTAGGCTATCATAGTAGTCTATCACTCAATATAGGCAGTCTGCATAGCAATCAGAGTTTGTTGGATAGTTGTGCTCTGCTCTTAAAGCTATATAATAACCTGGGACTATTGTAGCACTAGGAGACTCTGTTGCTGAAGAATTTCTATCACGGTCTGAAGAATGGGCCCCTGTTGGGCTAGCTACTTTAAGGGTGGCTGATGCTCAGCCTATTGTTATCCCTGAGGTGGCTGCTGCTGTTGTTGCTGAGACGGAGTCTAAGATGGCTAGGCAAGCTATTGCCTCTAGACTCTTCTTTGAATACCCTTTAGCTACCTCACCGATTTGGGCTCGAGTGAAAAGTCAAAGGCTTTCTTGGGAGATGAGGTGATCACATCTTCCTGAGGCCCAACTCTTACTAACTGGATCATGGATGTGACAAAGCATCCAAATGGGATGCTCGCCTAAGTAGTAATAAGCCTCGAACCGGCTAGCAAAGCTAAAAACATAAACTGGGGTTGGTTAATTGACCTCCTCGTCCCTATAGCCTAAAGAAGCTGAGATTTATACCAACTGACCTTAGTGTCTTGACCTAAAGGAAAGATAAAAATGACAAACGAAGAAAGGCTTGTACCTGATAGCAAGTGCCTTCTTAGGCACCTGCGAGGATATCCATCTCTTACCCTCAACGCATACCTCTGCCACTATGGTATCTTGGTTAGGAGCCCCTCTTTAGAGTAGAAATATTGGGGCTCAACTAGCCTCAGTAGCTGAAAGAATGAAAGGACTATGTCTAGTGTGATCTCTACATCACGGCCCCTAACACATGACCTGATGCTCTCGTGCCTTGAAATGTCTGAGGAGTAGGCCATAAATAGAGACCAATGTGAATCCACATTGACTCCTAAATTTGGCAAACCTGAGCCATCGCCGTTGAGTGAACTCGTCTAACCACTTATATGGGTCGTTGGCAATCTGAATAAGAGTCCATCGCCTCTCGAGCACGACGCCCATCTAACTCCAGAGGTCCTCAAAAGCAGTCTGAGCCTCGTGCCCAATGAACAACATCTTATCATAAGGTGGGGGTCTATGGCCCTAACCTTTACCTACCTAACCTCTACTTGGTACTATGGCCTTCCCTAGGGCCTGACCTCTAGCAACCATGATAAATGCTGGTTATCACAAAGTATAAAGCTACCTTGCCCCTCCTAAAGCTATAAGTAAATGAAAGAACAAGGGAAGGTGCAAGGGAATACCTAGGGATAGCTGAGAATCCTAGGACTGAAAGGTCAGGTTTGTGGTCGGTCGTCGGCAGGGCTTTGTTACTCCTTGAAAGCTCTCTACCTCTCAAAATCGCTCAACTTGAATCATTCAAACATTTAAAATGAAAGTTTAGATGCCTTTATATAGAATTTTAGAGTGCGTTCGAACGCACATTAATGGGCATTTGAGTATTTGAACCTAAGTCACATAATCCTTCTAACTAGGTAGACGAACTGCCTCTAATTCTCGAACTAATGAACTAGAGCCTAATCCTTGTCAAATCCATGAACTCAAATGATCAAATCCTCAAATTCAAATAGTCAAATCCTAGAACTCTAATTTGGACCAATAGTTGGTTGCCATGTGTATTATTATAATATTTATAAATATTTTAAGACTTGAAATGTGATAAATGATAGGTTAATTCCAATTGAAATTGACCAAATTACCCATTTATTTAGTTTATAGTCAACTATTTATTAAATATGGTAAATATTTTGGTATAAAATCATAAAATAAAATATAAAAATATTGTGATATATTTAATAATGAAAATTTTAAATATATTAAAATAAAAAAATAATAGAAAATAGACGCTCTTAAGGAGCTCTCGACCCTATGAATTTTAAAAATTGATGCTCTCACGCACCCGTACTTGCACCCGCTCTCACTTACGAATCCGCTCTGTGTGACTTAGGTTCAAATGCGTGCTATGGCGTTAGCAGGCTTACACATTGTTTGAATGACAGTTTGAATGTTGTGGCTCGATTCGAATGGTCACTAAGGTCATGTCAACAGTTGAGTTCAAACACGTTAAATGAGCGTGCGAACGCCGGTTCAAATGGAGGAAGACCCCATTTGAAAGATTAGTGCAATTTTTCAAAAAAATTTCAGATTTTTGCACTAACCTACCAAAACTAAGAAAAAAAGGACAACACCTAAGAAACTACAATACAAAATCGATCCAAGATGGTGTCCCCGTAACTTTAAACAATGCAATGTCCTTATTGCATGCAAATCAAGATGAGGAGATAGGGAAAAAAAATAAGGCAAAGAGGAAGAAACAAAGGTTACCCCCCCACCCCAAAAAAAAAAAAAAAAAAAAAAACCTAGGAACAGACTAATAAAGAAAACAAAACAAAACTCTAGACTATCTAAGAGATCCTACTCCTACACTATAATGGACCACTTTCCTCAATCAAGCAATGGTGAATCATTGAGATCCACACAATTGAGCTCACCCTAAAAATCCTTAAAGTACGGTTTCAACCATTGGCTATTTACTTTGAAAGAGGTCCCATTGGTGGAGTTTTGAACCTCCATCGCCCTATGCAGGAACATGTTCTTAACCACATACGGTCTCAACCATTTGCTTCTAAGTTCGCCCAAAAACAAACCCAAGCGTGAGTTATAGAGCAAAACTTTTTGACCGGTTTTAAAAGATTTGTGATGGATGTATTGGTCATGGAAGGCTTTCATTCGAGCTTTAGAGAGTTTAGCATTCTTATAAGCGTCATTCTTAAGCTCCTCAAGCTTATTGAGTTGGAGCTTCTTTTGGCTTCTCACCTCATCGATATTGGTATTACATTGGTGTATCGCCCAATAGGCTTTGTCCTCAATTTCCACTAGAAGGTGGCATGTTTTTCCATGCACAAGCTTATAGGGGGAAGCACCAATGACCGTTTTATAGGCCGTGTGATATGTCCATAAAGCATCAACCAATCTAAGTGACCAATCCTTTTGAGTAAGATTAACTATTTTTTCTAAAATGCATTTGATCTCTCGGTTGGCCAACTCAACTTGGCCTTGGGTTTGAGGGTGATAGGGGAGTCCAACCTTGTGTACAATGCCATACTTGGTCATTAACATCCCAAAGGATTAGTTGCAAAAATGGGAGCCCCCGTTACTAATTATGGCCTAGGGTATGTCGAAGCGCGAAAATATATTCTCTTTCAAAAATTTGACCACCAAATGCTGGTCATTGGTCCATGAGGCTATGGCTTTAATCCATTTCGACACATAGTCAATGACCACTAAGATTTTTTACACTTGAGGAATACACACACAAGTAGAAAAAACACTGTACTCTCTCGTTAGAACTCACCCTCCTAGAAGAATGAGTGCGACTAGGTTTGAATTGAAAATAGATTTGAAAAAAGGGCTTTTAAAAAACATTTGGAGTCGCCACCTAACTTGATTAAGGTGAGTTAGGTCACTTAAAAACTAAGCATAATCCGAAGACTACACTTAGGGTTTTTGAAAATGATTTTGAAAATATCTCCTCAAGAGAGAGTTTTTTAAGAAAACAGGTTGTTTGACAACCTTTAGAAAATATTTAGGCCCTTTTTTGAAAATAAACTCCATTTTGGTCTATTGAAAATAGTGATCCTAGGTTTGGAGGTTGGTTATGTGTAGGGAAGACTCACTAAGCCATCACCCTACCCCGCCCTTGTGGTACCTACATGTCTATTTACCCTAAATTTACCTATGAGAGTCTTCAACTAACAAATGTCCAATCCTATCCACTTTAGAAAAAAATAACATGATGCATGATATGTAAATGCAATGGAAATATTTGATTTGGAAATAGATTTGGAAAGAGATTTGAAAAGAAATTGATTTGATTTAAAAAGAAATTTGAAAAGATAGATTTGAAATTGAAAAGTTTTAGAAATTGAAAATAGAGATTTGGAATTAGAAAGATTGAAAACTTGAAGAAGATCATAGGATTGGAGATTGGAAAAAAGTTGTGGAAATAGAAGCTTGAAAAAGATTGTAGAATTAGAAATTTAAAAAAGGTTATGGAATTAAAAAATTGAAAAAAGTTGTGACCGCACCCATGAGGGTTCCCTACGTATCCTTGTAGAGGAATCAGGTCAGTCATAGTTCAGACAAGAGTCCGATAGAAAATAGAAGATTTTGATTTGAAAAAGGATATGGACTCGTTTTCGAAAGATTGAGGTTTAGGAAACCCAGACTTAGGAAAGATAAGATTTAGAAAGGACTTGAGGTTTAAGGAAGATTTGACTCGAATATTGGACTTGGAAGATTAGGAAAAGATTGGATTTAGGAAAGGTTCGAATTAGGAAAATTTCATTTTAGGAAAGTTTCGATTCAGGAAAGTTTCATTTTTGGAAAGTTTCGTTTTAGGAAAGTTTTGGTTTAGGAAAGGTTTCAAATTAGGAAAGTTTCATTTTAAGAAAGGTTTTGAAATAGGAAAGGTTTTGGAATAGGAATGTTTTTGAAAATAAGAAAGTTTTAAGTTTAGAAAGTTTTAGATTTGGAAAGATTTGAAGCTTAGGAAAGTTTAGTAATAGGAAAGTTCTGAAAGATTTGAAAAAGTTAGATTTGGAAAGATGAGGAATTAGGAAAGATTTAGAAACTTAAAGTTTAAGGAAACTTATGGTTTAAGAAGGTAGGAGATTAGGAATGGGTTGAATTAGGAAAGATTTAGATTAGGAAGGATTGAGATTCTTATTTCCTAAAACAAGAGATTAGATTTTGTTTCTAAAGAGAGATGTTTTGATTTTGTTTCCAAAAATGGAGGATAGGATTTAGTTTCCTAAATGGGAGATTGGATTTGGTTTCCTAAAGGAAAGATTTGATTTGACATAGATTTGGAAAGGAAAATTTTAGAAACCCTAGATTTGGAAAACTATAGTTTTGATGTAGAAAATATGTTTTAGAAACTTATGATTTTGATGTAAAAAGGAGATTTTAGAAACCTAGGTTTTAAGGTAAGATTGAAAATTATGTGTTTGAGAAGAACAATTAGAGTTTTCTAAACATTGGCTCTAAGGTTTAACTTGGACTCTAAAAAAAGAGATTTTTGGAAAGATGAGTTTTTAGAAACGGAGATTTTTGGAAAGAGATCCTAAAATGAGTTTTTAGAAAGGGAACTTGAGAGGAGTTTTAGAAAGAAGATTTTGGAAGAAGCTTTTAGGAAAAAGTTTTTAGGAAAGAGATTTTTGGAAAGAGTTTTTTGGAAAGAGACTTAGGGAGCGTTTTTAGAAAGCGGATTTCGAAGAGAGTGTTTTGGAAAGGAGTTTTTAGGAAGGAAGTTTTGAAAAATAGATTTTTGGAGGGAGTTTTTGAAAACAATTTTAGAAAGGAATTTGAAGAGAGTTTATGAAAAGCATGTTGGAAAAGAGATTTTTAGGAGGAGATTTTTGAGAAGAGATTTTTTAGAAAGTATATAAAATATCTCACTTTCCTAAAACGATTATAACCATAAGAAGGTTAGAACCACTTTAGGATAGTGGTTTTGAAAACAACAAGGAGTTGAAAATATGGACCATATTGGTCACTGTAAATATAACACTTTCCTAAAGCAACCCTAGCCATGGAAAGGCTAGAATCATCTTAGGATTATGATTTTGAAAACAAGTTTTGAAAAAGAAGATTTTGATACAAGTTTGAAAACAAGTTTAATGCAAGTTTTGAAAACAAGTTTGAAAACGAATTTTAGAAGAATGCAAGATCATGATATGCACAATGCAAGTTGGGGTCGTGAACATACAAGGTTAAAGGCTTCACCACATAATCAAGGGCGCTAAACCCACGTGGTCTCTGGTTAGACTAAAAGAAAGCTCCTGATACGGTGACCCTCCAATAGCCTAATCCTACACTTGGACCGGGAAGTCCCTTGTTTCAAGCATGCAAGAAAGGGGGGAAAGAAGATGGAAAATTAAAATAGAAGAAAACCCAAGTGGGTTAGGAGAGAGAAGAGAGGGGGAAGATGCGTAAACTTAAAGAGAAAGCCTACCTTGTGTCTTGTTTATTTTGCTTTGCTTTGCTTTGCGCACTTTGCTTTTCTTGCTTTGCTTCGGTCTTCGCTTCAATCTTCGTCTTGATCTTCAAGAACTTTAGTTTGCAGCACTTCAAGTCTTCAATGGATGCTTTGGAGGCTAGTGTATAAGTGTAGGGTTTGTGTTTGGAGGCTAGGGTTTAAAGAACCTAAAGAAGCTAGGGTTTAGGGAGGCTACGAGCTCTGTATATCGAAGATGAGAGTTTTTAGATTGAGTTTGTAGACCTCGTTCATGCTGGAGGAGGCTTTGTATTTATAGAGAGAGAAATGACCTGACACTTGTTGTAGTGACACTTGGCTAAAAATCTTTGTGGCGCTTGGCCAAAAATCTTTTTGGCGCCACTCCTAGTGGCGCCAGGCCAAATATTGGCTTAGCGCCACTCCAGCCAGTTGGGAAAGTTTTAAGGTTGGCAAGCAACGTATCTTTAGAAGATTTGGGCGCCTGTACTAGTGATTACAATGTAATTTTTAGCCTAGCTTCACTAGGAGTGACTCCGAAAGGTCCGGGAATGATTTAAGGGACCGGGCATGGCCCAAAAGGCCGGAAAAGGTCAGGAACCCTTAGAATAGGGTCCTGGGAGGTATTAGCCTTGAAAAATAAGGACAAGAATTGTCGGAAGGGTTAATCGAGCTATTAAGGACAAAACAGTTAATCAGGGCAGAAAGCTGCCGAGACAAACTCAGAATGTCCCGAAAGAAGACTCGAGATTTGGAAACATTATTTAGAATATTCCCAAAGGCTACCGGTTTGATACCCAGAGCCGGTGTGGTTAGAAAAGGCGACTAGCCCACTAGGGGCAAAACGGTCATTTTGCACCGGGTTTGTCGGAACTGACTCAAAATGATCCGAAAAGATAAAGGAAGATCATGACTACTAGTAGGCATTGTAAACGGTCATTTTCTCGAGAAACGTGCCAGAAATGGCCTTAGGGGCAATTTGGTTATTTTTCACCGAAGTGGGCTAGCAGGCACTGGTGTTGGCTTGGGTTTTGAGTGTTTCTGCCACTCTGACGGCAGTCCCGTGATATAGGGGTTTGTTAAAAATTCTCTATAACAACCTGTTTGTGAGTATTTTTGGTACTCTGACGGTTATGATGTTTGCGAGTACTTCCGCTACTCTGACAGTTCGCGATCATTCCCTAGGCTGTCTAATCTTGGGAAGCTGCTAAAGGGACTTAGTGCCTAAGAATCAACTTTCTCGAAAGGCATGCCAAAACAGACATTTTTGCATTGACGGGCTAGTGTCGCGCCCAGATTTTTTCGCACTCGAGGAATACTCACCCAAGTGGGAAAAATGCTGTACTCTCTCGTTAGAACTCACCCTCCTAGAAGAATGAGTGCGACTAGGTTTGAATTGAAAATAGATTTGAATAAAGGGCTTTTGAAAAAGATTCGGAGTCGCCACCTAACTTGATTAAGGTGAGTTAGGTCACTTAAAAACTAAGCATAATCCGAAAACTACACTTAGGGTTTTTGAAAAACAATTTTGGAAAACATCCTCAAGAGAGGGTTTTTTAGGAAAACAGGTTGTTTGGCAACCTTTGGAAAACGTTTAGCCCTTTTTTGAAAAATAACTCCTTTTTGGTCTTTGAAAACAGTGATCTTAGGTTCGGAGGTTAGTTACGTGTAGGGAAGACGCACTAAGCTATCACCCTACCCCGCTCTTTCGGTACCTACATGTCAATCTACCCTAGATTCACCTATGAGAGTCTTTAATTAACTATAGTTCAACCCTATCCACTTTGAAAAACAATGTTTAAAAACTAACATGATGCATGATATGCAAGTGCATGATGAGAGAATTGGAAAATAGAAATTGATTTGAAAAGAAATTGATTTGATTTGAAAATAGATTTGAAGAAATAGAATTGAAATTGAAAAGTTTGAAAATTGAAAGTAGAAATTTGAAAATAGAAATTTTAAAATTTTGAAAATAGATTGGAATTTGAGATTTGAAAAGATTTTGGAAACCGCACCCATGAGGGTGAAATTGAAAGTTTGAAAAATATTGTGACCGCACCTATGAAGGTTGCCTACGTATCCCTTTGGGGGAATCAGGTCAGTCGTAGTTCGGACCGGAGTCCGATTGAAAAGAGAAGGGTTGATTTGAAAGAAAGAGATTGAATTGGAAAAAAGAAATTGAATTGAAAATTGGATTTGATTTGAGATTAGAAGAGGAGATTGGAAATTGAAATTGAAAAGATTGGACTTTGATTTGAAGAGATTGATTTTGGAAAAACTTGGTTTTGGAAAGATGGAAGTTTAGGAAACCTAGACTTAGGAAAGGTAGGAGACCTAGGAAAGACTTGAGATTTAGAAAGATTTGACTCGAATGTTGAACTTGGAAGATTTGAAAAGATTGGATTTTAGGAAATGTTCGAATTAGGAAAAGTTTGATTTAGGAAAGTTTTGGAATTAGGAAAGTTTCAACTTAAGAAAGCTTTGAATTTGGAATGTTTCAACTTTAGGAAAGTTTTGAATTAAGAAAGTTTCGAACTAAGAAAGTTTTAGGCTTAGGAAAGTTTTCACTTTAGGAAGGTTTTGAAATAGGAAAATATTGAATTTAGAAATGTTTTGAATTAAGAAAAGTTTAGTTTAAGAAAGTTTTGAATTTTGGAATTTTTGAAAAAAAGGGAAGTTTTGAATTTAAAAGTTTTGAAAACAACGAAGTTTTGAAAATAAGGAAGTTTTGAGAATAAGAAAGGCTTGAAAAAGGAGAGTTTTCATTTTTGGAAAGTTTTTGAATTAGGAAAATTTTGAAATAAGGAAGTTTAGAAAAGTGGAAAGTTTCGTTTTAAGAAATGTTTGAATTAAGAAAGTTTCAACTTAAGAAAGTCTTGAATTTAGAAAGTTTTGAATTTAGAAAAGTTCTAGATTTGAAAAGATTTTGAAGCTTTGGAAAGTTTAGAATTTAGAAAGATTTGAAATTTAGAAAGTTTTATGGTTTTAGGAAATCTTAAGATTAGGAAAGGTTTGAGTTTAGGAAAGGTTTGAAAACTTAGGTTTAAGAAGTTAAGATTTGAAAAGAGAGTAGAATTAGGAAAGATTTGAAAGTTGAGTTTTAAAATTTAGGAAAGATTTTTACGTTCAAGTTTTGGAAACTTAAGGTTTAGGAAAGTGAAAGTTTGGGAAGGATTTGAATTAGGAAAGAGTTAGACTTTGAAATTTAAGGAAAGGTTTAAAGTTAGATTTAGGAAACTTATGGTTTAGGAAGGGATTGAATTAGGAAAGGTTTAGATTAAGAAAAGATTGGATTTGGTTTCTAAAAGAGAAAGGTTGGATTTTGTTTCCAAATACGGAGGACGGGATCTAGTTTCCTAAACGGGGAAATTTGATTCGGTTTCCTAAAGGGAAGATAGGATTTGGTAAGGATTTGGAAAGGGAGACTCTAAAAACCCTAGGTTTGGAAAACTATAGTTTGGACGTAGAAAATAGGTTTTGAAAATATGTATAGTTTGGATGTGAAAACTAGAGGTTTTGGAAACCTAGGTTTAGGGCAAAGTGTGAAAATCGTGTTTTTGGAAAGAAAACTAGGGTTTCCTAATTGTGGGTTCTAGGGTTTGGTTTGGGCTCTAAGGAAAGAGTTTTTTTTTGGAAAACGCGTTTTTGGAAACGAAGATTTTCTAGAATGGAATCCTAGGGAGGAACTTTTGGAAAGTAAATTTGAAGAGAGTTTTTGGAAAAAGATTTTAAAGAGAAGGAGTTTTGGAAGGTGTGTTTTTAGAAACGTGGATTTTGGAAGGGAAATCCTAGGGGGGAATTTCTAGAAAGAAGATTTTAGAAAAAGAGTTTTTGGAAAGATTTTTGGAGAGAGTTTTTAGAAAGTGGATTTTGAGGAAAAGATTTTGGAGAGGAGTTGAAAAAGAGAGTTTTGAAAAATAGATTTTGGAAGGGAGTTTTTGAAAACAATTTTGAAGAGGAGAGTTTTAGGAAAGTATATTGAAAAAGAGATTTTAGGAAGAAAGATTTTAGAAAAAGAGAATTTTTAGAGGGAGCAAAAACGTCTCACTTTCCTAAAGCGATTCTAGCCATAAGGGGGCTAGAACCACTTTAAGAAAGTGGTTTTGAAAACAAGGTTTGAAAATATAGACCAAAAGGCCACTTTTAATATAACACTTTCCTAAAGCAACCCTAGCCATGGAAAGGCTAGAACCACCCTAGAATTGTGGTTTTGAAAACATGTTTTTGAAAAAGAGCTTTTGATGCAATTTTGAAAACAAATTTGAAAACGATTTTTGAAAACAACTTTTTGAAAATGAATTTTGGAAGATGCAAGACTATGATATGCACAATGCAATTTGGGGTCGTGAACATACAAGGCTAAGGCTTCACCACATAATCAAGGGGGCCGGACCCACGTGGTCTTTGGTTAGATTAGAAGAAAGCTCCCGACACGGTGACTCTCCAATAGCCC
Organism: Euryodendron excelsum; assembly: GCA_033060915.1. Classification (NCBI taxonomy): domain Eukaryota; kingdom Viridiplantae; phylum Streptophyta; class Magnoliopsida; order Ericales; family Pentaphylacaceae; genus Euryodendron; species Euryodendron excelsum. Next base: position 18,542,157 of record CM065398.1, read on the forward strand.
AATCCTACACATGGACCGGGAATCCCCTTGTTTCAAGCATGCAAAGAAAGGGGGGGAAAGAGATGGGGGATTAAAATAGAGAAAACCCAAGTGGGTTGGAGAGAGAAGAGAGAAGGGGGAAGTGCGGAAAATTAAAGAGAAAGCCTACCTTGTATCTTCTTTAATTTGCGCGCCGTGCGGTCTTCAATCTTCGATCTCCGTCTTAATCTTCTTCTTCAGTCTTCAAGGGTTGTCTTCAAGCTTTGAATGGATGCTCTTCAAGTCTTGAGAGAGTGGTTGAAGGCTAGTGTATGACTGTATGGGGGTGTATATGAGTGTATAGGAGGCTAGGGTTTGTGTAGGGTGGCTAGGGTTTAGAAAACCTAGGGAGGCTAGGGCTTTTGAGGTGCTCGAGCTCTGTATATCGAATTGTGTGATTTCTAGGTTAAGTTTGCAGACCCCTTTCACGTTGATCGAGGCTCTATATTTATAGAAGTTGGACAAGCCTGGCGCCTGTTGCAGTGGCGCCAGGGCAAAATTTACACTGGCGCCACTAGGAGTGGCGCCAGGCCATTTTTTGGCTTGGCGCCACTGCTAGTGGCGCCAGCCATTTAGGAAACAATTAAGGTCGGCAAGCAACGTATCTTTGACTAGATTTGGGCGCCTGTACTAGTGACTACCATGTAAATTTTACCCTGGCTTCACTAGGAGTGACTCCGGAAAGTCCGGGGATGATTTGAAGGATTCGAGAGTGACCCGGAAGGCCGGAAAGGAGCAGGAACACTTAAAATAGTGTTCTGGAGGTATTTGACTTGAAAAGTGAGGATTGGATGTGTCGGAAAGGTAGACCGAGCCTTTAAGGGCAAAACGGTCAACCGGACCGGAAAACTGCCGGGACAGACTCAAATTGTCCCGGAAGAAGACTTGGGGTCTGGAAACATTATTTAGAATGTTCCCAGAGGTTGCCGGTTTGATTCCCAGGGCCGGCGTGGTCGGAAATGGAGACCGGCCCACCAAGGGCAAAACGGTCATTTTGTACCGGGTTTGCCGGAACTGACTCGGAATGGTCCAGAAAGGTAAAGAAAGATTGAGAATACTATAAAAAGTATTCTCGGAAGGTTACCGGTTTGATACCCAGAGCCGGTGTGGTTGAAGAAGGAGACCGGCCCTCTAGGGGCAAAACGGTTATTTTGCACCGGGTTGGCCGGAACTGACTCGGGATGGTCCGGGAAGGTAACGGAAGGTCGAGAACACTATAAAAAGTATTCTCGGGACATTACCGGTTTGATACCCAGAGCCGGTGTGGTCGAAGAAGGAGACCGGCCCTCCAGGGGCAAAATGGTCATTTTGCACCGGGTTGGCCGAAACTGACTCGGAATGATCTGGAAAGAGAAGGGAAGGTTGAGAATACTATAAAAAGTATTCTCAGAAGGTTACTGGTTTGATACCCAGAGCCGGTGTGGTTCCCGGGGCGTTCAGATGCCTAGGGGCAAAATGGTCATCTTGACCGGAAAAGGTCCAAAGGGTAATTTGGTCATTTTTCACCAAAGTGAACTAACAGACACGGGTGTTGACCTAGGTTTTGAGTGTTTCCGCCACTCGGACGGGGTTGAGTGTTTCCGCTACTCGGACGGGGTTGACAATTTGAGAGTACTTCCGCTACTCTAACGGTTCTGTGAGTATTTCCGCTACTCTAACGGTTCTGTGAGTACTTCCGCTACTCTAACGGTTCTGTGAGTATTTCCGCTACTCTAACGGTTCTATGAGTATTTCCGCTACTCTAACGGTTCTGTGAGTATTTCCGCTACTCGGACGGCTCCGTGAGTACTTCCGCTACTCTAACGGTTGAGTATTTCCGCTACTCAGACGGCTCTGTGAGTATTTCCGCTACTCTAACGGGTCTATGAGTATTTCCGCTACTCTAACGGTTGTGTGAGTAGTTTTGCTACTTGGACCGTCTCGAGGAATAAACCGTCTCGAGAGAGGGATTGGAAAGGGGTCTTATCGTCTTCGAAGAAACGTGCCTGGATTGGAACCGTCTCGAGGAATAAACTGTCTCGAGAGAGGGATTGGAAAGGGGTCTTACCGACTCCGAAGAGACGTGCCTGGGTTTTGAGTGTTTCCGCCACTCTGACGGTTTTGTGAGTGTTTCCGCCACTCTGACGGTTTAGTGAGTGTTTCGGCCACTCTGACGGTTTTGTGAGTGTTTCCGCCACTCTGACGGTTTGGTGAGTGTTTCCGCCACTCTGACGGTTTGGTGAGTGTTTCGGCCACTCTGACGGTTTGGTGAGTGTTTCCGCCACTCTGACGGTTTTGTGAGTGTTTTACTACTCGGACCGTCTCGAGGAATAAACTGTCTCGAGAGAGGGATTGGAATTGGAATAAGAAAGGACAATGCCCCTAAGGGCATTTTGGTCATTTTGCTTCTATTTGGGCCTGACAGGCCCACGAAGCGATGGAAAGATGGAATTTGAAACTAGAGAATTGGATTCGATAGGAATATGCCCAAAATGACTTGAAAACAAGTCTGGACGGAGTGTAGACTGCCGAGCGGTCAAAAATGGGGTGCTTACAGCTAGCAAGCCCCAAAGGTGGACCGTTCTACCATCTTGGGGACTTGGGGTCTCGTCCCGGTCAACGGGTTTGAAGGGACTTACCGTTCTAAAGAAACTTTCTTCGAAAAACGTGTCGAACAGGATAGACTTACCGTCTCGAGGAATCAACTTTCTCGAGAGAGGGATTGGAATTGGAATTGAAAAGGGGACTTGCCGTCTTCGGGAAGACGTGCCTATTGGAATTGAAAAGGGGATGTACCGTCTTTGGGAAGATGCGCCTTTTGGAATTGAAAGGGGACTTATCGTCTTCGGAAAGACGTGCCTATGGGAATTGAAAAGGGGACTTACCGTCTTCAGAAAGACGTGCTTATGGGAATTGAAAAGGAGACTTATTGTCTTCGGAAAGACGTGCCTATGGGAATATGAAAAGGGGACTTACCGTCTTTGGAAAGATGTGCCTATGGGATTGGACCGAGCAACGCCCACCAGGGCATTTTGGTCATTTTGCCTCTATTTGGCTTGGTAGGCCCGCGAAGTGATGAGTTGACTAGATTAGGATTAGCATTCTAGAATATATCCATATTGACTTGATCTCAAGTCTGGACGCACTGTAGACTGCCGAGCGGTAAAAAATAAGGTGCTTACAAAGGGCCCTTCCCATAAAGTCTATCCCCCAACAATCAAATATCTCAAGAAGGGTAATGGGGTTAAGAGGCATCATATGCCTTATAGAAAGGCTCTCTAGTCATTGGCACCTATCACATGCTAGGCAAAATGTATGGACATCCCTAAACATTGAAGGCTAATACAACCCACATTAGAGGATCTTAGCCACAGTTTTCTTGGACAAGAAGTGTCCACCGCATGCTTGGGAGTGACAAAACTCCATAACGCTCCTAAACTCTTCATAAGGAATACATCTGCAAATGACGTGATCAGGGCAATACTTAAAAAGGTAAGGCTCATCCCAAGCAATGCATCTTACGTTCCTAAAGAATTTGTATTTATCAATGGAAAACTGATGAGATGGAACCTCACCCATAGGTAAGTGATTAGCTATGCCTACATACCAAAGGATTAAAGGTTGCTCAAAGGTTTGAACTTACAAAAGATGCTCATTCGGGAAATTTTCATTTATAGGAAGAAAGTCGGTGGCTCCCCCTTCCAAGGGGAACCCTCGATAAGTGGTCCATTACAACATTTTTCACTCTCAATCTTTTTCATTCTCCATCAGATAAGGTGTGGTTTTGTATCTCTTTGGTTTTATAGTAGAATTCTTGTAACGGTTAAAAGCTTAGACTTGAACGCTCACCGCAGATAAGGTGTGTAGTTTTGTATATCGTTCTTTTGTTGTGAGTAATTACTTAAAGTTTTCACAATGTTTCAATCTACCAATTAGAATCGATAGACACGGAAAAATTGAAAATCTTTTGGTGGGAGTTGTTTTGGCTAATAACTAGGCAAACAATTTAAAGCAAACTCAAATCAAGAACCGACTAAATTAACTTTTGATTCAACCGAAATTCCAAAGGCCCTTGATTTGGGAAAGTTTTTAGCTTTGAAAATTTTTAGGGAGGCCCTTCTTTAGCTTTGAAAATTTAGGGATCTCTAATTATTTTGGAATTAAGTTTTATCACCATTCATAGGTTCTTTAGAAATAAATCACATGTTACTAACTATGATTATAGATCTAAGATTTCTACAACAATTAATTCCAATATAATTAGAGAAAAGATGCAAAATAGATATTCAACAAGATTGAGGACTCCCATTTCATTTTCCATGCCTTCCTTGGTAGATCTTCATATTTGTCCCCAAACCATGAGCTTAGCTTGAAAATTCCATGGTTGAAAACTTCTCAAAGGATAGAAATAATATTCTTGACTTCAAATCAAAAGTGTATATATATTGATCTATAGAAAATGTGAAGGATTACACCTAAACAACACTAGAAATCTAACTAAATACTTCACAAAGCCCTAAAAACGACAATGCAAAGTAAATCTAAGCAAAATACAAGTTTTTTCCCTATTTTCCCTCCCTACGCGCGGCAGAAACCCTAAAACAAAACATAATCCATCTTTTTCTTCGACTGCTGGGATGTAGGGCAAATCTGCGCTCGCCGTCTAAAGTGCGTCTTAAGACCGTCTGAATGGCGTCTAGACGCACCATCCAAACGGTGGCATAACCGTTCGGACGGTCTTCAGACGTAGAATCTCGGCTCTGTATTTATTCGAACGGGAAAATTCGACTTTGGAATGGCTTAGAACGGGAAAAGACGACTCTGGAATGGCTTTGAACAAGAAAAATCGACTCTGGAATGGCTTTCTCTGTTGTAGCGTTCGAACGCTAATTCGTCTGTCCGAACTTACCGTTCGAACGGTTATGTATCCGTCCGAACGCACCGTCTGAACAGTCGCAGTCCGTCCGTCCGGACGGACTTCTTCTCTTTAGGCCATTTTAACCATTTTATCACCAAAAACCTACAATACACGTAGAAAACTACTTTAAACCAATTTATTGCTAAAAACCTATTCTAATACCTATATGGAGGCTAATAAACACTTAATTAGGGGACAAAGATTACACTTTTAGAGTGGAATCAACAACCCCCAACTTAGCTTTTGCTAGTCCCTAGCAAAAATGTATTATAGAAAGGAGATAAACAAAGACGATAAAAGAAACAAAATATGCACAACCCACTCAAGATATCGATGGACGCATCTCAAACCTCAAACACATGTAGGAGTTTATGCAAAAATTCATACACTAGAGAAGTTTGTGCGCGTGTGCTTGATAAGCTAATGCTAAGCAACATATAAGGAACTCAACTATGCACTTCCAAACCGTAAAGTTTTGATTCAATCCTCACTGGGCATACACTCGGAATGAAAAACCCATATGGTTCACACAATGATATGTTCAACAATGGAGTCAATGTATAAGGTAAAACAAGTGAACATATCGAAAACAAAGAACCGGACAACATGTATGTGTATTGTCTTTTGCATAACTTCATGAAAGAATGTTCATAGATGCGCGATGATTCAAAGAATTGACAAGATAAAACTTTTACTCTAATGAAAAATTATAATGAAGCATCTTTGGATCGATTAAGTGATTTGGAAGGTGAAGAGGTAAAGTAGGAATAATAAAAGGGTAAGTACAAAACACATCACGTGTCAATGAGATGATGAAAAGATATTATGTCCAACTCCTCTCTTGTTATATACCCAAAGATTCGAACAATAAACATTTTCAATTTTTACAACTCCTTCTTTTTGACTTCGTTGCCACTTTGCATGATTTCATAACTTTTTCTTCTTTTCTTTTTTTTTTTTTATCATATACCCACTTCTTTTTCTTTTCTCTTACTCTTCTTCTTCTTCTCTTTTTCTATATAAATATATATATATATTTATATCTTCGTTTCTCCAATATAGTATAGAATAGGGTTATGAAGTATAAAACATTTCAATAATATCTTTCGAGGAAGAAGTTGGTGATAAATGAAATGATAAATAGGTTATATGGTGAAATAAAAAGGATAATGGCTATCAAGAAGGATATGGGCTTAGAATTACATAAAGATGCCAAATTATAATATTCCATAGAGTAAATGTGTCAATGTCAAGATCAGAACTCATCTTATGAACCAAATGCAAGCATAAAGAAATTATTCAATAAAAATGAGGGTGAAAGATTAATCCTTAAGTAAATGTAGACTCTCGAAAAGATGGTAAACGCTCTAAAGCTCACAAGGTGATAATCTCCACTAAGTATGGACGAAAATGCAAAGTAGAGTAACAAAAATATGTTGCAAAACATAACTCATGTGAAAAGTGTATAACTTTCTACCAATGCATGAATCAAGCACTTTCCATAGAGTCAAAAGTAAGACAACGAGTCCATCTCAATCTAAGTTGGGTCTCAATGTCAAAAACAATGTTATAGTGCATAAAAAATGAGGAGTCAACGCAACCATCGCAAAAGCTAGCAAAGCATACATAATAAGAGATGTAATTAGATGCATGAGAGAAATGAAGACTGATACCGATACCATACAATACCAAAATTCCCATCAAAATCATATAGGCGAGTAACATAAACCAAAATTTGAGCACACCTGTAGCTAAACACTCCAAAAATACGAGCTAGATATAAAGGTCATACAAAGATAAATGATATACAGTGAAGAAAACTCAAAACATAATCTACTATATCAAAACAATATCCACTATATCAAAACAATATACAAAACATGATGCAATGATATGCTATGTGTGTACAAAAGGCATCAAAATCCTAGACTCTAATCAATCATCTCCATCATCATTTGGAGGCAGTGCAACAGCTGACCTAAGGGCCCGGACCTCAATAAATAACTCTTCTATGATCCTGGTCTGCCCTCGGGTTTGACCTTATAGTGTAGTAATCTGCTCAGGCTGGGCTCGGATCTGGCCCTCAAGTGTAGCAAAATGAGCTGCGTGGGTAGCCTCCAGCCGAGCAATATCGGCAGACTGTTGTGCCGATCCCGCAGCTAACATATCTAAAGTCTGCCGTATTTGCTCAAGCATCTGCAATGCCGGATCAGGCATCGGCGGTGGCTGAAAGTATTGCTGCTGCTGATACTGATGGATATCTAGGTCGTACTAATCTGGGTCAGCAAGGTCTGGCTGCTACTGCTGCTGGAACTGCTCCTGCTGCTGTAGCTGTGGCTGTGGCTGTGGCTGTGGCTGTGGCTGTGGCTGTGGTTGGAACTACTCCTGCTGCTGCTACAGTCTGCAAGATCTCAATCCTCGCTGGATGGTGGATCTACCGATGGCCTCCCTTGACTGCGAGAGACGAGGAAGTCCAACAGCAGGGGCCCCAAATGCAGTCTCGAGCACCCGTGTCAAAAGAACCGCCAAGGGGGTGGATCCCTGAGCACGCGAGTGCAAGCACTCCTCCGCTAGGGCCCTAAACTGAAATAACGGGAGATCTATGGTCCTACCCGTCCCAATGGCCCACAAAAGACTAGCCCTACCCCTCTTAATCTCAGAATGTCTAGCAATGGGGTAAACGGATTGACAGCAAAAGATGTACAAGGGAGCATAGATCGGGAGCAAAGAGCTAATCGGCAGCTGCCAACGAATCCCCCAATCAGTGCCCAAGAAACAAACCTCATCGGCAATGACCCTGAAGTCATCCGGAGCTCCCGTAGATAGGAAACTATACTGAGGGTCTGCCACCCTAGGCAGTCTATATATCTTTGCAAAAGTGCCGGGGGTGATCCCAATGTCATGCCCCCTAACCCAAGACATAATCTGCTCGTGTCTTGGAGTAATACAACAGGCTGACATGTTCACCATAAACTTGGCGAGTAAGGTAAATATGACATCTCCCGTGAAGGTAGTGAGAGGGACCCAACCCCGGGCCTCAAAGATCTGCCCCCATAAAAACCCGGGGTCCCTAAAATGCTTTAAGTCCATCTAATGCTCGAGCACTATACCCCTCTTAATCCAAGTCTGGGAAAATGCCTCGAAGGCATCCTCCGACACAAATCGTGTGGCGTCATAGGCTGGGGCTGGGCCAGCCGAAAGGGCACCTGGGGCCCCTTTGCCTGTCATATCTAAACACCCTAAAAAGTAACCCAAGGGCACAGGAATACCTAGGGAAGCATGAAATCAAGGGCGGAGGAGTCAAGGGCACGTGCTCGGGCTCCGGCAGGGCTTCACTATATTCCAAAAGCTCTCAAAACTCTAAAAAAAACTCCCTGTATAGCGTCTGTATTGAGTCTAAACTCAACACGGACGCTCCCTATTTACAGAGTTGGCCAGACATTCGACGCGTGTCCGGACACAGTCCGAACTGGAAATAATTGCACCACGGACCGTTCGAATTCACCGTCCGAACGGACAAACGCGTTCGGACTCACCGTTCGAACAGTAGTTCCCAAAAAATTTTGAACTCACTCAGGAAAATCTAGAAAACTCAAACCAACACACAAAAACTAACTTCAACTATAAGAACTGCACAAGAACACAAGAAAACTACCAAAATATACAGATTTACACAAAAACCGAGCTTGAAACAAGCTCGCCCCACCCCCCAATTAAGAAGTTGCATTGTCCTCAAAGCAACAATAACACGAAAGAGACCGAGACAACAACCATGGGAGGGTGGGAGCTCATAGGGGACAATCATCAAGTCAAGATGGGTGGATCAATGAGATCTACACAATCTACCTCACCTCGGAAGGGCTCAAAGTAGGGCTTTAATCTTTGCCCATTGACCTTGAAAGGTGTGTCATTCTTAAGATTTTGCACCTTAATAGCACCATAGGGAAAGATTTCCCTAATTTGGTAGGGGCCGAATTATTTACTCCTCAACTTTCCCAGAAAGAGATGTAACCGGGCATTTTCATACGCATCATTTCATAATTGCTTATTCAATTGTAGCTTCCGGTGGTTGTCGGTTTCACCCAACCCCTCATATTGTGGATTTAGAGAAGAACTTTTTGACCAACAGGAAAAGCTTTTTATGATGAAGTTTTGTGTTAGTCATGACGGATTTTCATTTTTTAGCCGACTTTTGAAATTTTTGCATATTTTCATACGCATCATTTCATATTTCATCTAGCTTATTCAATTGTAGCTTCCTTTGGTGGTTGTCGGTTTCATTCCTCATCTGGCACAATTGCCCCCTCATTATATTGTTGAATAGCTCACTATATGAATTACCTCTTGTCCAATGCGGACCAATTATTGTGGACAACGCTTTTAAAAGGAGAGGGGGACAAATGAGAGTGATTTGTGACAACGTTTTTCACCCCCTTTTTGTCCCTAATTTCAAGATCAAACTCTTGAAGAAGGAGAATCCACCTAATTAATCGAGACTTTGCGTCTTGTTTGGACAAGAGGTATTTAAGTGCAGCATGGTCGGTAAAAACTATCATATGAGACCCTACTAAATAAAAGCGAAACTTGTCCAAAGCAAACACAATAGCCAACAGTTCTTTCTCGGTGCTGGTATAATTTATTTGGGCCTCATTCAAAGTTTTGCTTGCATAATGGAGCACATGAGGTTTCTTCTCATTTCATTGGCCTAACACGGCCCCCACAGTAAAGTCGCTAGCATCACACATTAATTCAAAGGGTAGACTCCAATCTGGAGGCCGGATTATGGAAGCCGTTGTCAAATGATTTTTCAACTTATCAAAAGCTAGCTGACAAGACGAAGGCCACTCAAATGGCGCGTCTTTTGCCAAGAGGGCACATGAGGGCCTAGAAATAGAACTAAATGATGGAATGTAGCGCTAGTAAAAATCGGCATGCCGAAGAAAAGATCTCACATCTCTCACGTTCCTAGGGGCGGGTAGCTTTTGAATAAGCTCGACCTTGACAGGATCTACCTTAATGCCCCTCTCGGAGATGATGTGGCCTAGAACTATACTATGTGTCACCATGAAGTGACACTTCTCCCAATTCAACACAAGATTGCTCTCCTCACAACATTTTAGCATCGACTCTAAGTTTTAAAGACATTAAGCAAAGTTGTCCCCATATACGGAAAAATCATCCATAAAGACCTCTAAAATTCGCTCCACTATGTCACTAAAAATACTTATCATGCATCTCTGAAAAGTGGCGGGAGCATTGCATAACCCAAAGGGCATTCGCTTGTAAGCAAATGTGCCAAAAGGGTATGTAAATGTGGTTTTATCTTGGTCTTTCATGGCGATTTCCAATTGATTATATCTGGAATAACTATCAAGGAAACAATAGTAAGCTCGTCCCGCTACCTGCTCCAAGACTTGGTCAAGGAAGGGAAGGGGAAAATGATCCTTGGTAATTATGGCATTCAAGCGACGGTAGTCAATACACATACGCCACCCGGTTTGGATTCGGGTAGATATCAATTCGTTATTCTCATTTTCAACTACCGTCACCCCAGACTTTTTGGGGACAACTTGGGTGGGACTCACCCATTTAGAGTCGGCAATTGAGTAAATGATACCCGCATCAAGAAGTTTTTGTACCTCACCCCTCACAACTTCTTTCATAGTTGGGTTCAATCGACATTGCATTTGACGCACCGGCTTAGCCCCTTCCTTAAAATATATGCGATGAGTGCATACAAGAGGGCTAATGCCGTGCAAATCGGCGATTGTCCAACCTATGGTTTTCCGGTGCTTTTTGAGCACCTCCAACAAGCTCCTTTCTTGAGCCTCCGTGAGTGATGAAGATATCACTTCGGGATAAGATTCATCTTTACCCAAAAATACATATTTAAGGGTAGAAGGCAAAGGCTTCCTATTGGGCATAAGAGCCTTTAGTTCAGATGGTTAGGGCTTGGTAGGATTAGGAGTCAAAGGCTCAAAAGTGGGGGTCCATTAACCCACCACCATGATAGGACAAACCTTTAGCCCACTACCCTCATTAAAAACATCTCCCTCTTCCTCATCTCCTAAGCAATCTAGACCCTCACTAAATGTTAACATTCTCTCCAAAGGGTCTTCTACCATTTGCCTCTCGAAGTGCTCTTGCACTATCGAGTCAATAAGATTCACCTCCCGGACGTCCTCTAAATCCTCCGATTATTTTCCCGCGTTAAACATGTTAAATTTAACGGACATGTTTCCAAAAGATAACTTCAAGAGACCCGCTCACACATGGATAATGGCATCACATGTGGCTAGAAAGGGTCGACCCAAGATGATAGGAATGTGGTTCCGGGCATGGGGATCTACAATTGGTTGGGTATCTAAGACCACAAAATCGACTGAGTAATAAAACTTATCAACTTTCACTAAGGCATCCTCAACTATTCCCCTAGGGGCTTTGATCGATCGGTCCGCTAATTGGAGTGTGATCCTCGTAGGTCCCAATTGCTCATACACCGAGTACGGCAATAGGTTCACACTTGACCCTAAGTCTAGAAGGCACCCTTCTATCCTATGGTCTCCTATGACACAAGTCACGGTAGGACAACCGGGATCTTTGTACTTTGATGGGGTTTTGACTTGGACTACGGAATGGACATCCTTAGCAAGAAAGGCATTCTCCTTCACATTTAATCTCCTCTTAACGGTAAATAAATCCTTAAGGAATTTAGCATAAGAGGGCACTTGTTTAATGGCTTTAAGGAGAGGTAAATTTATTTTGACTTGCTTGAAAGTCTCATAAATCTCCGAACTTAATTGATTCTTGGGTTTAACTAACCGGTGAGGAAATGGAGTGTGAGCCAAGATCTCACGTTCCTCTCTCAAAACTTCCTCACCATTGGGCATGGACCCACTCTGCTCTTTCTTCTCACAATTCCCTTCCTCTTTCTTTTCTCTCTTATTTTTTTCTTTTTCACTCCCCTCCTCCTTCTCACTTGGCACTCTCTCACCCTCTTTTTCTTTTCTAAGCTCTTCCTCATTAACGCCCGACCCTTCATCTACCTTAAACAATTTTACCCCACCCTTAGGGTCCCTAGGAAGGATGGTCTTGTCAATAGCTTTACCACTCCTCAAAGTGGTAATAGCCGAAACATTCTCATGGCTAGTTGATGGTTGGGCCAAGGTTTCGGTGGAATGCACTTGTCTAGACAGATTGGGTTGAGATTGTGCAGGCAAATTACCCTTCTCAGTAATGGCCGAAACTTGTGTAAAAAGAGTCAATTGACTCTTGATGTCATCTAAAGTTTTATCAAGCCATGAATTTACCCCCCCTTAGGTTTGGATGAATTGTTGGAGGGTATCCTCCAACAGCTTTCGATGTGGAGGGTGGTATAAGTTGGGTTGAGCTTGAGGTAGAGGTTGGAATGGTTTCGGTTGGGTTAGAAATGATGTGACCGGTGGAGGTTGGTAATATTGTGGGTGTGATGGTGGAGGAGGTGCTTGATAAGATTGAGCGTTGTGATACCCTCCTTGATAAGCTTAGGGATTTGAAGTCCCCTCATTGCGCCATCCAAAGTTAGGATGATCCCTTCATCCTAGATTGTAAGTATTGGGAAAAAGGTTCCCCCACCTCGATTGTATTGCCCAATAGCATTGGCTTGGCTATGCAAGGCTTTGCCATGCAAGGCTTCCTTAATCCTCAGGATAACTAGGCATGATGTGGTGTCATGCTCTTTGGTCTCACAAACCACACAACACATTCCCTTAGGCTCTTCACTCCCCACCGAACTTACGTTCTTAAACTCTAGAGCCTATAATTTTCTCGCCCTGGTGGCAAGCCTAGTATTCATATCATCAACCTCTTTTAATTGATATTTTGCCCCTTGAGTGTTTGGTCTACCTTCGGGATTTTGGGTCCCGGTGGTCGCCCAATCGCAAGCCAAATTAGCGAGATAATCAAAGTATGAATAAGCTTCGTGAGGTTGCTTATCCATAAATGTTTCGCGCACATAGTCTCAACGAATTGTTTGAGTTGGGGCGTTAAAGAAGAGTAAAAGATGTTGATAATGTGCCATTCGGCAAAGCCATGGTGTGGGCAAGAAACTAAAGGCTCTTTAAATAGCTCCCAACACTAAAAAAATGATTCTCTCAACATTGGAGAAAATTGTGAGATTTGGCGTTTAAGCACCTTCGTTCTATTTACTGGAAAATATTTTTTCAAAAACTCTCTTTGAAGAGTTTGCCAAGAATGGATAGAAAGTGGTCTTAAAGAATTGAACCACGTCTTGGCGGTATCCTTTAAACAAAATGGAAAGATTTTAAGAAAAAAGATTTCCCGTGAACACGAGTTCTCCATCACTAGGGAGCGTGCATCCTCAAATTCCTTGATGAAGGCGTAAGGCCTTTCTGAATCAACTCCGTGGAATTGAGGAAGCAATTGCATCATGCCTGGCCTTATGTTCAAAGCGGCATAGTGGGGTGGAATAACAAGGCAAGAACTCGGTGCTTGCTGCGGTGGGTTCAAGAAATATCTCATTTGGAATTGAGGAGCCCCCATGTCCCCATGGTTGCTCATATTTTTCATGTTCTCACCCCCTAAACCATGGGCCAGATGTAAAGGAGGTTGTTGTGGCAATCCACCCATCGATGGGTTTTGTAAAACATTTGGATTGGGAGGAGCAACATTAGGTAGCCTACTTTCATTATTTATGTCATCCATAGGAGTTGCACCTAGGTCTATTACTAATGAAATTCCGGGAGAAGGTATGTTAGCCGGTGATGGTGGGTCGACTTGTAAAAGGCGTCTATTATCAATTCGTGCCCAATGGGACATGCAAGTGGAATGCACAAATAGTATGCCTCAATCTTAGTCAACACATCATACATAAACAATATATATGCCGGACAATGGCTTTTTCTCTTTACCTGACAATGGCTTTTCAACTGCAATCTCCCACTCCACGTGCTCAATTACCACCGATTAGCAAATAAAGCACACATTATCCTAACTCTTCTAATGCTCCTATCAATATGTAATGCTACTAGTTAATTAAACAAAAGAAGCTATTGAAAAGAAAGAAATAAAAATCCTAACATGGTATCCACATTGAGTTTGAAGAAATTACCTAGGCCCGAAGCTGTAGACGCTTCCCTCGTAGATGGGTGATCAATTCCCACCTTGTTTTTACGATTTGCAATTTTTTTTTTCATTTTCGCACTTTGCTCGTTCCTTCAAGTCTCTGGCAACGGTGCCAAAACTTGACTTGACCTCTCCACGCTCACTGTGATGGAGGTGCTTGTAGTTTAAGTGAGGTATTCCCACTATCGTGTTCTCCCGTGAGAGTTGTGCCAATCTAGCAATAGAAACGAGTAAAGTTTACAAACCTATGCAAATTGAAATCGCAAACTAAGAGTGGAATCGATGACTATGGTAACTAAAATTTGACCGAAAATCTTTTAGTGCTTGAAGAGTTGTTTTGCTAATAACTAGGCAAACAATTAAATTGAAATTAAACCCAACAACTTGATTCTAGCTAAAACAATTTGACAATAATGAAAATTCTACTACAACACCCACAATTATGACTAAATTAACTTTTGATTCAACCGAAATTCCAAATGAAAACAAGTAAGGATTTAACTTGATTAAAAAGGGGGTTTGGGTTCAAATGTTCCACTCTACCAATTCTAGCACGAAATTTGAAAGGGGGAGTTTGGGTTAACTTTAATCAAGAACCGTCCAAAGGCCCTTGATTCGGAAAGTCTAGCTTTGAAAATTTAGGGATCTCTAATTATTTTGGAATTAAGTTTTATCACCATTCATAGGTTCTTTAGAAATAAATCACATGTTACTGACTATGATTATAGATCTAAGATTTCTACAACAATTAATTCCAATATAATTAGAGAAAAGATGCAAAATAGATATTCAACAAGATTGAGGACTCTCCTTTCATTTTCCATGCCTTCCTTGGTAGATCTTCACATTTGTCCCCAAACAATGAGCTTAGCTTGAAGATTCCATGGTTGAAAACTTCTCAAAGGATAGAGACAACATTCTTGACTTCAAATCAAAAGTGTAAATATATTGATCTATAGAAAATGTGAAGGATTACACCTAAACAACACTAGAAATCTAACTAAATACTTTCCAAAGCCCTAAATACAACAATGTAAAGTAAATCTAAGCAAAACACAAGTTTTTTTTTTCCTATTTTCCCTCTCTACTCGCGGTAGAAACCCTAAAACAAAACATAACCCATCTTTTTCTTCGACTGCTGGGATGTAGGGCAAATCTGTGCTCACCGTCCAAAGTGCGTCTTAAGACTGTCTAAATGGCGTCCGGACGCACCGTCCGGATGGTGGCATAACCGTTCTGACAGTTATTTCACCGTTCGGACGGTCTTCAGACGTAGAATCTCGGCTCTGTATTTCTTCGAACGGGAAAATATGACTCTGGAATGGCTTAGAATGGGAAAAGACGACTTTGGAACTGCTTTGAACGCAAAAAAATCGACTCTGGAACGGCTTTCTCCGTCGTAGCGTCCGAATGCTAATTCGCCTGTCCGAACGGTTATGTATCCATCCTAACGCACCATCCGAACGGTCGCAGTTCGTCCAGACAGATTTCTTCTTTTTAGGCTATTTTCACCATTTTATCACCAAAAACCTACAATACACGTAGAAAACCACTTTAAACCAATTTATTACTAAAAACCTATTCTAATACCCATATGGAGGCTAACAAACACTTAATTAGAGGACAACGATTATACTTTTAGAATGGAATCAGTGGTACAGTTAATTTAGGCTTCATTGAGGGTTTTGCTAGCTTAATAGATGAGATGAGGCTTTTTATCTATCTTTTGTCCCAACACTGCCCTCACAACATAATCACTTGCATCACACATAAGCTCAAAAGTTAGGGACCAATTGGGCAAATGTATGATTGGGGTGGTGGTCAAGAGCCCTTTAAGTTTCTTGGCATGAAGATGTCCATTCAAATGGCACATATTGGGACAATAAATGGCACATAGATTGGGAGATAGCACTAAAATCTTCAAGGAATTGTCGGTAAAAATTGGTATGCCCAAGGAAAGACCGGATATTCTTGACACTCCTAGGGGTTGGCAACTTTTGAATTAATTCAATTTTAGCCTTATCAACCTCAATCCCCTTAGAAGACACAATATGGCCTAACAATATACCTTGAGTGATTATAAAACGACACTTCTCACAATTAAGCACAATATGGCTTTCCTTACATCTTTCCAACACTTTCTCAAGGTACTCTAAACAACACTTTCAACCATGTCGCTAAAGATACTCGTCATACATCATTAAAAAATGGCTAGTGCATTACATAAGCCAAATGGTATTTTGTTGTACGCATAAGAACTAAAGGGACATGTAAAGGTGATTTCTCTTGGTCTTTTAAAGCTATTTCTATTTGGTTATACCCGGAGTACTCATTTAGAAAGTAACAGTAAGCTCTACCCGTTACCCTTTCAAGGACTTAATCCACAAATGGAAGGGAAAAGTGGTCCTTCCTGGTGAATGTATTAAGTCTATGGTAGTCAATGTACATTCTCCACCCGGTTTGAATCCTAGTAGTAACTAATTCATTTTTTTCGTCTTGAACTACCATGATTCTTGACTTTTTAAGAACCACTTGGGTTGGACTAACCCATTTTGATTCAGAGATGGGGTAAATGATACCCGCATTTAGGAGTTTCAACACCTCACCTTTGACCACCTCCTTCATATTGGGGTTCAAACATCTTTTTATTTGACGCACTGGCTTAGAATCATCCTCCAGGTAAATACGATGAGTGCAAGCTAGGGAGCTAATGCCATAAAGATCAGCTATGGTCCAACCTCGAGCCTTTCTATAATACTTTAACATAGCAACCAATCTTTCCTCTTGGCTTGAAGATAAGTTAGAGGAGATAACCACGGGATATGACTCTGCCTCTCCTAAGAAATTGTACTTCAAAGTAGAGGGCAAAGGTTTCCTTTCTGGGATAGGAGGCTTCTCTTCCAAGGATATAGGCTTGATGGCACTAGGGCATAGAGGTTCAAATGATGGGGTCCATTGACCCACATGCATGGAATGCTTACCCTTTACCCCTTGGCTAGACGGTTCACCCAACTCCATGTTGTCACTCTCAAGTGAGTCATGAGGCTCATTTCTCACTAAAGCTCTCTCTAAGGAATCCTTAAAACACTCACTCTCAAAATAGTTTTGGATAATAGCCTTAATAAACTCTACTTCCCTAATATCCTGATATTCACCTTGTTGTCTAGCAACCAAAAAGATGTTCATCTTGAAGGTGGTATTCTCAAAGGACAACTTCACTAGACCATTCCTACAATGGATGATGGTATTAGAGATAGCTAAGAATGGTCGTCCTAAGATTACGAGAATTTGGTGGTGAGCTATGCTACTCTCAACGGGTTGCGTATCTAGGACAACAAAGTCAACTGGGGAGTAGAAATTATTGCATTAAATGAAAACATCCTCGATATACCCCTAGAGACTTTGACAGACCAATTCGCTAATTGTAAAGTCACATGGGTAGGTCACAACTCACCTAATCTAAGTTGTTTATAAACTGAAAAAGGTAAAAGATTGACACTAGACCCTAAATCAAGAAGAGTGCGATCTATCTTGTTCACCCTATAGTACATGAGATTGTAGGACATCTGGGATTTTTAAATTTTGGTGCAGTCTTGCATTGCAAGATAGCACTTTGGTTCTTATTCATCATGGCTATTTCTTTTATTGGCACGAAATACCAACCCAAGGAGGGGGGTGAATTGGGTTTTTAAAACTTTAAAGTAATAATCACATATTAATAAAGAATAAACCAAAGGAACAATAACACAATGTAAGATATATATATATATATATTTATGTGTGTGCAAGTAGATTATGATGATGATGAAGAACAAAACTAGAGTAAGAGATAGAGACACAAAGATTTATAGATATCGCGCCCTTATTTTTTGCACTGAAGAAAATATGGTAAGAAAAACATAGTACTCTCTCGTTAGAACTTATCCTCTCGTTGAAAAACATTTGGAGAGGTGAGTTAGGCCACCTAAAACTATTTGCAAAAAGGATTTTTGAAAAACTATCTCAAGAGAGGGTTTTTGGAGAAAACAGGTTATTTGGCAACCTTTGAAAAGATTTAAGCCCCTTTTTGAAAATAACTCCATTTTTGGTCTTTCACAAACAGTGATTTTAGGTTTGGAGGTTGGCTACGTATAGGGAAGGTACACTAGGGTATCACCCTATCCCGCCCTTGGGGTACTTACATGTTTATTTACCCTAAGTTCACTCATTGGGAATCTCCAATTAACAAATGTCCAATACTATCCACTTTGAAAAGAATTTTGAAAAGAGGTTTAATATGATGGATGACATGCAAGTGCAATAAAAGGATTTGATAGAGAAAACAAATTTAAAAGGAGGATTTGAAGTTTGAAAAAGGATGTAGGAATTGGAAACTTGAAAAAGATTATGACCGCACCTATAAGGGTTGCCTACGTATCCCTTTGTTGGGAATCAGGTCAGTTGTAATTCGGACATGGGGTCTGATTGAAAATAGACACTTTGGGGTCTTTGAAATGTTTGATTTGAACCTTGATTGGAAGATTTCAAATTGAACTTTTGAAATTGACTTCGACTTGAAATTGACTTTGACTTGAAATTGATTTTGATTTGAAATTGGACTTGGAATTAGCTTTGATTTGAAATTGAACTTGATGATTTGAAATTGAACTTTGAAGTAGAACTTAGACTTAATTTGAAAAGATTGAGTTGAGCTTTGAAATCATCTTAACTTGAATTGGAGTTTGGAAACCATCTTGGTTTAGAAAAGAGTTGGGGCCTCCTAACTTTAGGGTTAAGGTTGAACTAGGGTTTAGATATCCTAGGACTTAGATAACCTAAGGTTGAAGCATGCAATTGAAATAGAAAGGTTTGATTTTAGAAAGTTAAATTTTAGGAAAGCTCTGAATTAGGAATGTTTCATTTTAGGAAAGTTTTGAATTATGAAAATTTCCTTTTTACGAAAGAGTTGACTTTGGATAGCAGACATTCTATATTGGTAGGTTAGCAGGCACTAGAAGTGAACCACTCTACTATCTTGGGAACTTGGGTTCTATTCCGGTCAACAAGTTTGAAGGGACTTGTCCTTCCAAGGGATTTTCTCGGTAAATATGCCAAGTTGGATGGACATACCGTCTAAGAGATCAACTTTCTCAAAAGACATGCCAGATTAAGTTTGACTACTCTGTGGTGGAATTAGAACTAGAATTGAGGTTGAAATACGGACTTACCATCTTTAGGAATCAATTAGAAATGGACCAAGCAATGCACCAAGGGCATTTTGGTCATTTTACCTCTATTGGGCCTATCAGGCTCGTGAAGCGGTTGATAACTGGGTGAAATCTAAAAAGCTAGTTTGGGCTTCAATGTGTTTGTGCAAGTTTGAATGAGAGTCTGATGAAGCCGGCGTCACCAAGCGGACAAAAATAGGGTGCTTATTGCTGCTCCTTCTTTTCTATCTTCGCTTGTCAAAAACCAAAAACAATAAAGTAAGAGTGCCATATGACCGTGAGGGGATCAGAAGGATTGGAGTTGGATGTTGGAATTTTAAGTTAAAAAGCTAGATTGTCTTGATTTTTGAAATTTGAAATTTCAAAAACGTGATGTTCAAATGATTTTGAAATTAATTCCTCCTTAACCGACTTTCCAACGGATGGAATGACACTCCTTTGGGGAGATTCAGGGTTTTGAAATTGATACTTTGAAATTGAAAAATGATTTTTGAAATGATTTTGAAGTTGAAGTTGATTATTTGAAATGATTTTAAAATTACTTTCTAAAATGGATTGATTTATATTTGAATTGAAATAGTTGGGAAAAACTTGAAATGAAACTTTTTAGGAAAAAGCTTCAAAACTTGAAAAATTTGAAAACAAGCCTTTGAAGGAAAATGCTGAAGAAACCTATGAAATATTTTTGAGAATTAAACTTTTTAAGGAAGAAAATTTGAAAACCTTTCAAAAAAATTTCAAAACAGAGCTTTTGAAGGAAAAAACTCGAGAAACCTGAGAAATGCTTTTGAGATTAAACTTTTTGAAGAAAAAAGTTTTGAAAAATCGGGAAGGTATTTTTTGAAATAAAATATTTTTGAAGAAAAAATAGGTAAAACCCTTGAGAATGGAGGCTTTTTGGCAGAGAAGACCCGGATAAATTCAGCCAAAATTTTTTGAAACGAAGGAGTTGGACATTTTTTAGTATAGAATCGTTTTGAAAGAAAAAGATAAAACCTTTGAGATTAGGGCCTTTTTAGCAGAGAAGACCCAAAAAAACTTGAGGATCTCTAGAATATAACTTTTTAAAGAAAATCTTAGAAAAACTTTTGAAAAGGAATTTTGAATAAAATTTTTGAAGGAAAGGCTTAGAAAACCTTTGAACTGATTTTAAATAAAACTTTTGAAGGAAAATTTTAAGAGGAGAAGTTTAGGAAACCTTTGAAAATGGATTTTGAATAAAAGTCTTGAAGGAAAAGTTTAGGAAATCTTTGAAAATGGATATTGAATTTAGAGAACTTCGAAATTGATAGAAATTTTGAAAGGAAGAATTTTGAGGATTGAAACCTTGAAAATCTTTGAGAATTGATTTTGAATAAGACTTTTTAAAAGAGAAAGTTTTAGAAAACCTTTGTAACTGCTAAAAACTTTTGAAAGAAAAACTTGAGGAACCTTAAGACTTGATTGAAACAGAAACCCCTTGAAGAAGAGGCTTAAAAAAGTTTTGAAATGGATTTTGAATGAAACTTTTGAGATTTGATTTTGAAAATGACTTTGGATCTTGATTTTGAAATAGCTTTTGGAAGAAAAGATTTAAGAATCTTAGGAATTGATTTTGAAAATAAACTTTTAAAAGAAAAGTTTAAGAAAGTTGACGATTGACTTTGAAAATAAACTTTTTGAAAGTTTAGGAAACCTTTTTGATTTGAAACTTAGACAAAACATGTAGAAAATTCGTTTTGACTTGAAACTGTGATCAAACGTGTAAAAATTCATTTTGAATTGGAACTTGAATTTTTAAAGATAAAATGTAAAGAAAATTCAATTTGACTCAAAATTTAAACTTTTGGTGATAAAATTTATAGAAAATTATGGAAAATTTGAATTCTTTAAAGACAAAATGTATAGAAAATTTATTTTGACTTGAAATTTAATTTTCCTTCTTTTTTTTATGTGTACCTCTTACATGTCTATGAAACTTTACCGTATCTCTTTTCTTTTTGCATGTCTTCGAGATGGCTGATGCGGGGGACAATGATCTGTGTAGGAGGCAATGATAAGATCTACTTTGGTCAAATAGAGGACTAGTGCCGCTGACGAGGATAGGGTGGCCTTGCTAGGGTTATTATAGAAGATGCCTCAGATGAGGCTATTGGAGATATTGAGACTGCCCCTGTCGGAGCTGATGCTAAGGTTAAGGTTAAGGTTGAGGTTGAGGCAGCTTTTCGAGGAGGCCCATGGTGTAACTGCTGGTTATGAGGCTTCTAAAAAAAACTAAGTGTGGGGCACCATGGGAGACTGCTTCATACTTGTGACTCTCTTGCCTTAGAATTTGAAGGAGAGGACATTGGTCCATCTTTGGTCAGGATCTCTTGGTGTTCGAATGCAGGGTTTTTACTTGACAATTGAGTTCTGATTTTGGTAGATATGATAAGACTCTTGTTGACAACTCTTTGGAGGATTGTGCTTCTCTAAAGTTGAGTGTCTTAATTGTTGAGTTGATTACCCTAGTTTTTATGGTTTGGAAAACTGTTAAGTTGATTCCCATTCTCTGGCTATAGTAGTTTGAGCTTTCTGAGGTGGGTACTGGTGCTCGAGATGTCTGAGGTTGCTTGTTCACGAGGTGGCTTTTTAGTTATTTTTTGTGCTTTACCCTATTCTTTATTTCCTATCTGAGAGAGAGAGAGAGAGAGAGAAAGAGAGAGAGAACAAGTTTTTATGCAAAAATAGTTTACAGGAATGGAATCGAATGCATGTCATACTTTTTGATGAATGCACATACAAAAATAGAATTGAATGCATGTCATACTTTTTTTTTGTGAATGCATAGGTTTATATAAGAATTGAATTGAATGCATGGCCTACTTTTTGATGAATGCACATGTTTATACCGGAATGAAATTGAATGCATGTCATACTTTTTTTTCTTTTGTTTTTTATCAATGCACAAGTACTACATGCATATGGGTTATTTTTCAAGAATGCTCCAGAATTGCCCTCGGACCCACACTTTTGGAAATCTACCCCTTCGGTTTTGTCTCATTCTTATCAGGGTGTGATTCTCAGGGGATCTTGACCTTTTGGATTGCTTACTGGTATCTTATCCCTATTTTTTACAAGGTTGCTATTTGGGAATTTTCTGTCGTCACTTGGTTTTCTCTCTTAGATCTTCAAATTCCACCATGACTTGAGTGACAACTCGCATGCCCTTTGCAGAGTAATAAATAGGTTGGCTATCAATTCGAGAAGACTTCTTTTGGGACGGTAATGCAGTCTGGGTTTAGGAGTTATAAGAAATGGAGGGATATTTAGGCTCAAAGATATTCTTTTGGTGTGTTGTTTGAACCAAAATCATCTGAGCACATCTTAAAGCATGAGATTGCCCATGCATTCCTCCCCATCTCTCATTTCTCACCCTTTTTTTTCAACTACTTGTCTTGGTAAAGGCTTATTTGGACTAAGCAATTTTTTTTATCAAAGAGGACTTTAATTTGGACCGTAGTGTACACTAGGTTAAGGGGTTTATGAATAAAAAGATATAAAGGGTAAAAATTATCACTTGTGGGGTTCCAAAAGACCTATGATCACCTTTGGCAATTTAACTTCCATTCCCTTCTTTCTTCTTTGCTTCTTACTCTTTTTGTTCTTCTGGATCGTTCTCTCCCTTCTGATTAGGATTTTCCATCAAGAAATTTGTTTCTTAGTCGATTTTTAGATATGCCAACTTTTTCAGTTCTTCCTTTGAAGACTACCACAAATAAACCCCCCCTCCTTTTTTCTTTTTTTTTGGACTCATTGCTTTTCTAAACTATTCTCTGCATTGAAAAACTTGCTCCTATGCTTCCTTTTAGAGATCTCGTTGATACTGTATCCTCTTAGAAATTAACATCTTCATCACGTTCTCATTAATTCTTATTCAAGGTTTTTCCCTTAACCCAGTATGGGCAATGATCATCAAGTCAGTTTTTTTTTAAAAAAATATAACCAGCTCGAGTGGCCTTTGCAAAGGGATGTTTTTCAACTGTATGGTAACAAAAATGAGAGTCTCACATCATTTCAAATTGAATTGTTTAGTCCATAAAGTATTTGTATAAAATTTAGACAATGTTCCTAGATATGGTATTTTTTTGCCAGTAAATTCTATCAAATCAACTACTTTGTAGTTACCCCTGTGTGGGGGATGGTTATTGGTTTGGAGATTTCTGGATAGAAATACATATGGCTCTAATAGGCTGAGCAAAGGGTAGTGTTTATTTCTTTTTGGATGAATTGAACAACGGTTTCTCATCTTTTTGAGGACTCAGCTATCCATCGTTTAACTAGGATATCATTCAAGTGTCGCCTCTTCAATAAGCTACGTACTTCTTTGTTGAGTCTGTCTTTCTCTTCTCTCTCATTCTCTCTTTTTCTCTCAAAGGTTTTAACTCTGATTAAATGGGTTACTCATGCTATCTCATCCTTTAAATCGAGTTATTACAAAAAGGAAAAGAATCCCTAGAAGCAATAATCATCCATAAGAGTAACAGATAAAGGGGATAAACTAAAAACTACCTCTTTTTTATTTCAAACCATGATTACATGGTATGCAATGTTTATTTAAATAATATATGCAAGAAATGAAAAGATGGAAAGAAAATGGACGAAATTTGTGGAAACATCCCTTTTCTTGTGGGCCTTTTGGTGAGAACCCCTAATAGGATTTTGGGACTATGCCAACTTCCTTGGTGTTCCATTCACCAGATGTATCCCCAAACAACGTAGGCAAATTGATAGATTTTCGCGATGCTTAGGGAATTGCCGAGGATGGTATTGTTGTTGATTTTCTCTTCCGTGATTATATTGATGGTGTGATCTTGTTGCGGATTGGTGGGGATAGCGGGGATCGGGTTCACTTGATTTTGACAATCTTGGCATCTATTAGATCTTGGATTTTGTGTTTTAGATATCGGCAACTTTCTACGTCATGGCCTAGTCCGCCTAAGTGATATGCGCACCTGAGTGTTGAGTTAAAAGAGGGTGGTAGAGGTTTAAACAGCGGCGTAGCTGGTATTGGGTGTAGGTATCCAGCTTTTAGCAAGTTATTGTAAGCATTTATTTGGGTGTAAGCTAGTTGGGTAAAGGGTCGATTCTACCCTCTTGCTCTTTTAGGTCTAGTATACAACGAACCATAAACTAACTTAAAAGTAGGGACCCTAGGTGTTGCTGGTATAGATGGTGGGTAAAATGCTGTAGTAATGATTCTTGCTAGGTTCGTAGCTTAGGAGTCACTGAGACTTTGCATCTTGCGGTTTAGGGTGTGATAGCTTCTAATGTTATGACCTTTAAGTTCAAGAGCTTTATCAAGAGTGGGTTTAGGAGGTACCATAACCAGGCACCCAGATTCGCAAAGTTGTCGTTAAGTTGCATCTCGAGAGCATTTGGGCAGGGTGAAGTTTTAACTTTCCTTTTTTACCTTCTCTTGAGAAAGAATATGCCCGACTTTAACGTGTGTTTGATTCGCATTATGTGGGGGTTTGGTAGGAGGTTGAGGGTTGAGTAGTGTGGCAACATGAGATTGTGACTAGGTGATGATATTCTGGAGGGAGGTAGACTTATCTACTTTTTTCACATAGGTCATTTCTGCGTGGGATAGAGTGATCATGGTCTCTAGTTTTATCATCCTCTTTTCGAGTTCTGCTTGTTCTTCCAATATTCGGGTCTTCCCATGCCTAAGTGGCCGATTGGGTGGTATTAAGGTTAAGGGCACTGTTGAAGAGGGCCATTTGGTCACCATTGCCTACATCAGCTTAAACATTTCATCTATTTTGCTTTGCATCTCATTGATTTCCTTGCAAGTGACAAGGGAGATCTCATTAGGATTGGTTGCCATTAGGGTCTTAAGGTGGATGCTTATCTTTCTTGAGAGCAATGATGACTTTCTATAGTGTAGTTTCTGTGAAATAAAAAGAAAGAAAAAGGAAAACAAGAACACAAGCCACAAGTTAGTGTTGGATGTTTAGAAAGCTGTATGTGATGCTTGCCCTAAAGGGTATCCCTTCTTGAGAGGGAGTAAACATGACGTATTTGGATTACTTTTTGGAGATAGGAGGTCTGCCCCTATATGTAGATACCTTACCGTTGGTTGGTAACATACATTCATTCATTCATCCATTTGTAAAAAGTAGGAAAGTACATTGGACTATAAGTTTGAATACAAAAGAATTGACGTACATTTTAGTAGGAGAAGGGGGACATTTTCCTTAAGACTTTCACCTATCTACTTTTACATTTGAAATCCTAAACTACCCCTTAGTGTTTGGATTTACATTCTTTGACTTTGATGTTGAGGAGGTCATTGAGAGACCTTGCTGTTTGGTTACCCCTTGTTTTTTTGGTAATTTTATCTCCTTGAGCATAGAGGGATTGGGGCCGCTCTTCCTGCAATGACATGAAATGTATGCCATGAGTCCTTAGGGTTACATGGGAACCCTTAGGATTTTGGTAGGTTTTATGCAAAGGAGAGTGATCTTGGTGTCACTCTCTATGTCACACCCATATCCCAATTAGACATTATGAATGTCACATTAGGAGAGGCGCAATTGCAAAAGTCATCATCGTACCTACGAACGACACCTTAACCTACACCCGAAATATAACACAACAGAATAAACATCATTGCTTTATATAACTATGGACCAACCATACATAAATGTAAAGTACATTAGAGTAATCTATCCCATAACCTTACACACATCTTTCAAATATAGGTGCATAATAGATCCTCATAAAGCTCAAGCTAACGTAAAGAAAAATAAAAATATAACTCAAATCCCAATGTCTTATACAAATATGAAGAGAAACTGAAAGCAAAACAACAAGAGCTTTTCCAAGCTCCGAGACACGACATCCTGACACCAACATGAATGCCAGCGCGACTAAAACCACAACTACAATAAACCAAACTGTCATCTCTACGTTATCTGCCAAAACAGTCTGTGTCGGTGTGAGCTAATTGTCAACGTGCGCACTATAGATAATCAAACTCATAAAAAAAACGTTATATATATAATCATAAAATTAGCTATCAATAAATAATCTACCAATAAATGATATTTTGTGATGCAATGCATGAAACACCCAAAAGTGCGCATAATTTAGATAACGTTGGCCCAATATAATGATGGCTCCTTATCAAGGAATGCCCACTGTGGCACCCCTAGGCCTGTCCACCATGACTAAGCCTTTGGTTAGCCCACCATGGCTAACTATTTCCAATGTAGTGCAAGACATACAATATGGACGGTATACAATATCGCCACATACATATATATAATCACCAATATCACATCATATATATATAACTGATATCACCTCATATATGACCATCATTAACACCTCATATAAATTCACCGCCACCATACATATTAGAAAAATAAATGATCCATTCAATATGAATAAGACTATCTTATATTCCCACAATCAACACCAACTTTTATAATAATACAAAGAATACATTTACTTCTATATGAATAAGATTATCTCAATACCCACATGTCAGTGCACACACACCCGATGAAGTTACTCATTGGTTGACGTTAAAGGTTCTTAACCTACTTTAGCTCCTATCACCACAACCATGTTAGTTTCGGAACCACATTATATAATTCATCAATAAATATTGAACTTAAAAAAAATAATTGACCAAATATACACCTTGAACATAATCATTTAAAAATAGACTTAAAAGTGCCAAAATCCACTCAGTCCTCTGATCTGCCAAAAGTAACACAGGCCGGATAACATGTACACAACTTCGTGAGCTTATACCAAAAATTTTCAAACCTTTGGGAATACAAACTAGACATCATAGAGAGTATCTAAACCAAATTTCACTTTTGTTAAACAAGCCTACATATTTATTTGGTATTTTTTAAAACAGGGTAGTACTATAGAAGTGAGAATTCAACTGCAGATGGTTTATATTTGAACGATTCTTAACATAGGTACACGATATCAAAATGATGTAAAATTTAGTACATATTATCATCCACATATCTAATAGATACAGTAACAATTTCATAATTTTTTAAAAACTCTAACTTGAGCTAATGTTCTATCAAACTAGGGATCACAAATTTAGTCATCAGAATTCTATAGAGAAAGTCCGACTTAAAAAATTCATCATAATTTGAAATTACAATATTTTTGACTGAAACCAAAGCCCAAATTACCATCATAAATCTAAGTTTAAGTGTTCAAACATTCAGTCACAAATAAGAACTTTATTTATATCAAAATGTCTCCAAATAGCAGTCCTATCACAGAGATGACTTTGGTTATGGCAGCCATGGATGATTCCAAGTTTTTACCATGAAAACCTTTAGCTCTTACTCCCATTTACATGGCTTATAACAAATAAACATGCAAGAACCCATGAATACACCATCACACAACCATGAACATGAGATGTCTCACATTAGGAATGAAGACACAAGCCTTCCCTTTCAATCTTTTCTTCCTTTTCTTCTTTCTCTCCTTTCTCCTCTCTTCTTCCTTTTCTTTCTCTCTATCTCTCTTCCATACGAATAGTGAGGAGTCAAGAAGCTCCTTACCTAACTTTTCTCACCCAAGTCCTAGTCAATCTAGTTAACTTTCCCACCAAAGAATCCACTAACTAACTCACAATCAACTCACCAATGATGAAATGATACATGTCACACATACATGCACCCATATAATTTTACATACCAATTAACCATGCAATAAATGTAATTAAATAAAATTTTCAACTAATTCTAATATATAATTAAACTAATGATGGAATTATGAGATTAGGGTTTCACAACTCTCCCCTCCTTAAAGAATTTCATCCCTGAAGTTCTCTTACCTTATGAAAATATATATGGATACTGTTTTTGCATTGTCTCCTCACTCTCCAATGTAGCTTCTTTGATCGTATGACTCTTCCAAAGAACTTTCACCAACGGTATTACCTTACTGCGAAGTACTTGATCCCTTTGATATAGAATCTGCACTAGCTCCTCAACATAACTCAAATCATCTGCTAACTCAACCGGTTCCTGAACCAACACATGAGACAGATCCGGCACATACTTTCTCAACATAGATACATGGAAAACATTATGTAGCTTGGACATCTCTGGAGGTAGATCTAACCTGTAAGCCACAATACCAACTCTTTCCACAATAGTATATGGCCTAGTGTATCTCAGATTCAATTTACCCTTCCTTCCAAATCTCAGGACGTCTTTCCATAGAGAAACTTTAAGAAACAATTGATCTCCCACCTTGAATTCAAGCTCCCATCATTGGTTATCCATATAACTTTTCTGCCTACTCTGTGCTACCTTCAAATGCTCTTGAACTGTCTTGATTTTCTTGTTTGTGTCTTAGATTATCTCCAGACTCAACAACTGTCTTTCATCGAATTCACTCTAACATACCAGAGTCCTAATCTCCTACTATACAATGCTTCGAATGGTGTCATACCAATGTTAGATTGATAACTGTTGTTATACGCAAACTCCATCAAGCAATGTAATCACCCCAATTACCTTTGAAATCAAGCATATAAGCTCGTAGCATATCTTCCAAAGTCTGAATAGTCCTCTCAAATTGTCCATCTCTTTGAGGATGAAAGGCCGTACTAAACTTCAATGTTGTACCCATAACTTGCTGAAGACTCAACCAAAATCTCAAAGTGAACCTTAGATCCATGTCTAAAACTATAGATACTGGCGTTCCATGCAATCTGACAATCTCATTCACGTACAACTTAGCATATTTATCCAGCGTATAAGTAATCTTTACTAGAAGAAAATGAGTTGATTTGATCAATCTGTCCACAATAACCCATACAGAATCATGTCCACTAGGAGTTTTCGGTAGTCTAATAACAAAATCCATAGTGATATGCTCCTATTTCCATTGAGGGATCAAGAGATGTTGCAACAAACTCGCCAGTCTTTGATGCTCAGCTTTCACCTATTGACATGTTAAACATTTTGCCATGAATTTAACAATATCCTTATTTATCCCTGGTTATCAGTATATCTCCCGAAGATCTCTATACATCTTGTGCTCCCCGGATATATAGCATATAATGAGTCATGTGCCTACTCTAAAATTTCATTCTTCAAAGCTGAATGATTAAGTACATAAAAGTGATTTTCCAACATCAAAGTACCATCATCAAAAATAGAGAAATCAATGTGCACTTTCTCTATCACCTCTTGTCTTATCTTTGTCAACTGCTCATCTTACATTTAAAGTTCCCGGATTCAATCAAGCAACAATGGTCTCACCCGAAAATGAGCTAACATGACACCCATACCTTTCTATTCAAACTTCACTTCCAAAGAAGTCACTTCCACATATAATTCTGGCCAATAACATTGTATGCAAGTCAGTTGACTAGAAAACTTTTGACTCAAAGCATCAGCCACTACATTGGCTCCTCTCGGATAGTAATGAATCACAAATTCATAGTCTTTGATTAGTTCCATCCATCTCCTTTGTAGTGCATTCAAGTCTCATTGAGTGAATATATACTTTAAGCTTTGGTGATCCATATAAATTTCACAAGGTTCCCCTTGCAAATAATTCCTCCATATCTTCCATGCAAATACTATAGTTGCTATCTCCAAATCATGAATAGGATAGTTCATTTCATGTGTCTTCAACTGTTTCGATGCATAAGCAATCGCCTTTCTTTGCTGCATTGGCACACACCCTAATCCTTGATATAAAGCATTGTTATACACCACAAAGTCTCCATTCTTGGAAAGAATTGTTAATATCGGTGGTGAAGTCAGTTTGATCTTTAACTCCTTGAAACTACTCTCACAATCAACTGTCCATTCAAATGCCACATCCTTGCAAGTCAATCGTGTCAAAAGAACGACAATAGATGAAAATCTATGTATGAATCTTCGATAGTAACCGGCTAATCTTAGAAAACTTCTAACCTCTGAAACATTCTTCGGATGTTCCTAGTTCATAATAGCTTTAGTTTTTCTTGGATCAACATTAATTCCCTCAATGGATATCACATGTCCGAAAAACACTACTTCATCAAGCTAAAACTCACACTTGCAGAACTTAGCATATAATTGCTTATTCTGGAAGGTTTGCAATAAATGTCTCAAATAATTCTCATGCTCTTCTTGATTACTAGAGTATATCAATATATCATCAATATAGACAATCACAAAAAAAAAACAAGAAAATGTCAAAATACTCAGCTCATCAAATCTACGAAGATAGCAAGTGCATTAGTCACTCCAAATGGCATCACCAAGAATTCATAATGACCATACTGAGTACGAAATGCAATCTTTGGTACATCATTTGCCTTTACTTTCAATTGATGATAGTCAGATCTCAAATCAATCTTTGAAAACACTACAACTCATTGCAATTGATCAAACAAATCATCAATCTGAGGCAAAGGATATTTGTTCTTTACAATAATCTAATTCAACTGCCGGTAATTAATACACAATCTCATAGTGCCATTCTTTTTCTTCACAAACAAAATTGGTGCTCCCTACAACAATACACTTGGTTGAATGAATCCCTTATCAAGCAAGTCTTGCAACTGAAGTTTCAACTCTCGTAATTCGAATTGTGCCATTCTATATGGTAAAATTGAAATCAGTGTAGTTCTCGATAACAATTCAATTGAAAACTCCATTTCCCTGTCTGGTACCACCCTTGGAAGCTCATCTAGAAAGACATCCAGAAAGTCTCGAACCACAAGGATCTCAGATAACTTCAGTTCTGATTTGGTAGTGTCAACTATATGTGCAAGATTTCCTTCACATCCTTTCTGTAACAGTTTCTTAGCTTTCAAAGCTGATATCAAACAAGTTGAAACTACATCTCTTTCCCCTCGAAATCTAAATTTTGCTTTAGTTGGCATTCTAAAAACAATTTCTTTCTTAAAGCAATCAGTAGACACATGATAAGAAGATAACCAATCCATCCCCAATATCAAATCAAAGTCATCAATAACCAACTGAATCAAGTCAACTGCCAACTTGTTACCCTCAATCTTCACCACATGATCATTATATACCATGTCTACTACGATCACATCTCCCACCGGTGTAGACACAAGTAAAGGTTATGACAATGAACTACATGGTCTATCTAAATGCAGACTAAATGCAATAGAAACAAATGAATATGTACAACCCGAATCTAACAACACATATGCCTCTTTATCAGCTGTAGATAATATACCTATCACAACATTAGGAGTAGCCTGTACATCCATTAGCATTATGACATAGACTTGTGATTGAGTGCGTGATTCAGGCACCGTAGTCTGTCCCTGTTGTGCAACCCCTATTGCTCCCCTGCTTCCACTGGCTACATTACCTATGGATGATGTTGTCGGAGGATTCTGAGGACAGTTCCATGCTATGTGTCCCGGTTGTCCACATAGGTAACATTTGTCGGTCCATGGCATCGGACAATCTCTAACAATATGCCCCTCAGCCCCACATCGATAGAAAATGATTCCCCCAGTGTTACCCCCAAAAGATCTCAAACTTGTAGGCCTAACCGGTGTTCTTCATGCTTCTCGGCCCCGAGAACTTCTTGTGCTTCTCACTTACTAAACCGTGAACTGCCTGATCTATGATTAAATTATACTCATCTTTGTTCCTCAGTTGGAGTAGATTTTGAAGGTCTTTATCGTGAAGTACTAGCTTCCGAATCAAACCTCCCCTTCTTAAATTGTTCTCGTCTTCCTAACATCTCCTCCAAGTCCTATTCCACGATCTTGGATTTATTCACCAATTCCACATATCTTGAGATCTCAAGTGCAGAAACCCAAGACCTGATTGGCAGTTCCAAGTCCTGTTGGAATCTTCTAACTTGGCATCTTCACTACGTACTAAGTTGATTGCAAATCTAAACAAGGCTGCAAACTGTTCTTTATATTCTACCATTGATATCCTTCCTTGCTTTAATAAAATAAATTCTTGCTCTTTTTGGTAATGGTAAATGAGAGGAAAGTATTGCTCATTAAGTACTTCCACAAATTGTTGCCATATAAGCGGTACTCCCTCGATTTGAGCATTTGTCATTCGTCTCATGGCTTCCTACCAATTTCGTGTCTCCCCTCGAAGCATAAATTTAGCCAAAGATAGCTTCTGTTCATTAGTTATCCCAATCACTTGAAATATAGTTTCCAGCTTCCTTAGCCATTCCTCAGCCACTAATGGATTGGTTGGCCTGATAAATTCTGGCGGATTTAGTTTCATGAATTGCTCACGCAAGGTCGTACTACTTCGCACCGATCTTACTATTTGATATTTCATATACTGTGCCATTAGATTTGCAAGTTTGCCAGTTGTATCAAGTTGATTCTGGACACGTGGTTCATGCTGTCCTTGCTCCACACCCTTGACTGCAACTGATGAATCTCCTCCTTCCATTGCTCTAGGTGATTCCTTTATGCCATTGTTTATGCATAAAATCAAAATAAGTACATAATATATATATATATAGTTTACACATTCCTTAACGACCTAACCAATACCGATAACACCCTACGTTTCACTTCACTCTAGACACCAACTTCACACCATAGCTTTAGTACATTACCTGACTATAAAACACAGTTTTGAGGAAAACCAAAGCTTTGATACCAAGTTGTCACACCACCATCCTAATTAGATATCATGAATATCACATTAGGAGAAGCGTGATCGCACATGTCACCGCACCTACGAACGACACCTTAATCTACACTCGAAAATAGAACACAGCGAAATAAACACCATTGGTTTATATAACCATGGACCAACCATACATAAATATAAAGTACGTCAGAGTAAACCATCTCATAACCTTACAGACATCTTTCAAATATAGGTACTATCACACTCCCAACCCAATTAGACATTAATCATGTCACATTAGACGAGGCGTGATCGCACAGGTCATCATACATATGAACGCCACCTCGACACATACTCGAAAATAAAAGAACGTAGTGGAATATAATAAATAAACAATACAATGAGAAAAATATAATAAACTCTCCAATATACATTAAAGGAAACCATAAATCATAGATACATTAACACTGGAAAATAATCAACGTCCTTTCAAAATTCTCTACCATTGTACCAAGTTAAAACATAACACCAAGACCCAACGTTCCATATAAAACACAACCATGAAACTGAAAGTAAGACAATGGAGTTTTCTCAAACCCCGAGACTCGACATATTGAAACCGACATGATTGCCACTACGGCAAGGACCAAGACTGTAGTGAACCGAACCCCATCCATTGCTCACCTGTCATAAAAGGTCTATGTGAGCGTGAGCTAAAAGTCAACGTGCACACGGTAGATAAATAAATTCATTGAGAATGGTAATAAACACTTACAATGTACATAGGTAAAAATGATCAATACATATATCATGGATGCCTCAATGCAATGAATGTATCACCTACATAAGCGTGTAATTTTAGATAACGTTGGCCCAATATATCAATAGCGCGTTATCAAGGAATGCCCACCGTGGCACCCCTAGGCTAGTCCACCGTGACTAAGCCTTGGTTAACCCACCGTGGTTAACTCTCTCCAGTGCAATGCAAGGCATACAATATGGATGGTATGCAATGCCACCATATATATAATTATCAATCTCTCCACATAACTTCTCATATATATAAATACCAATTTAACACTTCAAATGAATTCACTACCATCATATATATAGAAAACAATTCATTCAATATGAATAAGATTATCTCAAAACTCCACCTATCACCACACACACACTACGCCAATGATCACTTCTTGGTTGATGTTGAAGGATCTTGCTCTCCGATAGGTCCTATCACCACAAGTGTATTAGTGTAGGAAACTCAATGTATAATTCAACAATAATCATCACTATAATGTATACACTCCAAACAAGTTATAGCACTGAAATTATGCATTAAAAATACCATATGATAATCTCAATTAAACTCCCAATGTAAAGCTAGAGCTAAAAATACCAAAATACATTAAGTCCTCTAATCTGCCAAAACTGACACAAGCTTCTTAATTTGGACATAATTTCATGAACTTATACCCAACAATACCAAACCTTTAGAAAGACAAAATAGACATCCTCAAGAGTATCTAGACCAAATTTTAAATTTTTTGAACATGTCTAAGTATTTATTTGGTATTTTCTAAAACAAGACAGTGCTGTAGAAACTCAAATTTAGCAGCAGATGGTCTATATTTGATAAATTACAAAAATAGGTAAACGACATCTAAATGACCTAAAATTTGGTATGTATTCTCATCCACATTTCTAATAGATACAGTAAACATTTCATAATGTTTGGACCAATCTAACTTGGTCGAATGTTCAGTCAAACCAGGGGTCGTAGATTTGGGCATCAAAAATCTGCAGAGACAGTCCCGATTAAAAAATTCACCATAATTTGAAATCACAACATTTTTAAGTGAATCCATAGCCCAAATGATCCTCATAACTCTAACTTACATTTTTAAAAAATTCAGCCACAAATCAAATTTTTAGCTAGGTCGAAATGTCTCCAAACAGTAGCTTTTTCATAGAGAAGACTGTTATGGCAGCCATAGATGATTCTAAGTTTTTACCATGGAAGATCTCACCTTCGTCCTCCTCCTTTCATAGAATGACTCATACAACATGCAATAATTAGAGAAAACAAAGATGAAACAAGCATGATACTCACCTTAGATGAGGAAAACAAAGTGCAAGAAAGCTTCCTTAGATTTTTTCTCTTTCTTCTTCTTCTTCCTCTTTTCCACCGATTACTCCCTCTCCCTCCAAGCTTCTCTCTCTCTATAACTCTCTCTCTCTCTCTCTCTCTCTCTCTCTCTCTCTCTATAATGGCAACTATCTCTTCATTCCCTCTATTTTTCTCTCTTCTCTCTCCTATCATGCTAGGCAACTCACCCCCCCCACCATTCTTGTTTTTTCTTTCTTTTCTTTCTTCATTTGCCTCCTTGTCCCCTATTGTCATCATTCTCTCTTTCTTTCTATCGACAACCTCCCCTTTTCTCACTTCACTTCAATGAAGTCAATAGAAATACAATAGTGTATTTCACACCCTTAGGTATCTTATGTACCTACTCATTAATGACTCATCACTCAACTCACCATCTAACTTACCATTAATGAAATGACATGTGGCACAAACAATTTATAATTAACCATGCAATAGATGTAAATTAAATTAAATAAACTAATTCGACTAATTTTAATATGCAATTCAACTAATTGTGAAAATATGAGATTAGAATTTCACAGGTACATAACAAACCTTCATAAAACTCAAGCTAACATAAAGTAAAGTACAAATAGAAATCAAATCTCAATGTCTTATACAAATATGACAAGAAATTGAAAGCAAAGCAAGAAGAGCTTTTCCAAGCCCCGAGACATGACATCCTGACACCGACACGAATGCCATCGCAGCTAAAACCACGACTACAGTGAACCATACCTTCATCTCCACATTATTTGCCAAAATAGTTTGTGTGGGTGTGAGCTAATTGTCAACGTGCTCACGATAGATAATTAAACTCATAAAGAACATTATATACAAAATCATAGAATCAACTATCAATAGATAATCCACCAATAAATGATATCTAGTGATACAATACATGAAATACCCGAATGTGTGTGTGATTTAGATAATGTTGGCCCAATGTATCGATGACTTGTTATCAAGAAATGCTTATCGTGGCACCCCTAAGCCAGTCACCGTGACTAAGTCTTTGGTTAGCCCACCATGACTAACTCTCTCCGGTATAATGCAAGGCATACAATATGGCTGGTATGCAATATCGTCACATACATATATATAATCACCAATATCGCCTCATATATATATCACCAATATACCTCATATATGACCACCATTAATACCTCGTATGAGTTCACCGCCACCATACATATTAGAAAAACAAACAATCCATTTAATATGAATAAGACTATCTTTTATTCCCACAATCAGCACCAACATTCATAATAATACAAATAATATATTCACTTCTATATGGATAAAATTAGCTCAATTTCCACCCGTCACCACACACACACACGATGAAGTTACTCCTTGGTATACGTTGAAGGTTCTTGACCTCTTTTAGCTCCTATCATCACAACCATGTTAGTTTCGGACCCACATTATATTAAACATAAAAAAATAATTCACTAAATATACACCTTGAATATAATCATTTGAAAATAGGCTTAAAAGTGTCAAAGTCCACTAACTCCTCTAATTTGTCAAAGCTGATACATGCCTCATAACATGGACACAACTTTGTGAGCTTATACCAAAAATTTTCAAAACTTTGAGAATACAAATTAGACATCGTATAGAGTATCCAGATCAAATTTTACATTTTTTAAACAAGCTTAAGTATTTATTTGGTATTTTCTAAAATAGGACAATGTTGTAGAAGTGAGAATTTAGTTGCAGATGGTTCATCTTTGATTAGTTCTTAACGTAGGTAAACGGCATCAAAATGATTTGAAATTTGGTACATATTATCATTCACATATCTAATAGATACATAAAATGTTCATAAGATTTTGACTACCCTAACTTAGTCTAATGTTTTGTCAAGCTAAGGATCGCAAATCTAGGCATTAGAATTCTACAGAGATAGTCCGACTTTCAATATTCACCATAATTCAAAATTACAATATTTTTTAGTGAAACCAAAGCCTAAATTACCATCATAACTTTAAGTTAAAGTTTTCAAAAATTCAGTCACAAATAAAATTTGTAGTTAGGTCAAAATATCTTCAAATAGTAGCCCTATCACTTAGATGACTCTGGTTATGGCAGTCATGGATGATTCCAAGTTTTTACCATGAAAGCTCTCACCTACTACTCTCATTTACATGGCATATAACACATAAGAATGCAAGAACCCATGAATACACTATCACACAACCATGAATATGAGATATCTCACTTTAGGAATGAAGACACAAGCCTTCCCCTTTAATCTCCTCTTCCTCTTCTTCTTTCTCTGCTTTCTCCTCTCTTCTTCCTTTTCTTCTTTCTCTCCTTTCTCCTTTCTTCTTCCTCTTCTCTTTTTCTATATCTCTCTTCCATATGAATGGTGAGGAGTCAACAAGCTCCTCACCTAACTTTCCTTTCCTAACTCCTAGTCAATCTAGCTAACTTTCCCCCAAAAAAGTCCCACCAAAGAGTCCACCAACTAACTCACCACCAATGACTTACCAATGAAAAAATGACATATGTCACACACACATGCACCTCCATAATTTTACATACAAATTAACCCAACAAATGTAATTAAATAACTAATTCAACTAATTCTAATAGATAATTAAACTAATGATGAAATTATGAGATTAGGGTCTCACACTCTATGGGCTGATCATATGCATGAGAATGTAGTGACTTAAGTTATTTTGAAACTCTTATCTTGAAATGGAGTATTGGATACACGTAGATGTATGCAAGAGTATAAGGAGAGATAATGCATTTGTAAAGTAAATATGCATGTGTGAACATTTATACAAGCATTATAATAACAGGAATAAACAAGGATAAAGGAAATTAAAGAAGTCACCCTTTCCTCCATACTTTTGAAATTATCACGCATGTCTTAAATTTGGTAGAGGCTTGTCTATGCATGGTTTCTACATGAGTATGAGATTGAGAGTTCACTAATGCTTCCTAAGAGAGCTTAGTTCCCGAATCTTCAAACGTAGACCCACTTCCCGAGGTGGTGCCATTATCAGTTGGTGATCTGAGCAGTGCGCGGGGGGCCGGGAGGGGGGGGTGGGACCATCATGAGGTTGGCTACGTATAGAGAAGGTACACTAGGGTATCACCCTATCCCGCCTACTTGTCTATTCTCCCTAGGTTCACTCATTGAGAATCTCCAATTAACAAATGTCCAATACTATCCATTTTGAAAAGAATTTCGAAAACAAATTTAATATGATCGATGACATGCAAGTGCAATAAAATGATTTGATAGAGAAAATAGATTTAAAAGGAGGATTCGAAGTTTGAAAGAGGTTGTAGGAATTGAAAACTTGAAAAAGGTTGTGGAATTGGAAACTTGAAATGGGTTGTGACTGCACCCATGAGGGTTGCCTACGTGTCCCCTTGTTGGGAATCAGGTCAGTTGTAGTTCGGACACAGGGTCTGATTGAAAATAAATACTTTGGGGTCTTTGAAAAGTTTGACTTGAAAATGTTGGATTTAAACCTTGATTGGAATATTTGAAATTGAACTTTGATTTGAAATTGACTTTGATTTTGATTTGAAATTGGACTTGGAATTAGCTTTAATTTGAAATTGGACTTTGAAGTAGAACTTGGACTTGATTTGAAAAGATTGGGTTGAACTTTGAAATCATCTTGACTTGAACTGGAGTTTGAAAACCATCTTGGTTTAGAAAAGAGTTGAGACCTCCTAACTTTAGGGTTAGGGTTGAACTAGGGTTTAGACATCTTAGGACTTAGATAACCTAGGGTTGAAGCATGTAATTGAAATAGAAAGGTTTGATTTTAGAAAGTTGAATTTTAGAAAATTTTTAAATTAGGAATGTTCCATTTTAGGAAAGTTTTAAATTAAGAAAGTTTTGAATGACGAAAGTTTCCTTTTTAAGAAAGAGTTGACTTTTGGAAAGATTTGAATTTGGAAAAGTTTGAATTTAGAAAGATTTGAACTTAGAAAGATTGAAATTTGGAAAGATTTGAAAGTTTAGGATTAGGAAAGATTTGATCTCTATTGCCAAATGTTGAAGATTGGATTTTATTTTCAAAAATAGATGAATTGATTTGGTTTCCTATTTGAAAAATATTTGATTTGACTTGAAATTGGAAAGCTTCAGTTTTGAAAATTTTGGATTTGGATATCTATGATTTGCTGGGAAAAAAGAGGGTTTTGGAAATCTATGAAACCTATTAATAGAAAGCCATGATTTTATGTAGGAAAACTAGGGTTTCCTAAACATGGAACTTAAGATTTTGACTTGAGCTTCAACACAAAGAGTTTTTGGAAAGTGAATATTTGAAAAGAGTTTTCAAGAAGTGAATTTGCGAAACTACTTGGAAAGTAATTTGAATATAGACTTCGGCAAGTCTCTTGAATATCTCACTTTTCTAAAACGATTCTAATCGTGAAAAGATTACAACCATTCTAGGGTTGTAATTTTGACAACAACTACTATTTGAAATATGGATGATTATGATCATATTGAA
Organism: Euryodendron excelsum; assembly: GCA_033060915.1. NCBI lineage: Eukaryota > Viridiplantae > Streptophyta > Magnoliopsida > Ericales > Pentaphylacaceae > Euryodendron > Euryodendron excelsum. Next base: position 18,581,660 of record CM065398.1, read on the forward strand.
TGTAACACTTTCCTAAAACAACCCTAACCATGGAGTGGTCAGAATCACTTTAGGATTGTGATTTTGCTAAAAACAATTTAGGGTTTACACTCAAAATTTGGACATTGATAGTCACATTGAATATAACATATTCCTAAACAACCCTAACTATGGAATGACTAGAATCATTGTATGATTATGGTTTTGAAAATAAGTTTGAAAGAATGAGATTTTGAATATAAGCTGTGAAAAAGAACTTTGATGTAAGTTTGAAAACAATTTTGAATGCAATTTTGAATACAATTTATGAACATGATAACCACAATGCAATAGGGTCATGAACATACAAGGTTGGGCTTCAACACATAATCAAGGGGGCCTAACCCATACCATCTTAGGTTAAACTTGAAGAAAGCCTCCAGCACGGTGACCTTCAACAATTCTTCCTAGGCATGAATCGGGGAGTCACTTGTTTCAAGCATGCAAGATGAGGAGGTAAAAGATGGGGATCAACATAGAAGAGAACCCAAGTGGGTTAGGAGAGAGAAGAGAGAAGGGGAATTCCATAAATTAAATAAAAAACCTACCTTATCTTTCTCTTGCTTTTATTGCTTTATTTGCTTTACTTGACTTGAACTTTGAGAGCTTTAAAGATGCTGCATTTGGTTTGCAATGAATGTTTAGAAGGTTGTATTTGAGTGTATAGGATGTATAGACGCTAGGGTTTGAGTGTAAGGAGGCTAAGGTTTGAAGAGGCTTGAGAGAATTAGGGTTTTAAGAGAATTTGAGCTCTGTTTTCAAAGAGGCAGAGTTTCTAGACTGAGTTTGCAGATTCTTTTTATACAGGGGGATGGTTTGCATTTATAGACAATTGAAACAGGAATTGGCGCCTGTTGTAGTGGTCCCAGTGCCTTTTTAAGCTTGGCACCACTAAGAGTGGTGAGTGGTGCTAACCACTTGGCAAGTTTTAAGGCAGCATAAAACGTATTTTTTGACTCTTGGGACGCATGACAAAAGATTTGGGCCTATCCTAGTGACTACCATACAATTTTTGGCTTGGCTCTACTAGGAGTGACCTCAAAAGGTCCGGGAATGATTTGGAAGGCCGGGGATGGATAGGAACCCTTGAAAGAGTGTCTCAGAGAAAAATGGCTTTAGAACTAGTGCCAAAATAGTTGAAAATGGTGGCCGGCCCACTTGGAGTAAAATAGTCATTTTGCATCGATCTTGCAAGAGTAGACTTGGAATGATCTGGAAAGATACTAGAAGGTCGGGAATACTATTAGAACCATCTTCGGGAGGTTACCGGTTTGATATCTAGAGCCAGTGTAGTTTTCGGAGGCAATTGGGATACCTATAGGCAAAAATGGTCATTTAGATCGAATGCTCTCGGAATCGATCTAGAAGCGACTGGAAGACACTTGAACGTGCTAGATTGTCTTTGGGACAATCTTGGAAAGGTGGACTTACCACTTTGAGGACTTAGGTAATTTCTCAAGATGTGTGCCGGAATGGCTCATAACGGAAGTGGCTAGGAGGCACTAGTGTTGACCAGGGTTTTGAGTGTTTTCATCACTCTAACAATGTGTGACAAGTTAGTTTCCAAAGGTATCCTGTCCTTTAGTAAACGTGTTACGGCCAAGAGGCGTGTTTGGTCCCGTGACATAGGGGTTTTATTGGCAATTCCCAATGTCGAGTTGTTTACAAGTATTTTTGTCACTCTGAAGATTGCGATGTTTATGAGTGTTTTCGTCACTTTGACGGTATGTGTTCATTTCGGAGACTACTTGATCTCAGAAAACTGCTAGATTGTCTTATCATCTCAAGGCCTTAGGAACTTTTCCAATTGATGTGCCGAATAGAGGACATTCTACATTGGCTGGCTAGCAGGTGCCAAAAGTGAACTGTTTTGCCATATTGGAGACTTGGGTTCCCTCCCGGTTGAGAGGTTTGAAGGGATTTATTGTTTCAAGGGACTTTCTCGGTAAACGTGTCGAGCTAGATAGACTTACCTTCTGAGGGATCAACTTTCTCGAAAGATGTGCCAGATTAAGTTTGATTGGTCTGTGATGGAATTAGAACTGGAATTGAGGTTGAAATACGGACTTACCATCTTTAAGAGTCGACTGGAATTGGACCAAACAATGCCCCAAGGGCATTTTGGTCATTTTACCTCTGTTGGGCCTGTCGGGCTCTCTTTCTCTCTCTCTCTCTCTCTCTCTCTCTCCCCCCTAACTCTCTAGACTCTACTTTTTTCTCCTTACCTTTCTCACTCTTCTTATCACACTCCTTAGAAGACTCCTTCCTAGGCGAAATAGTTTTGTCAATGACTTTGTCACTTCTAAAGGTTGTAACTGCTTGGACTCTCTTATGACTACATTGAGGGTTAGATTTACCTTCGGTGATATGCACTTGCCTCACTGGTGGATTAGGATAAGGTTGAGACCGGAATCTTCCCAAAACATGTTGAGTCAAAGCTTGTGTCATATTAGACATTTGCTTTGTTATATCCTCTAGCAACCTGGTATATTAATCTAGCACCTTTTCTTGCTTGTCCACTCCAGTGCTGGCCCTATTAATGTCGGTTGTGAGTTGATGCACATTGTCCTTAATAAGTTTCCTAGGAAGAGGATGATACACATAACGTTGAGCTTGAAAAGGTTCGACCGATGGAGGTTGAAATTTTTGTAGAAGAGGTTGAGGTTGATATTGTTATGGTTATGGTTGGAAAGGTGGGGAAGAGCTTGATAAGGTTGAGAGGTTTGAGACCCTCCTTGAAATGCTTTAGGGTTTGAAATACCCTTAGTCCTTCACCAAAAATTGGGATGATTCTTCCATACCGGGTTGTATGTGTTAGAGTAAGAGTTGCAGCCACCTCTTTGGAATTCGCCAATCGCATTGACTTAGCCATGCAAAACTTCTTTCACCCCTAGAATGACCAAACATGAAGCAGTGTCATGATTCATCATTTCACACACCAAGCAACACATATCCTTAATAATCTCACTCTTTACCGCATTCATCTTTTTAACTTCTAGGGCCTCTAGTTTCCTAGATATGTTGGTAATCCTAGCATTTATATCTTCTACCTCGTTGAGTTGAAATTGCCCCTTGCTTTGTTGAATTGGTCTAGCATCGGAATGTTGGGCGCCAATAGTAGCCCAATCTCTAGCTAAATTTGCTAAGTAATCAAAGTAGTTGTAAGCCTCTTGGCGATCCTTATCAAAAAAGGTCTCGGCACACATAGACTCAACAAATTTTTTTAATTGTGGGGTTCAGGATGAGTAAAAGTTGTTGATGACATGCCAATCGGCGAATTCATGATGTGTGCAAGAATGTAGCAATTCCTTGAACCTCTCCCAACATTAGAAGAAAGATTTGCCTATCAATGGAGAGAATTGTTAGATTTGGAGTCTAATCACCTCGGCCCTATGTTTGGGAAAAAAGTGTCTCAAGAATTCCCCTTGTAGTGAAGCCCAAGAGTGTATGAACATAGGCCTCAATATATTAAATCATGTCTTGGCATTGTCCTTAAGAGAAAATGAAAAAAGTTTTAAAAGAAAAATCTCCCTTGGACAAGTGTTGTCCATGAACATTGAGGAAGCATCCTCGAATTCCTTTATGAAAGAATATGGTGGTTCGGAATCCATCCCATGAAATTAAGGCAACAATTGCATCAACCAAACTTGAGGTTTAATGCATTGTGATGGGCAGGGAATATTATGCATGAGGTAGGTGCTTACCTTACCAGATTGAAGTGATCCTTTAGGGTCCTAGCATAGGAAGCACCTGTGTCACCATGGTTGCTCCCCCTTTTGAACTCAACTCCTCAATTAGAATTCAAATTGGGATTGTGGTTAGCCCCATCATTAATGTTAGCCATTGGAATTGGTCTTAGATCAACAACTAAGGGCAGACTTGGGTTAGGATCTCTAGCGGGTGAAGGAGTACAATTGTGATCAATTCTCACTATACATTTGTGGATGTCTCTAATATATAATGACATGCAAATGCAATGCATGCATAAGAGACCATCCGAGTCTCAAGCAACACAACATATACAATTCCTTTCACCAATTTCCTTTCAAACCCTCCAATCTTCATAGAAAATTATCCATTAATTCAATTAATTCAAATTTCAATTCACCCAACTGACACTTCCAATCTCCTCAGGCAAAAACAATACCACCAATAAGCATGTAACACACAAACCAATCCACCATTTGCTATCCAACGATTGAATTCTTAATGCAATGCAAAATTTTATACTAATCAAACAAAAACAATCCTAAAATGAAAAAGAAAAATCAAGAAACAAAATCTATCATATTATTACACAACAGGTGTAGAACAAAGTTACCTATGGCCTTAGCCGAACATTTTTCCATTGTTGTAGAGTTAATAAAGATCAAATCCACCGATTGATTTCTAGCCCAAGGTTCTTTAGTATTTGCTTTGTGCCTTTAATCCTTAGCAACTGTGCCAAAACTTGAATTGCTCCAAAGATAGTTATATTTTAAGCTACCGCAAGAGAACGGGTGTAAGCACCCCAATTTTGACCGCTCGACAGTCTACACTCCGTCCAGACTTGTTTTCAAGTCATTGTGGGCATATTCCTATCGAAACCAATTCTAGGTCCAAATTCCGTATTTCCATCGCTTCGCGGGCCTGTCAGGCCCAAATAGAGGCAAAATGACCAAAATGCCCTTAGGGGCATTGTCCTTTCCTTTCCAACCTCACTCTCGAGACAGTTTATTCCTCGAGACGGTTCCACCCCAGGCACGTCTCCTTGGAGACGATAAGTCCCCTTTCCAATCCCACTCTCGAGACAGTTTATTCCTCAAGAAGGTTCCGATCCAGGCACGTCTCCTCGGAGACGATAAGTGCCCTTTCCAAATCCCACTCACGAGACAGTTTATTCCTCGAGACGGTTCTAATCCAGCCGCGTCTCTTCGGAGACGGTAAGACCCCTTTCCAATCCCACTCTCGAGACAGTTGATTCCTCGAGACGGTTCCAAACCCGGTACGTCTCTTCGGAGATGGTAAGACCCCTTTCCAACCCCACTCTCGAGACAGTTTATTCCTCAAGACGGTTCCACCGCAGGCATGTCTCCTCGGAGACGATAAGTCCCCTTTCCAATCCCACTCTCGAGACAGTTTATTCCTTGAGACGGTTCCAATCCAGGCACGTCTCCTCGGAGACGATAAGTCCCCTTTCCAATCCCACTCTCGAGACAGTTTATTCCTCGAGACGGTTCCAATCCAAGCGCGTCTCTTCGGAGACGGTAAGACCCCTTTCCAATCCCACTCTCGAGACAGTTTATTCCTCGAGACGGTTCTAATCCAGGCACGTCTCTTCGGAGATGGTAAGACCCCTTTCCAACCCCACTCTCGAGACAGTTTATTCCTCGAGATGGTTCCACCCCAGGCACGTCTCCTCGGAGACTATAAGTCCCCTTTCCAATCCCACTCTCGAGACAGTTTATTCCTCAAGACGGTTCCAATCCAGGCACGTCTCCTCGGAGACGATAAGTCCCCTTTCCAATCCCACTCTCAAGACAGTTTATTCTTCGAGACGATTCCAATCCAGGCGCGTCTCTTCGGAGACGGTAAGACCCCTTTCCAATCCCACTCTCGAGACAGTTTATTCCTTGAGAAGGTTCCAATCCAGGCGCGTCTCTTCGGAGATGATAAGACCCCTTTCCAATCCCTCTCTTGAGACAGTTTATTCCTCGAGACGGTCCGAGCAGCGAAACTACTCACAAAACCGTTAGAGTAGCGGAAATACTCACAAATAGGTCGATATAGGGAATTGGCAACAAATCCCTGTGTCACGACAACTGCCCTTAGAGTGGCGGAAACACTCAAAATCCAGGTTAACACCCGTGTCTGTTAGCTCACTTCAGTGAAAAACGACTAGACTGCCCTTAGGACCTTTTCCGAGACTTTCCAGTCAAGATGACCATTTTGCCCCTAAGCATCCGAATGCCCCGGGAACCACACCGGCTCTGGGTATCAAACCAGTAATGTCCCGAGAATACTTTTTATAGTATTCTCAACCTTTTTTTACCTTTTCGGATCATTCTGAGTCAGTTCCGACCAACCTGGTACAAAATGACCGTTTTGCCCCTAGAGGGTCGGTCTCCTTTTTTTACCACACCGGCTCAGGGTATCAAACCAGTAACCTTCTGAGAATAATTTTTATAGTATTCTCAACCTTCCTTTACCTTTTCGGATTATTCCGAGTCAGTTCCGACAAACCCGGTACAAAATGACCGTTTTGCCCTTGGTGGGCCGGTCTCCTTTTTCGACCACGCCGGCTTTGGGAATCAAACCAGCAACCTCCGAAAACATTCTGAATAATGTTTCCAGATCCCAAGTCTTCTTCCGAGACAATCCGAGTTCGCCCCGGCAGCTTCCTAGTCCGATTGACTATTTTGCCCCTAAGGGCCCGGTCAACCTTTTCGACACATCTTATCCTCACTTTTCAAGTCAAATACCTCTAGGACACTATTTTAAGTGTTCCTGCTCCTTTCAGGCCTTCCGGGTCATTCCCGGCTCCTTCAAATCATTCCCGGACTTTCCGAAGTAACTCCTAGTGAAGCTAGGCTAAAAATTGCATGGTAGTCACTAGTACAGGTGCCCAAATCTAGTCAAAGATACGTTGCTTGCCGACTTATAAAGTTTCCTAAGTGGCTGGCGCCACTAGTAGTGGCGCCAAGCCAAGAATTGGCCTGGAGCCACTCCTAGTGGCGCCAAGAGCTATTTTGCCCTAGCGCCACTGCAACAGGCGCCAGGTTTGTCCAACTTTTATAAATACAGAGCCTCATTCAACGTGAAAAGGGTTTGCAAACTTAACCTAAGAATCATATATTTCGATATACAGAGCTCGAGCACCTCCAAAAACCCTAGTTTCCTTAGGTTCTCCAAACCCTAGCCACCCTACACTAAACCCTAGCCTCCTATACACTCATACACACCCCCATACACTCATACACTAGCCTTCAGCCATCCTTTGAAGACTTGAAGAGCTACAATCCAAAACTTGAAGACAACCCTTGAAGGTTGAAGAAAAAGATCAAGACGGAGACCGAAGATTGAAGGCAGCACGGCGCGCAAAATAAATAAGACATACGGTAGGTTCCCTATTTAAATTTCCGCACTTCCCCCCTCTCTCTTCTCTCTCCTAACCCACTTGGGTTTTCTCTATTTTAATCCCCCATCTCTTTCCCCCCTTTCCTTACATGCTTGAAACAAGGGGATTCCCGGTCCATGTGTAGGATTGGGCTATTGGAGAGTCACTGTGTCGGGGACTTTCTTCTAGTCTAACCAAAGACCACGTGGGTCCGGCCCCCTTGATTATGTGGTGAAGCCTTAACCTTATATGTTCACGACCCCAAATTGCATTGTGCATATCATAGTCTTGCATCTTCCAAAAACCGTTTTCAAACTCGTTTTCAAAACCGTTTTCAAACTTGTTTTCAAAATTGCATCAAAATCTCTTTTTCAAAAACTTGTTTTCAAAACCACAATTCTAGGGTGATTCTAGCCTTTCCATGGCTAGGGTTGCTTTAGGAAAGTGTTACATTAAAAGTGACCTTTCATGGTCTATATTTTCAAATCTTATTGTTTTTCAAAAACTGCTTTCTTAAAGTGGTTCTAACCTTCTTATGGTTAGAATTGCTTTCGGAAAGTGAGATGTTTTCATACTTTCCAAAAAACTCTCTTTTCAAAAATCTCTTCCTAAAAATCTCTTCTTCAACATACTTTCCTAAAACTCTCCTCTTCAAAATTGTTTTCAAAAACTCCCTTCCAAAATCTATTTTTCAAAAACTCCCTTTTTCAACCCCTTTCCAAAATCCTCTCCCCAAAATTCACTTTCTAAAAACATTCCCTAAATTCACTTTCCTAAAAACTCTCTTTCCAAAAATCTTCCTTCTAGAAATTCCCCTCTAGGATTTTTCCTCCCAAAATCTATGTTTCCAAAAACACACTTTCCAAAAACTCCTTCTTTCCAAAAATCTTTCCAAAAACTCCTCCCTAGGATTCCCTTCTAGAAAACCTTTGTTTCCAAAAACGCGCTTTCTAAAAACTCTTTCCTTAGAGCCCAAGTCAAGCCCTAGAACCCACAATTAGGAAACCCTAATTTTCTTCCCAAAAACATGATTTTCAAACTTTGCCCCAAACCTAGGTTTCTTAAACCTCTTGTTTTTACATCAAAACTATACATGTTTCCAAAACCTCTTTTCTATGTTAAAACTCTACATTCTCCAAAACTAGCGTTTCTAGAATCTCCCTTTCCAAATCCTTGCCAAATCCTATCTCCAAACCAAATCAAATCTCCCCGTTTAGGAAACTAGATCCCGTCCTCCGTTTTTGGAAACAAAATCAAACCTTTGCTTTTAGAAACCAAATCCAATCCCTTCCTAATCCAAACCTTTCTTAATTCAATTCCTTCCTAAACCATAAGTTTCCTAAACTTAAACTTTAAATCTTTCCTTAAATTTCAAAATCTAACTCTTTCCTAATTCGACTCTTTCCTAATCTTTCACTTTCTTGAATCTTAAGTTTCCAAAACTTGAACATAAAAATCTTTCCTAATTCTTTTCTAATTCTACCCCCTTTCCAAATCTTAACTTTTCAAACCTAGGTTTTCAAACTCTTCCTAAACTCAAACCTTTCCTAATCTCAAGATTTTCTAAAACTCTAAGACTTTCTAAATCTTAAACTTTCTAAATTTCAAACCTTTCCAAATTCAAAACTTTCCAAATTTGAAACTTTCTCAAGTTAAATCTTTCTAAACCTAAATCTCTCCAAAATTCTAAACTTTCCAAAACTTCAACATCTTTCCATATCTAAGACTTTTCTAAGCTCAAAACTTTCTTAAATTCAAACATTTCATAAACTGAAAATTTGCCTTTTTCAAACCTTTCCCAAAACGAAACTTTCTTATTTTCAAAACTTCCCTATTTCAAAATTTTTCAAAATTCAAAACTTCCATTTTTCAAAACATTCTAAAATTCAAAACTTTCTTAACTTGAAACTTTTCAAATTCTAAACCTTTCTCAAACTAAAATTTTCTTAATTCAAAACATTTCTAAATTCAATATTTTCCTATTTCAAAACCTTTCTTAAAATGAAACATTCTAATTTTCAAAACTTTCCTAAGTCAAAACTTTCCAATTTCCAAACTTTCCTAAATTCCAAACTTTTCTAATTTCAAAACTTTTCAAAAATGAAACTTTCCTAATTCGGAACTTTCCTAAATCGAACATTTCCTAATTCGAACCTTTCCTAAATCCAATCTTTCTTAAACTCTTGAGTCTTTCCTAAGTCTTACCCTTCCTAAGTCTAGGTTTCCTAAACCTCCATCTTTCTAAAACCAAGTCTTTCCAAAATCAATCTTTCCAAAGCAAGTCCCATATTCTCAATTCCAATTTCCAATCTCCTTTTCTAATCTCAAATCAAATTCAATTTTCAATTCAATCTCTTTTTTCCAATCCAATCTCTCTCTTCAAGTCAATCTCTTTTCAATCGGACTTTTGTCCGAACTACGACTGACCTGATTCCCCCAAAAAGATACGTAGGCAACCTTCATAGGTGTGGTCACAATACTTTTCAAACTTTCAATTCCACCCTCATGGGTGCGGTTTCCAAAATCTTTTCAAATCTCAAATTCCAATCTACTTTCAAACTTTCAATTTCAAAATTTCTGTTTTCAAATTTCTACTTTCAATTTTCAAACTTTCCAATTTCAATTCCATCTCTTCAAATCTATTTTCAAATCAAATCAATCTTTTTCCAAATCTACTTTTTCAATTCTCTTTTCTTACACGTGCATATCATGCATCATATTAGTTTCGTTTTATAAACATTGTTTTTCAAAGTGGATAGGATTGGCCAATAGTTAGTTGAAGACTCTCATAGGTGAATCTAAGGTAGATTGACATGTAAGTACTAAAAGGGCGAGGTAAGGTGATAGCTTAGTGCGTCTTCCCTACACGTAACCAACCTCCGAACCTAGGATCACTGATTTCAAAGACCAAAAAGGAGTTATTTTTCAAAAAAGGGCTAAATGTTTTTCAAAGGTTTCCAAACAACCCGTTTTCCTAAAAAAGAACCCTCTTTTGAGGAGATATTTTCAAATCGTTTTCCAAAACCCTAAGTGTAGTTTTCGGATTATGCTTAGTTTTTAGGTGACCTAACTCACCTCAATCAAGTTAGGTGTTGACTCCGAATCTTTTTCAAAAGCCCTTTATTCAAACCTGTTTTCAATTCAAACCTAGTCGCACTCATTCTTCTAGGAGAGTGAGTTCTAACGAGAGAGTACAGCATTTTTCCCGCTTGGGTGAGTATTCCTCGAGTGCGAAAAATCTGGGCGCAACAACTGGCGACTCCGCTGGGGAGACTTAGAGGGTTAGGCCGTAGTCATGTCTCTTTACCCTTCACCCACGTAGAGTCTTCAATTAACTTGGTTCAATCCTATTCACTTTAAATTTTCAAAATTGTTTTAAAAAAAAAAAGACATGCATTTATTCATATTATCTTGTATCATGTTTGTCATTCACATACTAACACTTGCATCTTTGTTTTGTAGGTACATATTTTGTTTAAATTTTATTAACTACTTTGCATGAATGTGATGTACAGGATGAATGGGAGTTGTTGGGCCCTTTCCTCCACTTTTAAAAATCACACACATACTGCATGTGCACTTGCATTCTGCATACTTGCATACCCTGATATGTCATTTCTAGTTAGAAAGGGGGAACGGTATATTGGTTGTAGGCAAGATGCTGTGTCAATTTCTTCACCTACGGCCTCTTGATGGTTCCCCCGTTCGGATCACCAACCGATCATAGCACCACCTCGGGGAGTGGGCCTAGGTTTGAAGATCCGGGGACCGAGCCTTTTTAGGACGCATTAGTCAACCCTCAACCTCATGCTTATATAGACACCATGCATAGCCGAACCTCTGCCAGATTTAGGACACGAGCACCGTTTTCAAAATCACGGAGGAAAGGGCGACCACTCTTACTTTTGTTTATACCTGCTGTTATAATGCTTGTATTTATACTGTTATAATGCCTGTCTAACTGTTCATGCATGCTTGTTTACTTCAATCGTACCTTCTCTACTTATACTCTTTGCATATTCATGTTCATGCATTCAATATCCCATGTCAAGACAAGAGTTTCAAGTAACTCAAGTCACGGCATTCTCATGCATATGATCAACCCATTGAGAGTGACACCAACGTTACTCTCCCTTGCATTGAACCTACCCAAACCCTAAGGGTTCCCACGTAACCCTAAGGACTCATGGCATGCATCTCGATTCATTCCATAAGAGGGGCCCCAATCCCTCTATGCTCACGGGGATAGGGTTGCCAAGAAGACAAGGGGCAATCAATCAACAAGGTCTTTCAGCGACCTCCTCGACATCAAATCCAAGGAAGGCAAATCCAAAGACTCAAGAGTAGTTTAGGGTTTCCTTTTGTAAAAATAGATAAGGGGAAGTCCAAAGGAAAATGTTCCCCCTCCCCCTATTAAAATGTATTTCAATTCTTTTGTATTTCAAACCCAGAATTTAATGTACTTCTTTATTTTTATGAATGAATGCATGAATGGCTGAAGGTTCCCACCTGACGGTAAAGTGTCTGCATACAAGGGCAAATCCCCTATCTCCAAAAGTGAGCCAATACATCATGTTTAGTCTCCCTCTCAAGCAGGGGCAACCCTAGGACATACACTGCATACAGTTCTCTAAAAACCAAAAACTAACTTGTGACTTGTGTTTTTGTCTTTTTCTTTTTTCCTTTCATTTCTATTTACAGAAGTCACCTTGCACTGAGTCAACATTGCTCCCAAGAAAGTGCAACATCAACCTAGGGATCCTATTATCACTCGGCACAAAGCGTCACTGATGGCTGCTAACCCTGAAGAATCCTCTCAAGTCTCTCGAGAGGAAGTTAATGAAATGAGGACTAATATGGATGAGATGCTCAAACTCATTCAAACTCTGGCCATGAAGGACACTACTGCGGTCCCGTCATCATTAATGACTTCATCTAAAGACCTTGAACCCGCTAATCTAAGGATCATGCTTCAGTCCGACAGTGCTGGGAAAACTAAAGAAGATACCAAAAGGGTCAATACTGAAGAAGAAGAGACCATATTGCTTTCACCCGTCATAAAGAAGGCCCCTCTAGACCCTCTCAATCTGAAAATCCAAGGGTTGGAGGATTCATTGCGAAGTCTCCATGGCCATGATGCTTACGGATTCACTTCTTATGATGAACTTTGTTTCTTTCCCGACCATCCGAGACCTGCTAAATTTAAAATGACTGACTTCCAAAAGTACGACGGTACCGGTAACCCCGTTGCTCATCTTCGCCTATACGCGGGAGCACTAAGTGGACATGGCAACGACCCAAAGCTCCTCATGCAGTTATTCCAACATAGCCTCACAGGGTCGGCTCTGCAATGGTTCGCTCGTCTGGACTTAAGGAAGATCACAACGTGGATGGAGCTAGTCAATGCGTTCAAAGCCCAATACCGTCACAACATCAACCTCACTTCTGATCGATGGTCCTTGATGACAATGAGCAAGGGTGAAAAGGAGAGCTTTAAAGCCTATGCCCTGAGATGGAGGGAGGCCGCTGCACAAGTAAACCCCCCGCTAGAAGAGAAGGAGTATGTACAACTGTTTGTACATACTTTTCAAGGTATATTCTATGAGAAACTCTACATAAGCGTGGGAAAAAGCTTTTCTGAGCTCATCATGCAGGGAGAGATGATAGAAAATGGCCTCAAGACAGGAAGAATTACATATCCCTATGCCAAGACTAGAGAAAATACCGCCAACATAGCCAAGAAGGTGGCTACTACAAGGGGCACGATCAGGAAGGAAAATGAAGTGTCTGCTATTCTGCCAAGCCAACCACCTCAATACCGACCTCCGCTCCAATCACCCCAGGTCCTGCCCTTACCCACCTTGACCATGCCTGCTCCAACCCCAAACTATGGTCCCGTTGGGGCACGACCCAACTTCAGTAGACCTGCTCGACGTACCCGTACCTTCGACGCCTTAGCCTGCACCCAAACTGAGGCGTACCATAGCCTTTTGAAAAATAACATCTTGAAGCCTGTACCTGCTCGCCCATTGCCAAGCCCTCTGCCTCCGACCTTTAATGCCGCTCTTACATGTGAATATCATTCAGGTGGCTAGGGGCATGATACCGAAAGCTGCTTTGCTCTCAAGCACAAGATTCAAGACCTGATCGATAATAAGACTATTGATCTGCAGCCAGTAAAACCTACTCCCACTCCCAATGTGACTGCTAACCCTCTGCCAGATCACACCGTCAATATGATACTAGTAGAAATGGAAGGCGAGGGAGTGTTTGACGAGCCTAAGGCCGAGGACTATAAGGACGATTGGGAGACCGAGGAAGAAGATGACTGGAAGGAGGATCTCCCATTATGCCCAATCTATCTCCATAACCCTAATGAAGAGCCAGATGCTTCCGACTGGCCCATTGAGGAGCCGATGTTCCTGGGAGATGAAACTACTGAAAACATGGTTGCTGATGGATGGGGTGCTGAGTTTCTGCATCCGAAATATGCCGCGGCCGAACGTCATTTGCTAGAGAGTCATTGGCCCACAAATGAGTACAACTATGATGAAATGGGCTGGAGGATAAAGAAGCCAAGAGCACAAGCAGAGCCATTCGAATTGGAAGGGGGTGAGCTGGTCACCCTATTTACAGAAGAACCCACTACACAGAACAAGAAGGAGACTGACAACCGCAGCAACAGTGTCAATGTCTGTGGAGCTCTAGGAGAAACCTTTGCCTGTCTCCCCTTAGCCGAGGATCCAGGTCGCGAATGGAGCATAAAAAATGTGGGAATTATCCCAAGACCTTACTAGAAATGGGTTCCTTGCATAAGCGTATAAGAGAGGGGTGGTCTCACCCACTTTCTTTCTATCCCTTTTACTTCTTGTTTTTAAATTAATGCTTACATTTTCTTCTTGCTAAAGAACCTTATGCTTTTCGTAAAAGTAATAGTAATGATCAAATAATAGACTTTTATTTCATTATGGTTGTCTTGTCGTCTTTGGGAAATAGTGACTACTTTCTACGCAAGGGGCATGGTTTATCTTATGGAATGATCCACCTTGAAGGGATGATAGCATGAGTTAACCACTCGCCAAATGATCAACTTTCCAGAGAGAGAATAAGGATGAGTGAGGATACTACCCAAAGGCGACACTTGCAAGACTCTGAGGCTAAGCGATGTGTGGCCAGTTTATCAAAATGAAGAGGAGCCATCTTTCATTCCCCTACATATAAAGAATAAATAACTAAATAAATAAACAAATGTGCTCATATTTCTTTTGCTTAACCCCTAGTGCCTCGCGGAAAGCGAAAATTTTCTTTGTTAACCCTGATCCAAGACTGTCCTCCCCACACTGGGGCAGACAATAGTTGAGAACTCTAGGAGTGGTGTCCACCTCTGTCATGCTAGGATAGTGTTGAAAGCTCTATAGATCAAGCAATCTAATTCAAAATGAAGAGAGACCCTCATTTCATTTCCCATACAGTCAAAAGTAGCCCATTGCCAAACCCGTTGAGCCACTTATCCTTTCTTAACAAAATCCCAACCTAGGGATCACCACCCACACTGGGTATGTTGAACTACCAAGGGAAAAGGTTTAAAGAATTGTTTCGTTTCATAAAAGAAAAGAAAAGAAATAGAAAGAAAAAGCAAAAGAAAGGAGTTGCCAAGGGGCAAGGGGCCAAAAAAAAAATGAAAGAAAACCCTGATTCTAAAGAAAGGCTTGAAGAAAATCGTGATTGAATTAACTTCAAAGGCATAGAAAAGAGAGTCATGGAAAGGGTGAAAGAACGAGATCATTGTCATCTTGAGAAACATATGGTCAAAAGTAAGAAGGAAATTTAAAGGTGATCCTAGGTTACAAGGAAACCCAGCAAGTACAATAGGTTTGAGCCTTTACCCTTTCTTGCAAAACCCTGAAACCATGGCCTACATTACAACCCTATTAAAGTCCCCTCTGATTAAAAGCAGATTGCTTGATCTAAATGAGCTAGATACGCTGCCAAAGCTAAAAGAAAAAAAAAAGAGGACGCTAATCCTATTGAAAAACGGTTAAGGACAATTTGGATCTAAACCTTGCTAAAAATAACATTGAATTTGAGCCTACATATCCCGTTGTTTCTAAAACCCCATAACCTAGCCTACATTACGGTCCTAAACAAAGTCTTCTCGGATTGAAATGACTGGCAACTTATCGCTCTGCCAAAGGTCAGGTAAGCTGTTGCTAAAACCCCGAGAGTTGAGAGTCTCAGCCCAATAACCCTATACACTAACCTTAAGATAAAAAGTGGGAGGCGGTCAAGAGGTTGAGAAAGGTTCGAAGTGCTATCATCCAATCAAGATAGGGTTGAGCCAAAGGAGAGACTGAATCCCTGAAGAGGAGGGAGTTACCACTCCCAAGACTACAAGTCTAACAAAACCCTGTGCCATTCCATTAGCATATTTTTAACTTGTACGTATGTTTAGAAAAACAAAAAATAAAAAAAATAAAAATAAATCAGCATAAGCTTTGCACACATGGGATATAACTCCCTAAAGTCACCAACATCAACTCATGGAATAAATATCTAACATCATCATACATCACATGCATTTGATCATATGCCTAGCTGTAAAGATCATGAATGTGTCTGTCTACCCGTGCATCTAAGTGCCATAAACATCCATCCTCATACAAAACTATGTAAAATAAAACTATCTAACATCAATACATCTCAGGAACAAAGGGGCAAAAGAGGATCAAAATCTCTACAAGGGGCATCTCTCATAGGTCAAAATCAATATCATCTGGATCAAAATCCCCGAAACCCGGCATCGGAGGAGAAGGATAACTACTCAAAGCACCACCATCCTGCAGGGAAGATAGAACCAAAATCAGCCGCAAGCAAAAGGAGCTAAATAATAGCAGAGCAATAAGGAGCAAAGAGAGAATAACTTACCCCCCCACCACCCATCTGAGATAACCGAGTCGTCAGGGAAGCTACCTTGGCCTGGTACTGGTCCCGCTACATCTGGTACTGGTCTCTCTGGTCTCTCACAGCAGTAAACTAAGCCTGGGGCACATATCCTCCAGCACGGCGCCACAAGTCAACCACCTCCTGGCCAACAGCGTACCTGCCGACTACTACCTCAAACCGGGTAAAAGCACCAACCGAATGAGCCCCGAAGTGCGCGGCATAATCCGTATCCGGAGGAAGCAAGAACTCGGTACCTGGCTGGCGCTCCTGGTAGGGGATAGGCACTCCTGCCACCAGGGCTCCAAACATATACTCTGGTGGAGCCCCTGCTGATCGAAACTCCTCGTGAAACTGCCACCAATGCCGCTCTCCAAGATACGACTCCCAGGTGACATCATTGAGAAAAGCAGCTCTCGATAAGGACAACGGGACCAGGTACTAGACTGTCTCGTAATGGACTGATCCAATGAAGGGCTGCCAGGTCACATCCCTCGCCTCATTCAGCTCCAGGTTAGCCCGGAGTGTCACGAAGTCAGTAATCTCCGATTGCTGGGCTACCTGGTCACGAGCCCACCTCAAAGCACGAGGATAGAGATCATCATCAACAACTGCAAGGCGACACACCGGCAGGTACTTGTAACTCCACCAGACAAGGAAGGGCCAAAAGCTAGTCATGCTGCCCCAGCGAGAAGAAGTCCAAACCCGCATCGATCGAAGAAAGCAGCCAAAAGAAAAGGACCCCCAGTCCAACTCAGACAAAGCTCCCACATCGGCTACTATACTCACCAAACGACACGGCACGAGTGACTTGTTGTTATTGCAGAAGCAGTTAAAGATGATGTACAACACAAGTCGCCGTCTCATAATGTCTCGCCTGGCAGGCGATGGCTCAGTAGCAAAAGTATGCTCACCCTGAGTAATCCAAGAGACTGGGAATGCAGAACGCTCGGGCTGAGGCAAGTCCAACAGCAAACAAGCCTCGTCCCTGTTGACCGGGTGCAGGGTGATCCGCCAGCCAACAAAGGAGAGTCCTGTAATAATTGCCCAATCTAAAGGAGTGGGGCCTAACTCGAAGCCGATAAAATGGAAGGTCCCAGTCTCCCCGAACCACCTCTTGACAAGTGCCAGTACCAAATGCCGGTTCAGGCGATTAGCCTGTAATCCCATAAAGGCGCCAAACCCTATCTCTGCCAAGAAGGCACAGTATGATGGGGCATCCTACTATATGGTCACAAAAACCTGATGAACAGCCCCTCGGAAAGCTGTATGTACCCGCGGAGGTGGCAAATGCTGTCTGGAGTATACACTAGGATGATAGGCTAGATCCCCGAGTGGTGGGGCATCTGGTATCTGCAGATCTCCTAAGTCGGCGTCTGTCTGCCTATGCTTAGAAGAAGCTCTCCCATAACCGGTCACCTGGTCCCCAAGGCCCGGTACCTCCTCCTCGGCATCAACCTCCTCGGCAAAAGCCTGCTCAACCGGAGGAAAAGGGTCAACAGGTAGTCTACTCCCCTGCCCGCTCTGGCTGGATGAAGATCGTCCGGTAGATCGTCGACTACCTCTGGATCGACTAAAGCCGCCAGCAGAATCGGTCCGGGCCGCCTTCCCCGAGCGGCGTCTCCTCTCAGAACCGTCATCACCTGCGTCTGTCATCCTGAAAAGGTAAGCCAAGGTAAGTGATATCAATATACCATCCATGCAGTTTAAATAACGGTAAAATAAAACAAACAAATAGCGCAAACAAAACAAATAAAGGATTTCGAATAACAAATCAAAAATAAAATTTCCACACTTCTTGATTTTTCCAACTCCAAATCGCATCTCAAGGGGTTCTCTGCTTTTTTTTTTTCTTCTTCAAAAATGATTTTATTTCTAAAATTTAACCAACTCTTTTCTTAATTTATAAAAAATTTCGGCAGAGTCCCGTTTAAAAATGGCCCCTACAATGCCCATGACATCAACACAAAATGCAAAATGTGCACTTTCCAACAATCACATAATAATGGCATCCGTGCACACTTTTCAATTTTTCAAAATTTTCAAAACTCATGTTTTATTTTTCAAATAAATCAACGATTTTCAAACATCTCCCAAAATTTTTCAAAATCACCTCAATTGTTTTCAAAAATATTCCTACATTTTTGCAAATTTCAAACTTCAAAAATTTCATCAATTTCTTGAATTTTTCTAATTTTTTCTAATTTTCTAAATATTTTTCTATTTTTTGAAAAATCAAAAATTCACCGAGTTTTTAGAAAATCACGAAACTTCATACGGTTGTTAAACACATTTTTCTAAGGCACATTGCACAAAAATATAGCCAGAAAACCCAATGGCCAAGTCTGTAAGAACAAATTTTCTATTCTTGCAGAAAACCCTCTTCGCATAATCATGAAAAATCATTCAAATTCAATCAAATAAGCATCAAAATACAAAAACAACATCATCAAAGTGTTCAAAACATATCAAAGCATTAATTTCCACTATTCACATGATTCAAACGAAGTTCTACACATCAAAATCAATAAAATTTGAAAACTCACCTTTTGGAAGTTCTCCCGCGAAATCTTCTCTTCCGACGACTTTTCCGGCGACGTGGACTCCTTCCGGCAATCACCCGTGGTCCCCAAAGAGAGCTCCTTCAATCTCCAAGATGGATTCCTAACAATGTCTCACGAATTTGCAAAAACCCTCCAAAGTGCCGCGGCTGTTTGAACCAGAAATTTTCTGGTTTTAACTTTAAACCTAGCGCCACTAGTAGAGGCGCCAAGCAATTTCTGCCAAAGTCGCCACTACAAGTGGCGCCAGTTATAAATTCTGGTCAGTTTTGCCCTTTTTCCCGCCAAAACTCGTTTTCGAAGGCCTTTTTGGCCCGTTATCCGTTTTCGACCCTCGTTGTCGGAAGATTTCTAGTGCTCGTCCCACCGACTACCTCGCGGTCAACATGGGACTCTTACTCTTATCATTTTTTGTCTTTGACAAGCAAAGACAGAAAAAGAGGGGCAACTGTAAGCACCCCATTTTTGACCGCTCGGCAGTCTACACTCCGTCCAGACTTGTTTTCAAGTCATTGTGGGTATATTCCTGTCGAAACCAATTCTCTAGGTCCAAATTCCGTCTTTCCATCGCTTTGCGGGCCTGTCAAGACCAAATAGAGGTAAAATGACCAAAATGCCCTTAGGGGCATTGTCCTTTCCTTTCCAACCCCACTCTTGAGACAGTTTATTCCTTGAGACGGTTCCACCCCAGGCACGTCTCCTCGGAGACGATAAGTCCCCTTTCCAATCCCACTCTCGAGACAGTTTATTCCTCGAGACGGTTCCAATCCAGGCACATCTCCTCGGAGACGATAAGTCCCCTTTCCAATCCCACTCTCGAGACAGTTTATTCCTCGAGAGGGTTCCAATCCAAGCGCGTCTCTTCGAAGACGGTAAAACCCCTTTCCAATCCCACTCTCGAGACAGTTTATTCCTCGAGACGGTTCCAATCCAGGCACGTCTCTTCAGAGACGGTAAGACCCCTTTCCAACCCCACTCTCAAGACAGTTTATTCCTCGAGACGATTCCACCCCAGGCACGTCTCCTCAGAGACGATAAGTCCCCTTTCCAATCCCACTCTCGAGATAGTTTATTCCTCGAGACGATTCCAATCCAGGCACATCTCCTCGGAGACGATAAGTCCCCTTTCCAATCCCACTCTCGAGACAGTTTATTCCTCGAGACGGTTCCAATCCAGGCGCGTCTCTTCGGAGACGGTGAGACCCCTTTCCAATCCCACTCTCGAGACAGTTTATTCCTCAAGACGGTTCGAATCCAAGCGCGTCTCTTCGGAGACGGTAAGACCCCTTTCCAATCCCACTCTCAAGACAGTTTATTCCTCGAGACGGTTCCAATCCAGGCGCGTCTCTTCGGAGACGATAAGACCCCTTTCCAATCCCTCTCTCGAGACAGTTTATTCCTCGAGACAGTCCGAGTAGCGAAACTACTCACAAAACCGTTAGAGTAGCGAAAATACTCACAAATAGGTCGATATAGGGAATTGGCAACAAATCCCTGTGTCACGACGACTGCCGTTAGAGTGGCGAAAACACTCAAAATTCAGGTCAACACCCGTGTCTGTTAGCTCACTTCGGTGAAATATGACCAGACTGCCCTTAGGACCTTTTCCGAGGCTTTCCGGTTAAGATGACTATTTTGCCCCTAAGCATCTGAATGCCCCGGGAACCACACCGACTCTGGGTATCAAACCGGTAATGTCCCGAGAATACTTTTTATAGTATTCTCAACCTTTTTTTACCTTTCCGGATCATTTCGAGTCAGTTCCGACCAACCCGGTACAAAATGACCGTTTTGCCCCTGGTGGGTTGGTCTCCCTTTTCGACCACAGCGGCTCTGGGTATCAAACCGGTAACCTTCTGAGAATACTTTTTATAGTATTCTCAACCTTCCTTTACCTTTTCGGATCATTCCGAGTCAGTTCCGACAAACCCGGTACAAAATGACCGTTTTGCCCCTGGTGGGCCGGTCTCCTTTTCCGACCACGACGGCTCTGGGAATCAAACCAGGAACCTCCGAAAATATTCTGAATAATGTTTCCAGATCCCAAGTCTTTTTCCGGGACAATCCGAGTTCGCCCCGGCAACTTCCTAGTCCGATTGACCATTTTGCCCCTAAGGGCCTGGTCAACCTTTCCGACACATCTTATCCTCACATTTCAAGTCAAATACCTCCAGGACACTATTTTAAGTGTTCCTGCTCCTTTCTGACCTTCCGGGTCATTCCCAACTCCTTCAAATCATTCCCGGACTTTCCAGAGTCACTCCTAGTGAAGCTAGGCTAAAAATTGCATGGTAGTCACTAGTACAGGTGCCCAAATCTAGTCAAAGATACATTGTTTGCCTACTTATAAAGTTTCCTAAATGGCGCTAAGCCAAGAATTGGCCTAGAGCCACTCCTAGTGGCGCCAAGAGCAATTTTGCCCTGGCGCCACTGCAACAGGCGCCAGGTTTGTCCAACTTCTATAAATACAGAGCCTCATTCAACGTGAAAAGGGTCTGCAAACTTAACCTAAGAATCATATATTTCGATATACAGAGCTCGAGCACCTCCAAAAACCCTAGTTTCCTTAGGTTCTCCAAACCCTAGCCACCCTATACTAAACCCTAGCCTCCTATACACTCATACACACCCCCATACACTCATACACTAGCCTTCAGCCATCCTTTGAAGACTTGAAGAGCTACAATCCAAAACTTGAAGACAACCCTTGAAGGTTGAAGAAGAAGATCAAGACGGAGACCGAAGATTGAAGACAGCATGGCGTGCAAAATAAACAAGACATACGGTAGGTTCCCTATTTAAATTTTTGCACTTCCCCCCTCTCTCTTCTCTCTCCTAACCCACTTGGGTTTTCTCTATTTTAATCCCCCATCTCTTTCCCCCCTTTCTTTGCATGCTTGAAATAAGGGGATTCCCGTCCATGTGTAGGATTGGGCTATTAGAGAGTCAACGTGTCGGGGACTTTCTTCTAGTCTAACCAAAGACCACGTGGGTCCGGCCCCCTTGATTATGTGGTGAAGCCTTAACCTTGTATGTTCACGACCCCAAATTGCATTGTGCATATCATAGTCTTGCATCTTCCAAAAACCGTTTTCAAACTCGTTTTCAAAACCGTTTTCAAACTTGTTTTCAAAATTGCATCAAAATCTCTTTTTCAAAAACTTGTTTTCAAAACCACAATTCTAGGGTGATTCTAGCCTTTCCATGGCTAGGGTTGCTTTAGGAAAGTGTTACATTAAAAGTGACCTTTCATGGTCTATATTTTCAAATCTTATTGTTTTTCAAAAACCGCTTTCTTAAAGTGGTTCTAACCTTCTTATGGTTAGAATTGCTTTCGGAAAGTGAGATGTTTTCATACTTTCCAAAAAACTCTCTTTTCAAAAATCTTTTCCTAAAAATCTCTTCTTCAACATACTTTCCTAAAACTCTCCTCTTCAAAATTGTTTTCAAAAACTCCCTTCCAAAATCTATTTTTCAAAAACTCCCTTTTTCAACCCCTTCCCAAAATCCTCTCCCTAAAATTCACTTTCTAAAAACATTCCCTAAATTCACTTTCCTAAAAACTCTCTTTTCAAAAATCTTCCTTCTAGAAATTCCCCTCTAGGATTTTTCCTCCCAAAATCTATGTTTCTAAAAACACACTTTCCAAAAACTCCTTCTTTCCAAAAATCTTTCCAAAAACTCCTCCCTAGGATTCCCTTCTAGAAAACCTTCATTTCCAAAAACGCGCCTTCTAAAAACTCTTTCCTTAGAGCCCAAGTCAAGCCCTAGAACCCACAATTAGGAAACCCTAATTTTCTTCCCAAAAACATGGTTTTCAAACTTTGCACCAAACCTAGGTTTCTTAAACCTCTTGTTTTTATATCAAAACTATACATGTTTCCAAAACCTCTTTTCTACGTTAAAACTCTACATTCTCCAAAACTAGGGTTTCTAGAATCTCCCTTTCCAAATCCTTGCCAAATCCTATCTTCAAACCAAATCAAATCTCCCCATTTAGGAAACTAGATCCCGTCCTCCGTTTTTGGAAACAAAATCAAACATTTGCTTTTAGAAACCAAATCCAATCCCTTCCTAATCCAAACCTTTCTTAATTCAATTACTTCCTAAACCATAAGTTTCCTAAACTTAAACTTTAAATCTTTCCTTAAATTTCAAAATCTAACTCTTTCCTAATTCAACTCTTTCCTAATCTTTCACTTTCCTGAATCTTAAGTTTTCAAAACTTGAACATAAAAATCTTTCCTAATTCTACCCCCTTTCCAAATCTTAACTTTTCAAACCTAGGTTTTCAAACTCTTCCTAAACTCAAACCTTTCCTAATCTCAAGATTTTCTAAAACTCTAAGACTTTCTAAATCTTAAACTTTCTAAATTTCAAATCTTTCCAAATTCAAAACTTTCTAAATTTGAAACTTTCTCAAGTTAAATCTTTTTAAACCTAAATCTCTCCAAAATTCTAAACTTTTCAAAACTTCAACATTTTTCCATATCTAAGACTTTTCTAAACTCAAAACTTTCCTAAATTCAAACATTTCCTAAACTAAAAACTTTCCTTTTTCAAACCTTTCCCAAAACGAAACTTTCTTATTTTCAAAACTTTCCTATTTCAAAATTTTTCAAAATTCAAAACTTCCATTTTTCAAAACATTCCAAAATTCAAAACTTTCTTAACTTGAAACTTTCCAAATTCTAAACCTTTCTCAAACTAAACTTTTCTTAATTCAAAACATTTCTAAATTCAATATTTTCCTATTTCAAAACCTTTCTTAAAACCAAACATTCTAATTTTCAAAACTTTTCTAAGTCAAAACTTTCCAATTTCCAAACTTTCCTAAATTCTAAACTTTTCTAATTTCAAAACTTTTCAAAAATGAAACTTTCCTAATTCGGAACTTTTCTAAATCGAATTTTTCCTAATTCGAACCTTTCCTAAATCCAATCTTTCTTAAACTCTTGAGTCCTTCCTAAGTCTTACCATTCCTAAGTCTAGGTTTCCTAAACCTCCATCTTTCTAAAACCAAGTCTTTTCAAAATCAATCTTTCCAAAGCAAGTCTCATCTTCTCAATTCCAATTTCCAATCTCCTTTTCTAATCTCAAATCAAATTCAATTTTCAATTCAATCTCTTTTTTCCAATCCAATCTCTCTCTTCAAGTCAATCTCTTTTCAATCGGACTTTTGTCCGAACTACGACTGACCTGATTCCCCCAAAGGGATACGTAGGCAACCTTTATAGGTGCGGTCACAATACTTTTCAAACTTTCAATTCCACCCTCATGGGTGCGGTTTCCAAAATCTTTTCAAATCTCAAATTCCAATCTACTTTCAAACTTTTAATTTCAAAATTTTTATTTTCAAATTTCTACTTTCAATTTTCAAACTTTCCAATTTCAATTCCATCTCTTCAAATCTATTTTCAAATCAAATCAATCTTTTTCCAAATCTACTTTTTCAATTCTCTTTTCTTACACGTGCATATCATGCATCATATTAGTTTCGTTTTATAAACATTGTTTTTCAAAGTGGATAGGATTGGCCAATAATTAGTTGAAGACTCTCATAGGTGAATCTAGGGTAGATTGACATGTAGGTACCGAAAGGGCGGGGTAGGGTGATAGCTTAGTGCATCTTCTCTACACGTAATCAACCTCCGAACCTAGGATCACTGATTTCAAAGACCAAAAAGGAGTTATTTTTCAAAAAAGGGCTAAATGTTTTCCAAAGGTTGCCAAACAACCCGTTTTCCTAAAAAAAAACCCTCTCTTGAGGAGATATTTTCAAATCGTTTTCCAAAACCCTAAGTGTAGTTTTCGGATTATGCTTAGTTTTTAGGTGACCTAACTCACCTTAATCAAGTTAGGTGACGACTCCGAATCTTTTTCAAAAACCCTTTATTCAAACCTGTTTTCAATTCAAACCTAGTCGCACTCATTCTTCTAGGAGGGTGAGTTCTAACGAGAGAGTACAGCATTTTTTCCGCTTGGGTGAGTATTCCTCGAGTGCGAAAAATCTGGACGCGACAACGGGCGTCACAATTGAAGTACAATTCTGGGAGTACCGTAGTCAATCTCCTCGAGGACCAAACCAAATATAGGTTACCAACACTTAGAGAACACTATGCTAACTTGAATTAAATTACAACTACGTAAAATAGATCAAAAATCATTTGATGTTGAGAGTTGATTAAGCTAACTAATCTAAAATATTCAAAACTAGGTTTCAATACAAGAGAAAGGGTTTTGAACTCAATTGGTTCAACTAGCCAAGTCTCTACAAGGCTTCAATAGTGGAATTTATAACTCAAACCAAAGATCTTTTCATGAACCTTTGATTTGGAGGACTTAGACCATAAAAATGTGAATTCATTAGCAATTGAGTATAGAATACTATTCAATTTGAGAGTTATAGAATTATACCATTGATTTGTGTAATTCCTATACCAACCCTAAGATTGTGCATAGAAATTATCAAATATAGTCATGAATATGGGTTTTCTTGTAGATCTAGACTTTAATTGTTAAGAATTAGAGTAATTCGAAGATGAATCATTGAAAACCAATTATACGTACCTCTACAAAGACTTTAAGATCCTTGGCTAATCTTCACAATTGCATCCAGGAGTTGATTTAGCTACTCACTTTCATTGTAAATACAAGAGTAATTGAAGAAGTAATAAAGAATTGAAGACAACTTGTATTGAAATCTCTATTCCAAAGCATAAACCATGAGTTTCTCTCTACAATACTCTCTATATAGCTACTTATAAGTATAAAATCATAGAAAAATGAAAAGTTAGATCTCCAATTGGGTAAAAACTACTATATATGGTTGAGAATAAAATGGAGTTATATAAAGCGTTCGAACACCTAGCTAACGGCTAACGAACAAAAAAAACTCCTTTTCAGCATCTCCACTTTGCTATTGAAACTGATTTGAATGGTGAAAAGAGTTCTCAGTATCTCCCCTAATGTTAGAATGGTTGTTCAAACTGCTTGAGCTAGCATTCGAATGCCCATTCGCATGCTTTGAACTCCTATTCGAACTCTCTTTTGCAGATTTGCCCCCTCTTTGATCCTTTTAAGCTCGATTACAGCACAAAGTGTATTAAGAGGAATTAGGGACCACATAAAACTAATAACGCAAAATTAAACCTGTACTAAGACTAACAAACCACTACATAGGGTATTATGATTAAACTTTTGGAGTGACAACTTAGTGATCAGAATGGCCACATCCACACAGAATGTAGCAAAATCGTGCCCTGTTTTTGAGTACCTCACCGATATGAATGCAAAACACATAATCACCAACACATATTAAAAAACATGATACAAAACATAATATTCTTCCTCTCTTAGCATCTTTTAACACCATTCATGGATTCCTATTTCTTACTAAATCACCTGGAATGTTTTCCCATAAAACAAGATGAGCTGTGAAGCCTAGTAGAAAATTAATCCATACCGAACGCAATAAAAATATGTATGATGCATGGATTTTAGAACAGTTCTACAATGCATGAAGCAGTAGGCAAAATCATTATATGCTTAAATAAATCAATGGTTTGAATAATATGAGATGCATGAGTTTTAATAATAACTGGAGATTTACATTTCTTGAAAACACATCTAATTTCATTATGATCTAGTAATGCCACCCTTACTCCAACAATAACCCTATGCTTCTCTTCCTTCACTCCCGAAAGTTCCTGACCATCCTTCCTACATGCCCAAAAGTAGAAAACAATATCAAGTACAGATGGTTGAAACCAAAGTGCGAATCATATGACAAGAGCCCCTGGTAGATCATCCCCCCCCCCCCCCCCCCCCTTCTTATTTCATCTCACATATACCATGCTTGGGTGATTAGGTCGTTCCGATTAATTTTCGTAAACCATTTATTCTTCCCTAATGAATATCCTCAATTTTCAAAGTATTATGTAGTCTTTGAATTCAACGTATCAAATGTTAAAGAATCAACTAGTTCAATAGTTATGCATGTGATTGGTTAAATCATGATATGCTAATGCTAGAGAATAACACAATCAATGTCTCAGATTTTCAAAATAGGCCCATATAAAAGAATTTCTAATCATATGCCATATATAAAAGTTTTGAGAGCAATCCACCAACTTGACATGAGTTTCATAAAATTATTGAACAAATTACTAGTGACTCTAACAGATAAATCACGTACCTAAAAATAAGTGTGCATTGTCGGCGGAAAAACTTCGGGTTGACGTAATTAAAGGAGCTACAATAAATATCTAAAAATAGGATAGCTTTTAGTACAAGTTTCGACAAAATTGCTAGAAGTGTAGGTTGAGTCACTACTATAGTTAAAATCCCATCAAAGTTCACTAAGTGCGCTCAAGGTTTCTTTTTCTTTTTTTTTGGTAATCCAGGTCCTCCTGGAGAATAGTTCTGTTTTTGGCCATTCAGACCCCGAAAACAAGCCTTTTGTGAAATCTGTTCATGAGGAGTTGTAGAAATTTTTGACACGGTCATTTTGATATCTCGTGGGCCTAAAACGGATTTGTAACGAGTGAGTTATGGTCATTTTACCGTGACATTACAAATCTGTCCGAAAATTCTGTTTTGAAAGAAAATTGATGTGCAATTTTTTATTTATGCTTTTCTAAGGATAGTGCAGCCCTAGGCCACTACCCATACAACAAGCCACACAAGATTTGTAAAAGTAAAGAGTTTACATGAGCCAAGCTTTACATTAAATCAAAGTAAAGTATTTTTAAGCATATACTTTGAAGACTAGATGTATACTTTGAAGAACGCTTTCAAGGAAAACTTTTTGAATCAAGATAGGCGTAAAAGTGATTACCTTGAAGATAGATCTTGGAAAAAGATTGAAGGAATTGAAAGATGACTTGCTTAGACTTGATTGTTCTTCCAAGAGCTTGAAAGAGTTTGAAAAGGTTTGTAAGACAAATGAGTAAATGTATGAAAAGTAGAAGCGGAGTTTTGGTCTTCAAGAGAGACACATATAGATCATATGATGAAAAATGACCACTTAGCAAGAGTTGGATGGATCTTGCAAAAGTAATTAAGGTTTGATTAGAGTAGGACAAATGGCATGAATCCAAGGGTTGAAGAAAATAGATTTTTGTAGACACTTTGGAAATGATGACAAGTGTCATTAAAGATAAGTATGCTTGCAAGATTGTAGGAGAAAAGGACAAGTGTCCTATATTTTTCTATCTTATATTTTTTGTAGTATAGCACAAAACTCCCCCATAGATTCTAAGAATTGCATAACTTACCCTTACTTAACATTTTATACTATGGGTCAACCCCCATAGGGCCCACGGCCTAAAATTACAAATATAGACACAATATGAGTACATTTTACTATTCAAGTTTAACAGGTGTTACAGTCTAACCCCCTAACAAAAAGTTTTGATCTCGAAACTTGTAGAACACTCACACAAATGATTTCGGGTATTTACTATGTGTTTCTGCTTCTGATTCCTGTGTTGCTTCTTTTACCCCATGATGTTGCCACAAAACCTTGACTAAACGTATCACCTTGGTTTGATGAACTTGCTCTCTTGTATCCAAGATTTGTAATGGTTTCTCCTCATAGGTTACGTCATCATGTATTTGAATATCTTGCCATTGAATGACATACGTTGGGTCTGGGATGTACTGTCGAAGCATTAAAACATGGAATACATTATGTGCTTGAGTTAGCTGTGATGGTAGGTCTAATTGATATGCAACTTCTCCTACACAATGTGTAATCTTGAACGGACCCACATATTGTGGTGCTAACTTCCCCTTCTTGCCAAATCTGCTTACACCTTTTCGTGGATTCACTTATAGAAATACCCAATCTCCTTTATTGAACTCCAGTGGTTGTTGACAACGATCTGCATAACTTTTTTGCCGGCTCTGTTCCGTTCTTAGGTGTTCTCTAATTATCTTGATTTTGTCTGTCGTTTCTTGCACAAGATCGGGTTCATAAAATCAACTTTCTCCCACTTCTAACCAACAATTTGGTGATGTACATGGTCTTCTATACAGTGCTTCTTACGATGCCATACCAATTCTCGCTTGGTAACTATTATTATGAGAAAATTCTAACAAGGGCAAATGTTCGTCCTCCCTGGAAGTCTAAAACATACGCTCTTAACATGTCTTCCAAGATCTATATTACCCTCCTAGATTGTCGATCTGTTTGGGGGTGATAGGCGGTACTAAGATTAAGTTGTGTTCCTAAAGCTTTCTGTAGGCCTTGCCAAAAATGTGAGATAAAATTAAGGTCCTTATCAGATATGATAGTTATTCGAACTCTATGCAAACGTACAATTTCTTTGATATAAAGCTTTGCTTAGCATGCTTGATGAATCCGTCATCTTCGCTGGGATGAAATGTGCTGATTTTGTAAGTTAATCCACTAATACCCAAATACAATCATGGCCCTGTGGAGTTCGGTGTAATCTGGACACAAAATCCATTGTGATACATTCCCATTTCCATTCCACTATCGGCTATGGTTGTTACAATCCCCCTAGACACTGGTGTTTCGATTTCACTTTTTGACATATCAAACACTTGGTTACGAACTTTGCCACATCCTTTTTCATGCCTTTCCAATAATATTGTCACTTTAGACCATGATACATCTTGGTACTTCCTGGGTGAATAGAGAATTTGGATCGATGTGCCTCTGTTAATACTTCCTTTTATAATCTTGCATTGTTTGGTAAAACTAATGTCCCTTGTATCGTAAGCTTTGGTCTACATGCATAGTCCATCCCCAATTATTTTTCTCCTCATTCCAGTAAAGCCTTTGCTGCCAAGACGTTCATATTTTCTCCCTGCGCTTCTTTTACTTAATGTATTAGACTTGGTTGCACGATAATATTGAGCAGGTAAGCTTTTGAGTTTTGAACCCTTACTCAAAGGTCAAATTCTTCCAATGCTTCAAACATCTTCCACTGGTTCGTTACTATATAACTCACACTCACTTGATTCTTCCTACTAAGGCGTTGGCTACTACATTAGCCTTCCCCGGATGATATTGCAATACAAAATCATAATCTTCCATGTACTCGACCCATCCCCTTTGCCATAAATTCATATATTTCTGGGTTAATATATACTTTAAACTCTTGTGGTCGGTGAAAATCTCAAATTTCTCCCCGTATAAATAGCATCGCCAAATTTTTAGTGCAAAGATCACTGCAGCCAACTCCACGTCATGCGTCGAGTAGTTCACTTCATGCTTCTTCAGTTGCCTTAAGCCACACACAAAAACTTTGCCTCCTTGCATTAATACACATCATAACCCCCTATGGGACACGTCAATAAAAGCACTATATTATTTCCACTGGTTAGTATTGTAAGTACTGAAGCGGTTGTCAACTTCTTTTTCAATTCTTGAAAAGCTTGTTCACATTCATCGATCCACATGAACTTTACTCCCTTCTGGGTCAATCAAGTCATCGGTGCCACGATCTTCAAAATCCTTCAACAAAACGACGATAATATCTTGCTAATTTTAAAACTTTAAATTTCAGTTATGGGCTTTGGTCTCTCTCAATTCAGTACTACTTCAATCCTTGAAGGATCCACTAATATCCCCTCTGTTGACACCACATACCCTAAGAACTTCACCTCTCGCATCCAAAATTCACATTTGCTTCGCTTAGCGTACAATTGTTGATCCCGCTATCTTTGTAGTGTGATTCTCAAGTGTTGTTCGTATTCCTCCTTTGTCTTTGAGTAGATGAAAAAATCATCAATGAAGACAATCATGAATTGATCCAACTACTCCCGAAACACACGATTCATAAGATCCATAAATGTTGCTGGGGCATTGGTCAATCCAAAAGGCATCACTGTAAAATTGTAATGACCATAGTGTGTATGAAATGCTGTCTTGGGTACATCCATCTCATTGATCTTCAGTTAGTGATAACCAGATCGTAGATTGATCTTTGAGAAATAAGTTGCTCCCTTCAGTTGATCGAACAGATCATCGATTCGTGGCAGTGAGTATTTTTTTCTAGATTGTGACCTTGCTTAGCTGCCGAGAGTCAACATAGAGTGAAAGCATTCCATCTTTCTTCCTAACGAATAACACCGGTGCTCCCCATGGCGATACACTTGGCCAAATAAATCCTTTGTTTAGTAACTCTTCCAATTGAACTCTTAACTCCTTCAACTCCACGGGTGGCATCCTTTGGTATTGGTGCCATTCCTGGCAGCAACTCGATAGCAAATTCAATCTCTCGATTTGGCGGCAATCCTAGCAAGTCTTCTGGAAATACATCTAGAAATTAATCCACGATCGGAGTTTATTCTACAACCGTTACCTATTCCTTTTCCTCAGCAACATAACTCAAAAAAGTTGAGATGACCGTCCTCAGTTGATCGTTGGGCTTTGTTTTTCTGTAGAGAATACAAAGGTGATCCTCTGTTTCCTACGTAATGAACTAACATACCACTAGCATACCATATGGTTACCCACTTAGTGTAGCAATCCATCACTACATAATGGGCGGCTAACCAATCCACCCCCAGAATAATATCGAACTGCTGCATACTCAACACTACGAGGTCAACCTCAAATTCTTAGTATGAGATTCTTATGGGACAACCTTTACAAATCTAATTTGTTCCCACTCTCCCGCTTATTAGTGAGTTAATGTGCATGGTAGTGTTCATAGGCATAGGGGTAATTCTAGACTTCGCACGAACTCAGAGGATATAAATGAATGTGGCCCCTGAATCAAATAAAGTTCTAGCCCAAGAGTTGTAAACTAAGAGGGCACTTTCTATCACCGCGTTCGAGGGTTCTCCTCCCTCCTTAGTTAGTAAAGCAAATACTCTGGGTGGCACACAGTTGTTTCTTTGGTTCATCGGCCCTCTTGGTGCAACAACTGCACGAAGCTGATTCTAAATCTACAGAGGCTGGTATAGCCTTGGTTACAGTTGCAGTTGCAGTTGCATTTGTGCCACCAATGGTCGGGGTTGGTACTGCACTGGATTTGGTACCGGTGCTATATAAGGTCTTGGCTGTGGCGTTATTGGATAACCTCGAATGGATCTTACTTGTTGAGGCGGTCGATTGCCTATTTTAGGCCAATTTTGTACTTACGCTCATGTAGCATAAGGACAATCCTTTTTTATGTGTCCTGCCTACCCACAGTTAAAACACTTCCATGTGATACTCCCAAAATCTCCTTGAGACATCACTTTTAGTGGTTAAGGGTAAGGTTGATAACTCCCTGGTCGTTTCCCTTGGCTACTACTTCCTCTTTTGTCGCCTTTCATTGTCTTCCTTTTCCTGATTCCCTCCGGTCCCATATTCTTTGCTGCTCCTCTTGGTCCTACTCGAATCTCATAGCCCTATGTATAACATTAGTGAATGTAAGTGCTAAGAAAGGTTCGCACTTCTCCCTAATTACCAAACGTAAACCTTTCTGAAATCTCTGAGCTTTCTTCATTTTTGTAGACACGAAGTTGGGCGCATAACGGGATAACTCAATGAACTTGGCAACATATTGTACCATCGTCAATCCTCATTGCTGCAACTGGATAAAAGCTTCTACTTTAGCCTCTCGCATTACACTTCTAAAATACTACTCACTGAACACTTCCATGAATTCCTCCCATAACATTCCTCGAACCTCTCTTCCTCCCTTAATTGACTTCCACCAATTATCAGCAGCTCCACGAAAATGATAAGAAGCAAAATTCACTTGAAACTCTATCGGCGTTTCAACAATGTCCAAAGATTTCCTTATTTGGTTTACCCATTCTTCAACTATGTTGGGGTCTTGCTCTCCCCAAAACTCAGGTGGATTCTATTTCCAAAAATCTCATAGATATGTAGACTTTTGGTCTCCTACTGCTACCACGGGCACTAGTAACGGATTTTCTCATACTATTTGATTCTCAAAGTTCAGGGGATCTGAAACTATTAGGTTTGGTGGTAACCTTTCCGTTTGTTGGATAGCCTCACCCATATCGTGAATGACCCTCCAAACTTGAGCCATGTCATCATGTTGTTGGTTCCTAACGTTTATTGACTTCCTCATTAACTTCTAACAATGATGGTGATGCATAAAGATACATAAAAAAAATCATATATGTAGTATAAAGGAAAAGCATGAACAATAAAGGTAACTAAACAAGCCACACATAGATATAAATATATATATATATAAGTCATGTATACAAAGACTACTATTGTAATATATAACAGCTCTAATCCTTGACACCTACCCAAACTAGATGACTAACCAGGTCACAAAAGTCATCGATTGCCACAAATGTACACAAAAATAATCCCTATCGACCAGTCCTTAAGGTTAAAGGGGCAAACAACATTGTCTGATACCCTAGCACAAAACTATATAGGATTTGACTACTAACACTCCCTCAAGGGTAAAAAGGGTGCCTATCTCCAAATGGACTATATCTAGAAGTCATGGTCGAACCCTCTAACCTCTCCTCTCGATCCTCCTCATCTGGACCCTCCTCCAAATCCCCCTTCATCTCATGCTTTGGGACTCCCACTGCCACTAGCACAAGGTCTATTTTTATAACAGGCACTGGGTCCACCTTTGCAACTGGTACAAGCGTGACTGGTATCGGCTCCACTGGCACCAGAATTGGGTCTTGCTCTAGCTTGCCCACCCCAAGGTCAAACTAAAAAATCTCACGATCTATCATCATCTTAGAAATAAACTTTGCATAAGCCTCTTGATCCTCTATGATACACAATATCTCCTGCACCTCTTTCTGAAGCATATGAGCTCGATGATCCACATAGATATCCTGCACCACTCTGCTACTGTAACCCCTTGACCGACAAACAAGCTAGACCATCTCCCTCAGACAACAACGCTCATACTGATCCACTAGTCTAATAGTCTCTCACTCCACATCACCCAAAATATGAGTACGAACATCAAACCATCCATCCCACAAATATGAATCCATAACGTCTGCATATAAAGAAGAATTTTCTAATCACTACTACGTCAACAAATGAAAATAAAGGTTGTACACGCCCTATTGTCCACATATCTAAGGTCACAAGTCAACATATAGCGTCTAGGTGTGCTCCTCTATTCCCATAATCTCATATGAGACCTAAAACCTTGCTCTAATGCCAATCTATCACACCCCGACTCATCCCACTTTGAGAGAATCAGTATGTGAATGGTATATAAAACAACATGAAAATATGATAACATCATACATCATACCCTCACAATACTGAAAGGACTAAAGGGAAAGTCTTACTATAATAAAATACTATCCCATCACAAAACAAATTTGAGTACCTCACCGGTACGAATACAAAACACATAATCACCAACACATATCACAAAACATGATACAAAACATAATATTCTTTCCCTCTTAGCATCTTTTGACATGGTTTATGGATTCCTGGTTCTTACTAAACTACTTGGAATGTTTTCCCATAAAACAAGGTGAGCTGCGAAGCCCAGTAGGAAACTAATGCATACCAAACACAATAAACATATGTATGATATATGGATTTCAGAACAGTTCTACGGTGCATATGGCAGTAGGCAAAATCATTATATGCTTAAATAAATAAATGGTTTGAATAATATGAGATGCATGAGTTTTAATAATAACTGGGGATTTACGTTTCGTAAAAACACATCCAATTTCATTATGATCCAGTAATGCCACCCTTACTCCAACAATAACCCTATGCCTTCCTTCCTTCACTCCCGAAAGTCCCTAGCCTTCCTCCCTACACACCTTGAAGTAGAAAATAATACCAAGTACAAATGGTCAAAACTAGAGTGTGAATTATATGATGAAAGCCCTTGACAGATCATCCCCCTCCTTATTTCATCTCACCCATACCATGCCTAGGTGATTAGGCCATTCCGATCGATTTTCATAAACCATTTATTCTTCCCCAATGAATGTCCTCAATTTATAAAGTATCATGTAGTTTTTGAATTAAACGTCTCAAAAGTTAAACAATCAACTAGTTCAATAGTTATGCATGTGCTTGGTTAAATCATGATATGTTAATGCAAGAGAATAACACAATCAATGTCTCAGATTATCAAAATCAGCCCATACAAGAGGATTTCTAATCATATGCCATATATAAAAGTTTTGAGAGTAATCCATGAACTTGACATGAGTTCACAAAATCATCATATAAATTACTAGCAACTCTAACAGATAAATCACGTACCTGAAAATAAGTGTGCTTTGTCGGTTGAAAAACCTTAGGTTGACGTAATGAAAGGAGTGGCAATAAATATCCAAGAATAGGATAGCTTTTAATACAAATTTCGACAAAGTTGTTAGACGTGTAGGTTGAGTCATGGTTACAGTTAGAATCCCATCGAAGTTCACTAAGTGTGCTCAAGGCTCCTTTTCTTTTTTTTTTTTTTTTTTTTTTAAATCCAAGTCCTCCTGGAAAATAGTTCTATTTTTGGCCATTTAGACCCCCAAAACGAGCCTTTTTGTGAAATCTATAACGTCAAGTTGTAGAACTAGGCCACTACAATTCTGTCTAAAAATTCTGTTTTAAAAGAAAATTAGTGTGCAAGTTTTTTTTTCTGTTTTTCCAAGGGCAGTGTAGCCTTGGGCCACTGCCCATACAACAAGGCACACAAGATTTATAAAAGTAAAGAGTTTATATGAGCCAAGCTTTACATTGAATCAAAGTAAAGTATTTTTAAGCATATACTTTGAAGACTAGATGTATACTTTAAAGAACACTTTCAAGGAAAACTTTTTGAATCAAGATAGGTGTAAAAGTGATTACCTTAAAGATAGATCTTGAAAAAAGCTTGAAGGAATTGAAAGATGATTTGCTTAGACTTGGTTGATCTTCCAAAAGCTTGAAAGAGTTTGAGAGGGATTGTAAGACAAATGAGTAAATGTATGAAAAGTAGAAGAGGATTCTTGGTCTTCAAGAGAGATACAAAATGTGTTTATAGATCATATGATAAAAAGTGACCACTTGGCAAGAATTGGATGAATCTTGCAACAGTAACTAGGATTTGATTAGATTAGGACAGTGGCATGAATCCAAGGGTTGAAGAAAATAGATTTTTGTACACTTTGGAGATGATGACAAGTGTCCTTAAAGATAAGTATGCTTGTAAGATTGTAGGAGAAATGAACAAATGTTTTATATTTTTCTATTTTACATTTTTTGGTAATATAGTACAAAACTCTCCTATAGATTCTAAGAATTGCATAACTTACCCTTACTTAACATTTTATACTATGAGTCCCCCTATAGGGCCCACGGCTTAAAATTACAAATATAGACATAATATGAGTATATTTTATTATTCAAGTTTAACAAGCGTTACACACAAATTGACACGTCATGAGTGGATAGAACCTATGGTTTGTGTTTGAATTCTACGAGGGTATTTATTTTTCAGATTAACAAGTCATAACTTTTTCAATAATCTCATAATCAAATGATAAAGGTACAAAGCTAAAAATATAAAAAATGGAAACTATGTTTAATTTTTTTTTACTGAAATGAATGAAATGTGAGTTAGGTTAGAGAGATTGATACTAAAAATTAAATATCAATGAAACATGCAGGTGCCATCATCAGTCCAGAAACCCAATTGTTGTGCTGTGTCAAGATGAGTCAAGTCAACTGGAAATCAGAATAACGGATAGTCGTATTGGGGTTAGGGATGCATCGTGCATGAAATGGCTTCATATGATAATTCTAGTTCTCCATCTATAAATGTCTAAATTGTTTTTCTTTTTCTTTTCTTTTTCTTTATGATTAATTGAAGCCATGGGCTCTATCTATTTATTCATTCGAACCAACTTTAAGTTCATTTATAGAATGGGATCATGCGAAAAGCATGGTTAATGGTATGCTTCATAATAAGTTAATGTTCATTATTATGTGTTTCATTTGTGATGGCTGATTTGCTTGGGCCACATTGTTAGCATTTTGTTTTATTCTCTTTCCCTTTTGCTGGGCAGTAGGAACTTTGCTTCCCTGAAATTATACTTGACAAACAAAATACTATACCCCAGCCTACCAAGCCAGGATCGGTAATATGACTCTACAGATTATACTTCTGAGACAGTCTAGTGACTAGTCAAGGACTCAAAGATAAACCAAAATTCATGATTGATCAAACTCAAAATAGTTTAATGTAAAATCAATGTGGTCCTATAATTTCTTGAGGGTTAAACACAATTTTAAATATGGGCCATACCAAATGGATGGACCACTTTACCCAAATGGGTTAGCTAGATCAATTCATAGATATGAGCCCAAAAAAATTAACCAGTTGAGAGCGAAAGCATTTTAGAGTGCACGTATGGATACATATTTTTATATTTAAATATATTTATATAGAGACATATTTATTTACATAATTTTTAATTTTTTATGTATCAATTTTTTTAAAAAATATTTAAATTTATAATATTTAAAATAAATAAAAGATACAAAATGATATAATTTTCTAACCACAGCTAAAAGGGGATTATATTATAACAAAGTTATGCCCACGAGGTAATACAATCATCCAGTTCGAGATAGTCAAGTTGGAAATTCCCCAACCCACCACTGACCAGACTCAGTGCTTGCTTGGCCACCGAATGAGCCACCCTATTGCAGTACTCTTTTTTCACTTAATTATAATTTTTTTTTTATATAAAATCTCAATAAGAGATGTATTAAATTGTGTTTTGATACAATAACAATACATAGAACAACCAACTATTAATCAAAACAAGAATTTAAGGATTTGACGATTTGAGTTTGGAGATTTGATAGGGATTCTAATACAATAATAATGCATGTGGCAACTAACTATTAATTCAAACTAAAATTCAAGAATTTGTTAATTTGAGTTTGCGATTTTGATAAGGATTTATCCCTAATTCAGTATATCATAATTCGTCCAGCTGGTTGAAAAGATTAGTTACTTAACGTATGAGTCCCACTATACCATCTGTCAAAATATAAAGAAATTCGTAAATACTAACAAATCGAAGGTAAATTCATAATTCTCTCAGTGGAATTGAAAAAAAATAAAAATTGTGGTTTCCAAATTAAGTAACTGGGTTAGTTGAAAAAATAATTCAGTGACTCAAAGCACCACATGATCTTACTCTTTATCTTATAATGACTGTGGGATTTTATTTTATTTTATTTTTGGTAAGACCAAATACTCACAGACCTACGATTAGTGTGATATGATGGAGTAAGGCGAACTGAAAATATTACTATTTTTTATACTTAATTGCAAAAATTGTTATAAAAAAACTCAATAAAACGTGTGCAAATTTATGTTTTAATATAATAGAAATACACATGACAATTAACTATTGATCAAAATTAGAATTAGAGGGTTGGTGGTTTGAGTTTGAGTATTTGATAAAGTCTGCTCCCAATTCTTCTGTTAGCGTAATTCGTCCACCTCTTTGGAAAGAGGATTAGGTTACTTACATATGGAGTCCCATTATACCATGGGTCAAAATCCCAAGAAATTCAGAAATATTAATAAAACAAAGATAAATTCAAAATTCTTTCTATGGGAAGAATTGAAAATACAATTAAAAATGGGGTTTCCAAATTAAGTAACCCCTCTACTTGGAGAAATTATTCGTTGCTTCGGAAGTATTATGTTACCACGCTGTTTCTCTTACAATGACCATGGATCTCCCCTTTTAGATCAGGTCGAATATCAACCTAGTGTGTAGGGCCTATAGTCAATTTGAGAAAATGAAGCAGAGCCGCGTGATGTTTCAAAAGCGCTAAATAATTACACCTCTACATACAAGAAAATATTAATGTAAAGTAATGTTATGTTATTTTGTTAATATATTATTACAAGTCAATCACATCATATAAAATACATAAATTTTTATTCAATTACCTAAAAGTAAGGAGAGATTTTCTCTAACTATCCTAGCAACTAATAATGTGTCACAATGATTATGATTTGACATATTTATCTGACATGAAGTAATTAATTTGAAATATTAGATTAGCAAAATGACATGTCATCACTTGAATATTTTTTCTCTTCTCTCTTCGTAGAAGCTCTATTTTGTCATAAAGCAAGGAAATTCTCATGGAAGGTCAACAAGCACAATGAGTTCTCAAGATTTGACGAAATCCTTCGAGCGCTTTGGTTCAACTCAAGCTCCTACAACCTTTGGATTGCAATTAGATCAGTCGATCGAATTAGAGTTTAATGGTTGTAGAATGGGTGTAAATTACATAGAATTGTATCCATTTACTAATAAATTAATAAATTTTGTGCTTTTTTTCTCTTTATTTTCTATAATGTAGGACCTAAAATTTGTTTGTATAGTGAGCTCTGACAATTATGCTATGTTTGTTATATGAGATTTGTCAAGATAAAAAATAAAATTGTTTATACATATTAAAGTAGCCAAACCAAAAAAAGATTATTTTGACAAATACACTTACATTTTCTTACCCTAAACAAAAAAACAAAAAAAAAAAAAAAAAACCTTATTTCACTTCAATTGTTTTTTACCTATATTTCTTTTTCTTTTTATTTTTTCTCTGTAAATCCACGATACAAACGAAGCATAACGTGATTAGAAGTTAGCTTGCGTTTTAAGGTAAGATGTACGAGGGTGGGTAGTTCAAGGATAGGTTGATAGGTTCAAGCTTGGAGTAAGGGTCACCATAGATGGGCAAAATGCCTGTGCATTGGCAGCCCTTATAGAGGACGGTACTAGCATTGGTGGACTAATAAATTTTATTGAAAGCAGGTTAATGTAAAAAAAAAAACTATTGAGTTTTGAGTGTTGGAAGGTAAAACATTTTGAAGTTAAGGGAGGAAGAGGCAATACACTATTCCTCTTAGAAATACACAAAAAAAAAAATTATATAATCTAAATAGAATTAAAAAAAACTCTTGGGCCTGGCCCCTTAGTCTACACATATTTCTGCCCTTAAAACATCAGGCTATTTCACACTAGGAAGAGAGTCTTCACACCAGTGCTCCAAGCCAGAAGGGCAAAATCTATATTCTCTTTGAAATTAATCCAGCTGAGATTGATAAAGAGAAGCCTTTGTCCTCATCTACGTGTAACTTTGTTACAGGCTTTGGATAAAACTCAAAAGCCATAGCAATAAAAATAAAAAGATAAAAAGTTGCATCCACATGAATATTGAAGCCGTGCAATTCTAATGAAACTAAAAATGACAAATGTTAAAGTTGTTAATAAGAGCAAACATCTCTTTGGTTATTTTAAAGAATCTTTCTCAGGAGCAAGAAATCTTTAATTTTCTTTTCACCACTTCTATCTTTTCCTTCTCCTTGTCTTTCTTATTTTTATTTTTATTTTTATTTTTATTTTTGGGTTGATTTTTAAGTTCTCCGTTAGGGAGGGGGCCGAGGGTGAGCAAGTAACCCAAATGAAACAAGAGAAAATAAAAATTTTAAACCCCAAGGAGTTGGCCTAGTAGTCAAGACTTGAGTTTAAGAGTTTACTTCTTCTAAAGTCTTAGGCATTATCAACTCTTTAGGGTCATTCCCAAGTCTTTGGTCCGATAATTATTGAGTTTGTGTGGGGCTTAAAGACTGCACATGTTCCGTAATAATTCGAGTTATACACAAACTGACCCAAATACCTGATTAGCAAAAAAAATTAAGGAGGTGGTAATGCTTTCAATTTTTAGTTTGTTCTCATGCTTATTAAGTACGAGATTTTAATTTTTATCTCTCATCACGTTCCCTTGTAGTTGGATTGATCATTCATGCAATGCATGAAGCGTATAGCAAAAACAACAAAAAGGAAAAGAAGAAAACTAAATATGGATAGAGGCATGAGTTGTTAGAACTAACTTTGTTGCTTTCCGAGTTAGACGAAGCATTGATGGCTTATGTGAATAAGCTGATTATCAAGTATGAATGTCATCCGTAGCACCCTACTGTTTTCAAAAATGTCCATTTCATACTCGTTTGTAAGATTTGTTTGGAAAGATTTTCCCGAGTTTAAAACCCTTTGTGAACAACTAGAATCAAGCTTTGAAATGCAGAATGGTCTAGATCATGTGGACCACAATAATCATACCGTCGAAACATGAATTAGTTTCAAAGATGTTCTGGGGTGCCCACAAGAAAAGCTTTGAAAAAGGCATTTTTCTACTTATTATATATATATATATATATATAGGTTAGAAGTGCCTACTAAACTTGGAAAATCATGTGGGACTTTGCTCACAACTTCCCTCGGTAAAGCATAGACACGTGGGCTAAGATTATACGCTGGTGATAGTCTTCCTATCTAGGCGATGTGTAACTTGTCTCGCAATATATATTTGGATATATATCACCTTTAAGGCATTGCAGGGAATCCTGGCATCTGAGGGCCATTGAACATCCTTCTTTATCACCTTCATTCATACATTGAAACCAAAGAAAGCTTAAACTGAACCATGAATAATCTCCGTTCAATGTTTTCTTTATACGAAAGCGATGAGCTGCTGTTTCAGACAACCTCTATTCCCAGCTGCAAAAAACACCGAATCCAGCAAGATCCGTTCATGGGTCATGCTGTACTGGAGAGCAGTAATCTTATCACCAACACCATAGGAAAAAGGGAGCGAAAATCGTCCGCTATTCAAGACGGCGTCAACAATGGGACTACTAATGGTAACGAGCAGAAAAGAATGATGCATAGAGACATCGAACGGAAAAGAAGGCATGAAATGGCTAACCTGGGTGCATCGCTGCGATGTCTACTCCCTCCTGAATATACCAAGGTACCAAGAAATTATATTCTCTCTCTTTTTTATGAGAAAATGCTATTCTTACAAAAAAAAAAAATTAGTATAAAAACTCTACTAAAATAATGTAACAATGACAATTTTGTGATTAAAAATTATTATGGCGGCATTTTGTTTTGAAATAAAAGACTATCGTTCAGACATATCATTCTATATAAATTTTTTTTTATATAGCATTACTCCCGTCAATTTATTTAGTGAAATTTCAGAGGCCACATTATTATTGTTAAAATATATAGTTTTCTTATATGTTAATTCCTCTTTCCTATAGTTTACACTTTAGAAAGGTTCTCTCAATGTAATAAATCGTTTCACAATGCATTATGATAGAGAGAACATGTTTTCTCTCTCTCTCTCTCTCATTCTCCGTTTGTTATATTCTATCATGACATTATATCTGTTCTAATATGGTATTAGCTCCCTTTTGCTCCTATTTTAACAGTTATGCCAAGAAATATGGTCACATATACTTGCGGACCTATAGGTTTTCTATTTTTACCTTTATGGTATTTCAGGGAAAGCGTTCAACATCAGATCACATGCATGAGGCTGGGAATTATATAAAGCACTTGCAGAAGAATATCAAAGAACTGGAAATTAAGAGAGACAATCTAAAGAACAAGACCAAGTCTAGTACTGTAGCTACAGCGAGTGGAAGCTCCAATAATTGCTTGCCCGCTATTGTTGTCAGAGTCAGTCCATGCTGGGGTGGTGTGGAGATTTTGTTCAGTAGTGGCCTTGAAGAGGAATGGTTCCCCCTATCAAAAGTGCTGGGAATACTGGTTGAAGATGGACTTGATGTTGTTAGCTGTGTTTCCACTAAAGTAAATGATAGGCTATTTCACACAATTATATCTCAGGTATTGTCCGCAAAATATCCATAACTAATCTTTAGTCCTAGGGGTGTCCAGCATCTTGACCCATTGACTAATTTCCTCCAGGGATTAGTTAAAACCAGACCATTTAAGCTAGGATTAGGGGTTTCAAAAAAAAATAAAAAATCTAGCGATCTAATCCGAAGAAATTAATCAGATTTTGAGCACAGAATATCTGAATTTATAGCTCATCTACATCTTCCCTGGACTATCCTCAGGTTTTAGGTTTAGGGTTCATTTAAGTTCTGTAGGCTGTTATCTAAGTGCAGGAACAGTTTTTCTACATGTCATGGATTAATTTTTGCAGGTAAGTGATCGGGTCTACGTTGATCTATTTGTGCTGCAACAGAAACTGTCTGGAGTGATTAATGGCGAGCTCAATCTCAAGGGATAGAAATTATTCGGTACTTCTGCAGCAGCGTCACGTGTTCTTATTTGTACGCTCTTATAAGGATAGCTTTCCTTTTATGCTAGGTGTAGCATTTGAGTCCACCTACTGCACCATAGGAGTGATGAAGCAAAAATGTTATAGTACTCCCGGAGCACTGAATAAATTTTTCAACTAAAGTAACAACATGGCTGTCTTAGCAGCTGTTAGCATCTGAGACTTTGCTTTGACCACTGAATTATGTATTTTATTTAAATGAACCCAAGCTTGCAATGTTTGAAAACCTCTTTTGTTGATATTTCAAGAGAATGTATCCAAAAAAAAAAAGTTGTGTTT
Organism: Euryodendron excelsum; assembly: GCA_033060915.1. NCBI lineage: Eukaryota > Viridiplantae > Streptophyta > Magnoliopsida > Ericales > Pentaphylacaceae > Euryodendron > Euryodendron excelsum. The sequence continues at coordinate 18,624,681 of CM065398.1, forward strand.
GAGGCTTTGGGGTGTTTGTTCGTAACTTATTTAGTAGTTTATGACTTATATTTTTTTTTTTAAATGTGTTTGGGTGAGTAACTTAAAAAAATAAGTTATATTTAATTATGTTTATCAAAAAAAGCTATTTTTAAATGTGATTTTTTCAAAGTAGCTTATAACTTATAAGTTTTCATGTTAAACACCCCCTTTGAGTTTCTCCAAATTTATGGAAGCATGTACATTTGGTACTTCACAATCTCAACTCTAGAATTAAAAAACAAAATATCTTCACTAGTGGGTAGAATTTTTAAAAAACAAACTAAATATTTTGATAAAGAAAATAATTACTACAAATGTAACTCATAGTTACCACATATGAAAATCGTAGTTATTATAAATAAGGCCAATTATAGTGATATTGAAAACCAAGACAATTCACCCCACTTTTTAAAAATTACACTGGCTTCCTTTATTAGAGTTTGTCGATAAATTGGGATAGAGTTCAATACAAGATTACTGTTATACCCTCACTTGAGCAATTATTTTGGTAAAACAAGAGAAAAAAAAAAAAAAACAAAGTTGGTTAAAATCAATTACTCTTTCTTCTCCAAGGCCTCACCATCGACCACCACCCACCTTCCTTTCCTGCATAGCCGATGTCTCCATCACCATCGCCTCACGTACCATAGCCGGGGCCGCAGACCCCTCCCCCTTCTCTCTCTCTCTCTCTCTCTCTCTCTCTAAAAAACACTACCCACAAAAACCAATGCCCTCACTCCATCGTCCCTACCTGTGGCCACCCACAGTTACACTAAAGTAAACAAAAGGCTATTTTACACAATTAAATCTGAGGTACTGTCACCAAAAAAATCGATAATTAATCTTTAGTCTGAGAGTTAGGTTTTCCTTTTTTTTTTTTTTTTCTTTTTAGTTATGCGGTCTGGGATGACTGAACCAAATTACATACACCTTGCTAACCCCTCCCTGGTCTAATTAGAGGTAGGTCGTTCATGATAGGACTAGAGGTTTAACAAAAAATATATTTTTCGCAGCCTGATTCTAAGAAAGTAGCTAAGTTTCAAACTCAAAATATTCATATTAACAGCCCATCCCTATTGCTAGTGGACTACACTTGGGGTTCTACGTTTACAGCCTATTTGAAACTTGGAGGAGTGAAGAAAATTTTAAAAATTTTCTCTTCTCTTGTTTGATTCTAGGAGAGAAAGGAATTGGAAGGAAAAAAAGGAGGGAAACACACACACACACACCCACTCTCTCTCTCTCTCTCTCTCTCTCTCTCTCTCATTTTTTTACAAATCAAACAGGAAAGAAAAATAATTTTTCTTCGTTTCCTCTTTCCCTTCCCTTCCTCATGTTCCAATAGGCTTTTAGTGTTTTATTTAAGTTATGAAGTTGTTACCACTGACTGGTTAGCTTAGTAGATAAGAACTCAAATTTTCTCGCTTAATACTTAGATTCGAGTCTTCGTATTCGTTTAGTAGCGACTAAACATATTCTTTGACGCTTAGAGCATGCAGTGAAACCTAAACTTCGGCTCTAATATAAATGTGGTAGAATCTCCTACAAAAAATTTTGTAATGCTAAAGAGCAATGTTCATCAACAAATACATGAAGTAACTTCTCTGCATACCCATTTTCAAAATAATAATAATAAAAAAACTATGAAGAAGTTATTTAAACGAGATAACAACTTCTTTCACATATCGATAAAAAGTAGCAAGTTAAAATTTTTTATTTTATTATTTTTTTATAATAACTTTTTAATAAATTTATATTCTAAACACACCATCAAAATAGTGTAACAGTACGGAGAAAGAAAATCTTAAAAATCCACCGCAAGGTAGTGTAACAGTATCGAGAAAGAAAATCTGAAGATGGCAATAGATGCTAGCTGCAGTTGCTTTTTCGGTCACCATCGACCATCGTGATGTAAAGCTTCCACGGTCCACTTGCTTTTCCATAGTAATGGGCAATAGTATGCCCATGTACACCAAATGCTCAGTCAATCAATCGTCGGTAGGGTGTTTCCACGTAGTATCAATACTTTTGATAATAACTTATACCTTATAGTTTATAAATTTTAAGTAATTGTTCAAACAGCCCTTTAATATAAAAAGTAGTATAAAATTTCCAAAACACAACCTTCTTATTTTTTGAAACTATATTTTATACATTTTTAACAGTAAAACATAGAAATGGACATTAATGCCCCCTCCCAATAGACACACGGTGGACCACTTTTCCCTCCTTAGAGCAGCATGTAACATTGTAACTACAAGAATGATCATTATTAGTTATTATTTATATAATTCATAAAATTTATCTTGTTTGAGCGTACAATGATACTATACGAACTTGAGAATTAATCGACTTAAGGTCCAGATAGTTTGTATAAACAAAAAAGAAAAAGGTATAAAAGAAAGAAAGCAACAACATATAAAAAATATTTGAAGCAAAAGCATAATATTGTTTCAGCCTATGTAGCTTCATTCTGTAGTAGTTTTCTTTTCTGATTTTAGTGTGCATAAAAAAGCTTTAAACTTTCTTGTCATCGTTTAAGAATTTTTTCTAAACTCATTCAAATTTTCTCATTACACTTTGTTATCATAATCGTCTATTTAGTTCTAATTGATCTTTTATTAGAAAATGCGTACGTAAGATTATATTTAGATATATTCCTTATTATTTGGATTGTCTAATACTTATAGCTTACATGTGTGATTTGTTCCAATTGAAAATGGAGTTTAGTGTTTAAAACCCAGTTTAATAATGTGTGACTACTTGTTTAAAACCCAGTTTAATAATGTGTGACTACTTGTTTAAAACCCAGTTTATATGTGAGTTTATAGCTTTATTTACTAATGTGTAACTGCTTAAATTTTGTTTATATGTAATGATATTTATTTGAAAGTAGATAAATTAAATTCATTATCAGATACTCAATATACTTAGCAAAAAGTGGTTTTCAATTTGTAATTTTCATCTTAACAGAGAAATTGATCTTGAAATTTTCAAGTTATAAAGGAATTGTTTCAAAATATTCCAACACTAAAAGTTGAATAGTCAAAATTTTAAGTATTTAATTTTATCAAAAAAATATGCCTAAATACTGTTCATCATTATGACTTTCATAGTTAAAAGCATTTTATAATTTTGACATATGTTTTGCAAATAACTTGAGTCGCCAAAAAAAATTAATAATTAAATTCAACATAGAGAGACCCTTTTGTATACGTGAAATAGATACAAAGAAAATTCTAAAATTGAAGATATTCTATGTCAAAATCATGTTAGTCATTTTTTTTTTTTTTTGTTTAAATTTCCATGCATAGGTTCACTGGTTAATGGTTATACACAATAGTTACATTTTATGTACAAAATAAATGACTTTGAGAATCATATGTGAGTATATAATGAAGAGATTGAGAAGAAAAAAAAATTATATATATACACAAAGAAAATATTGTTTTTATAAAAAATTTGTACATACATTCTTACAAAAATAATGTGTAGTGACAATTTTATAATTAAAAATTATTATAATGAATATTTTATTTCAAAGTAAAAAAATACATATTATTTTATGTAAAAATTTTATTTATATACTATTTACCAGTGCATTAAAAAAATGAAAAGATATTAAGAGTGAAGGATCATTGATCTTTCTCTTGTCCTTCTTTTTATTTATTTAAATTTTTTTTTACGGCCCCGTTGTGGCTTTCCTTTGTCACATGGGTTTTTAATATTTTATTCTTACCCTATCTTAGTTTTCTCTCTCTATTTTTTTATTCTTTTAATGGCCTAAGTCTTTAGAACTTCATAGACACGCGGCAACCACAGTAGTGTGATGGTGGAAAAGCTGCCGCGCGATGATGAAAAGATAACTGAAAAAGTAACTGCAGCTAGCATTCTTTTAGAGCAGAAATGATAGACAAGAGACAAGAGACATTATTAATTGATGTTTAGAGAACTAATAATATAATCACATGCACAAAACTTTTAAAAAAATTATAGTCGCAATATATTACATATTCTAATCATAATTTTTTTGTTTTTATCTCAATCATTGAGGGATGCAAAGGGCAAAACTTTTTGAGGTGGCATGGCACCACAATTTGAAGAAGATCCCGCTCTTTGCTTGATTGATTGGTAGCATATGCTCATTCCAATAAATTAGGAACGTGTTCCACTTTTTTAGTATTTCTGATCTTCGATTCTTATGATAATTTTGCTTACAAGTGTCCGTTCAAGGGGCATTTAAGGTGTGAACATGGATATAAAAAAATGAAAAAGAAACCGGACTTGATAGATTGATCCTTTGTACTTTTCAGAAGAGACTGGGTGGGAGTGGACTCCACCTTCCACCAGGAAACCTCTGGACTATGGAGAGCACTAGCTAGGTTATCGTTTTTAGGTCCTTCGGAGTTAAAAGGCAAGACACGAAAAAAAAAAAAAAAAAACAAAAACAAAGCAAAACAAGACAAAAGGAGAACTTAAAATCTTTCTGATGAAATTCCAAACATATCACTTGCCACGAGAGGCTTTAGAGGTGCTGAAAGGTATTTTAAAAAAACAAAGCTCTGCATTTGGTCCACTCTTAATTGACCAACTTGTCAACACATTTCTTGCTCGCTCTTAAAGTATGTTAAAGAGTATTTCTATATCTTTTAAGAAGATCTTTTGAATATTTCATCAGTACTCTATTCGGATGGTTCTTGATAGTCTGACTCCACTTTCACTTTCACTTCGTATAGAATTTTTTTAAACATGATAGTTAGGCTTATATAGATTTTTTAAAGTTTCGGCTCTATACTTTTGCAATCTTTCAATTTTTCAAAATAATTTATGAATTCATCTTTCTCATTCATTTCTAAACAGCCCAACATATCTTGTTGGGCCTGGATTTCCTCTTGAGCTCCCATTCATATTAAGCTTGAGTTTGCCTGCAGGTGGAAAGTTTCATTTGATTAGTCTAATTTTGATTTGTCCATCAGATTCAAGTGAAAGAAAGCCTCTTTTATCTCCAAAGCAGACTTCTTGGCCTAAATAATACGTCATAGGGTGGTATTATCATAGTTTTCAAAAACTTTTTTGTTTCTATCAATCTAGATTTGCCAAATGGAATTAGCAAACAGTGTAGTCCAAGACAAATTCTCCTGATTGGAGCTCTTCTTTCTAAGATTTTTTGATATCTACTCAAGAATAGGTTTTTCTCTCTTATTTAGAAGCCACTGATTACTCTTCAAGCTATTCCAAAAGTTTTTGGCCTTATAACATTCTCTAAATAAATGGTTTACACTAGGCCATCAGGCCTATTGCTCACACAAAACTTTTTTATAAGGCCTATTGCTCAAACAAATTTTTTTTTTTTTTTGTTATCTGGTTTCCTTTTCTTTTTCCATTCAGTAATCCCAATTCTTGGGTGAAAAAATCAGGAAAGTTTTATTTTTGAAACTCTAATTCAAACGGTTTGGGATTTTAAAAGTTTATGAAATTCACAAACCATAAAATAAGTTTTGGTAGAACTGTTTTTTATGAAATAATTGAATTACTAACTAATAAAACAGCAAAATTTCTTGATTTCTCCAATTTGTTGAGAAAGAAGTGCTGCATATACACACAAACAGAACCATTTTTTATTTTGGTGATGGAATTGTTGTTTAATCACTTTATATCATGTACAATTACCTACACAATCAATAATATCAACGCATGCCCAGCAGCTGCAAATGTTTTTTTTATTTTAGATGAAAGGTAAGATCGAAAAAGGTGGATTGCATTGATGCCGTCCCACTCCTTCCTCTTTTGTAATTTCTTCCTTTGTTCTTGTTCTGATGCCACCGATTTGGTCAATTAAATTATTAAGGAGATAAGACAGTGAAATCATCATACAAGAAGAAAAGCATACAACAATTAGAAATGTTTGGTTGAATACTTCTCGTGGGAGTAAAACTTCATCATGCTTATGTAATATAATTGATTAATAAATTAGAACCAAATAATCATATAAATCTTAATTATGAAGAAAATTGAGTTTAGAATTTAAAAATTTTCACTAAAATCGATATGATATCTTGACCATTAGAATCTAACACTCTTATGGCTATCTATTATTGAACCGTTGTACCACATTAGCAAGATGCATGGTGCATAAAATAAGTCTATTGTATCACATCAATATAATGCGCGGTGCAACGATTGTAACTAATATTTTCTCCTCACGTGACAATGTTAAAATTTTAAGTTCTTTTATTCAAAATGAAGTGGGAATATATACATATATACACACACACACGTTTTCCATGTGCTATGCATGAAATCTCTTCCATTAAAATGGTAATCATTTGTCAAAAAATATACAAATATGTGAATATTAACTTGTTCTCAAGCATTAGATGATTCCAGTATCCTGAACAAAAAAATTTCTGAATTTGATAAGTTGAATAATGTCTTAAATATATAATCCTAGTATTTTGAGGAGGTTAAATAATTTTTTTGATGAAGAAAGTAATTAAAAAAAAGAGCCAAAAAGAAAGTATCAGTTGAGATAGGATTATTGAAATTCAAATAAATACTAAGTTACTAATTAGTAAAATTATTTTGAAATCGACCAATGACATTGCCACACATTGTTACACTTGAAAAAATTAAGTAAAATTTTTACAATTTCATCTTCCATTCGCTAGTATCATGACTTTAATTATAAAAATGCAAAAATGATAAATAAATAGTTGGATGTTTCAACCTCAAAGTCCTCATAACCAAATCCAATAATATATAGTATAGATTTATTATATTTTTCCTTCTAAAGAAATTAAATGGATTTTGAATAGAAAACTCCATAATTTTGAATTTGAAGAAGAACTTTGTAAAATTATAAAAGCTTTATTTAATGAAATTAAAAATAAAAATTCTAATGAAATTGAAGTGCAGGAAAAGAAAACGAGTTTGATGATTCAACCTAAAAGTATGTATAAGTATGTATTTATTATATTTATCCTTTTAAAAAGAAATTAAAAGAATTTGAATAAAAGATTCTTCAATTTTGAAGTAGAGGAAGAACATTCTAAAATTATAGAGAGGAAGTCAAGGAGACTTAAAACATAATTCTAATGTCATTGAATTTTAGATACTTTACAAACTAACATGAGATTACTTAAGTTTTAGCAAATATTTACTAATTATGAATAAAAGGTAAATTTTTTTATATTTCATGCTTAAATCAATTAGTATAATCACATTTATAATAATATTATATACTTTTAACGATTCAATAATTTTTAAAAATTGACTTTGAGTATTTCAATATTAAAGACTCAATAACTAACTTCTATAATCTTCTATATATATAAGTTGTGTTTACTCTTATATTTTGCCTCTGTTCTACGTGGTGCTCTAAATATTCTTATATTTTTAAAATGTCATGTCACAAGAGTAATTGTTATATAACTATTAATTTGTTTGGTAATTCATAATATTGTAATCCAATACCTACAAAATATTTCATGAAATATAATAGATATGTAGTACTATCCAATCGAGTCTCAATTAGTATTATAATTCAATAAGATTTTTATTTTAAATAGAAAGTCTTATCTATAAGTTTTACACTTTATCTCATGAAATATAATACATAATATGATTTCAGGAACAAAATTTTTATAAATTATTACAATTCATACTATAGTCCAATAAAGTTTTCTACTTGAATACAAAGTCCTAACCACTTACGTTTCTACACATTATCTCATGAAATATAATACGTAATATGATTTTTTTCTATTAATTATAACATTGCAATACGATAGATAAAATATTCATAATATTTTCTCAAATTTAAAATTTTTTAAAAGTAAATAAATAGTCTTAAATATGATGCATATAAAATTTTTTATATATTACAAAAAAAAAAAAGATTACAATAAGAGCATAACTATGTAGGTTTGAAATTACATTATTTTATTTTATAATTATTTACTTTTTAAATTATTTTTTAACAAATATATATATCTTTTTTTTCTTTTATGCACGCATTGTGCAAATACGCCACTAGGATATAATTAAATAGATAGATGCACGCATCATAACAAAAAGCAAGTCCGAAGTATTATGGAGACAAAAGACTTGCGGGAGCCAGACTCTCATGTCTTATCTTGACTCTCATGTGTTATCCTCTGGATCAAGACAAGAGGGTTAACAGTTAGAAGAAAATCAGTTGCGTAATTCCAAAATGAGTGTTATTTCCACAGTTGAATCTATTACTTTATTTTATTTACAATTTTTTACCAACACTAAACAAAATTTTTTGTCGGAGTTGTGAGATTTATTTCCCGTAATCATTTTCTCAGAATTCAACTGATGCCTTAATTTTTGAAAATTTATCCAATAGATAGGAGTGAGCTGCGAAGCGCAATGAAAATATCATGACTTCTAGTTTAAAATGCAGTGCAATAAAACAATACCATGATATGTGTATGTACCCATTTCTTTTTATCTTTACTAGGATCCCGCATGTATGTCCTACCTGGGGCATCATCAAGCTTAGTGGGCTCATCCTTAACACTCCTTCTCTTTAAGTTTAGTGGGGACCCACCCATGATTATTTAACCCATATTAAGTTAATGAATACTGATCCGTAGTAGCCCCGATACCAGCTGATCAGCAGTCACCCATGATATAAACCTAGGGTTCTTTCATTTGTCCGGTTATTCCTCCCTTATTCCTCCTCAATAATGCGACCATACATGAAATGCACTTTTGCAAGGCATGCAATATAATAAAGCAGGATATAACTTTTAGCATTTAAACCAAGCATTTGAATAGAAATGAACATAATCAAATAAGCATGTAACTGAACATTTAATAGAGAAGAAAATAAGCATGTATCTTAGAGAATGCACAATTTTCTACCTGATTAGGCATTCACCCTTACTTTCATTTGTCTCGAAGTTCATGCCAAACCTATAAAGAAATCTATTTTGAAATTAACTAATTTTTCCTATAAATAAGTGAAAATACACGCGTGTGATGCCATGCCTCACTCTCCTTTCCTAGACTCGGTCTAAAATAAAATGAACACAACTTCATAATCTAATATAAAAAATTTTCAAAACTTGTGGGATCAAAAGTAGACATTTCAGAGAGTATTCAAACGAAATTTCACAATTTTAGGACAAGCCTAAGTATTCATTTAGCATTTTTAGATAAATAATAATTTTCATATGAATTTCAGTATAAAAATAGGAAAGAAATAATACAAGTCCTTATACATATTCTTTTCAAAGATTTCTAAATATTGTATAACAAGTACTATAATTTTCTTGAAGATTTTTGAAATCCAAAAATAATTTTTCAGAATATTTGTAAGGAAAAATATATTGCTAATAATCATGATAATTTTCTGCATCCAAACAGCGCCTTCGTATAGTTGTAAGATATGAGAAGCGGGGATATTTCCCCTTCTGCTCCCCTGTTTTACGACCAAGAACCTCCGACTTTCATATCACAATAACTTTCTCTATTCTTCATCAAATCATATGAATCTTATGTTCATTTTATAGGTCTCGAGAAGCCCAACACACTGGTGTCCTCGGAATTGAGGTTTAAATCTGTTTTGACACTCAAAACAAGGTCTGATTGTGACTGCCGAAAACTGGTAATGCACCAGTTTCATAATCCAACTTTCAGCCATGTTTTCTCTCTTGACTCAGCATGGTTTTCCACAAATTTTATATCGAAACCAAACGTTTTGACAAGACTGATCTACCTATGGTCTCCAAGGTGAGTTTCATGAAGGTTTGGGGCTTCCAAAAACCTCTGCATGAGACTGTTGCTGGGAAATTCGCAGCAGGTTCTCGGGTTTACTTCAAACCCGATTGGCTTTGTCAATTCTTAACCAAATGGACCAAAGTTTGGGTCTATTTCAATTAAATTTTCGAGCTCTTTGAAAATATGACCTCTGAATTAAAGTCTGATTTCCTTTGATTACTCTAAATGGGCTCTGAAAATTTCTGCGTCTTACCAAATTTTACACAGTGAACTAGAACTTGGAGATTCCCTCCCTATCTGCAAGTACCCACTGTTCTTAATGTTATAAAGCTTATAATCAACACAAAACTAACCAAATCAACATGCAATGCATTCAAGTCAACCCTTATCAATTATTTTCTACATGCAACCGATCAAACTAAAGTTTAGAGGAAGGAGTTTAATAATCTACAATGTAGTAATCTAGATCCTTCAAGACTCGATAAATATCTTATAAACTTTATGAAATTTACCCCTAACCCTCTGAATCAAGCATTCATGGCAGATTGGTCATTTCCCCAAACTTTCCTTCCATGTTGTCTTTACTAAGCTGCCACTCACCGGAGTTCATGGCTTCCAGCCAAATTCTGGAAATTTTCTGGTCATAATTGATGCATGCATCATGTATTTAAGGGATGGGAAGAATGTATATACCTTAGTTCAGCCCTTCTCTCTGACCCTTTGCTTACCCGAAGTCCTTCCTTCAACTGAATTCTCGAAGTAGCAGTCCCCCTCCTTCCGTTTCTCTTCCTTCCCTTTTTCTCTCTCTCTATATCACTCACTCTAACTCTCTCTTTTGTTTTTACCACGCACAGAGGTTCTCCTTTTAGGTGAACATGTGTTGAGACTTCAGCTAGTGGAGGAGAATACCAAACTTTTGTCTTTGTATAAATCTATATATAGGCAAGGGGATGGGGCTTACGGTGACAAGTGGTTTCCACTTGTCACTTTGACACAAATGCTAATTGTATACTAGGTGGGGTTTAATGAGGTTACATTAACTCCTTCGTAGCTTTATCAATGACACACTTAATTATTTGATAATTCAATTATATTTTTATCTCATTTGAAGACCCACTTACCTAATAATCCATTGTCTGGCATGCACTAATAATTTAACAACTCAATTCTATTACATCCTATTTGAAGACCCACCTGAAGCACTCACACCAACACATGCACTCACTTCACTATTGTAAGTCATAGTCACTACGAGAAGAAACACATTCCGCAACTAATTGTTGCGATTATATTGTGGGTAGTCACCAATAGTTATATGCCTAGCAACTAAATAATAATTTGGTCACTATTATTAACATTTTAGCAACCATGACTTTTTAGTAGCTAATAGTTATAGCTTTCGGTGACTAACTTGATGCATTGCTGCCAAAACTTAAACATTAGATGACTAAGTTTTTTGTTGTTGCCAAATGTTTAACATTAGAGACTAAAGTTTGGTTGCAATCTAAAATTTGATGAAAATTTATTTTGTTCTACTACGTACATGTTGGCTATAGCATGATCTACATGAATAGCTGAAATCATGTTTGCAACTAGAGCAAATTTTCATGCTAATCACTACCTTGTTAATTGAGTATAATCTTTTTCCCTACCTTATGACATTTTGTATAGACAGTCTTTGTATGCCTATTGACAATCAATCACCTTCTTTCCTTCAAAAGGGGTAACTAAGTCCCAAGAGTGAGTAGTAATAGTTGTTGTTTAAGTAGCCACACAAAAATAAAAAACAAAAGTTCATCTGTTTAAGCGTATCTTGATTCAATATTGCGTACAAATTGAGACATGCACAGACACAAGCCCTACCATCTAATTTTGCATTGAATGATGATCCTATGGTTAAATTTTCAAAACAGAATTCAATATTATATCTATTCGCACGCATTGGTCAAAGAACTAACAGAAAAAAAAAAATCTAGTATCTTTACTGCTGGTATATGAGAAGGTGTTGTAGGAATATCCATTTCATGTTGCAGGGATATGGTTATCGACATCACCGTAAGAGTACCATGTTTCTGCATTAAAGTTGGGGCTTGAGAAAGGCAACAACCAGATGAATGGCCCCAAGATGTTGAGAGAGTTTCATTAATAAGGAATGATTTGAAAGAGTTCCCTAACAAGCCACAATGCCACAACCTACGAACCTTGCTGTTGCAATATAACTATTCATTATCTAAGTTGTGTGATGATTTCTTCACTGAAATGCCTCTTCTTAGAGTTCTTAACCTATCTTACAGTGGTATCCGCTCCTTGCCTGATCAAAGTGCAGGACAATGTTGAGTATTCTTCCTCTAGTATATGACTTCTGAAGACTTGTTTCATGTGTTGTTTGTGTACTTTCATATTGCATTCTCTAGATTTCACATTAGACCTTGTAGGCCAATGGTTGCTAATCATTGCTATTCTAAAATGTTCTTGAAATAATTGTTGAGACCTATTGATTTTCAGAAATTGCTTTTAGAATTTGTGCTTTGGTAATAATAAGAAGGCTAGTTATGTTTTTTTACTTCTATCTTGCCCATCCTTATGGGTAATTGCAACAATGACTTAGATTAAAACACCAACAAACGTATAAACGATGGCTCATATGGATTTTAATTGCAACAATGACTTAGATTAGAACACCAAACATATCTCATATGCATTCAATTGGTATACTATAATTCAATTAATTAAGCTCACATGGCTTTTAATTTCAACAAAGACAAATAAAAGATGGCTCATATTCACAAGTTACATAAACTATCACTAGCGCGATAGCGTGCTTCCACAGTGAACTGCACGAATTCTCTGTGTTATTAGCGCGCTATTAGGCCACAATCTCGCGATTATTAATTCCATCCATTGAGCTCTCTGTGCTATTAATGCGCTATTATCCGGCGACGGCGCGATCCATTTTGTGAGATAATAAAACATTTCCCCTTATATTGAAACTCTCTCCCCCTAAACATCCACTTTAATTAAAATGGTTAACAAAGTGAATACAATCCATCAAAATACAAACATGTTCAATAACATATTAACAATCCCAAAATATACCACAAAAAAAACATGAATCATCATTTAAACCATAATATATCATCCAAACCAAATTGTCTAAAACAAATCCGTCCAACAACATAAATAAAACTAAAAAGATCAAAACAACCAACCACACTATCACCACCACACAACCAAGCTACCACCTTAAAAAACAATCACCAAGCTAATCTCCTCCTTTTTAGCACAAAATCACTGAGAAGTCGAATGTGGTGGAGGAGGTATGTGAATAGGTGGCATAAGAATACATTAAGAAATATATGAAAGGGTATGTTTGAAATAAAGGTATAAATGAGAGAGAATGAGCAATAATGAGGAGAGTTGAAATTAAAAGGGCAAAAATGAACATATATACATGAAACATAGAGCGCAAAAAATGAGACTTTCCCTTTATTATATACTACATACAAGAACTTCGACACAACTTAAAAGACAAATAAAGATATACTCCAATCATCTCCAAAGTCTCAATACTCTCAACCCAGTGGCTTAAACTCCATACCACATGATTTAAATTGCCTACATAAATACACAAAATTAAAAAAGCGTAACCTGGTATCCCGTTTCCACTCATTTCATGAATTAATGATTTCTCTTTATTTGAGTTAGTTTTATCTTTTATAAGTTAATGATATTTTTTTTATTTAATTTTTTTATTAATATAATTAGAGTCGACTTCAAATACATAAAACCCTTTATATTTTGGGTTGTTTAATTCTTTATATGATTTCACATAAATCATTACAACTAAATAAAAAATAAATAAAGATAGAAGGAGTTGATTGGAATTTATTAAACCAAAATTATGATTGGTACAACTCAAAATAGTCTCGTGTATTTAGAATTAAAAATAGCTCTAAATCTAATTTATAAAATACAAGGAGTATTGAAATTATTTGTTTCCCAAATTTTCCTCCAAAAAAATGGCGCAATACTTCTCACGTTTGTTTTCCTCAGCTTTCTCAGTACTCCTTGTAAACCCTTCAATCAATCTCAATCGAAACAAAACAATCTCTCTCTTTTTTATTCTCTCTCTCCCGCAATCTTGTATGTCTGGCTACATATAGAGAGAAGAACGATCTCAATCCGTTTCTCTCTTTCCCCTCCTCCGGTATGATACTTCTTACGGTTTGCGATCTGATTATTTAAGCTTAGATTATTTGTTAATTCAATTACTAGGAAACCCTAGTTGGATGCTTTAAATTTATTATTTTGATTTGGTGTAATCAATTTCTACCCTAATTTACCCATAACGAGAGCCTGTCATCGCCAATCTCTAACCCTTAATACTGCCTATAACCTCGTCGCACGATTTGTAGTTTTGTTTTCTTCACCAAGCTAGGTAACCCGTCAGAGCGCGCGATAGCGAAGTATAGTGCGCGATAGCAAGGTCTAGCGTGTGATCGCTGGGTCCTTCTTCCTATGAAAATACTCTCTGCGCTATTAGCGCGCTATTATCGCGATAGCAAGGTCTAGCGCTGTCATTGATTCTACGTCAATACATAATGCATTTAGTTTATCATATTAATTACTTCTGAACATTTCATGTCTGTAATAGTTGCAGATAAGTCAATGAAGCGTAAATTGTTTATCAAGCCTGGAGGCATGTCCCAGACGGTGATGGAGTACGAGATGCAAAGAAAAAATATAATTGAAAGTCACAATACAAGCATGTCCCAGACGGTGATGGACTACGAGATGCAAAGAAAAAATAAAATTGAAAGTAACAATGCAAGGGTTACAGATTTAAATTTAAAAGGATTGTCAAATTCATTGTTCAATTCAAGTACATATTCTAAGCATGGAGGTAATCAGAAGAAAAATAAGAAGAAAAGTCATGATGATGATGAGTATCTATCTTCAGATGAGGAAAAAACATACTCATCAATTGAAAATGACCATTCATCTCGATCTCGAGCAGATAAGGTAATATTTATGACAACACTTGGTAATGACTTGGTTTGAAAGATTTTGTCAGCTAAACAAGTTACCCCTGATCACGTTATACCTAAACCAAAGGAGTTTTTTAATTAGCTGGTTCCGTGATGCTTAATTTTATAATTCAGTTGTCACTAATGACTTTATTTTTTTTTTAATAACAATACTTATTATTTAATAACATAGTCACTTTTCATGTTTATGTTTCTCTAATGCATTGCATTTTAATTTAATAGGTGACCATGCATTTGGGGAAGAAAAGAAGGACTACATCATCATCTTCAGTCAGGAACTCACTTATGAATTTGCAATCCCCGAGTGAGCCACCAGCCACAACTCTTTTGCAGAGTTTTTTGCCTTCAGAGCATCTAGAACGGCCACCTGTGGTGTCTAATCAATCGCACAGTATTGATCACTCTGAACCAAGTGCACTAATTCCTATTGTTATGAGGGGTATAGGTAAAATGATAGTTGTTTTATACTTGCTAGACCCACCGGTGTAACTGCTAAAATAGTAATTGGTAAAATATTTGCTTAAAAATATTTGTCATGTGGGTCGGGGTCAAAGCATGTGCGGGGGCCTAGTTTTGGAAAAGGATTAACTAAACTAATTAATGAGAATTTCGGGGAAAGGCTCCCAGTGCTGATTTTTCAAGGGTTTAACACATTTTGCGGTCCTTATGCTCCCATGTGTTCAAACCAGTTGGGGATTGCAATTAGAAGGTATTGTCCTATTGAAGGATTTGCCGAGAGATGGAAACTTGTTGACCCAATAGTTAAGGAAACTATTCTACAGTCTGTACGGGTAATAATTCTATACTACTCAACTACAAATGTCTTCTGTTAATAGGTTACAAACTATATATTCAATAATTTGCAAGTACTTTTAACTTATTGTTGTTCTAGTAGGACAAATTTTGCATCACTATTGACGAGGATTCAGATGAGAACACCCTTGTAATCCTTGTTGTGATAAATAAGAGGATTAATCTTTTGTATAAAAATTGGAAAGGCAAGATGAGTAAGCATTATCGCAAGTTAAAAAAAGCTATAGTTGATCTATACAATGAACCATACAGAAGGGTGAAGGTGGATGACTGGAAGTACATGATTGATCATGTATTTACGAGTAAAACATTTAGCGTAAGTTTACCACCATTTAATTTCAGTTTAAAATTGTAATGAATTGTGATTAATTCAGTTTGAAGTTTAAGTTTATATTTCTTTTTTGTAAAAAAGGTCAAAAGTTGGTAGAAAGAATAAGAAAAAGTTGTCATATGGCCATTCCTTGGGATCGAGATCATTTGCTACTACGATGACCAAAAAGGTGATTGTTGATGTTATGTAAAACACATTATAAGTTTTGTATTTTTTAAGGTATATAACTCATCTTTTCAATAGAAGTAAATGACTTATGTAGTTGATTGACTTTGTAGCCACAGGCCACAAATGATGAAATGCCAGATTTTATTGATTATTTTAAGGATGGACATCAGTCAAAAAAGACAAAAGAGTTGCTCCACCCAAAATGCAAGAAGCAATACGTATATATTTAAGCCTTATACACTCTTGTACAATACTAGCTCATTGGACTATTAGTATTGTCAAAAAATGGTAACTAATTTATAACCTTTGTTTATTTTTTGATAGGAAGAGATGGTGAAAGTTCGTGACGATGCTAAGGCATCCGGTATACATATAATACCGGAAAAAATCTCAAGGAAAGCGCTTGGTGAGAGAAAAGGGTACATCCTTGGGTTTGGGGTAGGACTGAAGCCATCCTTAGGCTATGATAATGAGTCTCGTTCAAATCAAAAGCCCAAGACACTTGCATCTGAATTAGAGATACTTCATAAGGAACGAAAAAGAGAGAAGGAGGAGTGAGCTCAGGAGAGGGAAAAATGAGAAAAGGAGAGGAAAGAGCAACAAAGAGAGAGAGAGGATGAGAAGAGGAGCCACGATGAACTACAAAAAAAATTCGACGAACTTCAACGTTTGATGATGCAGCAGATGAAGGCATGTGGAAATAGTCAAGGAATTTGGTATGGGTCCATGTCTTGCCACTCTGACTCTCTTTAATTATGTAGTTGAAAATAATATTTTTGCCAAAATGGTTAATTTGTTCATATCTAATTCATGTTTAGCTGGTTAGATGATTCAACATTTATGCCCACTCTAGGAACCTCTACTAAGTCCATGTAATAAAACTCCTCTGAATTCGGTCAAGGATATTATTTTGATTCATAGCTTATCATTTAGAGAAAACAATTAGGAAGTCATTGAATTTGTAACAAAATCAAATTACCTCTTTCTTCTGTTTAAAATCAAATCAACAGTTGGACAATGAATAAGACACAATGGTTATTCACTTTTTTTGTTCTGCCTACATTAAGTTTAAATTTTGCAAGTCTTTTGTAATAATCACATTAGAATTTCTATTTTAGGAGTGTTATTAATGAAATCTTTTGTTTTCTGTGTTTATTCTTTTACAGATTACTGATGGCCATTATGGACGAAGATTTTATGGGACGAAGTTTTGGTGGGACGAAGAATTTAGATGTTGATATTACGGCTAATTGCACATGTTATTTTAGGCTAGTTCGTACTTATGAATAAAAGTTTCCAATTGTGAATATTAGACTTGGCTAGATTTTACATGCATTTTAGAATTTTATTGTTTAGATAGGTGCATATAGTTTTGTGGATGTTGGCATTGATATTTTTATTAAAATTAAGTATATAGTTTCTTTATACGAAGCTCTGTGTACCTGTTAAGTTAGAATTGATTGTGATTTGTATAGGTTTTAGATAATAATAGTCGTCTCTAATATCTTTTTAATAAATGAGCAACTAATTCTTTAGCTACTAACATGTTTTAGTTGCGAAAGTTCTTATGATCGTGAGATTTGTAACTATTTATGTTGGTCATTATAAGATTACTTTGGTGAACAATTAGCTATAGCAACTAATAATTAGTCGCAAAGTGTAGTTGCCGCTGACTAAGTGTTGGTGACTATGGGAGTTTGGCGAGTAACGTCAATGGTTACCGTATGACATCTTCTGGTGACTAATTATCTTTTGGAGACTACCAATTTAGTCACCACGTTTAGTCGCCATTGATCACATATCAGCGACTAACCAAAACTTAGTTGCCATAAAATTTAGTAACCTCTAATAGGCCACTAAATAATTTAGTTGCCACCTTAGTTGCGAATTCATATTGGCCACTAAAAGAGAACATTCAATGACTATTTTATTTGTTACTAAACGTGTTTTTTCTTTTAGTGAGTCCTAAAAATACCATATAATCCTAATTTCATCACACATTGGACCTACTTTATACTCTAATTTAATTTCCACCATAATTCATACCAATGAAAAAAATATATATATATATATATATATATAATATACGTCGCTTAATACCCATACACGGTATTTCTATATTTACTATACTTAAAACCTTCAATGGCTCTAGTGATAATTTTTTTTTTAAATTATCACAAAATTTCGAGTTATTATAGAATGTGAGGATATCTAGGAGGTGAGTCTCATTGACTCCATTGTGCAAGAACACTTTTACGAGTAATGCATAGAAGATGCTTTAGGAAGGGCATGAATGTTTAGCAAAGGAATAGATTGTATAGGGAGTGAGGATGTGTAAATTAATGAGGAAGTTAGTGGGTAAGGGGTTGTACCTATCACGGCGGCGGGTCAATGGACCCCATCTTTTGAACCACTAACTTTTAGTACTACCAAACCTCAACTTTCGAAACTCAAAGCCCCAACACCTAAAAGGAAGCCATTACCCTGTACTCTTAAATACTTATTTTTAGGATAGGGTGAGTCATACCCGGTAGTCATATCTTCATGTCTATCAGGAGATCAAGAGAGGAGTTTAACCAAGGTGTTCAAAAAGCACCAAAAAGCCATTGGTTAGACAATCGCTGATTTATATAGGATTAGCCCTCTTGTGTGCACTCATCGAGTCTATTTTGAGGAATGGGCTAAATTCGTGCGATAAATGTAACAACGATTGAACCCAACTATGAAAGACATTATGAGGGGAAAAGTGCTTAAAGTTCTAGATGCGGATATCATTTACACCATTTTCGACTATAGATGGGTTAGTCCAACCACCCAAGTTATCGCTAAGAAATCCAGAGTGACGGTAGTCAAAAATGACAATAATGAGTTAATACCCACTAGGATCCAAACTGTGTCATATGCGCCTTGACTACTGTTGCCTTAATGTTGTCACAAGTAAGGACCATTTCCCCCTTCCTTTCCTAGACTAGTGCTTGAACGTGTAGCCAGGAGGGCCTACTATTGTTGTCTTGGATGGGTATTCCAAATACAATCAACTAGAAATAGCCATGGAAGACCAAGACAAGACCTCTTTCACGTGGCCCTTTCGCACATTCGCCTACAAGCGGATGCCTTTTGGGCTTTGCAATGCTCCCGCCACGTTTTAAATATGCATGGCGTGCATCTTTTGTAACATGGTAGAGAGGGTCTTGGAAGTCTTCATGGATGACTTTTCAGTCTATGGGGACACTTATAAGCAATGTTTAGACCATCTTGAGAAGGCATTAGAGAGACGCGAGAGTCATCTCATTTTGAAATGAGAGAAATGTCACTTTATGGTGACACAAGGTATAGTTTTAGGACACATCATTTTCGGGAGGGATATTGAGGTCTATCCGGCTAAGATAGAGCTAATTTAAAAATTAACTACCCCTAGGAACGTTAAAGATGTAAGATCCTTCCTTGGGCATGCCAGTTTCTACCGGTGATTTATTTAATTGTTTAGTGCCATTTCTTGCCCCATGTGTGCCCTATTAGCTCAAGATGATCCATTCGAATGGAAACCATCTAGCCAACTAGCATGCGATCAACTTAAGAACCACTTAACTACGACTCCTATAATTCCACCTTCAGATTGGAGCTTAACTTTTGAGCTAATGTGCAATGCTAGTGACTATGTCGTAGGGGCCGTATTAGGGAAAAGGAAAGATAAAAAGCCTCATGTCATACATTATGCTTGTAAGACCTTAAATAATACCTAAGCCAGCTATACCACCATCGAAAGGAGTTGCTAGCCGTGGTTTTTTCTTTAGACAAATTTTAATCATACTTGGTGGGCTCTTTAGTGATTGTTTACATGGACCATACTGCTTTCAAGTATTTGCTTTCCAAGTAAGAGGAAAAACCTAAGTTGATTAGGTGGATCCTCCTTCTTCAAGAGTTCAAATTAGAGATTAGAGATAAGAAAGGAGTAGAGAATGTGGTTGCCAACCATCTATCTCGACTCTTATTTGATGCTTAACCTTCTGTTGTCCTTCCTATTAAATAACATTTACCCGATGAATAACCAATGCAATGCCAAGCTATCTCTTACGACTCTTCACATTGGTAAGCCGATGTGGCTAATTTTTTAGCCACCGAAGCCATACTTACCCATTGGTGCTCTTTGGATAAGAAGACGTTCTTAAGAGTAGTTTAAAACTTCTTTTGGGATGAACTATAACTTTTCAAGTATTGTTCTGACCAAATCATTCGAAGATGTGTGCCCGAAAGTGAGTTCACAAGTATTATTGAGTTTTGCCATTCACAAGCATGTGGCGGCTACTTCTCTTCTAAGAAAACCATGGAAAAGATCTTGCAATGTGGTCTATATTGGCCGAATATGTTTAAAGATCTCTATCAATTTTGTATAACTTATGATAGATGTCAAAGGCTAGGTAGTCTTTCATGAGCCCACATGATGCCTCTTTTTCTCATTATTATCCTTGAGATCTTCGATTGTTGGGGTATAGATTTCATGGGTCCATTTTTTTTAGCTCATTTGACTATCTCTCCATCCTAGTGGCGATTGATTACGTGTCAAAATAGGTAGAGGCCTTTTCACATGCACAAATGACCATCAAGTGGTGGTCAAATTCTTGAAAGAGAACATCTCCTTGTGCATTGGAATGCCTCGCGCTGTCATTAGTGACGATGAATCCCACTTTTGTAATTACCCTGTAAGTATAGTTATGAGAAAGTATGGCATCATGCATAAAGTAGGGATCCCCTACCATTCCCAAACCGAATGGCAAGTCGAATTGGTTAATTGAGAGATCAAGGCCATTTTAGAGAAAACGGTCAATCCTTCTCATAAAGATTGGTCACTGAGGTTAGTAGATGCTTTGTGGGCGTACGGAACCACTTACAAGACTGTTTTAGGAGCATCCCCCTATAGGCTCATTTATGAGAAAGCATGGCACCTCCTGGTAGAGCTTGAGCATAAAGAGTATTGGACAATTCGACACTTCAATGAGGGGTTGGATGAGGCGAGGACTCTTTGAAAGCTCCAACTCAATGAACTTGATGAACTTCACAATGAAGCCTATGAGAATGCCAAAATCTCTAACTCTAAAATGAAGGCTCACCATGACTAACACATTCGGCGCAAATCCTTTCACGTTGATTAAAAGGTGTTGCTCTACAAGTCCCAATTATATTTGTTTTCAGTTAAGTTAAAGAGCAAATGGCCAACCTTTACTTGGTGAAGGAGGTCACCCCCTATGGGGAAATTGGGGTAGAAAGAATAGACAATGGTGCCTCTTTTAAGGTGAATGGGAAAAAGTTGAAGCCCTACTTTGAATCGTACCCCAAGGTGATGGATTATGTGGATCTTGTGAATCCACCAATCTATGATGAATCAATCCGTGCAGTGCTTAGTCAGGAGTAGTTTAGATAGATTAGATTTAGTTTAAGTTTCTTCTTTTAGGTAGTTTTCCACCCTAAGATGGGGGGTACATCTTGGCACCTTACCTCCTTCCTGGTTTTTTGTTTTCCATGTATTGTCTTCTTGCATTGAGGACAATGTATCGTTCTAAGGTGGGGGGTGGAGGTAATTCAGAGGTTGAACCTTTGAATGCCTCTATTTTTGGGGTTATGACTGTAGTTTTTGCTTTTGGTTTGCATACTTATGAAATTTTTTTATTTTTGAACTAAAGTTTGGGAAACCTTGCAAACGGTCTATTGACCGTGCGTATGGTAGGTTGTATTGTTCGTTTTGTCCAAGTTTCAAGTCAAAACGAATTTCTTACACGTTTTTCATCTAGATA
This sequence comes from Euryodendron excelsum, assembly GCA_033060915.1. Classification (NCBI taxonomy): domain Eukaryota; kingdom Viridiplantae; phylum Streptophyta; class Magnoliopsida; order Ericales; family Pentaphylacaceae; genus Euryodendron; species Euryodendron excelsum. The sequence continues at coordinate 18,646,601 of CM065398.1, forward strand.
TTTTCAGTCTTGAATCAAAATGAATTTCCTATAAATTTTGTCCAAGTTTAAAGTCAAAACGAATTCTCTAAATGTTTTGCCTCCGAAAAGTTTGTTTGAAATCAAATTCTAGGTTTTCTAAACTTTTTCTTTCAAAAAGTTTGTTTCAAATCAATTCAGGTATTGTAAACTTTTATCCTTAAAAATGTTTCACATTCAAGTTTTCTAAAATTTTATCCTTAAAAAAGTTCACGTTTAGGATTTCTAAACTTCTTTCTTTCAAAAAGTTTCAATAACAGGTTTTCTAAATTTTTTCCTTCAAAAAGTTTCAACTCAAATTATGGTTTTCTAACTTTTTCTTTCAAAAAGTTTGTTTCAAATCAATCTTGGTTTTCTAACTTTTTCCGTCAAAAGTTTATCTCGATTTTCTAACTTTTTCCTTCAAAAAGTTTGTTTCAAATCAATCTTGGTGTTCTAACTTTTTTCTTCAAAATTTGATCTCGGTTTTCTAGCTTTTTCCTCCAAAAAGTTTGTTTTAAATTAGTCTTGATTTTTCAACTTTTTTTCCCTTAAAAAGTTTATCTCGGTTTCTAAATTTTTCCTTCAAAAAGTTTGTTAGAGATCAATATCGGTTTTCTAAAACTTTTTTCTTCAAAAAGTTTAATTTCCAAGGTTTTACAAGTTTTTTCCTTCAAAAAATTTAATTTCCAAGGTTTTCATGCTTTTCCCTCAATAAGTTGAAATTCAATTCAAACATCCGGTTTCCCGCGCATTCCCCTTCAAAAGCCTTGTTTTAAATCAAATTTCAAGGGTTTTAAAGCTTTTCCCCAATCAATTTCAAGTTCAAATTCAAATTTTCATCTGAGTATATTTGTCAATTTCTAAAAAAATTTCCTTCGAAAAGTCTCAATTCTAGTCAATTTCAAGACTCTTAATCTCCCTAAATGGGTGTCATTCAACTGGTTGGAATGTCGGTTCAAGGCAACTAAATTTTAAATTCTAACTATTACAATCCCTCTGATCATCTTGCAGTCAACATGAGACTTTTACTTTATCATTTTCTTCGACAAGCAAAGACAGGAAAAAAGGGCATCTGTAAGCACCCTATTTTTGCTCGCTTGGGAATCTCTGGCCCTACCTGTCTCACTTTCAAATGCTACAACACTTTCAAAGCCTGAACTGGCTTCTCAAACTCCATTTCAATCAATTGATTGCTTCTCAGGCAGTCCCACTAGGCCCAACCAACGCCAAACGACCAAAATGCCTCTTAGGTATCATTCAATTCGATTTAATCCGGCACACTCTTCAGGAATGTATCTAAGTCCTCAGAGCGATAAGTCTACCTCTTCTAAGGTTGTCCCAAACAATTTGGCATGCTCAGAATGCCATTCGAACGAATTCTAGACTCATTCTTGTGACTTCCGGTCAAAATGACCATTTCACCCCTAGGCACCCCGTTCGCCCTTGTCAACCACATTGGCTCTAGGTATCAAACTGGTAAACTTCCAAGGGCACTCCCACGAGTATCCCCAACCTCGAAATCACCTTCCAGTCAATTCTGGACCCGTTCTAGTGTTTTCCAATCAAACGACTGTTTTGCTCCTGATAGGTTGGTCACCCCTTTCAACCACGCCGACTTTAGATATCAAACCAATAATACTCTGAGACACTCTTAATGCAACCTATTTATAAGGTGAATTATGTAATGATATACATATGAAAATTCTTGAATAATTTAAAAATGTTTGAAGCAGATATTTTAAAACCTCGAAGGTTATATTTTATCAAGCTTCAAAAATATTTGTATGAGTTAAACTAATGTGGACGCAGATGGTATAATTATCCCAATAAATATCTATTAAAAGAAGGATATGTGAACAATATAATTTGTCCATGCATTTTTTTATTAGAATTATAATTTATTATTATTGTAATATATGTTGATACTTTTAAATATTATTAATACTATTGAAGAGATTACAAAAACTACTAGTTATTTAAAGAATAACCTTGAACTTAAATATCTTGGGGGAACAAATTATTGTCTTGTTTTTCAGATTGAGCATTGATCAAAAGATGTTTCATTAGTTGACATATATAGAAAAGATTTTGTTTGGATAAAGCTCATCCATGAATTTCTCAAATGGTTGTCTGATCACTCGATATACAAAAAGATCATTTCCGTTCTTGACAAGATGGTGAAGAACTTTTTGGTCCTGAAATACCATATCTTAGTGCAATTGATGCTCTTATATATCTTACAAATTGTACAAAACCTAATATAGCATTCTCTATCAATTTATTGGCAATGTATAGTTCTATACCAATGCAAAGATATTGAAAAGGAATTAAGCATACACTGCGTTACTTACGAGGGACAACTGATATGAACTTATTTTAGTCACAACCTGAATTAATTGGTTATACAAATACGGGCTACCTTTCTGATCCACATAAAACTCGGTCTCAAACTGGATATGTGTTTACTTATAATAACACGGCAATATCCTAGCGATCTATAAAGCAACTATTAATGACAACTTCTTCAAATCACTTCTTTGAAATACTCATGAGGTAAGTCAAGAGTGCATTTGGTTAAGATCTATGATCCAAAATATTCAAGAAAGTTGTGGACTATCTTCAATAAAAAATATCATAATGATATGGTATGAAGACAATGCAACATATATTGTAAAAATTAAGGAAAGTTACATCAAATGTGACAAAACGAACATATATTGTCAAAGATTTTTTTATACACAGGAGCCCCAGAAGAATAGTGATATTAATGTCCAGTAGATACATTCAAGCAATAATTTGGCAGACTTATTTACTAAAGTAATACCAACTATGACATTTGAGAAATTGATGCACAATTTTGGCATGTGTTGTTTCAATCTTCATGCTAAACAATTGAAGCTATCAATTTCTTGCCAAACGTATTCATGCGGGGGAGTCGCGTACTGTACTCTTTTTCTTTCACCAAGATTTTTTCTCACAGAATTTTTCTTGGTAAGGTTTTAACGCACTCATACCTTATTATAATGCACAAAAATATTGTATTCTTTTTTTTTTCGCTAAGAATTTTTTCCCGCTTGGATTTTTCTAGCAAGGCTTTAATAAGGTATATTCGTTGTGTGGTGGTCATCCAAGAGAGAGTGTTGTGATGATCCACTAAGAAATTGAGCCACCTACAGTGTGTGGTTTTCTCCTATCGATCATTGTACCTATCTTGACAATTGAATTCTTCACGTGATTTTTATACAGTTTCTTTTTCTATATAAAGATGAGAGACTGAAACAAAATGTGCACAAGAAGAAGAAAAGAGAAAAGGAAGATGAGAGAAAGAATAGAGAAGAAAGACAGAGCGAAGGCTCTGAACAAATATTAAGAGATACAGTTGTTTTCATTTTTCTTCTATAATATAATGAAATATTGGGTGATTATAGTTCCAGAAGAACTAATATGATAAATATTTAACAGTTCCTGAAGAACTATCCACTATACTTTGTCTTGAATTATTTTATCAACTTTGTATTCTTTTAATTTTATAACAAAATTTAGTTAAATGCTACGATAATGGCTAGTCGGACAAAATTCTCCTTTGGCTTCTGCAGAATGATTGATACTCTTAATTTAATTTTAAAAAGACTGTAAAGCTCTCAAATTAAATAAATAAACAAATAAAATAGCACTCTTCCAAAAGCTAGGGTTTATCTCTTCTCCATCCCCGGTACCAATGGCACATTTGTAAATAATGGCAGTGAGTACGAAAGGCTCATCAACTCTGTTCGGCCTGAAACTGAGGAGAGTCGACATGTCTCCACTACCTTACTATGGACTCAAGTTGGGAAAGAAGAGGAGGAGGTTTCCCGAACGTTTGGGTATGAACAATCAATCTAGTGAGTCCCCTTTCTTATAATATTGGGGTTTTCATAGAATCATACTTCATTTAACGTTGAAACTGTTCTAAATATGAACTCGAACTAGGTTACAGAGGATTCGAGTCAAAAACAATACCAAGGGCTCTACCTTAAATGGATGATATATTGCCTTGAGCACCATACCAAGGCAGTTTTTGTTGGTGTCAATCTTTGTGCTATGTGCTGCTGGTCTGATCAAGTTGTATGCAGGGGCGGAGCCACATGAAGCCTAAGGGAGGCACTTGCACCCCTCAACTTTTCAGAAAATTTATTTTTACCTTTAATTTTAAAAAAAAAATTCAATTTGCCCTCCTGAAAATTTGTAAGTGCCTTGTATATTTTTAAAATTTTTACTTTGACGTATAATTTTAGAATTTCTATCAATTTGCTCCCTCTAAAAATTTATGAATGTCACTTCAAAATTTTAATTTGCTGTAAAAATCCTTTTATATAAGCTTATATACAATTATAGGAAAGTCAAGTGACCTATTGTTAATTGCGAATAAAAGAAAGCTAGAATACTCTATTTGGTTATATTTTTTTCTTGTTTTTGAAAATAAAAGAACTGTTTATTTTTTCGTATTCTTAGAAACAAAAAATGGGACCACAATTTCCAAAATTTATAAAATAGTTCTTCCTCTCCCCCCCCAAAAAAAACCTAGGGTGTATTCCAAAAAATTTATTGAAAATAAGTTTTAAAACTGGTTTACCAAATTTTATTAGCATTATGCTAAAAAAAAAAATTTGTGTTGTAAATAAATGCTGCCCTGAGTAAATTTTCTGACTCCACCACTGATTCTACGTGAATCACATTTGGTGCACAGCCCTTTTCGACATGCTAGATAAGCTTTGTGCTTCTCATAGTTGGATCACATTAGAGCTTACACTTATTAAAGTTTGAGAGAGAAATCAATTAATGTTTAATGGACCACGCAGGCCCAAGAGAATAGATATGATAATTCCTGCCTCTATTTGGGACATGTGCCCAAATAACCCACTATAAATGTCAACTCACCGAAAAGCAAAGGACACTGATATGGGCTTCTCCACCCTGAGTAATTTGTGTTCAGGCCATTTTGAAACTCCAACCAGATATCAGTCAATCGCATGGGTGTGCGGTTTATTAAGGGATCTTTCGTCCGTTTTGACCCCTGTAGAAGGGTGTACTAGTCAAAACGGTCGCATGGCCAGATTCGACTTTGTTGTGGGTTGGAAACTATGTGTGTATCTTAAAATTAAAGCTTTTATATTGCAATAATTGGTACCCAAGGGACACATATCATCATAAGGATAAATTATCATATTTAGAACCTGGTATAATTCTATTAAATCCAACTAGTAACTCTTACTATATGCTTATTGTAACATTATCTAGTTGTGACAACGGACAACTCTACTGGATATTACATTTACAGTTACAGAGGATTCGAATTACATTGAGCCAAGCATTCTAACTAATTATGACTCGAATTAAATATACGAGAATGTCCTATTAATCAAAACTTAGGCTTGTAAACTAGATGATTTTCGTGGGCCAAAATTGCATAACTAGATATGATGGTTCATAAATAAAAGTGCACGTTGAAATATTAACATTTGTCTACCTGTTATCTAGTGTTTTGGGGCAGACGGCATAAATGACAATCACACTAGAGCGGCTTGCGTGTTGATTGAAGCAGATTATAGAACGTTTAGCACTTCTTGAGACTGAAGACCACTTTGTAGGTGATATTACTTAGCCATGAACACGTCATATACCAGCTGATATATCACCGAACCTTGTCGAATTGATTGATGCATTAATAAGTCTGAGATAATTCAAAAAGGCTTTGTATTACCATGGATTTGGTAGTGATTGACCTTTGCAAAAGCATGTTACATGGAAACACTGTCTTGAGAATGGTGAGGGAAATTCATGATCCCACTGGCTGAGACTGAGAGTAACAATACACACAAGTTGGGCCGATCACAATAATTTGGGAGTGTAATATGATGAAGCCCATATCAACCTCCTGAAGCCCATCAATTTCCTGAGTAATGCCCATAATCAATCCTCAATCTAGTCTACGGGTGGATAAAATAGTAGAAATTTTTGGGCATAGACCCACCTACAACCAACAGTCTCAATCTGGGTCCCTACAATTATAGGTCTAATGTTGAACACCTGTGCTGATCCTTGGTTATAGGTGGGTCAATTGCTCCACATAGAAATTATTATCTTGAATTTCAAAATAGCCAACTGAGTTGACCGGTATAATGGTGCATTCATAGAATATCTCCAGTGAGCATACTAGGCTTATTTGCACCTTGTGGCTGAATGTCTGAGAATTAAGGTCAACCGGGATAATGGTACCAAGTAAGATATTGTCTGAGAATTAAGGTCTAAGGTACATTAACCCTATAATGCCGGTTGACGGGAACGGTACCAAGTAACCCTGTTGCATAGAGTGTTAGGAGGACACGTATAATGCCGGTTGACAGGAATGGTACCAATTATGGCTCTGCTCCCTTTCAAGTGGGTGAATTATTTTCTACGTGGAAAGGACTCAATATCAATGATAGGAACCGAGGATAAAGAAGAAGACTTCAAATATTCAACGGCTGTTTGGGTGTTTGGTTATGCAAGTAAGCTGAGAAATATAGGAATCAGTAAGCTAGCATTGGTATAACTTGGCAGAAGCTTATTGGCTAAAGAATTAGTAGAAGGCTGTTAGCAGTTGTAACAGATATTAGTTAGATTTACAATACTCTGTTCGTCTCTGTTCCAGTGAATGGAAGTAGAGCAATCCGATTGGTTGTTTTGATTAGTAGTTTAGCAGTTAGGAATTGGTTCGAAGGCCTGTATAGAGAGAAGAGTGAATGTAATACCATATGCATTCGATGATATTCTCAATTGAAGGTTCTATTCTCTGTATAAGGAATTGTTCTTCTTCCTAGCGAGACTTTTAACAATCAATGAGAGACATGGATTATTTTCAAAATAAAGTGGTCGTGGCTCACGAGTCATCGAATTGTTCCCTATCGGAAGTTCTAGGGACACCATATCTATGGGTGATACCATTTAATACTATCAAATTATTTTGAAATAAGGAAATGCCGAATAAGTTGTTCAATCCTCACGCTAATCGATTTTATCCTCGCATGCTTTTAGTATTTGAGCCCCTACAATCTTTTTTCCTTACTTTCATTCAAAAGAGATTTTAGACTGTCAGGGTCGCTTAGTATCTATCTAAACTTTAAGCCGTTCAATCACGACCTCCAGAAGACTTACAGCAGATAATGATCCTAATTATACAATCCAAAATTTCATATTAGACCTGGCTGTCACAAGCTGAATAGGACTCCTAGGTCATGCACTTGTTACCAAACTAGGAACTCTACCACAGAAGGTAAACTAAACGGTTAGTTTGTTTATGGCTATATGCTAGCGCATAATAAGTTACAGTGGTTGGTACCTTATTAATTTTTACCATGCTAGCGCAATAGCCTTTTTGTGCAAGTGTCCTCCTATGCAAACCATGTTTACTTCAACGCCCATATCAGCACCGCTTAGCTTTTTTTTGAACTTAAAAAAAAAAAATTTTTTTTTTGACTTTTTTATTTTTTTTTTACTTATTTGCTTATCTTTCGCTTATAAAAATAAAAAAAATTATAACTTTTTTTGCTTATAAGTAAAAAAAAAATAAAAATAAAAACCAAAAAAGATGAAAAAAAAAAAAAAAAACTGTACCAAACTGGTTCACAATCTGTATCAGTGTCTAGTATCGTTTCAAATCCAAAACAACACGAGGCGTCCGGCTTTGTGTCCATGCTTCCGACACTGAAAAATGATATACAATCTGTAGTACGTGATCAAAGTCAGATTTAAGGAGGACACTTACAAAAACCAATAGTAAATTGATAGAATGAACGTGACTGTAGAGTTTATTTGACCTGCATTGCCTGGTTGCTGATTTTCGGCTTGGTTCCCATCTTTTATTGGCTGAACTACTCCTGGCATATCAATCCTCACTCCTCTTGTAGGACTTCGATAGCTAGCATCTTTGGGCTGCTTTAGTAAATCGCGAAGAGTAAACCTTTGAAGTACTGCTTCCTTAGGTTGGTCATTTCTTGCCGGCGAATCTCCTGCATCGCTGAGGCTAGGGTTATCCTGCATAAAATTTTGAATTAGTATTTTAAAAAAAAATGTCAGTTTCGTAATAATTTGATGTTGAACATTGAACTAACTACCATTATTGTCTTCTTGATCACTGTGCTGGTTCAGAAAGTCGCCAAGGGTAGTCCTTTGAACATTTAGAATGTCAACAGGTGTAAACCTTTCAAGATTCTGGTGTTCATCATGCTGGTACTCGGTTGAGTTACTCCCTGGTGGACTACTCTCAATATCAGCAGTGGATAGTGAATCACATGGGGATTCGCAATTAGGTTGCTCTTGTGAATCTTGTGATTGCGTTGTTCTTGTGGCTCCAAGGGTGGTCCTATGAAGATTCAAGACCTCACCAAAGGGATTCTGGTGTTTATCATGAGGGGACTCCCTGGTTGAATTCATCCCTGGTGGAACAGGACTTTCAATGTTCGCAGTCGGTAGAGGTTCACATGGCAATTCGCAATTAGGTTCCTCCTCAGAGTGCTCACTTCCATTTGCTTCTTGGCTTTGTTTTTGAATATCATCAAGTGGTATCTGCAAAACTTTTACTTGCTATTTTAAAAACAATGGATGCAATGAAATGCAAATTTGATGAAGAACTAAGAAATAACATACTTTCTCAGACTCGGAAACTTCACCACAGGAATTCTAGTGTTCATCATGATCGGACTCTCCTTGGTTGAGTTCATCCCTGGTGGACCAGGACTTCCAATGTTCACAGTCGATAGAGGATCACTTGACAATTAACAATAAGGTTCCTCCTCAAGAGTGCTCACTTCCATCTGCTTCTTGGCTTTGTTTTTGAATATCAAGTGGTATCTGCAAAACTTTTACTTATTTAGAGTTGTGAAATTTTCATTCGGCATCAACAATTAAAATTATGCATTTCTCACAAGACAAAGATGAACAAAATGTTCTTAATTTGATGTCTTAAAGTGTGATCAAAATGATATTTCATCTCTCTCTTTTTCTTGTAGTTTTGATTTTGTGATTTTTTGTCTTTTTTTGGGTAAGGGTGTTTAGGAGAAAGCAAACTATTCAATTACCCATTTTGTGGGGGTAGTTATTTCATTTTTCTTAGTCTTTTCTCTTTTGCCATAATGCTAATATTTCAACTCATTTCATCCCGACATGTGTGCCAAAGATGTTTATGCGAGATGGCATGGGTGAATTCTCAAAAACCTTAATTGGAAAATTCTGGGACACAAGACTTAGAAGACAGATCTTATGGGTTTCTCTTACATAATTATATTACTTAGAAGTTATAAAAATAAATAAATTCATCGCATCCTTGAATAGAAATGAAGGTTTAGGAAATGTTTTAGTACTAGATTAATGATGTTAGATAAGCTTGTAAGCTTTTTGGAGCCCTAGTTTTGTAGTTTTCCCTACTATATCTTACTAACAAAAGGGCACTTTTGCATTGCACTACGACCTCATAAATAATGGATCCACAGGGCTGTATGAGCAACCTTGTCTCCAAATTGCTTTTGTATTGATGTATTATACAACTAGGCCAAAAGCTAAATTTTAAAACCAGGTATGTATTTGATTGAGGAGGTATTTTATATTGAAATTTGAATGTACGGTGGAAAGTGACGTGAGTGCCATGATCAGTTGATTAGTTTTTCACCTCTATCAATAGTCAGATTGGAGTACATGTATTTCGAATTCGAAATGGATGAAGTTGGTATCCATTTTTCCGATGTGTTATTTTCAACTTTTATTTAATTTTCCTCCAATATCTCATGTATGACTCAACATGAAGCATGAGAATCTCTAGTAACAAATTCACCTTCTAATTGACGGGTGTATATATAGGCTAATATCCAAATACATTCCTGCTGGTAGTGGGTGTACAAAACTCTTGTGAATGAAATAAATGTTATCCGACTATGGCGTTGAATAAGGAACAACTCTACCCTTGTATTGTGATAATACAAATGCCATAAATATTTTCAAAAATTCAGTTCAACATTCTAGGACTAAGCATATTAATATTTTACATCACTTTATTTAAGAACTCATTAAAGATTCGATTATCACACTTGAGCATATCAATACTGAATTTCAACTTGCAGATCTTTTCACTGAATCCCTTGACATTATTAGGTTTGAGTACCTTCGAAAATCTTTGGGAATATGTCTTATGGAGTAGAGTCAGTGTTTCTTAAGTCTAGAAGTGTTATTGATTCTTTCATCTTTCATCTTCTCGGCTTCCTTTTGTTGTAATCTTAATGATTATTTTTTCAAAATTATTTTCAAAAATATTAAAAAGATTTTCAGTTTATAGATCACTTGGTAAGTATGTCTTGGAGTGAGTTGTGTTTCGTGATGAGATACATAAGCTGACATTGAATCCATGATCTCGATTTAAATTTCTTCATCCTTCCTTGCATTGAGAGTAGTATTGGATAACATAAGTCATGTGCTATGAGCACACTTGGTGCTCCTAATTTGTATAAGCCACTTATGAGATATTTGTTAATTTGATTTATTCTCATGTTCTCAAAGAGAGTTATACTCTAGAGTGACCAATGTTTATGTATCATACTTCCTTCTTTCACTCCCTTGCTTGACATGAGTGAAAGCCACTATGGATGTATATTAAAAAATGCATCCTCTCGGTAAAATATTAGAAAAGGGCTACCATATTTAAAAGTATTGAATTTGCTCACAAAAAGAAAAAAAATGAGCCATTCAAAATAATATTATTTAGCTCTTCAAAAGTTCTAAACTTGAGCAGATTAAGTGGGAGTTTCTGTCTTAAATCATACAAGCATGATTGGTCATTGTTCTAGGTGTGTCACTCTGCCAAGAATTTGAATAGACTTATTAATTTTGATTTCTATTCCATATTTATGTAAGTCTATAACTTTTGAGTTCACTGAGAATACCCACTTGGATTCGTTAACAAACTACACCTTTTTGATTAAAAAAGTAGAAATTTTCAATTCATTGAGTGTCATTTGTGTGTAACTATTGATTGATTTATGAAAACTCCTTACTACTTGATATATCTTAGCTTGTGCTTTATTTTCCAACTTTTAAGAGTCTGTTCTACCCTTAATTTTTGGCCTAAGCTTTTTCAAGAGTTTTTTTTTAGTTTAAAAAGAGTTGTGCTCACTGCCTGGCATTTGAATGTTTCATTCATGCATTTGAACGCATTAGGCATTCGAACGGCCCCTTCGGGCATTCAAATGGTTGGTATTTTAGAGCTTTAAAAGCTGCATGTTCGAGTTCATTTGGCCTAGACCCATCTCCTTCTCTCCCTTAGGACTTTTGATTTCTTCCCCTTGTGAGTCGTTTTTGTCATCTTTCTGGGCTTGGTTGGTTAATTTCTCTCCGTTAGCTTCGATCAAAATCTCATAGGCTCTCTATTAACCATTTCTTTCTTGGATTTTGACCTTATTTTTTCATGGCCTAAACAAAAACCCCCGCTATTCGTTATGGGGCTTCTTCATCTCATTAAAGGGTCAATTTTATGCTTCACTTTCAAGCCAGACCAGTTCTTGTAAAGTGATCTGCTGATGTAGATCTCACCCAACATCTTTCCCTCTATAAGTGGTTTCATGATCGGGGTCGAACACACCCTGGTGGGATTACGTATCGGTGTTGTGAGGGAGTTCTATGGTCACATGCGGGGGCTCGACACCTCCGACTTCACCTTGACCACCACTGTCTGAGATGTAACTTTGACTCTCACTGCTAATTCTTTTGCGGGGTATTTTTTACTCCCATCGACAGCTGGTGCATTTCCCTACACCTCTGGCACTGCTCCTTCCATGCAAGTGGTTTCGAATCATCTCTGGGAGCCTAGCTTGGAGTGGCCTATCCGCATGATTCTCCATACGACCTTGACCAAGGAGTTTCGGTTGCTAGATTTGTTCATCTCTTGGATAGTCGATCCTCGAGGTTGTAAGACTAAACTTAATAGAGATAGGGGTCAATTTCTTTATGCCATTAGCACTGAGGTTCCTATTGATCTTCCTTCCATCATATTTCTGTCACTAGCTGATGCATATCATAATCACTCTCTAACTGCTTCATTGTCTTTTGGAGTCTTCCTTACCACTTTCATAAGGAGGCACGGTGCCTCTATCGCTCCCACCGAGCTTTACTTGACTTCCCCAGCAGCCATAACTAATGTTACAGTCCTTAGGAGTCTTAGCTAGGCAGTTGCTCTTCCACCTCCTAGTCCGTATGAGGAGAAGGCTGATCTAGAGGTTAAGGAAGAGGCATCTTTCGAGGCCTCTGAGTCTGGTGAGGCTGAGTCAGAGTCTGAGTCCGCATCTGAGGTGGATGCACCCAACGAGTCCACACTATTTGATCACCTTTTGGGTAAGATTCAAGCCAAGCAGTGGGAGATTTGAGAAGATGTCACTCGAGCTCTATCTCATATCTCTCGTCTCTCCACTAAGTTCAGCGAGCTCTAGACGTACTTCACCACCATGAGTGGTAATGTGGCGGCCATCCGAGCTATCTTGAAGTGATAGTTTCCCCCGCCGCCATCATAAGAGATGATGATGTTTAGAGCTTAGACATAGTTTTTCCATTCTTATGTACTCAGTCTAAAGCTTTGTATTTGGTTCTGTATAGTGCATTATCCATATGTTTGATGCTTTACTTGTTTTTGGATAAATGCATGTTGGTTTTTTATTTAGTTGTTGCCTTTTTGTTTTTACACATTCATTGTCAATTTGTAACAGAAAATGGGAGTAATATATACAAAGGTGTTCTTTGGATCATTATAGTTACCTTGTTGCCTTAAGTATTGCTTTGCATGCTTTATTGCTTTATTTGTCCCACTCTTGCTTTTCATGAGGTTTGTTAAGTTGTAGATGTGTAAGGCAGCGTATGAACACTTGAAGACTCTTTGGACATGCTGAGACTTTTGTTCATTCTTACATTGTCTCGAGACTTTATTTGTATATTGATTTTTATTATGTTTTGTCGTAAAATTGTCAAAGGGGGAGATTGTTAGGTTTTAGATTGGCTAATTCTGAGTAAAAACACTTTGTATGTAATTCTAGCATTTATATAGACGTGTCAAAGTATAGGAATAAATCAAGGTACTGCAGAAAAGGCAAAACAAGGAGAACAAGCAATCTATTATGCATTCAAACGGCCTGTTCAAGCGTTTGAATAGCAAAGGCATTCGAACGGCAGGCTAGACTGTTCAAACACTAGACAGAATTGAGGACTTCCAAATTTAAATCCTTGTTGGGTTTGAAAACTTCCTACTTCGACTTACATGACATCCAAGGTTCTACAAATACTTCATACTCTATATAAAGTCTCTAAACCCTTGAGAAAAAGGTTACATACTTGAAGAGAGATCATCTAGCTGTTTAGAGAGTTTTATTAAACCTCTCGGATATTAGAGTGTTCTTCTAGTCAACCAAACAACTTCACACAATCATCTTTGGTGGATTCCAAAGGTTGGCGTAGATAGCATGGAAGAACAATGCATCGCGGGTTCTAGCAATCAAGTCCGAGGCTTCTACCAGAGTTGGAGTTCAATGAATTGGGTTGTAAGTTTGTTCTTGTAACTATTCAATGTTCATAGTATTGAGTACATTAGTGGCTGTATGTGGCCCCGTGATATTTTCCTTGGTTGATAGGGTTTTCACGCTAAAATTCTATGTGCCTTGTCTCATTACTTTACTGCTTAAAGTTGCACATAGGATTGACATACCTAGATAAACTCACCTCTTGATATAGTTGGATTAATTAGAATAATTAATTAAACTAGACAAATCCACACTCCCAGGCTTTCTCAAGGAGAAAACAAACTATTCAATTACCTATTTTGTGGGGTAGTTATTTCATTTTTCTTAGTCTTTTCTCCTTTGCGATAACACTAATATTTCGACTCATTTCATTCAGACGTGTGCCAAAGATATGTATGCAAGATGGCATGGGTGAATTCTCAAAATTTTACTAGAAAATTCTGGGAACACAAAACTTAGTATACACTGGATATTCTAGGTTTTACTTTCACAAAATTATACTAACTAATATAAATTTGAGTATGGTGGAAAGTGACCTGAGTGCCATGAGTAAATTGTTAATTCACCTTTATCAAGAGTCAAATTAGAGTACATGTATTTAGAATTCGAAATGGATGAAGTGGGTATCCATTTTCTTGATGTGGTATATTCAACTATCACGTAATTTTCCTCCAATATCTCATATATGACTTAACATGAAGCATGAGAATTTCTGGTAACTAATTCACCTTCTAATGGATGGGTATATATATAGGCTAATATCATGTGAGAAGTGAGAGTAGTTCTCCTCGTATCGGATTCATGTTCATCAACATATTGACCCACTTGCTCATGCAAGTCCAACATTTGGAGTCTTGCACTCGAATAAGTGTTAGAAAAGTATTCAAGTGCAAATTAAAATAACAGTCTAGTTAGGTTGAGTTAGAGAGAAGGTACTTCTCTAGAAGAACCCAGTAATGATTTTAAATCGACATAGAATATTATTATGCAGTACATAATTATGTAATACATTGTATATTTGCATATATATATATATATATATTTAAACAGCAAAAAGGAATATATTGATGATAAGAGAAATAGGGAGGAACTCTATAAGCTTAAAAGGCTTTACAGAAGCTCCACCGAATACAAGGAACGTGTGGTTGAACAGAATTCAACCACACAATTACATGCACATTAGAAAAAGGAGGGATCTAAAGCTTTGACCCCTTCAATACAATGGAAAAAGTAATAACTAGAAAGACATCTTGGCCTAAATTTAGCTTGAAACAAAAGTAAAACCTGAGTCTTAATGGATTCCACCACTTCTGTTGACTCAAGGTTGATCCCCATGTTGATTTTGATGATAACTAAATCTTGTGTTATTTTACTAATGCATTTGCTTAGTGTGCAGATTAATAAAGTTTATAGTTTAGACTTAAAGTTCAATTTAAAGTCTAATACATGTCAGAGTGGATGCACAACAAGCTAAGATCAAGCTATGCACTCTAAGAGTCATGCAATGTACCAAAACAGAACAATGACACCTATTCTAACTTCAAACAAATGATTTGCATTCGAAGATATTAAAGGTGTTCAAATAAAGATTTCATGAAGTATGCATAGACTCAATGAAGTTGACTTACATTCAAAGATATTGAAGGTGTTCAAATAAAGACTTCATCAAAGTGTGCAAATATAAGTTAAAGATTATTTGATTGTGAAGAGTTTGAAGATGATTGAGAAGAGAGTTCATCGTAATTGCATAATCTCTACAAAGAATCCAAGTAAAGACTTTATCTAGGATGTAAAGAATCAATGAAGACAATATGTATTCAGAGAAATGAGGATTTCAAGAGTAAACTTCATCAAGCTTATAAAAGTCTCATTGAAGTGATCCTAAAGACGAAAGAAGAATTAGTAGCCAAGAGAAGAGATCGGCAATGAAGCATCTTGAAGCTCTAAATGAAAGAAAGAGCTCGACAATGAAAGAAATAGCTCGGCAATGAAAGAGAAAGGTCGGCAACAAAGAAAAAGAGCTCAGCATTGATGGAATAAAATCCTGACTGTTTGGAAATCAAGAAAAAATGATTATCAAATGGTAGATTCAATCCAAATTGAATAGAAGACAACTTTAGTGAATTGAAGACTTTAATCTATCATCATGCCCTAAAAAGAAGACTCCTTGAAGATCTTATAATATTATTGAAGCTAAACTTGATTAATGGAAAGATGAATGAAGATTTTTAGGCAATGTGTCGACACATGAAAATAAAGAGTCGACACATGAAGACAGAAGTCAAAAATTTGAAGACAGAATGATCAAGTGTCGACACATGGAGTTAATGTATCAACACATGGAGACAGTGGATAACATCTGAAAAATGCAAATCAGATGTGTCGACACATGAAACCAAGTGTCGACACCTGGGAGATAACGGCTAGTTTTTCTTACATTATAACAGACTGGACTTGCATTAAATAAGCCCCAACAACCTCAAACGGACGAAATTAATACAGGGGTTTATATACAAGCTTCCAACTACATTTATAAACAAGAGATACAAGAAAACAAGTACCACGGACTAATCAAACTGAAAAATCTAAATATTCTTTTTGTCTTCATTTAGTGAGCTTTTATTTTTCCTATTCACTCTTGATAGAGAGTTTGTATTTCATGTATACAACTTCATACACCTGTAAGTGAGAGTTTGAGAGTTCTCTTGTAGAAGAAAAACTCCTGTAAGTTTGAGTGGATCTTTGACAAAACCACTTAGTAGCTGGAAGAACTTGGGAAGAAGTTCTTGTGTAAAAGTGAGCTGAACACTTGGTAAATCAGCATCCATTTTGTAATTGGAAATTGTATAGTAGAGGAAGACTTCAAGGGGATCTTGGGGTGAGAACGTAGACCACGAATTGTAGTTGAACCAGATATAAGACTTTCCTCCACAGAGCATTTCTATCTTTGGCAAATTTTCACCACCATTTAGCTAATAATGCTATATTTAGCACTCTAATAGAGGTCAATCCTAATCCTCTTGACTTTTTGCTTAATGTTACTTTGTTCTAGCTAACATAATAGATGCCTTTTTTGTCTTTATGATCTCCCTATATAAAGCTTTTCTATCATGCCCTATAACTTGGCCTATGCGAATTTAAGGTACATGACTGGTCAATAGCAAGGTTATCCAAGGCCGTAGTACATAAACCGATTGAACACCTGTGTATAATTATTTAAAATGATACATAAATGTGGAAATAAGATTCTTATAGCTTGAAACTTAACTTATGTTATATATGGCAGAGTTGTGCCTAATCCAAAATATAAATGTATATATGGGCCTATTTGAGGTAGACACAATTATATTATCTATAATATTACAAAACATTAGGGTCCAACCCAAATACACATAACATAACATAGGCCTGTGGGTCGTAACTCAAAATCCACATATGGCCTCCTCTTAGGGCCTCCTAGATTGGCTATATAAAAACATTTGAAAAAACGTAAGCTAATGCTTAATGAATAACAATGATATACAAAATTAAAAATACCATGGACTAGCATCTATATCTAACGTATAACAATAGATAAACATTTATGTATAAGGGTATGAACTTGTAAACGTATAAAGAGTGGGCTTGGAAACATATGTAACATAAACATCATTTAAAACGCTTCAACATCCTAAAACATGGTATCATAAGGAGAGACGCAATGTAACATTTTTCTTGATATGATATTTCCTAACTTTCATAAAGCATTCGAACATATCATAGTTTTCGTTTAAAAATATATGTGTGCTACAACCCGACATCAGAGTTAAGCTCCACATTAGTAGCCTTAAAGGTCACACATAGGGCTCTTTAGGCCATAGGACATCTCCCAAACATGGCGATAGTTTATTTCACGTCCCTTACTGTAAGACCATCATTGCTAGTTTAAGGTCTTGCCATGAAAGATCTCGAGTTGGCATCATACATTGCGAAAATCTTGCATCTCTTTCATGTCAACATTCTAATTCATCGGTTCTAATTTCATAACATAAGTAAAGCTTGCATTTCGAAACATTATATTTATATATAAACATAGTCATTGATGCGTAAAAATCAAGGAAAATGATGCATGAGATGTAATTGAACTTAAAAACATTGGAAAGTAATAGGGTTTTTACTCATGGCATATCGTTACTCACATCTATCCTTGAGGATTTATGCTAAACAAGGGTGTTCCCACACATAGAGTACGTAAAAGCATCAAACACAAGACTCTAATGTAATACAAGAACATAAAAGTTGAGGTTTAAAACATGAATCCCTAAACATCAATTCCTTCGTTGCATTCCATTCACATAAAAACAATGAGTCTACATTCTAGGCCAATTTTATTTTAAAATAGGCTTAAAGACTTTTAATTTGATAAGTCATGGGTCAAAAATATATTTCGGATGAAGAAATTATGTTCCATAAAAAATGAACAAAAATTCTGAAAAATAATGTGGCTGACAATTTTTTTGGTCAAATTTAAACTTTAATATCTCACAATCTATAAAGAATTAGAGTACAAACTTTATATGGGTAGAAATATCTATGAATTTACTTTACAAGCTTCAAACAATGCATCAATCTGAGTTTTCTAGAGCAAGTTATGTTTATGTTACAAACGTGTCGGAGTTGTTGGGCACCAGCGTCAACTGAGCATCCGAATGCCCCGAGAGCTCGACATAACCATCAATAGAGCGTCCGGACGGGCTGAGAGCTCGACATGACCATCGGCAAAGCATCCGAATGGCCCGAGGGCTCAACATCTCCAAAAATTGAGCGACAACAAAGCATCTAGACGGTCCTTGCACATTCTAGTTCAAAAATGGCTTCTCCAAGCCTCTGATTTTCAAACCCAAACCACTCCAAACTCTACCAAACTCCACCAATACTTTTAGGGTTCAAATATTGACCCAAAAAGACTACAATATCTTATAATGAAACTAAACCAACAAGTACATCAAAGGGATCTAGGGTTTGAATCTCTAAACCTAACATGCACAAATTTGGGAGTTTTTAACCCCAGCTCCCAATCCATCTATGGAAGCTTACAAACTCTAAAAATCCAACTAATAAGGACTCAAAGGAGTCACCTAACACAACTACAACACACATACACACAAGCATACATAAGGTTTGAAGTTCATACCTTTCTTTCTCAAGTTTTCCAAGCTCCAACAATGGCTTCCAAGTTGGTGTTGAGCTCTTCAACCTCTTCTTCTTCTTCTTCTTCTCCTCCTCCTCCTCCTCCTCCTCCTCTTCCTCTTATATGGCAAGTGTGTGTGTGTGTGTATTACAAGTGTGTGTGATTAGGAGATACACATGTGAATTAATCCCATGTGTCTCACACTAGAAGCATATGTTACAACATGCATTACCATTGGTCATTCTGACCCAAATACATATTAGAATAACATATAATTTAAAAAAATTATCATTAATTTAGATAATAGAGGTTCGGGATATTACATCCTTCCCCCTTTAAAGAAATTTGGTCCCCAAACTTGATATAAACCATCATTCAAATAAAAACTCACACCAAAAGAATGACCTTATTCCTAAGAACTTGGTCACGACGATCTAGAATCTCGATCAGTCTTTCAACAAAACTCAAATCTTCGTTTATGGTCAAAGGATAATGATCAATCACGTGCGTCTAGTCATGAACATACCTCCATAGCATTAAAACATGAAATACGTCGTGAACTTGCAAAAGTTTTGGTGGAAGAACAATACAATAAGCAACAAGTCCAACGCGTTCAAGAAATTCAAATAGCCCAATGTACCTTGGACTAAGCTTTCCCTTATGGTCGAAATGATTTATCCCTTTAGAATGAGATATCTTCAAGAACACGTGGCTCCCTTCTTCAAACTCTAAGTCTTGTCTTCACACATCCATATAACTCTTTTGACGACTTTGAGCACTTTACAGTCATTGTTGAATTATCTTGATCTTGTCGGTGGTCAGTTGCACAATCTCTGGCTCAAGAATCTTTCTCTCTCTGACCTCGACCCAACAAACTGGAGATCTACACTTCCTCCCGTAAAGCGCTTCATAAGGTACCATATTAATGCCCATGTGAAAACTGTTGTTATAAGTGAATTCCACTAACAACAGATGATCCTCCCAACTTCCCTTAAATTCAAGGACACATAACCGCAACATGTCTTCTAAGGTCTAAATGGTCCTTTCTGATTGACCGTCTGTTTGTGGATGAAAGGCCGTGCTGAACTTCAATTCGGTACCTAAAGCCCTTTGCAAACTCTTTTAAAATTTTGACACAAATCTCGGGTCTCGATCTGACACTATTGAAACTGGCGTACCGTTGTCGTGCCTCAGTTTTTAGGTGTCCAAGGTCTTTTTGGCTCGGAGACCCTAAAGCACGGAACTCTATCACTAGAACTCGTCCTCCTAGAAGGATAAGTACGACTAGGTTTGAAAATTGGTTTGACTAAGGGCTTTTTTGAAAAATAGGAGTCGCCACCTAACTTGATTAAAGTGAGTTAGGGCACCTAAAACTAAGTGTTAATCCGAAGATTAAACTTAGGATTTTTTGGAAAAGGCTTTGAAAACTCCCTCAAGAGAGGGTTTTTAAGGAAATAGGTTGTTTGGCAACCTTCGAAAAGATTTAAGCCCTTTTGAAAAATAACTCCATTTTGGTCATTTGAAAACAGAAATCTATGGTTCGGGGGTTGGTTACATGTAAGAAAGATATCCTAAGATCATCACCCTACCCCACATTTTCGGTAGCTACATGTCTAATCACCCTTTGTTTACTTACTAGAATAACCGGTTACCATTGTCCACTTAATATCCACTTTAGAATTTTGAAAATGGGGTTTAGTCATCACTTTTCGGATGGATGATGCATGAGGCAAGTTTTTGGAAGGAGTTTGAAAATAATAAGGGTTTTGAAAGAGTTTGGAATAAGAACTTTGAATTGATTAGAATTTTTTGAAAAATGGATTGGAGTTGGAATAAAAGTTATAACCGCACCATTTCAGTTGCCTACGTATCTCATTTGGCGAGAATCAGGTCATTCGTAGTTTGGGCAAGAGCCCGATGGAAAATAGGCGCATTAGGGCCTTTGAAAAGTTTGAAGACACTTTGGAGTCTTTAGAAACGTTTAAGACACTTTGAGGTCTTTGGAAGTTGAAGACTCTTTGAGGTCTTTGGAAAAGTTTAAGACACTTTGAGATATTTGGAAGTTGAAGACTCTTTGAGGTCTTTGGAAATTTTGACTTGAATTTGGATGGTGGAATATTTTGAAAATATTTTTGGATCAACTTAAGGAAGTTTTGAAAAAAATGCTTGGGCATGACTCAAGAGAACTTGAAAGTGTTTTCAAAGTCTTGTTTTGAAAATCTTGGAGGAATGTTTCGATGAATTAGTTTTGGAAAATGGTTTTTGAAAATGGCTAAAGGTTTGAAATCCTAATATGGACAACCTTAGGGGTTGTTCTCGATTTATCACTTATTCTTGGAATTCCAAACCATGAGGGGGCTAGGGACGCCTTAGGTTTGTGACCTTTTTAAAAATATTTTTGGAAATGCCATGAAGATAGAGTGTAGGAACATTGGAAGAGTTTATGGAGTTGGTTTCTTTGAAATCAAGAGAGTAGGAGGTTTTGGAAAAATAGATTATGAGAATAGTTTACAATTGAATGATCATTTAGAAAAGGCTTCAAGAGTTGAAACCTTGGAAGCATGTTAACCTATGTTGGGTTAGCTTATGGTTAAGGGTGACCTAAGGTTCACTAACTTGGGTTAAGTTAACCTAAGGTGGGTAAACTAGAGTCAAGTTAACCTAAGGTTAGGCAACTAGGTTCAAGTTAACCTAGGATTGGACAACTAGGGTCAAGTTAATCTACGGTTAGTCAACTAGGGTCAAGTTAACCTATGATTGGATAACTAGGGTCATGTTAACCTAGGGTTGGACAACTAGGGTCAAGTTAACCTATGATTGGATTAGAGAATGGTTTTAAAAGTTGTTTTGATGCATTCTTGGAAAGAGTTTTGAAAAACAAAACGTGTTATGCAATGGACTTTGGTTGGCAATCTTTTTAAAGATCATTTCCATGAAAATTTTGACTCTACCCAAGAGTATGGTTTATATAGTTGGTGATTGGAGACCCTTCCAAGGAAGGTTTCCTCATAGCCATTATAACTTTTATCTTGACAAGAGTGGGGGTTTCAAAAATCAACATAATGATGGCAATTTTTGGAAAATCGTTTTTGATGCAGAGATGGAAATAATGCATTTTGAAAACCATCTTTTGAGAAAGATTTTGAAAACCACTTTTCAAGGGAACCATTCCATCAAGAGAGGGTTCCTATGGCCAAACAAAGGGGAGACCACTCAAGAGAGGGTTCCATGGGGCCATTCCAACCACTACACTTAAAAGAATGGAAATCTTGAAAATTAGAGAATTAGAAAGCAACCCTTGTGCAAATTAAAATGTCATGACACCAAAATGAGAGTTAGGGGGTTAGTAGGAGGTCTTCTAAGGCATAATTTTTAAAATCCAATCCTACACTTCAAAGGCCAACTCTTAAAACAATTTTTGAAAGAAATATAGAGCTTGGAGATGGCATGAAAATAAGAGCAATGTAAGCACTGTAGAGCATGACAATAAGCATAAAATGAAGCCAAGCATGCAAAACATGATTAAAATAGTGATATGCAAGGGGTCATGATTACATACAAGGCTTTTAGGCTACACCACATCAACAATGGGCTCTTAAGCCATACCATCTTAAAGTAGACTAGTGAGAGATCCCCCTACACGGTGGCTCTCACTTGCTTTCCTCTAGACATGATTTAAGAGCCCTCTTGGTTCAAGCATGCAAGAAAGGGGGGTTGAAGATGGGGGTTAAAATAGAGAATAGCCTAAGCAGGCTAGGAGGGAAAAGAGAAGAGTGGGGAAAGACACAAATATAAAAGGGATACCACCTTTTGCCTTTAACACACTTTTAATCTTCAAGGGATGCTTTGATGAGAGCTTGAATGACTTCAAGAAGGCTTAGAGGGCTGGTAGGGAGTGTTTGATGGTGTATAAGGCTTTATATACGATGTATATAGGCTTGGGGATGATGGAGCCTAAGCTAAGTGTTGGAGTGATGAAGTGTGTATAGAGATTCACAATTCTGGAGTGATTTCAGCTAGACTTCGCATCAGAAATTGGAGTTGGAATATGCAAAGGGTGGTTTGGTATTTATAGAGATTCTGGAACAGGCTTGGCGCATGTACTATATGCGCCTGGCCAAAATTTGGCCTTGCACATGTAGCACATGCGCAGGTACTGTTCCATTGCCAGAATGACACGTGACACCCCATGTACTGGATAAACCTCGACTGTTGATCAAAAGTTGGTCGATCTAATCAAAATTTGAGCGCATGTAGCATACGCTCCATCACTGGGAAGGTTCGTCCAAACTTTGCCTCGATAATTGAGTCAATCGGGAAGGTTTTGAGAGAATCAGTCGCACTCGGGATGTTCTCCTAGGGTTTTCGGTGAACTTTCATGTTTTCAGGAAGTTTGAATTATGTTTGGAGGCGGGCGATATCGTCTTAGGAAGTGTGCCAAAAATGTCACTTTTGCGGAGTGTCTGTGATACGCTTCGGGGGTGTTTGAAAGTGGCTATTTTCGTTTTGTGTGATCGAGGCCTTCAGAAAGCAATCCATTTGATCGGACCGTACCGATGGAAAGTACTCTGGAAATACTTTCGAGAATTCCTAGATTTATGCATTTCTTAAGTTATTTGACGGTGTGTTTTGATTAGGGAACCAAAGAAAAAGTCAACCTTGGCGGAGCGTCTGCGAGACGCTCCGGGGGTTGCTGGAAGTTATAGTTTTCACACCGTACGATGGAAGGCTTCAGGAAGTGATCTATTTGATCGAGCCGTATCGATAGAAAGATCTATGGACGAGCTTTCGAGAAATCCCTGATTTACGCATTTCTCAAGTCAGTTGACGGTACATTATAACCAGGGAATCGGGGGAAAACACAATTTAGGCGGAGCGTCTGCAAGACACTCCAGGGAACTTTTATCGAGTCGTGTGAGTCAGTGTCGTAGGGTCTTCCTCAGGTTAGACAAGGGCGTGTGGTGAAACCCTCTACTCGAAATTCCAAGACCGGTGCTGTGTCGGGACATATTTGGGCTTCCATGGGCAAAATGGTAATTTTGATCAGGATTGGCTGGAAATGGTCAGGAATGTTTTGGTGTGTTGTGTTAAGTGTGTAGGGTTGTTCAGGGATGGTTTTGGGAGAGTCTTTTACCGTTTGACGAGGTTTGCACAGTGTTGAGGTGTTCACGGGCAAGATGGTCATTTTGACTAAAGTGGGCCAAAATAGGACCGAATTTGGACCAAATGGCGTGCGGGGGATGCCTAATGGTTTAACAACATTTTGGTAGGATGGACTTATCGTTTTGAGGGATTTTTAACTTTTCCAAAACGTGCCTGGTGGCCCAAAGGGCAGGTTTGGTCATTTTTCACCGAGTCGGGCTAGCAGGCGCTGGTGTTGACCTAGGTGTTGGTTCCTGAGACCGCCCGATCTCGGAAAACTACCTATGCGGTGTTGGTCTCCAAGAACGCCCGTTCTTAGAGAACTACCTATAGGGGTGGCGTTGGTTCCTAAGAACGCCTGGTCCTAGAAAGCTACCTGGAAGGGTGGTGTTGGTCTTTGAGAACGCCCGGTCACAGAGAACTACCAAATGACAGACATTCTACGTTGGCGGGCTAGCGGGCGCCAGAAGTGAACCGTCTGGAATTTGATGAGGTGTTGGTCCCCAAGATCGCTCGATCCCGGGAAGCTACTTGGATGACGTTGGTTTTCGGGACCGCCCGGTCTGGAAAGCTGCTTAGAATAGTGGTGCTTATGGCTCCAGCGGGTCCTTGTGGACTTGAGAAGCAACCAGTTGGCTAGATTGAAGATTATAAGGCTTATCTTGAACTTGCATGTGTTATGATGTTAGAAACCGAACTCGGCCGGACCAGAGATTGCCGAGCGGGCAAAAATGGGGTGCTTACAACTGCCCCTCTTTTTCTGGCTTTGCTTGCTGAAGGTAGAAAAATAACAAAGTAAGAGTCCCTTTTTGGTCGCGAGGCAATCGGAGGGATGACGTGCAGGTGAATTTAGCATGCTTTGGGACCTCTTGTGAGTCACCGGTTCTGAAGGCTTTGGAACTCAAAAAGCTTTACATTCTGGTCAGGGATCGAGTTGTCGATTTGACATGGTTTGGTTCAGGACATTCAATTCTTGCAAGTGAATGTTGAGGGCTTGATATTCGGCTTTTGAAAGCCTTAAAAACGAATTCAGACTTTCAAGGGTTTGAAAACTGATTTTGGAGGGAAGCTAAACAACCGGGTGCATGTGTTATATGTGCCTGACTTATTTTTACCTCGGCGCATGTAACATATGCGTCGGTTGGAAATTCCTTCTGGCGTATCTGCTACACGTGCCAAGCTGTGGGCTTTAAAACAGGGCAGTTTGCGATTCAGCATTGCGTTTTATTGGGTTTTGTGGTGATTTGAGATTTTTCTCTGGAGGATCTTCGGAAGATTTCGACTAGGATCACTAGAGGAGTGTCAGGGGACGTCGGGTGATTGCCAGAAATTGTCATTGCCGCCGGATTCTCGCCGAAAAGCTTGGTTTCTGTCGGAGAACCCAAAGGTTAGTTTTCTAGAAATCTCGTCAATTTCGATACGTTTGCTTTCGTTTTTTGCATATGAACAGTGTAATCCCATGTTTTAGAACGTTTAGAACACAATGGTCGGATTATTTTTGTGATTTGGTAGAGATTTGAGTGCGTTTTGAATGATTTTCCATGTTTATGAAAGTGGGTTTCCAACGAGACTTGAGGAATTGCCTCTACAGGCTTGGGCATTGACCGTTTGTGTGTGTTTTTTGCACCGAGAATCTTAGAAAAATGTGTAGAACACACGTATGAAATTTCGTAATTTTTTGAAAATTATGAAAAATAGGAGAAATTAAAGAAAATTAGAAAATGGGTCCCGTTGAAGGTCGACAAATCACAAAACATGTTTAGAAAATTATGGTGACACTCTCGAATGTTCTGGGAATTTTTGTGAAATTTTGGAAATAAATCGAGACCGAAAAATCTTGGAAGCTGAAGGAATTGTCCTAAAATTTGTGTTCGAGGACAGAACGCGTGTCGTGGGGGTGAGATTGTTTTGACTGATGGGGTGGAAGATCTGGGATTGTTCTGGGCTATGTTTGTGACTTGTCAAATTTCGGGGTGATGACCTTTTAAGGCGAAACTCTGCCGAAATTTTCAAAAATTTTATCACTCAGCCTTAAAACCTTTCAACAAGGCAAATCCTTTTTGAGAAAGGGGCTTTTGAGGGAGAAAGCCCAGAGAAACTGCAATTTTAGAGAAATTTTTGGGAGTGGAACCTTTGAACGAGAAAAGCCCTGGGAAACAGATTTTTAGAAAACTTGAAGAACAGGGCTTTTGAAGGTGAAAGCCTAGGAAACCGTTAAACCCTTGAAATGGGGCTTTCTGAAGGAAAAGCTCGAAAAACCGCAAAAATGTTGAGCCTGGGCTTTCGAAAGAAAAACCCGAGAAACCGGTTTAAAATTTTTAAAACGGCATTTTTTAAGGGGATAAACCTAGGGAACCGGTTCGAAGTCTTAATATTAGATTCTTTTCAGAAAAAGTTTTGAAAACCATTAGAAAATCTTTGAGTCAGGATTTTTAAAGGGGAAAACCTGAAAGACCGGCTTTGAAATTTTGAAACCCAACTTTTTGAAGAAAAAGCTTGGAAACCATTAGAAATTTTTTGAAACGGGGCTTTTAAAAGGGAAAGCCCGAGAAAACGGTTTGAAATTTAGAAACCGAACTTTTTGAGAAAAAAGCTTGAAAACCGTTAGAGAACTTTTGAACCAAGGTTTTTGAAGGCAAAAACCTGAAAAACCGGCTTTGGAATTTCGAAGCCAAACTTTTTGAGGAAAAAGCTTGAAAACCGTTAGAAAACTTTAGATGCCAAACTTTGGCGGGGAAAGCTTGAAAATCGTTGAAAAACCTTAAACGGTGATAAATGAGGCCTTGGCCCTTCCATTTTTCTTTCCTCTCTCTTTTTTCCCTCTTCTTCTTTTTTCTTTCTTCTTTTTTCTTCTTTCTTTTTTTTTCTTTTTTTTCTTTTTCTTCTGTATTTACATCGATGCATTTATCTTTGCGCTTTTCGCATATAGTAACTGATTGATTCCTTTGAATGTTGTCATTTTTTTTAGGATGTCGAAGGCCAAGGGTGACGGTCCGGACCGGAAGCACCACGGGAAGGCGCCGCATATAGAGCTTGAGGAGGGCGACATCAGTCGGGGTAGGTCGGCTAGGGGTAGCAGCCGGGGTGGTTTAGTTACTCTGGGAGTGGGAGTAGGAGCGGAGGAGGGTGATGTAGTCATGTCTCGACTCCGAGCTTGGTACACCAGCTATGCTGAGGAGGAGCGGCAAATTTTTTGTAGGGCTTTTGGGTATTTAGGATCGCTTCTTTCCGTGAGACTGGTACTGGGCTTGGTTAAGGCCTCAACCACTTTCTGATGCTCGGAGCTGTGTTTATTCCGATTTAGCGATTTTGAGATGACGCCGACACCTCACGAGTATGGGCATTTGCTGGGCTTGAGGAGCAGTCAGGATGGTATCGTAGGCCCAGACTTCCCCTATATCCGTTATTTCCGGTCAATTGGGGCTTAGACGCCAGGCTCTAGATTTGGCCTCTCAACCTGCTTTTCCAGCGCTGGAGGTGGGTTTTTTGTTGGATCACTTTGAGTTTTGTACTGGTCAGATTGCTTATCCTGGTATTTGGCATACTTCCACGGAGTGGCCCATTGCCCGGATGAATGCGCTTGCGCTTATCTTGTTGAGTCTTCCGATGTTCCCTCGGGGGGATGGTTGGGTGGATGACAGACTCTGTTCCTTGTTGTTGTCGATCCGCCGATGGTACTCTTACGCTCCGTTGGCTGTAGGTGAGACATATATGAGTTTTTCCCGATTTCAGAGCGGGGAAGACACCTTTTTTAGGGGGTCTCGGCCCCTCTTTCAGCTGTGGGCTCTTGAGCACTTGTTTATTCATTGCATTACTTGTCACATATGGTACCCGGAGGTTGATCCCATCTGTGCTTTGGTGAGGTCTCAACAGAAGATTACCGATGGTGTTGACTTCCCTGATTCCCAGATGGCATGGGTGGCATTCCTTCAGATGAGGAGGTCCGACTTGGTTCAGTGGTATGTGGGTTTATGTAATGTGGATTCGTTGCAAGTACGAACTTCGAGTTAGGTTTTTATCCCTTTTATTGGCCTGAGGGACGTTGTTCCCTTCTTTGGTATTCGGGTCCTCCATCAGTTGGGTCGGACACAGGACGTCCCTTATACTGCCATGGCAATGGGTTATCCAACTTATTTTGGCGACGAGGTTCCAAAAGGCATAGTGATTGAGTTGACAGAGTTGTGGCGGACTTTTGGGGCGCATGATACTTTAGACGATCTATTCTCTTTCATTCCAGCAGCCACTATTGATTAGCCCAGATGGTTTCGAGAGTATGTTTTGGGGGGTGCCGCGGTCAGGGATCCTTTTCCAGAGTCGCCTTTGCCTCCGGTAGGGTATGCTGATCTTTTGGCTATTGCTACCATTAGGGCGAGATGCCTACAGAGACTCTATTGCGCCCGCATGAGTGAGTTAGAGACTCAGCTGGAGATGAGCAGAGGCCGAGTGGGTGATTTAGAGAGGCAACTGGAGGAGGTGTTCAGGGTGAGAGACTCTCCTTTGGTTGATGTTTCTTAGGGGCTTAGACACCCTCGGGGATCGCGAGACACTTCCTCTTCAGTAGAGGGCGACCCGCGGGACACGTTCATAGTTCAGTTGAGAGATATGGCACACACCTTTTCGCAGGAAAGGGACCACCTCCTTGATCGATGTCAGTGCCATAGGTTGAGCCAGTTATCGACTTCTTCTTTTGGGGCTTCTACCAGTGTCGGCCCTTCTAGGGGA
The DNA here is from genome assembly GCA_033060915.1 of Euryodendron excelsum. Taxonomy (NCBI): domain Eukaryota; kingdom Viridiplantae; phylum Streptophyta; class Magnoliopsida; order Ericales; family Pentaphylacaceae; genus Euryodendron; species Euryodendron excelsum. Next base: position 18,675,197 of record CM065398.1, read on the forward strand.
GGGCTTGTGGTGCCGCCATTTAGTGAGCCGGGTCCGTTGCTCGCTACTTCTGGTCCCGTGAGTCTTGTTGCTGGGGGCTCGGATGAGGATTCTTCAAATGGAGACGTGGATCGTTACATCGTAGTCCCTCGTCCCTGACGCGACTCTTCTCTTTTTCTTCTCTTTATGCTGTGATGTAGGGCGTTTAACTTCCTTCCGAGATTCCCTGCATTTATAGACATGTTTATATTAGCTACATTATTATGGTTTTGGTTGTAATGGATTCTACCTTTTCTTTGGGACATATCCCCATGTGCTTGTACCTGCAAAATTTTGTTAGTTTAACATATATTATAGGGGAGGTTGTTCCTATGGTAAGATGAGAACTACTTCCCTGGAACGGAATTTCCCTCAGGGTGTCTTTGGCGGGAACCCCCGTGATTCCTTCTTCTCGGCCCATTGATTTCGAGGGAATGCCCTTTTGACAACCTCGACCTCTCCCTGTCTTTTCCTACCATGGCCTGGGAATGCTCTACTCGATGGTTGGGGCCAACTTTGAGGAGAATGTGGGACGTTTTTTTTTTTTTTTTTTTTTTTTTTTGCCATTTTTGCCATCAGCGCCTTTGTAGGTTTTCGCCGATCCCAGCTCTGTCATTTTTGGTTCTTAGCACCCCTGCGGGTTTTCACTGGACCGACAGATTTGTATCTTGTCGTGCCTCCATCTTCTTACTCGTGGGGCTCTTTTGAGTTTTCGCCGCAACTTCAGGGTCACGCTCTTTTTTTTTTCAAGGGAAACTTTCTCGAAGCTGAGGGAGGGCTTGCTTGTCAAGGTGAAAGCTCGGAGATTTTCGGCATTTATTCCCATTCAAGAATTATCATCTTTCTTACATCAAACTCAACTTAGATTAGGCAGTTTTCGTTGATCAAAGAGGACTTTTCTGGTCAGGTTGTAATGAGGCTAGGTTATAGACTTTTGAAAGGGATGGTGTCAAAGGCTCAAGGCGTTATGTGGTTTCAGGGATTTACCGGTGATCACTTTTCCAGATCCTTACGCGCTTATCTTCCCTTTTTCTTTCTTTCTTATTTGTATAAATTCGCACCCACACAGGGCTTGCAACTTTTACCCCAGTATTACCACTTGTACAATCTATTGACTTTCAAGAGGCATCTGACGCCATCATTAATTAATAATTTTTTTTTTATGTACCGAAAGCTTTCTTTCTTCTCCCGTTCTGCTTTTTCATTTGGCTTACCAATTTTACTTTTGCCCGTTTTGGATGGTGATCACCACGTCGAGTTTATTGGGAAATGTAATTGGCTTGGGATAGTGTTATAGCAAGGGGTATAGTGTGTGGGAAAATGAATTGATGGCCTTTCATCATATCAATTTAAACTGCCTAATCTTTATGAGTTCCTTTGCAAGAATTTTGATGGTTCCGAAAGAGAATGTATTCATTTCCTTTAATCAGAGTTCATGGCCCTCTTTTCATTGCAAAGGAGAGCTTCTGGTTTACAAAAAGTAGCGTTTGACTGCATCTAAATTTAAGGGATTGGGGAACTCCTGCCTATCCATCTCTGCTAGTATGAGTGCCCCCCCCCCCCCCTATCAGGACCTTCTTGACTACGAAGGGCCCTTCGTAATTGGGGGCGAACTTCCCCAAGCTTCTTCTTGGTGGGAGATGATCTTTTTCAACACTAGGTCCCCAACTTTGAAATTTCGGGGTCTCACCTTCTTATAAAATGCCTTAGCTACTCTCCTTTTATAGCACTGAGCGTGGTAGACGGGGGCCAGCCTTTCATCCAGCAGGCACAGTTGAGCATATCGATCCTTGATCCATTCTGCCTCTTCTAGTTATGTCTCCATTAGCACCCTCATGGAAGGAATTTCTATCTCGACCGGGAGCACTGCTTCACTTCCGTAGACCAACTCATATGGTGTTGCTCCGGTGGAGACCCTCATTGTGGTTCGGTAGGCCATGAGTGCAAAAGGGAGCTTTTCATGCCAATCTTTGTAATGGTCGATCATCTTTCGGAGGATTCTCTTGATGTTCTTGTTTACAGCTTCTACTGCCCCATTCATTTGTGGCCGATAGCCTACCGAGTTTCGGTGAGTGATTTTGAAGGTTTGACACAACCGGGTCATCAAGTCATTATTCAAGTTGGTAGCATTATCAATGATAAGCGATTCTGGGACCCCATACCGGCAAATAATGTGGCCTTTGAGGAACTTGTTCACTACTTTCTTGGTGACATGTGCATAGGATGCGGCTTCGACCCACTTTGTGAAGTAATCGATGGCAACCAGGATGAACCGGTGTCCATTTGAGGCCTTTGGAGAGATGGGGCCGATCATATCCATTCCCCACATGGAAAAAGGCCATGAGGCTACCATTGAATGGAGCTCGACGAGTGGGGCCTTGATCATGTCCCCATGTATCTGACACCTGTGACATCGGAGGACGTACCGAACTCAATCCGTTTCCGTGGTGGTCTAATAATATCCTGTTCTAAGGAACTTTTTGAAGAGAGTATGGCCATTCATGTGGGGCCCGCAGGTTCCTTCATGGACTTCTCTCATGATTTCTCTTGCCTCCGCTGCATCAACGCATTTCAGGGGCCCTGGGGGGGATCTCTTGAAAAGCTCATTTCCAACTAGAAAGTACTGGGCTGCCATCCTCTGGATCATCTTCTTATCGTTTTGCATGGCCTGGACAAGGAATTCTCCGGTCTGCATATATCTTTTGATGTCGTAGAACCAGGGCCGTCCGTCTAATTCGGTGGAGGTGTTGAGGCAGTGCGACAAGGTATCTCAAACAAAGATTTGGAGGGGAGGGATTTCGAAACCTTCATCTACTTTAATAGTCGTAGCTAAAGTAGTCAAGGTATCAGCAAAACTATTTTCGGTCTGGGGAATATAGTGGAAACCTATTTTCTGAAACCTTTGACAGAGGCCTTTGATCTGCTCGTGGTAAGGAGAAAGTTTGTCATCCTTAGTCTGGTACACCTCTTTGGTTTGTTAAATCACCAGATCAGAATTTCCGAAGACCGTTAACTCCTCAATCTTCATTTCTATCGCCAAATGCAACCCCAAAATGCAAGCTTCATATTCGGCAATATTATTGGTGCAGAGATCGAATTTTATTTTGGACACAATGGGATAGTGATTGCCCTTCTCGGATACTATGACTGCCCCAATTCCCACGCCCTTCTTGTTTGAAGCTCCATCAAAGTACATTTTCCACCCCAAGTCTTCTTGTTTCTAGGCCTCAAACTCAGTGTATAGGATATCTTTGTCGGGGAAGCTGGGATCTATGGGTTGATACTCCTCAACAGGATTTTCTGCAAGGTAATCTGCTATGATTTGCCCCTTGACTACCTTACAAGTCGTGAAGACTATGTCGAATTCAGCCAGAATCATATGCCATTTGGCCACTCTACTAGAAGGAGTGGGTTTTTCGAATAAGTACTTGATTGGATCTATCTAGGATATGAGGTAGGTGGTATGATGCAGCATATAGTGTTTGAGCCGATAAGATGCCCATGCTAAGGCGGAGCAAGTTTTTTCGAGCATAGTGTATTTGACCTCGTACGGTAAAAACTTTTTGCTGAGGTAATAAATGGCATGTTCCCACCTTCCAGTTTCGTCATGCTGTCCTAGAACACATTCCATTGAGGTCTCGAGGACGGTTAAGTACATTAGAAGGGGCCTCCTCGGAGTTCATGGTACTAGTAGTGGGGCTTCAGGAGGTATTCTTTAATCGTCTCAAAAACTTGTTGGCATTCTTCATTCCACTCCTTAGGGGCATTCTTTTTTAGTAATTTGAAAATTGGCTCACAGAGGTGAGTCATTTGGGAAATAAATCTGCTAATGAAATTCAATTTGCCCAAAAAGGATCTAATTTCGGTCTCTCCCCTCGGGGGCGGCATTTCGATGATTGACTTTATCTTGGCAGGGTCCACTTCTATTCCTCTCTTGTTGACAATGAACCCCAACAACTTCCCAAATGTGACACCGAAAGTACACTTGGCGGGGTTAAGCTTGAGTTGATACTTGCGGAGCCGATCAAATACTTTTCGCAAATTGATCAAATGGTCCTCCTGGGCTCTTGATTTGACTATCATGTCATCCACATAAATCTCCACTTCTTTGTGCATCATATCATGGAAGAGAGTGACCATGGCCTTTTGATAGGTTGCCCTGGCATTTTTTGGCCTGAAAGGCTTCACCTTATAACAGTATACTCCCCATGGGATGATGAAAGCCGTCTTTTCCCGATCTTCCTCTTCTATTTTGATCTGATTGTATCCCGAAAACCCATCCATAAAGGAGAACATTTCATGGTCGGCCGTATTGTCCACCAAGATATCTATATAAGGTAATGGGAAATCGTCTTTCGGACTAGCCCTATTGAGATCTCGAAAATCGATACACATCCGGGCTTTCCCATCTTAACATGGGGAGATAAATAAGTATTTAATAATATGAAGTTCGAAATATAATTCCTCGTATGATAGGGAGTGCAATTATAATTCATTTGTGGTATAAATTATAATTTACGTACATAGGGATTAATCCTGGTTGGATTAGAAATCCTTATTTGCGTAGGAAGCCCTAGTTATACTAATCATATGGTTCCTACTATAGCCTCTATATATACACACTCTAAGAATAGCTAGAGTGATACTTGTTCATAATTAAGAGATACATGTTTTTGTAAGGAAGAAAAACCTTAGCAACTATGAGCCCACTCTCTCTGGAGTAAGGCATATATAAGGGATACAGAAGAAGTCTGAAGGTTAAGTTCGAGCAATTGATTCGTGCTTGTCGCTGTTGCTTGTTGTTCAAGATCAAAGCAGAAGGATTTTCGAAGTTTATACCTGTTGCTATTCGGGATCAAACTATAAAGATCTCAAAGGTATGATTCTATTCACATAGATTAGTCTCTACTAATCAGATCACACTTTTTGATATTATGTGTATGCACTATAGCTGGGTCGTGAAAAATTTCGCAGTCCTCAGCAGATACATCTTTGTGCCTCTTGGATGCGTAGTGAACTTCGTGTTGTGAGCTTCCACCAAAACTCGCCTTTTAACCTTGGTTATGTTTGGCACACATAAGCGGTCCTTGAACTTTAGAACTCCATTCTACAAGGTGAAGTCGGGCTTCGGCTTTGTTCCTAATGCTTTATAAATCTTCCACAAGTATGGATCTTCAAGATGTATTTGCTTTACAACCTCAATTAATGTTGGTTGGACGATCATGGTAGTAAGCATCATATTTGTGTCTGGCGTGACAATCTCAATTTTCACTCTCTCCAATTCAATAAACAAGGGTCATTGTGACATAACCAAGCATGCTAGGTTGGCGGTGGACTTCCGGCTTAAGGCATTAGCCACGACACTGGCCTTGCCCGGATGATATTAAATGATAATGTCGTAGTCACTTATTAACTCAAGCCATCTTCTCTATCTCATGTTCATCTCTTTCTGTGTGAAAAGATTCTTCAAACTCTTGTGGTCGATGAAGATCTCACATGTGACTTCGTACAAATAGTGGCGCCAAATCTTCAAAGCAAACGCTATAATTTCTAATTCAAGATCATGGGTCGGGTAGTTCTTCTCTTGCAGTCTCAACTGTATCGAGGCATATGTAATGACCTTGTTGTGCTGCATCAACACACATCCCAATCCTCTATGCTAAGCGTCGCTGTAGATGGAAAACCCGTCAGTCTCGAATGGCAAGGCTAGAATTGGTGTGGACACCAATTGGTTCTTCATTTCTTGGAAACTCCGTTCCCTCTTCTTATTCCATTTAAATGGGGTGTTCTTCTAGGTGAGCTACGTTAAAGGAGTTGCAATCTTGGAAAAATCCTTTACAAATCTTTGGTGGTACCCAGCCAAACCCATAAAACTTCTGATTTCGGTCACACTCGTTGGTCTTCGCCAATCCATAACAGCTTCAACCTTCGAAAGATCAACAGACACTCTATCCATGTTGATAATGTGTCCCAAAAATGCCACACTCAGTAGTCAAAATTCACACTTCTTTAATTTAGCATACAACCTCTTGTCTCGCAGAGTCTAGAGGACCATCCATAAATGGTGCTCATGATATTCAAGACTCCTAGAGTACACCAGATATCATCAATAAACATAATAACAAAATGATCAAGGAAGGGTTTGAAAACCCGATTCATCAAATCCATAAATGCTGTAAATGCGTTAGTAACTCCGAACAGCATAATCAGAAATTCATAGTGACCATATCTGGTTTGGAAAGCCGTCTTCTCCACATCGCTAGCCTAGACCTTTAGCTGGTGATAACCCAACCTTAGGTCAATCTTCAAAATTACTTGGGCGTCTTAAAGCTGATCAAATAAATCATCCAATCTTGGCAATGGGTATTTGTTCTTGATGGTGACTTTGTTCAATTCTTGGTAGTCGATACACAACCTCATTGTTCCATATTTCTTTTTTACAAATAACATGGAGCACCCCAAGATGAGACACTAGGACGAATAAATCCCTTTTCTAACAAGTATTGGAGTTGAACCTTCAACTCTATCAGCTCTAGATGGGACATACAGTAGGGAACTTTAGAAATGGGTCTAGTACCCAGATTAAGATCAATATGAAACTTAATTTCCTGATCCACTAAGGAACCAGGTAACTCATCAGGGAAGACATTTGGGAAATTCCAAGACAACATGGATATCTTCCAAGGATGGCGGGGAAACTGTGTGTCAACAATGTTACATAAGAATGCACGATTCCCTTTTTGGATTAAACGGCGTGCTTACATGGATAAAATGAGATAAGGTGGAGGCACTACAATGTCTCCCTCAAATACAAGCCCCGAACGGGAAGAAGAATGAAACACGACTCGTTTAAGTTCTCAATCAATGATAGTAAGTTGAGAAGACAACTAATTCATTCCTAAGATGACATCAAAGCCGTGCATTTCTAGAGGTATAAGATTTATAAACATGGGCGCATCATTATCAAGAACCTCATAATTATAAATCCTATCATATAACATGGAATCCCCAAATGGCAACGATATAGTCAAAACATAATTAAGAGATACTAGAGATGTATGCAAGTATTGAGCAAAAAGGTATGAGACAAATGAATATGTGGAACCAGAATCAATAAAGATGTGTGCAGGTTGACCACAAACAGGAAGTATACCTGATACTACAGAGTCGGTAGCTAGGGTGTTTCCCAGGGTAAGTGCGAAAGCTCAGCCTTGCCGTGGTTGATCATCCCTTCTTTTGGATGTAGGTTGATCTACTGCTGCTGAAACTGATGCACCAGATCCTTGTACTTTGCCCTTCTTCGAACAGTCCTTCACTTGGTGCCCCATTTGGCCGCACCCATAACAAGCTCTGCTTCTAGCATAGTATATTCCCCGATTCTTCTTATGACAAGTTAGACATGTCGGTGCCTTATTAGTCATATCGCCCCCTTGATTCGTGGTGTTTCCCCATGGAATAGATAAATTCCCGCTAAAAGATCCTGAACTCTGTCTCTTTGAACTTTGCCCTTTGCTTTGGACACTTCTTGACATCTTCTTGTGCTTCTCCCAATATTGTGTCATCTCATCATTTGCCCTTTCGGCAATTACAGCTCGTTGCACAACTTCTTAGTAAGTTCTCAGTCATAAAATTTTCACTTTTTTGCGAATGTTCCATCGTAATCTCGCCTTAAACTTCCTTCCCTTGTGGTTCTCTAATGATACAATGTGTGGGGCATATAATAACAACTCCATGAACTTGGCATTATGCTCTACCATGGTCATATCTCATTGCGTCAAGCTAAGGAACTCGGTGATTTTCAGGTCTCTGACTGTCTCGGGGAAATATTCCTCAATTGAACATGTAAGCACCCAATTTTTGCCCGCTCGACAATCTTCGGTCCGTCTGGACTCATATTCAAACCAACGCATACATATTTAAGTCCAGATCAATTTTTTAGACTCAATCCAATCAATCACTTGGCGGGTCCGCGGGGCCCAACAGAGGTAAAATGACCAAAATGCCATTGTGGCATTGCTCGGTTCTATTCCAGTTGGCACAATTTCCTAGAGACGGTAAGTCCCCATTTCAATCTCAAATTCAATTTCAAATCCAATTCAAATCCAGATCAAATCCAGTACGCCTTTCGAGAAAGTTGATCCCTCAAGCGGTAAGTTCATCCAATCCAGCACGTTTTTTGAGAAAACTCTTTGAAATGGTAAGTCCCTTAAAACCTATCGACTGGGACAGAATGCAAGTCCCCGAGATGGTAGAACGGTTCACCTTTGACGCTTACTAGCCCACAAATGTAGAATGTCTGTTATTTGGCACGTCTTTTGAGAAAGTTGATTCCTTAGACGTTAAGTCCACCTAGCAGCTTCTTGAGATTAGGCAGTCTTCGAAATGAATGCACACCATTAGAGTGGCGAAAACACTCACAAACATTGCAACCGTCAGAGTGGCGAAAACACTCGCAAATAGGTTGACATCGGAAATTGCCAACAAAACCCCTTTGTCACAGGACCGAACTTGCCTCTTGGCCGTAACACGTTTACCAAAGGATGAGATACGTTTAGAAACCAACTCTTCACAAACTATTAGAGTGGTGAAAACACTTAAAACCTAGATCAACACTAGTGCCTAGTAGCCCACTCTGGTGAGAAAATGACCAAACTGCCTTTTAAGTCTTTTCTGACACGTTTCTCAAGAAAGTACCTAAGTCCTCAGAACAGTAAATCCACCCTTACAAGATTGTCCCAAGGATAATCCAGCATATCCAGATGTCTTCCAGTCAATTTCAGACCAATTCCTGGACCATTTTGCCCCTAGGCATTTAATCGCCTCATAGAACCATAACAACTCTGGGTATCAAACCAGTAACCTCCTGAGGATGCTTCTAATAGTATTCTCAACCTTCTGGCACCTTTTCAGATCATTCAAAGTCTATTCTGACAAACTTGGTGTAAAATAACCATTTTGCCCCTGGTGAACTGATCGCTTTTTCTAAATACATCGACTCTGGGTATTAAACCAGTAATCTTCTGGAACACTCTTAAGGGTGTTTCTAACCTTCGAGTCCTCTCATGAGACATTTTAAGTCCATTCCGATGGTTTTCCAGTCTAATTGGCCGTTTTGCCCCTAATAACTCAGCTGACCACTTTAACAATCCCAACATTATTTTTCAAGCCTATTACCCCCGGGACACTATTTCAAGGGTTTCTACCCATTTCGGCCTTCCGAACCATTCCAGGCCTCCCAGAACATTCCCGAATCTTCCGGAGTCACTTCTACTAAAGCCAAGCCAAAAATTACATGGTAGTCACTAATACAAGCCCTCAAATCTTTTGTTGTGCGTATCAAGGGTCGAAAGATACATTTATTATCGCTCTAAAATATTTCCTACATGGCTGGTGCCACTCTTAGTGGCGCCAGTGGAAACTTTGCCCTGGCGCCACTGTAATAGGCACCAGGTTAGTTTTGTGTCTATAAATACAGAGCCTCCCCCTGCGTGAAAAAGGTCCACAAACTCAGTCCAAAAACTCTGTTTTTCGAATTACAGAGCTCGAAGCCTCTCTAAACCCTAGCTCCCTCTAGTCTTTTCAAACCCTAGCCTCCATATACTTAAATCGTAACATCCATACACTTAAACACAAGCCTCTAAAGCCTCCATTGAAGACTCAAAATGTAGCAATTTGGAAGCTCTTAAGGATCAAGTAAAGCTAAGCAAATAAAACAAGCAAAACAAGAAAAAGATAAGGTAGGCTTTTTTTTAGGTTTACGTACTTCCCCTCTCTCTTCTTTCTCCTAACCTACTTGGGTTTTTTCTATTTTAATTCCCTATTTTTCCCCCCTTCTTGCATGTTTGAAACAAGAGACTCCCCGGTTCATGCGTATGAAGGACTGTTGAAAGTCACTATATTAAGGGCTTTTTTCTAGTTTAACCTTAGACCGGGCGGATTCGGCCTCCTTGATTATATGGTGAAACCTAACCTTGTATGTTCACGACCCTACTTGCATTGTGCATATCATACATCCATTCAAAATTATTTTCAAAAGTTGTTTTCAAAACTTGCATCAAAACTCTTTTTCAAACTTGTCTTCAAAATCACAATTTTAAAGTGATTTTAGCCATTCCATGGTTAGGATTATTTTAGAAAAGTATTATATTCATTGTAACCATCAAGGTTCATATTTTGGGTGTAAACCCTAAATTGTTTTTCATCAAAACCTTAATCTTAAGATGATTCTAGCCATTCCATGGTTAGAGCTGTTTTGAGAAAGTGTGATATTCAATGTGACCATATTGGTCCATATTTCAAATCTATGTTGTTTTCAAAACCACAACCTAGAATAGTTCTAACATTTTCATGGTTAGAATTGTTTTAAGAAAGTGAGATAATTCAAAAGATTTCAAAAGTCCATATTCAAGCCTCTTTCCAAAATTGCTTTTCAAACTTCTTTTCAAAAACTCTTTTCAAAAATTTACTTTCTAAAAACTCTTTTTAAATTTCCTTTCAACAATCTACTTTCTAAAAACTCTTCTCAAATTTCTTTCCTAGAAACTCTCTTCAAAAGGTCTACTTTCCAAAAAAAAAATTTCTTAGAGTCCAAGTCAAGCCCTAGATCCCATGGTTAGGAAACCCTAATTCTCTTTCCAAAAAAAATATAACTTCCTCTTTTGCTTCAAATCATAGATCTCCAAAACCTCTATTTTTTACATCAAATCCTAGGTTTCCACAATCTCTTTTTCTACACAAAATCATAGATTTTCAAATCCTAGACTTCCAAAACTCAACATTTCTAATTCCATGTCAAATCCAATCTTTCAATTTATGAAACTAGATCAAATTTTCCAATTTAGGAACCCAAATCTAATCTTCTAATTTTGGAAACGAAAACCAAATCATCTATTTTGGGAAATAAAATCTAATCTTCTACTCTAGGAAATAGGAATCAAATCTTTTCTAACTCAAACCTTTCCCAAATTCAAACATTTTCTAATTTCAAACTTTCTAATCTTTCTTAATTCCAACTTTTCCTAATTTGAAACCTTTCCAAATTTCAAATTTCTAAATTTGAACTTTCAAATTTTTCCAAAGTTCAAATCTTTATAAATTTAAAACTTTTCAAATTCAAATCTTTCCAAAATCTACTCTTTCCTAATTTCAAAAGTTTCCTAATTCGAAATCTTTCTTAATTCAATAATTTCCTAAAATGAAAACTTTTCTAAAATTAAACTTTCTTAATTTTGCACTTTTCTAAAATAGAACTTTTCTATTTTAAAATTTTATTAAATTCAAAACTTTTCAAAATCCAATCTTTCTTTAACCCTAATTTTTTAAATTTTTTCATATCAACTATTCAAGGTAAATCTTTTCTAACCATTCCAAGTCAAGTGTTTCTAAATTAACTCAAATCCTTTCTTAGTCTTTCCTAAAACAGAACTTTCCGAAAATCAAATTTTCTAAAGTCAAACTTTTTAAGTCTAAATCAAACATTCTTATTTCAAGTGCATGCTTCAACCCTAGTGTCGCGCCCAGATTTTTCGCACTCGAGGAATACTCACACAAGCGGGAAAAATGCTGTACTCTCTCGTTAGAACTCACCCTCCTAAAAAAATGAGTACGACTAAGTTTGAATTGAAAATTGGTTTGAATAAAGGGCTTTTGAAAACAATTTAGAGTCACCACCTAACTTGATTAAGGTGAGTTAGGTCACCTAAAAATTAAGAATAATCTGAAGACTACACTTAGGGTTTTTGGAAAACGATTTGAAAATATCTCCTCAAGAGAGGGTTTTTAAGAAAACAAGTTATTTGGCAACCTTTGGAAAACATTTAGCCCTTTTTTAGAAAAATAACTCCTTTTTGGTCTTTCGAAAACAGTGATCTAGGTTCGGAGGTTGGTTACGTGCAGGGAAGACGCACTATGCTATCACCCTACCCCGCCCTTTCGGTACCTACATGTCAATCTACCCTAGATTCACCTATGAGAGTCTTTGGCTAACTATAATTCAACCCTATTCACTTCAAAAAAGAATGTCTTAAAAAAAAAACGAAACTAATATGATGCATGATATGCACGTGCAAGATAAGACAATTGGAAAATAGAAATTGATTTGATTTGAAAATAGATTTGAAGAGATGGAATTGAAATTGGAAAGTATGAAAATTTAGAAATAGAAATTTGAAATTGGAAGTTTGAAAGTAGATTGGAATTTGAGATTTGAAAAGATTTTGGAAACCGCACCCATGAGGGTGGAATTGAAAGTTTGAAAAGTGTTGTGACCGCACCTATGAAGGTTGCCTACGTATCCCTTTGGGGGAATCAGATCAGTCGTAGTTCGGACCGGAGTCCGATTGAAAAGAGATTGATTTGAAGAGAGAGATTGGATTGGAAGAAAGAAATTGAATTGAAAATTGGATTTGATTTGAGATTAGAAAAGGAGATTGGAAATTGAAATTGATAGGATTGGACTTGCTTTAGAAAGATTGATTTTGGAAAGACTTGGTTTTAGGAAGATGGAAGTTTAGGAAACTTAGACTTAGAAAAGGTAGGAGACCTAGGAAAGACTTGAGATTAAGAAATATTTGACTCAAACGTTGGACCTGAAAGATTTGGAAAGATTTGAAAACTTGGAATCTAGGAAAGATTTGGATTAAGAAAGTTTCGAATTAGGAAAGTGTTATTTTTGGAAAGTTTCATTTTTGGAAAGTTTCAAATTAAGAAAGTTTTGAATTAGGAAAGTTTTGGGTTTGGGGAAGTTTTGAAATTGGAAAATTTCGAGTTTAGAAAGTTTTCGAAAAAGGAAAGGTTTTCAGATTAGGAAATGTTTGAATTAAGAAAGTTTTGAGTTTAGAAAAGTCTTAGATTTGGAAAGATGTTGAAGTTTTGGAAAGTTTAGAATTTAGAAAGATTTGAAATTTAGAAAGTTTAACTTAAGAAAGTTTTGAATCTAGGAAGCTCAGAATTTTAGAAAGATTTGAAATTTAGAAAGTTTAGGATTTAGAAAGTCTTAGAATTTAAATTGTAGAAAGTCTTGAAATTAGGAAAGGCTTGAATTTAGGAAAGGTTTTGAAAACTTGAATTTGGAAAGTTAAGATTTAGAAAGGGGGTTAAATTAGGAAAGGGTTAAATTTTAGAATTTTAGGAAAGATTTGAAAATTGAGTTTTAAAATTTAGGAAAGATTTTTATGTTCAAGTTTTGGAAACTTAAGGTTTAGGAAAGTGGAAGTTTAGGAAGGATTTGAATTAGGGAAGATTTGGATTTTGTTTCTAAAAGGGAAGGTTTGATTTTGTTTCCAAAAACGAAGGATTGGGTCTAATTTCCTAAATGGGAAGATTTGATTCAGTTTCCTAAAAGGGAAGATAGGATTTGGCAAGGATTTGGAAAGGGAGATTCTAGAAACCCTAGATTTGGAAAATTATAGTTTCGACGTAGAAAATAGGTTTTGGAAACGTATATCGTTTGGATGTGAAAACAAGAGGTTTTGGAAACCTAAGTTCGGGACAAAGTTTGAAAATCATGTTTTTGGGAAGAAAATTAGGGTTTCCTAATTGTGGGTTCTAGGGCTTGACTTGGGCTCTAAGGAAAAGAGATTTTTGGAAAGTACGCTTTCGGAAACGAGTTTTTGGAAGGAAATCCTCGGGAGGAGTTTTTGGAAAGATTTTTGAAGAGAAGGAGTTTTGAAAAGTATGTTTTTAGAAACATAGATTTTGGGAGGAAAAATCCTAAACGGGAGTTTCTAGAAGGAAGATTTTTGGAAAGAGAGTTTTTAGGAAAGTTTTTGGTTGAAGATTGTTGAAGAGAGTTTTTGGAAAGATTTTTGGGGAACGTTTTTAGAAAGTGAATTTTGGGGAGAGGATTTTGGAAAGGAGTTGAAAAAGAGAGGTTTTGAAAAATAGATTTTGGAAAGAGTTTTTACAAAACACTTTTGGAGAGGAGAGTTTTAGGAAAGCATGTTGAAAAAGAGATTTTTAGGAAGAGATTTTTAAAGAGAGTTTTTAGAATGTGTAAAAAAATCTCACTTTCCTAAAGCAATTCTAACCATAAGAGGGCTAGAACCACTTTAGGAAAGTGGTTTTGAAAACAACAAGATTTGAAAATATAGACCATAAAAGGTCACTTTTAATGTAACACTTTCCTAAAGCAATCCTAGCCATGGAAAAGCTAGAATCACCCTAGGATTGTGATTTTGAAAACATGTTTTTGAAAAAGAGCTTTTGATGCAATTTTGAAAACAAGTTTGAAAACGATTTTGAAAACGAGTTTGAAAACGAATTTTGGAAGATGCAAGACTATGATATGCACAATGCAATTTGGGGTCGTGAACATACAAGGCTAAGGCTTCACCACATAATCAAGGGGGCCGGACCCACGTGGTCTTTGGTTGGGCTAGAAGAAAGCCCCCGACACGGTGACTCTCCAATAGCCCAATCCTACACATGGATCGGGAATCCCCTTGTTTCAACCATGCAAAGAAATGGGGGAAAAGAGATGGGGGATTAAAATAGAGAAAACCCAAGTGGGTTAAGGGAGAGAAGAGAGAGGGGGAAAGTGTGAAAATTTAAATAGAAAACCTACCGTATGTCTTCTTTATTTTGCGCGCCGTGCTGTCTTCGATCTTTGTCTTGATCTTCACCTTCAACCTTCAAGGGTTGTCTTCAAGCTTTAGATGGCAGCTCTTCAAGTCTTTAAAAGATGGTTGAAGGCTAGTGTATGAGTGTATGGGGGAGTGTATAAGTGTATAGGAGGCTAGGGTTTGTGTAGGGTGGCTAGGGTTTGAAAAACCTAAGGAAACTAGGGTTTTGGAGGTGCTCGAGTTCTGTATATCGAAATATAGGATTTTTAGGTTAAGTTTGCAGACCCCTTTCATGTTGAATGAGGCTCTGTATTTATAGAAGTTGGACAAACCTGGCGCCTGTTGCAGTGGCGCTAAGGCATAATTGCTCTTGGCGCCACTAGGACTGGCGCCAGGCCAATTCTTGGCTTGGCGCCACTACTAGTGGCGCCACCCACTTAGGAAACTTTATAAGTCGGCAAGCAACATATCTTTGACTAGATTTGGGCGCCTGTACTAGTGACTACCATGCAATCTTTAGCCTGGCTTCACTAGGAGTGACTCCGAAAAGTCCGGGAATGATATGGAGGAGCCGGGAATGACCCGGAAGGCCGGAAAGGAGCATGAACACTTAAAATAGTGTCCTGCAGGTATTTGACTTGAAAAGTGAGGACAAAATGTGTCGAAAAGGTTGACCGGGCCTTTAGGGGCAAAACGATCAATCGGACTAGGAAGCTGCCAGGGCGAACTCGGATTGTCTCGGAAGAAGACTTGGGATCTGGAAACATTATTTAAAATGTTCCCAGAGGTTTCCGGTTTGATTTCCAAAGCTGGCGTGGTCGGAGAAGGAGACCGACCCTCCAGGGGCAAAATGGTCATTTTGTACCGGGTTTGCCGGAACTGACTCGGAATGGTCCGGAAAGGTAAAGGAAGGTTGAGAACACTATAAAAAGTAATCTCAGGAGGTTACCGGTTTGATACCCAGAGCCGGTGTGGTCGAAGAAGGAGATCGGCCCTCCAAGGGCAAAACGGTCATTTTGTACCAGGTTGGCCGGAACTGACTCGGAATGACCTGGAAAGGTAAAGGAAGGTTGAGAATACTATAAAAATTATTCTCGGGACATTACCGGTTTGATACTTAGAGCCGGTGTGGTTCCCGAGGCATTCGGATGCCTAGTGGCAAAATGGTCATCTTGACCGGAAAGTCTCGGAAAAGGTCCAAATGACAGTTTGGTCATTTTTCACCAAAGTGGGTTAACAAACACTGGTGTTGACCTGGGTTTTGACTGCTTCCGCCACTCTAACGGCGGTCGTCGTGATACAGGGGTTTGTTGCCAATTCCTTATATCGACCTATTTGTGAGTATTTCCGCTACTCTAACGGTTTTGTGAGTAGTTTCGCTACTCGGACCGTCTCGAGGAATAAACTGTCTCGAGAGACGGATTCGAAACAAGACTTACCGTCTCCGAAAAGACGTGCCTGGGTTGGAACCGTCTCGAGGAATAAACTGTCTCGAGAGTGGGATTGGAAAGGGGTCTTACTGTCTCCAAAGAGACGTGCCTGGATTGGAACCGTCTCGAGGAATAAACTGTCTCGAGAGAGGGATTGGAAAGGAAACTTATCGTCTCTGAGGAGACGTACCTGGATTGGAACCGTCTCGAGGAATAAACTGTCTCGAGAGTGGGATTGGAAAGGGGTCTTACCGTCTCCGAAGAGACGTGCCTGAGTTGGAACCGTCTCGAGGAATAAACTGTCTCGAGAGTGGGATTGGAAAGGGGTCTTAACGTCTCCGAAAAGACGTGCCTGGATTGGAACCGTCTCGAGGAATAAACTGTCTCGAGAGAGGGATTGGAAAGGGGTCTTACCGTCTCCGAAGAGACGTGCCTGAGTTAGAACCGTCTCGAGGAATAAACTGTCTCGAGAGTGGGATTTGGAAAGAGAAAGGACAATGCCCCTAAGGGCATTTTGGTCATTTTACCTCTATTTGGGCCTAACAGGCCCACGAAGCTATGGACAGACGGGATTTGGGACTTAGAATGTTGGTTTCGATAGGAATATGCCCACAATGACTTGAAAACAAGTCTGGACGGAGTGTAGACTGCCGAGCGATCAAAAATAGGGTGCTTACACCTAGGTTACCTAAGTCTTAGGATATCTAAACCCTAGTTCAACCCTAACCCTAAAGTTAGGAAGCTTCAAGACTTTTCTAAAACAATATGATTTTCAAACTTCAATCCAAGTCAAAGATGTTTTCAAATCTTAACCTTTCCTAATCAAGTCTAAGCTCTTCTTCGAGATTCAATCTTTTCAAATTAAAATCAATTCCAAGTTCAATTTCAAATATTCTATTCAAAAGTTAAATCAAATCCTTTTTCGAATCAAACTCTTTTCAAATTAAACTCTTTTTCTAATCAAAACTTTTCAAAAGCCTAAAAATGTCTATTTTCAATCAGACTCTTATCCGAACTATGACTGACTTGATTCTCAGCAAAGGGATACGTAGGCAACCCTCATGAGTGCGATCATAACCTTTTTTAAGTTTCTATTTTCACAAGGTTTTTCAAGTTTCCAATTCCATACTCTATTTCCATTTTCTAAAATCTTCTTTCCAATTTCAAATCGAGTCTTTTTCAAATCTATTTTCAAACTCAAATCTCTATTTTCAAATCTATTTTTAAAATTAAATCTTTGCCTTGCAATTGCATGTCATGCATCATGTCAAATCTCTTTTCAAAATTATTTTCAAAGTGGATAGTATTGGCCATTTATTAATCAAAGATTCTAAATAAGTGAACCTAGGGTGAATAGACATGTAAGTACTGCAAGGGTGGGGTAAGGTGATAGTTTAGTGCGTCTTTCCTACACGTAACCAATCTTCAAAGCTAGAATCATTGTTTTCAAAGACCAAAATGGAGTTATTTTCAAAAAAGGGCTTAAATATTTTCAAAGGTTGCCAAATAACTTATTTTCTTAAAAACTCTCTCTCGAGGAAGTTTTCAAAACATTTTTAAAAACCTTAAGTGTAATCTTCGAATTGTGTTTAGTTTTAGGTGACCTAACTCACCTTAATCAAGTTAGGTGGCAACTCCAAATCTTTTTCAAAAGCCCTTAATCAAATCAATTTCTAATTCAAACCTAGTCACACTTATCCTTCTAGGAGGATAAGTTCTAACAATAGAGCACTGTGTTTTTCTCACTTGTCTTTTTCGAGTGCGAAAAATTGAGGTGTGACAGAACACTTCCAAGAATCCAGGCCACAACAACTGTGGTTCCGTTGCCTTCTTCAGCATCCACCAAACTAGTGCGGCGCCTTTAAAAGTAAAGGTGGCAAAAGTCACCTTCTATTCTTCTGTGCAAGGTAGCACTTCGAATATTCTCTCAATTCCCAAAAGCCAAGACTCTACAGCCATGGGATCAGGAGTTCCTTGAAACGTCAAGGGCTTCAATTGTTGAAACTGTTTAATGGTGACATGGGCCATTACTTTCACCGTTGGTGCTTGAGCCACATGCAGCTCTGGCATGTTAGTAGCAATACTATTAGCATCTTAGGCCATTTGAACAAGCCCAACTAAGATCCTTTCAATATGATCCATACGGCCTTCAGGCTCTCTGGCTCCTCGACGACCTCTTCCTTTTAGTGGCATGATTGGCTCTACGTAATCAAATAAACAGTCAAGCTTATAACATATTACGATATGTAATACACCTTGGCACATCATTACCCACATAACATACATATACATATATATAGCACATATACAAGTCAACCTAGAATTCTATCTAGACATGACTCAATCTTACAGTGTCAACCTATAGCTCTGATACCACGCTGTCACGCCCCGTAACCCATCCTATACAGATTTAGGGTACACGACCAGCTAGTAGCAAGGCTACCCAAGGCCGTATTATATAAACCAGTTGAACACTTGTGCATAATCATTTAAAATAATACATAAATGGGAAAATAGAATTCCTATAGCTAAAAACTTAACTTGTGTCATACATGGCAGAGTTGTGCCTAATCCAAAACATAAACGTACATATGGGCTTAATAGAGGCCACTATAGTTATATCATCTATAATATTACAAAACATTAGGGTCCAGCCTAAATATACATAACATAGCATAACATAGGCCTGGGGGCCATAACTCAAAATACACATATGGCCTCCTCTTAGGGCCTCCTGGATTCGCTACTTAAAAACATTTGAGAAAATGTAAGCTAATGCTTAGTGAATAATAATGATACATGAGTATGAAAATATCATGGACTAACATCTATATCTAACA
This sequence comes from Euryodendron excelsum, assembly GCA_033060915.1. NCBI lineage: Eukaryota > Viridiplantae > Streptophyta > Magnoliopsida > Ericales > Pentaphylacaceae > Euryodendron > Euryodendron excelsum. The sequence goes on from CM065398.1 coordinate 18,694,046, forward strand.
TATAACAATAGATAAACATTTATGCATAAGGGTATGAACTTGTAAACGTATAAAGAGTAGGCTTGGAAACATAGGTAACATAAACATCATTTGAAACGCTTCAACATTCCAAAACATGGTATCGTAAGGAGAGATGCAATGTAACATTATTCTTGATATGGTATTTCCTAACTTGTCATAAATCATTTAAAGATAACATAGTTTTTGTTTTAAAATATAAGTGTGCTACAACCCAACATCAAAGCTAGGCTCCACATTAGTAGCCTTAAAGGTCACACATAGGGCTCTTTAGGCCATGGAATATCTCCCAAACAGGGCGATAGTTTATTTCACATCCCCTACCATAGGATCATCGTTTCTAGTTTAACGTCTTTCCACGAAAATCTTACATCTCTTTCATGTCAACATTCCAATCCATGGGTTCTCATTTCATAACATAAGTAAAGCTTGTATTTCAAAACATTACATTTATATATAAACATAGTCATTGATGCATAGAAATCATGGAAAGTGATGCATGAGATGTAATTGAACTCGAAAACATTGGAAAGTAATAGGGTTTTTACTCATGACATATCATTACTCACCTCTATCCTTGAGAATTTGTGCTAAACAAGGGTGTTCCTACACATAGAATACATAGAAGTATCAAACACAAGACTCCGATGCAATACAAGAACATAAAAGTTGAGGTTCAAGACATCAATCCATAAAACCGATTCCTTCATTGCATCTCATTCACATCAGAATAATAAGTCTACATTCTAGATCAATTTCATTTAAAAATAAGCTTAAATACCTTTAATTTGATAGATCATGGGTCGAAAATACATTTTGGATGAAAAAGTAATGTCCCATGAAAAATGGACTAAAATTTTAAAAAATAATGTTGCTAACAGAAATTTTGGGCCAAATTTAAACTTCAATATCTCACAATCTATAAGAAATTATAGAGTACAAACTTTTAATGGGTAGAAATATCTATGAGTCTATGTTCCAACGCTTCAAGCAGTGCATCAATCCGAGTTTTATAGAGCAAGTTATGCCCATTTTACAAAAGCGTCGGAGCTGTCAGGCACTAGCATCAGCAAAGCATTCGGACGGCCCGAGAGCTTGACATGTCCGTCAACAGAGCATCCCGAAGGCTCGAGGGCCCGACATCTCCAAAAATTGACTGTTAGTAAAGCATCTGGATGGTCCCTACACATTTGGTTCAAAAATGGCTTCTCCAAGCCCTAGATTTGCAAATCCAAACCACTCTAAACTTTACCAAACTCCACCAATGCTTCTAGAATTCAAAGATTGACCCAATAAAACTACAATATCTTAAAATGAAGCTAAACCAACACGTACATCAAAGCGATCTAGGGTTTGAATATTCAAACCCAACATGCACAAATTTGAGGGTTTCATCTATGAAAGCTTATAAACTCTTAAAATCAAACTAATTGGGACTCAAAGGAGTCACCCAACACAACTATAGCACACATACACACAAGTATACATAAGATTTAAAGTTCATACCTTTCTCTCTCAAGTTTTCCAAGCTCCAACAATGGCTTCTAAGTTTATGTTAAGCTCTTCAACCTCTTCTCTTCTCTTCCTTTTTCTTCTTCTTCTTCTTCTTCTTCTCATCTTCCTCTTCTATGACAGGTGTGTGTGTGTATTGCAAGTATGTGTAATTAGGAGATATACACAGGAATTAATCACATGTGTCTTACACTAAGAGCAAATATTACAACATGCATTACCATTGGTTATTTTAACTCAAAGACACATTAGAATAATATAGAATTTAGAAAAATTTAAATTAATTCAGATAATAGAGGTTCGGGATATTACATTTTATGCACCTTATATATTTCTCTACATACTTTGAGAGGAGCTCTAAACATAGAAAGATAATAAACTAGGAGGTTGGACAATGTGGATTTGATAAGTGTTAATCTGCCTCCTATTGTTAGATATCTCCTCTTCCATAAGGCTAATTTGGACTTTATGTTATTCACTACCCCTACCCAAGCTTTAGAATCCCTAGGATTAGCTCCAATGGCAAGACCTAGATATTTCAACGGCAAAGAATGTTTTTGATGATTGAAGATCTCCATGAAATTTGATAGGAATGCATCATCAACTCCAATGCCACTCACAACAGATTTGATAAAATTAGTTTTGAGACTAGAAAGAAGTTCAAAACATCTCAAAATTCTTTTCAAGGCCTTTGTGCATCTTGAATTCCTTTGTTGGTGATCCATTAACCAAGACTGAGACCCAAGCACTAGATAAGCAGTCTTCCATCCCTTTGCACCATTTAGATCCAAAGTTCAGTTTAGACATCATTTGGATCAGAAACCTCCTGCTGACATTGTCAAAAGCCTTTTCAAAATCCAATTTAATGACTAATCCCTTTGCTTTCCTCCTTTTCTAGTCCCCAGTCACCTCATTTGCTATTAATACTCCATCTAGAATTTGTCTTCCTCTGACAAAGGCAGTTTCGTTCTCTCTTATAATTTCTCCCATGACCTTTCTAACTCTGTTTGAGAGGGTTTTTGATAGAATCTTATATATATAGGAAACCAGAGGTGACATTATGCGGTTCATGGAGGAATTTCATGCAAATGGGAAGCTTTTAAAAGGAATTACGGCCACCTTTTTAACTCTCTTACCCAAAAATGACAACGCTGATTTCTATCTGTAGGTTGATTCTTCCCTTAAATAATTTTTCCATAAATACTGTTTGATATCCCTTTTTCGCTGAATCTGGACATCAGAGCATGCAACTTCCCCCAATAGATCAAGTTTATGCAACACATCTTTAAGAGCATTTGATTTGCAATCCCATAATTCTGCCTTTTTCTTGTACCAGTCTTTGATTAGTTTTTTTATCACCTGCATTTCGGCCGTAAGGATGTAGGAAGCCCAGCCTGAGATTCTTGTGGATGACCATGCCTTCTCAACGATTGAGGTAAAAGATTTCTTCTTATACCAGGCTTCAAAGACTTTGAAAGGTTTGGGGCCCAATCCATGACTGCATCTGATAATAGAGAAGGGAAGAGAAATTGCACCCCGTGGTGGATTATTTGGGTTAGTTGGCAAAGAAAAATGCTTAGCTTAATACGTTTATTTAGATGTTCAAAATATTCACAATGTTTTCAAATGTTTAAATAATGGGGTGGTGAAATTTTTTAATAATGTATTAATAAATTTCGGTAAAGAATGATTTCATTGTGAGAGCCTTTCATTTAAAACAAATCCTTCATAATGGTTTTAACTACAAAAATGATATCGCCACATCATTTTGATGAGAATTTCTTATTTGTTACTCTAATTGCAAATCAAAACCATGCATGCCAGGTCAAGTTGGGCTACTGTCTATTGATAAATTATCTTGTGTCTTCGAGTAATGGAATGACCACCTCCAGACTTCTATCCTCCATACTCCAGACAACAAATCTTCATATGGCACATGTATTAATAACATATCTAAGGACAAGTAATTGTGATACTATAAAAATTCAAGTTGTTGGCTTTGAACTCTCATATTAATAAATACATGTGGAATCTAATGTCTTAAGTGTAGCAATGAGGAAATATAGTGAGAATTATAGTTTTCAATTCCATACTAGCACGATATCATATTTTCAATGATACGGCACTGTTATGTTTCAGCGTAATTTTTTGGATTTAATATTATAAAATTAAATATTGATAATGTTACATATATTTACTTGTAGCTCTTATTTATAAGAATATAGACAGTTTTTTTATTTATTGCTAGAAAATTATTTAGATTTCTGTAAAAGCATTTGAGACTTACGATATTGGAAGTCATTGGTAATTTTAACCTTGCCAACACCTTCATCAATTCCAATTAATTAGCTCTATACAAAACAAGCAACCTTTTCTTGTGGCAAAATACCCATATTTTTTAATTTTGGTTTTTATAAGTTGGATCGTTTGACAATGATTTGATTTTGCATTTTACTGCACAAGATGTTTACATTTAACTTCAATGTTTATTCAAATGTTTTCAAATCACGCAAGTTTTATTAAGCTTTGCTACAATTTTTCCTAAATGTGATACTCATACGTTACATTTGGAACTATCTCCATTGAATAACAAGACTCGTTGAAATATGTTGTACGCCAAAACTGAGGTCTAGTATGTTACTTAATAAACGAATGAGGTTTACTTCTAATTTCCATTAAATTTGTTGTAGAGACTTCAAGGCATAGAATTGACATGCCTAAAGCGTGACGAGACCTATAACAATATTGAAATTTAAATTTACTATAGCTACCGACCATGCTGATTACACTAGATAGCTAGTGGATTTCTTTTGGACAATTATTTGCTTGTTACCAAAAAAATAACTGAAAATTTCTAGGTGCTATTTGATATGCATCGCCCTTAGTTATTACTTCTATTCCTTTGGCAAAAGTCCATGGCTTCGAAAATTGTTGCCGAATAATTGCCAGCAAGTACTGCTAATGCATGGGGAAGATGACCTTGAATATATATCTTTTTTATCAAAATACATTCTATCAATAATAATGTTATAGTGCATCATGTAATTGAAATTTGAAAGGTATGAAGTGGGCATTCATTTTCCTAGCTTAGCATTTCAATTATCAAGTTTGCTTCTTCCAATATCTCATATAATGCTTAACATGAAGCAAATGGGATATTCCATAACTATTTTCCTAGTTGCACTATTAACAAAAATATAATATTTCAACTAATTGTTTTATTAAATTATCATTACTAGAAAATTAAAAAAAAAATTATTCAAAGAAACTCTAATTGAATATGACGGAGTAAGAAGTGAATTTCATATTTAAGTATAAGAGAAAAATATTCTTGCGCCAATACCATCTGCAGCTAAAATAGTAATTCAAGAAAACAGATAATATTTCAAAATCTAATCACCTATAACTTATGGGTGTATATATAGGCTAATATCATGTGAGAAGTGAGGGTAGTTCTGCTCATATTTGATTCATGTTCATCAATATATTCACCCATTTGCTAAAGTCCAGCATTGAAATTTGGCATCATGGCCAGGGTTTGCCCATAAAAGTTATGCCAGAATTCTTTACTCTGTCTAGAGGCTATTTTAAGTTCCACATCCCTAAAGAAATAAATAAATAAACAGAGAGGTTCTTTAAGCTTGTCTTTAACTACATTCCACTGTTCAAATACAATAGTTAATTGTTTTTTAAAGAAAAATATAGAAATAGCACACATCTAAACCTGGGGATAAAGAAGTCCATACACAGAAGATAGATGATATAACACACTAGAGGGATTTTTTTGCTTACTTGTGAACGATGCGCTTTGCAATTCACATTGTGCATCTTTTAGGTAAAATAATTTGTTCTTCAACTTGCAAATCAGTAAACATGCCAGCCATTGAGTTCAAGATCCTAATTCAATCAGTCAGATAATGTGCAGGGGGAAAGATCAAATTTACAATTGCAATCTTGTCCCCTTTTTTTTTTCCCCCTTTTCCCTCTTCTGGGTCTTTTCTCTAGATGACAGGGAAAGGGGAAGCAATTTCCCCCTTTTCATAAGGGGTCCAACTCAGTAGGCTAGACAAACTCTTGAAACATGTTCATGTACCCAACTATCAATCCATACAACTGCTTTTCAAAGAATATTCTTTTCCAAAACCCTTAGTTTGGATCAAAGCCCATGTATATGACAATTAGGCATAATATCCATTATAGTTAACTAATGCAATAAGCCCAGACGAAAAAAAACAAAGACTGTCAACATACAAATCCTTGGTCACACCATTCTTCCCAAGGCTAGAGGGATGGAATGAGTAGACAAGAAAAGTGTTCTGGTCAGACTTGTTAGTGTGCTCTAAGTTTGGGGGGGGGGGGGGGGGGGGGGGGGGGGGGGGGGGGGGGGGGGGAAATCCAATCAATTAGTTTATTTTTTTTAAAAAAATATTTAATACTTTTTGCCAAACCGAGTAGAGGCAACATGTGCTCAGGTGGGAAATCCAATCAATTAGTTTATTTTTTTTAAAAAAATATTTAATACTTTTTGCCAAACCGAGTAGAGGCAACATGTGCTCAGATGGTGCAGTTGTCCTCTCAAATTTTTAAAAATTACATTTATACCTATAGTTTCAAAAGAAAATTTCAATTTGCCTCCTATTGTTGATTGCAAGAAAATAAATAAATAAACTTCCTAGTTGTAATTAATAGTTGCCCCTGGATGAGTTTCCTGGCTCCGCCAATGCTCAGACCTCGCAGTGACAAGATTCTCGTGCAATGAGTTACTTTTTTTTGTTCTATGATAAATGAATAAAAGAGTCTGATACATACTAATACTTACCAATAAAAATACAAAAACAAGATTATGTTTGAAAACTCCTAACATTCCCTTCTTTACTTCATTTTCCTCTTTTCTTTTTTTTTCTCTTTTTCGTTTTCTATAATTGGCAGGTCCTTCATGTTATCCTCTCATTTTTATGAACGGATTAATTTTTGGTGAGCCTGAAAAAGTTCATTCTCATCAACTTCTTATTTTCCTTCTCTTCTCCTTCCCAATAAATAAAGAGAGAACTCCTATGTTTAGATTTTGAATTTATTAATGAAAAGAAAAACGAAAAAAAAAGGAAGAAAGGTGAAAAAAATCTTAAGTCCTTTCTTTTATTTAGTTGAGTCATGAAAATGAAAATACTATGAATAACAATTTGTTAAAAAAAAAGTCAATATTTTTATTGAAAAGTTACTAAAAAAAAAGTGTCTCTATACTATTGATTTCATTTGCCATTCATTTTCCTTTCTCTCAACGAATCTAATTCCCAAATAATGCAATAATTCTCAACCTTTTTCCTTTTTCACCTTGAAAGTTTGAACTTTCCATCCTACAAAAAGAGGAAGATAAGAGGAAGAGTTATCAATACCATATAAGAGGGCCCCCACTGCATGTTTTAGAATAATTGTCCACAGAAATGGGCCCATGACAATGAGTGTGCATGAAAAGCAAGTTTATTTAAGGGAGATCTCCCTCGTTACCAAATGGGGTTCCTTCCTTATCCCAATCATTAACTTCAGAAAAATGGGAGGGGGAAGATAGTAACAATAAAAAAGTAAAGAAATGATGCTCATTTATAAAGAGACTATTTCATTGCAAGAATAATCTAGAATCTAGGACGATCTTGAGAAATAGCACTATACCATGAGGGAAAGAGGGAGAATTTGAAAGTATTTATGTGAGTTATTTTGAACATTTTGGACATTGTTTTTTGTTACAATCTTTTGGCTTTCTAATCAAGAAAAAGAAATCTAGTACGTCTTTAATGTCTATCTAAAGGGTTCATGTTCTCTTATTGTCTTATAAAAAGCTACTATTCAAAATAATAATATCACTATTAGAAGTAGTATGGCCTTTGGTTGGAGTTAACACTTATGAATAATTACAAATAGCTTTTACTTGTGAGTGATACTATACAAATAGATAATTTATACTATAGGTGGGATTTTTAAGAAGACCCGGTTGAACTCTCAAACCGAATCGACGAGCACGAACAATCTACAAAAGAATAAGAAGATGAGAATGTCTCGGCCCTCTTTGGGCCAAAGACACTCCGATGATTAAGTTAGCAAGCTTAACTACAATGAATCGAATTGAATATTAGAGAATTAGAACTCAAGTGAACGTACCTTACACCTTAATGCCATGGGGTTTTTATAGTACTCGGAATACCATAATCTCATAGAAAATTGTTTTCTATATCCTTTTAGGAGTTAATCTCTTTTGGATAATTGTTTAGTGTCCTAGTCCTTTTAGAAATGGACTTGCATATGCTCAACTGACTTGGTCTTTGCTGGATTTGGGCTAAATTTATCACAATGGGGGCCTTCATTTGGGCATTGGTGAGTTTGGGCCTCTCTTGGCCTAGGTCAGCAGTTTTTTCTTAGACAGGCTCAATCTATTTGTACTGGGCCTCATTATTTTGATCCACAATTGCCCCCCAGCCCTAGTGCCAGTTGGAAGGGGGCTGGGGCTAGTGTTTACCCAGCTGTAGATACACAATGCACGGTGCACGCCTGGTGCAGCCATCAATTGCCATTTAATAAAATGTGACTGTTGGGGAAACCCGATGTCTTTTTGCCGTTGATTCACATTTTTCTGTAGGTGAGGAGTCTTCTTATCTAAACGAAATGCCAAATCAGTGATACTCTGTGTACTCAGACTTTGCTCATCTACGAAGAAACTCTATAAGTCCCTCTTGTTCATTCTTCTTTCTTTGCTTCTTAAGTTAAAAACTTTAGGATCTTTAGGTTGTCTTCCATGGCGAACAAGCTTAGAAACATGCTTGATAGTCCTGCCGCTATCGCGGCCTTTAAGCATAGATATGACTTCCCAGAAGAGGTAGATGTTAAGTTAATCGGGCCCAAGAACGATGGATGATTTGAAAACAAAGAAAGGACTCCCTTCCCCTTAATTGTCATTATTGAGGGTGGACTTAGGTTCTCAATTCATCCTTTCCTTACTGCAATGCCAAATCACTATATAATCGTCTCCATCCAACTCCAATCTAATGGGTATAGGATAGTTCTGGGAATAGCTTAGTTAAATAGGCATCTGAACCAGAACCTGGGCCTCTACAAGTTTGATTATTGTTACTCGGGTGTAGAATTGAGTGGGACTAGGTCGGATCGAAAGAGGTACCATTTCTGGGTTAGAAGCGTACTGAGATAATTGGTTCAGTTCCTCCCCAGTTCAAGGAAGGGGATTGATGACGTCATTGTGAGAGTAAGTGGGCCATAGGAGTTTGGGAACATCCTAGAGGAGGTTCTTCTAGTAATGAGATGCCCCAGGGTTTCGAAGAAAATAGGTGGATTCCTACCTTCTCTAACAGGTTTTTCTTCGATCTCTACTTTCACCTGTTTCTACTGATCTTCACACTATGTTTCTATTTTTATAGCTGACTTCGGCGTCAAAGACAAGGAGCTTGAACAAGTTGGCATTGATATCGTTGCTCTTGACCAAGTCTGGGCATACAAGGGCAAAGGCGAGTTGAGAGGAATTGGTCGAGCTGCTTACATACTGTTGGGTTATCCAATTCGATATTAGTCCTTCTCGGCTACTTACGAGGTACCAGACAACGTGTTTACTGTCCAGAAAGTGAAAGGCAGCCTGCACCAGCTTGGAGATTTTCTGTCAGTCCCACTACAATTGCTTGCCACTAAAAGTGGTATGGAGCGTTCACAGCCCTGTAATCTGGCGGCCTTCCTTAACACTGCTATTATTGTCGTTGCTGCTTCTACATCTACGCCGTCTCCAGTTGTCACGGTTCCTGTTGCGCCCCTAGTGGTGGATCTGATGGAGCCTATAGTGCCTCAAGAGGCGAAGAAGAAGAGGAAACTGGTGAAGGCTGCTGAGGCTGAAGATGCTTCAGAGAAAATGACATGCCCTAAGCAAGAAGACAAGGGAGAGGAAAAGAGAAGGAGGACGAGGAGTTCGTGGTGGGGCCAATAGTTTGTGCTCGTGCCATGACTTCTCAGGATTCCATCCTTTTTAATGCTGATGTCGCTGTTGAGGCTCTCCAGGCTATTATGCCGCTTGAATATATTAAGGAGCTGAGCAACACAACCAATGAAGATATTTTTACGGGGGTAGCTTATGCCTCGATGGTGGTGAGGCATCTTCCTTTTCTATTTTCTGGTTGATTTTTTACTTAGATTTTCTCTGATGTTGTGAATTGTTTTGTTCTAGTCAGGGTGCCATTCAGGGCTTGGAGGTCGTGCAGCGTTACTGTGGCTTGCGTGATCAGTACAAGAGCTTGTTAAAGAAGTATAGCGAGCTGAAAGATTATTTTCATGCCCAAGATCAAGATGCTCGTGCTTTGAGGACGGTACTGCAAAGCAGCAAAATTGTCCTTGCCGAGACCCATGCCTGCTTTAAACAAAAGGAGGAAGACTTCCAGGTGGTGAAGGCAAAGGTTAAAGCTTTGAAGGCTCAACTTGTGGAAACTAAGAAGTCAGCATCTGAGGCGAAGGTAGGCCTGGTTCAAGCCACAGTGAATCTTAAGAAGTTGAAGGCAAAATCACAAGCCCAATACACAGAGGGCTATGAGGACGCCGGAGATATTTCCAAAGCACAGGTTAAGAAAATCTACAAGGAACTCTTCCTGGAAGGCTGGAAGGCGGCCCTGAGGAAACAAGCTTTGGATAAGTCTTCTTATCTCTGGACGGAGATACCTGTCGGGGCTGAAACTGATTTGGGATCTGATGCAGAGGTGGATGAAAGAGAGGAAGAAGAAGAGGCTCCCCTTGGGGCTAAGCCAGCTGAAACCAACCTTTCTATAGACTTGCTTCTTGTTGTGGAGAACCTTCTTACCGATGTGAATTCTACCGAGACGAACTTGTCTGTTGAGTTGAACATCGCCACCAAACAGCCCTCTACTTGGAGTAATATTGCTGCCGAATTATCCTTTGTCAGGACCAATGTTGACTTGACTTCCGTTGGGACCAATGTTGGTGTTGACCTGCCTTCCACTGAAGCTACTCCTGTTGCTGATCTGCCTTTGTAGTTTCTCCCTTTTTATTTTCTACTTACTTTGTAATTATGCCTGCAAGCAGAACAGTTTATAATCCATTTCTTTAATAGAAAAAGTTTTTTTTATTATCCCAACTCTTTTTTATAATATATTTTTAAGTTCAAGTCTTTCTATCATGCTTTTACTTCAAACTTGATCTGAAAATAGTTTTAAGCTAAGACATTTTGGCCAAACTGTTTTGCCCGAATAGCACTTAGTTTTTGACTAAGCTGAATTAGTTTTGGTCACCCTTTAGCCGACCTGCCATACTTAGGCAGAACCAAGGGTTGCCTTTGGTTTTTGTATGCTCATAAAGAATTGGTTTTTGTGATCTTCATTGGCTGACTTGGACAATTTGAACAGGACTAAGTTTTTACACTTGGTTTTTGTGGCCTTCATTGACCGACCTGCCAAACTTGGATAGAACCAAGTTTTTACACTTTGTTTTTATGGCCTTTATTGGCCGACCTGCCAAACTTGGACGACCTGCCCAACTTGGACAAGACCAAGTTTTTACACTTAGTTTTTATGGCCTTCATTGCCCGACCTGCCCAACTTGGATAGGACCAAGTTTTTACATATGGTTTTTGTGGCCTTCATTAGCCGACCTATCCAACTTGAACAGGATCAAGTTTTTACACTTGGTTTTTCTGGCTTTCATTTGCCGACTTGTCCAACTTGGACATGACCAAATTTTTACATTTGGTTTTTGTAGCCTTTATTGACCGACCTACCTAACTTGGACAGGACCAAGTTTTTACACTTGGTTTGGTCTTCATTGGCCGACTTGCCCAACAAACTTAGTTTTTATGGCCTTCATTGGCGTACCTGCCCAACAAACTTAATTTTTATGGCCTTCATTGGCAACTTGTCCAACTTGGATAAGAACAAGTTTTTACACTTGGTTTTTGTAACCTTTATTGTCCGACCTGCCCAACTTGGACAGGACCAAGTTTTTATACTTTGTTTTTATGGCCTTCATTGGCCAACCAGCCCAACTTGAACATGACCAAGTTTTTATACTTTGTTTTTATGGCCTTCATTGGCCAACTTGCCCAATTTGGACAAGACCAAGTTTTTACACTTGGTTTTTATGGCCTTCATTAGCCGACTTGCCCAACTTGAATAGGACCAAGTTTTTACACTTGGTTTTTGTTTTCCTTTGGTGCTTTCTTTTTAGATTGGCATCAGATATGTAGATTTGTTGAATAACGCTTAGTTTTATTAATAATGTGCAAATTTTTGAAAAACAAACTACTGTCATAGGTGATTGTATCCTTTGAGAATAAGAAAACTCTTATTGGTAAAACTTCCTGAGATTGTTAGCATTCCAAGATCAGGGTAGTTGTTGCCTTTCTTCGACAGTTTCTAGTCAGTATGCCCCCACACCGACCTGGGACGCAACTCTATAAGGACCTTCTCAGTTTGGGCTAAGCTCCCTCTCTGCTGGATCCTTAATTGCCCCTAATACTTTCTTTAGCAGTAAGTCACCGGGAGCAAAAGCTCTTGGCTGGACTCATTTGTCGTAGGCTCAACTAAGCTGCTGGTAATATCCAGTGAGTTTGAGTAGGGCAACTTCTCTATTTTTTTCAATAAGGTTGAGGTCCTTCGCCAAAGTCTAATAGTTGAGGTCGGTGTCAAATGTTGTCGATCTAATGGTTGAAAATCTGACCTCCAAGGGTATTACTACATTCACCTCGTATGTCTTTGAGAAAAGGGTTTCTCCAGTAGATCTCCTTGGAGTGGTTCTATAAGACCATAAGACACTAGGAAACTCTTCTACCCATCTTCCTTTGGCTTTTTCCAACCTCTTTTTTATTCCGTTCAGTATGATCTTATTTAATATCTCGGCTTGATCGTTGCACTGCGAATATGTTGGCTTGGAATAGTAATTTCTAATTCCAAGCCCATTGCAGAATTATCTAAAGATGGTGCCATCAAATTGGGTGTCGTTGTTTGAAACCAATGCACGAGGTATCCTGAATCTTGTAATGATACTCCTTTATGCAAACCTCCTAGCGTCTACTTCTCTTATAGTCGGTAAGGGCTCTACTTCCACCCACTTGGTGAAGTAATCAGTCGCCATTATGAGAAATCTTTTATTCCCTGGAGCTCAGGGCAACGGTCCGATTATGTCCAACCCCTATTGTGCAAAAGGCCATGGGCTGGTAATAGTTGTGAGGTCTTCGACAGGCTAGTGAATTATTGATGAAAACTTCTGGCACTTCTCACACTTCAGAATACATTGGGCGGCGTCCTTCTACATATAAGGCCACCAATAGCCCAGTGAAATAGCTCGGTAGACCAGGGATCTTCCGTCGATGTGACTCTCACAGATACCCATGTGAATTTCAAAAAGGATGCTATGCACTTTGTCAGAGTGGACACAATACAGACAGGGGCCAGTAAATGATCTTTTATATAGTTCCTTGTCAGGTGATAGCCAGTACTTTAATGACTTGTGCTTGATTCTTTTAGCCTCATTCTTGTCTTCTGGCAGCTCATCTTTGTCGAGGTAGAAGATGATCGGGTCCATCTAGCATAGCCCTAATTACTCAATAGTCAAAGCTTGCACTTCTTCTTAAAATATGTTTGGGCTAGTCAGTGTCTTCACGTGAATTGTTCTCTTTGATCCTGACTTTAGAGCCGGTGCCAGTGTTGTGAAGGCATCGGCATGAGCGTTACTATCGCGACTGATCTTATGGAGCTTGTATTTACTGAATTTGTTGAGCAGCTCTTTTGCTTTTGCTAGGTATTGCGCCATCCTATTAGTTTTTGTCGGATACTCACCCATGATTTGGTTAACCACTAACTGGGAATCTGAGTATATAGCTATCTCCGCAATCTTGAGTTTCTATAGCTCAGCGCAAGCCGACAAGCAAAGCCTTATATTCAGACTCGTTGTTTGACATAGTAAACTCCAACTTTATAGCCTGCTCTAATGTCATGCCATCTGGCATGATTAGAACTATGCCTGATGCTGCTCCTCTGTCGTTGGACAAAACAAACAAATTTGTATCTTGTATTGCTAATCTTTATGGTTTTTTTTAGGAACAAAATAGTCCACCACCAAACTACATTTCTTAATGATCATTTTTAGCCAGCCATTATACATATCGTATGGTAGGTTATCCAAAAATAATGTAAGGACATTTTTTATTGAGGAAAACTACATCTCCTCCGTTCGCCAAGATTGGCAGGATGCCAGGAAAACTATGGATTAGCTTGTCAACTATAAGGTCAGGTAGGTCTTGAAATGGAGAGGCGATAAAGAGATTGAAAAAGTGAGCTAGAAGTGGGTTGATGAAGAGACAGAGAGAATGGTGAATTGAGCTGGAGGTGACTTGAAGAAGAAATAGGAATTTAGTAAAGAGGAGATGATGAAACAGAGACTTTCAATCAGCTTATATCCACAGACTTTTACCTTTTACAGTGGTAAAGGTTAAGACAGATTGAGCATGCTCCGATCATCGTTTTTACTGTTTTATGGATTGTCAAGATAGCTGTGATCATCGCTCTTGCTGTTTTATGGACTGACATGCTTTACTACCAAATGAACTACTTTTCATAGGACCTGTTCTTTGGCATCTTCCTAAAGTGTTAAGGCATCCTCATCTGCTGAAGCAGCATTTAGGTAGACCAAGACAGGAAATCACAAAATGAAAACTCATATATAGAATCCAATTATATCAACTGCATGCCAATTAGACCAGGAAATCTACTACACAAAGAGAGAGAGAGAGAGAGAGAGAGAGAGAGAGAGAGAGAGCGCTTATTAAATTGCTATAAATTTATGTTACTTGAAACCCGAATCGTTTAGATACGTGAAACGAGAAAGCCATGAGCCATACGTCACATGTTCTAATATGATACACTAAGGGTAGACTTGTATAAATTACACTATTAGAATTAAAGAACTTCCAGAACAATTTTTGTTTTATAATGAGATATTAAATAAGATATAATCTATATTTTTTTCAAATTAATTATATAACACATTTTAAGAGTATTACAGTCCTTTTGTTTCATATTATTATGCCAAAATTTTATTCGCCTTATATTTTGATTCTTTATATTTGAAGTTTTTCCTCGTTCGGTGAGATAAATAGAAAAAAAAGTTGGAGATCGCATTGGATCACTAAATTCACCATTTTAAAAGCTAGTGTACCATATTTCAGAATGCTATTCTAAAAACGTAAATCGCTAGGGCAGTAGAGTATTATGGTAACATTTCCCTAAATCCTTTTCTTCATATATAGTGTTTAATGAGCTATAGTTGATATAATGCCCACGTAAATAATAGATCAACTTAAAATTCATGATGTCTTGTATGTTTAACCATGTAAAATTATATAATTGGTGAATTTGTGATATTTTATAGTACTTGTAATTTGGAATGTTGGGTGCCTATCACAAGCATTCAAGGCAAGGATTTATGCTTTGAAATGTTCTTCGTTCACAAGCATTAACTAAGAGATGCTTGAAAGGAAGAATAAGTTGAAGACTTGAAAAGGGATTCAATTTGGATACCATTCGATAGCTTTGGATTGAATAAACTGAGAATGGTAAAAATCAGAGCACTTCGATACCTTTGGATCGATCTGGATAGATTTCGATCGAAGATTTAGAGACTGTACAAAAACATACCTGTTCTATACCTTTCGATTGACTTCGATAACTTTCAATCGAAGATGCTGTGAGTGTACAGTTTGTTTGTTTGACTCGATCAAGTTCGCATGGGTGAAGCATGAAAGTTCTACAGATAAGGAAACCAAAGTTTAAAGAAGAAAATCAATTTCCTATAATAAAAAAAAAAAGTCTTTTTAGGATTTTTAAAAGAGTAGCCGCACAAAGAAGAGTTCCTAAACGTTCTCTAATCATCTAATAAGCTCTCAATTGATTCTTAGCAACAAAACTCCTTCATCATTGAAGAATCAAAGTCTTGATAGAATTTAAGGTAGCAAATCTGTACTAAGAAAAATTGTATGGTGATCAAGCATGATAACAGTAAATCGTGAAGTTGAGCAAGTCCGAGGCAATCAAGAGAATTATGGAGTTGATTGGGGATTTGGTTGTAATAATTTCTGTAACCATTTAACGTTGGTGTAGTGTTTGATTTTTGTCTGGGGAAGTGGACACTGGTGGATTAAATACAATTCTTGGAAGATTTCAGAGGTGTCGTAGAGCTCGATACTCAATCAGGTTTTGAAGAATCGTTTCAAATGATAGATACATAATCGTGGGATACGATCAATATAAGAAAAGCACACCAGCAAGCGTATGGATTTGGCACCTGAGAATTAGGAATATCTAGTGTTGGGTTGTAAGTTGACTCTTTTGTATTTATTCTTGATAGTGCTTGGCTGGACTAATTTCCATGATTTTTTACCTAGTTAACGTTTTTCACGCTACAATATCTTGTGTCTTGTTCTGCGTGTGATTTCTTGCATAATTACTTTTGACACACGATTGTTGTATGCACTAGATTAAAGGATTAGTGTTAAAATTGATTAGTTGAATTGTGACCAATCCAAACAATCCTCCAAAAAAGTATTTTGACCAATCCTTATACTCGAAATTGGTTTATATTTTCTCAAACCCCACTTCAAAGTGATGATTGTTGTAATTTTAAGTCATTTGACTACGGTAGTGTGATACTATCATTGTTATTTCTCACTATATGATGAGGGACTATTTTAGATCATCAGTAGAAATTGGAAACTATACCACTGCAAAGTCTTTGGGCAATTACTAACACGACTTTTACAGTAATGTAAAAATTATGTTGCCTATCCAACCAGCAAATAGCAAAAATTGCTATAATTAAACCCGTATTTGACATGGGGGCAATTACTAACACGATTTTTACAGTAATGTAAAAATTATGTTTCCTATCCAACCAACAATTAGCAATTCGTGCTATAATTAAACTTTTATTTGACATGGAAAATCAGCAGAACTTTCTTAGGGGGGATGGTCTTTAATTTTGAACCGAACAGCCTAAGAAACACATTTAGGAAAGAAAGAACACCATGAAGGCTAATAAAATGAATTGGAGATAGATTCATGGATGGATAAAAGCACAAGGGAAAATATGGTTTATATGGTTCCGCCACTGCATGTAATGCATAAAGTTTATATGGTTTGTGTGGACGGCGACTCTGCATGAACTCAATGGAGTAAACGATCGAAGGTCTAAATATCCTATAGCCAAAAAAAAATAACATGATTTATTTTCAATAATGGCACTAATAGGCATAGAAGTTCATGTGTGTAGTTGGTACAATAATCATGCCTGTGTTTTATGCAAGAGCTTCATTCCAAGTTGTTTCAATCAAAGCCCAAGTTATTAAAGTCATCAAAAGATAAAGTAAATCTCATTACCAGTTAGGTTTCGGCTGGCAAAGTCTGACCTGGCTTTGATCTTTGACTAAAAGATGGAGTGGCATGGGTGATAAAAGGACTGTTGTTTTACTTTTACGTCCAGAGAATTGGGACTATAGAGTTGTCATTGCTGAGAGGTCTTTAATTTGCAACTTTATTTGGCAAGGCAAGAGCGACCCAGAGAAAGACATATTCTGCCTTTTGATAAAGGTTTTGGGTTGAATTTGAGCTTGTGGTGCTACTTGAAGGTGAATCATTGATGTTGGACATTACCAGAACTTTGTCTAAATTGAAGACTTTTGGGGAATCCATGTTTGACTTCTCTCCATTGAACTCTATCCAGTATGATCTAATGCCCATACTTCATACCTCTTGCCATTTTTAACTTGCAACTGTATTATGGGGTGTTTTTTTTGTTTTTTTTTTTTTGCTCTAAGCCAAAAAGATGAGTAGGTTGGGTATGACCACACGTGTTTCATGTGTAATGAAATATTCAGTTTGAGTCATAACTATTGATTTGGGAAGAGCGAATCAGTCACTACAGCCCTATCAAAATCTAAGTAACATTCAACTCGTTCTTAATAATATCTAGTTTACATAATTACTACCATAAATGATTTTAAATAAGCAATTGTTGAAAAAAAAATAATATTCTAAAAATAACTGCTGAAGTCAACCTACCTATCATTTCGATGATGGCTACTCTCCAGGCTGAACCCTGCATATAACTCCTCTCATGTTAGCACATGTATAAAAAGATAATCTAACAATTATATTCATCAACCCAATTAATAAACTACAGTTAATTGTATATTTAATTAGCAAAAGTTTCAAATTTGACAATGGACAAGAAACTTGAATTTTTATAGCGTCAGCAATTGCATAACCTTGGGCTGGTACTAGTGCACGTGTCAGATGTATATTTCAATGCCCAGAGCGTGGAGGATAGAAGTTTGAACTAAATCTGGTATTATAATGGGTAATGCTATACATTATTCCATTTCTCAACTCTATTTTCTCACACCACATGGGATCCATCGCCTATGTCTAGAGTGAAAAAAATTGAGGAAGAAATCGGTTTATTTATGGCGTTTTTCCATTTTGATAACCTAATTAATTAGATTGTGGACATGCACCAAATAATCAAATATCATCTCAATAATTAAAAATCAAGAATAAAAAAGTTATCGAACGCTTGATTCTTTCTCTTTTTGTGGTTTTTTTTAAATAAGTGTTCAAAACGATTATAATTGAAGAAAAATATTTTTCTTTTTTCTTTTTTTAAGCCTCTCATTTAGACTGGAACTGAATAAATAGTGGTGGATATCAATGCCTATTTCCAACGAAATGCATGAATTGACCAAACACTAAAAGCTTATTTATGCTTTTTCTATAAAATCCAAAGCTGAGGGAACATATCAAATTTGAGTCTATATCTATAGTGGGTGGGATCTCCTTTAATAGATCTAAAGAAGAATTGCCAGTTTGGAGAACCCTACCATTATCAAATGCCAAATGCAAATACATCACATTCAAGAACCCCTTAAAGGGGTGGCCACACTCCTTTGTTGTTACATTTGCTTTTATGGTGTCCCAATCTTATACGGGGTTGGATTAGAGGTGTGTATGAGTTGATTCGACTCTAAATTAGAACCAAATTTAGAACCGAACTAACGGAACTACTTTTGTATAGGATCTAATCAATTCAATTCGAGAAAATTTGAGTTTGTGAGGATTGGCTTGCGAGTTTTGTAGCCTTTTATAAAAACTTGACTTATTAACAAAAGTTTAGTATTACAAACTTACAGTAACTCGTAATGACAATGACCTATTACATACAATGATTTTGTATAAAGTGTATTCATAAAACACAGTCATAACCAATAACATTGTGGCATGTTAATTAACTATACAATTTATAAAATTTTGTGAAAAAATGTAGGGGGTTGGTTTTCCCCAACCCGGAACCAAAGTGAATTATTCAATTATAAAATTTATGGACCCAAAATCAAACTAAATCTTTGCTAGAGCTGAACAACCTCAATTTATGAAAGTTGGGTTGGTTCAGTTGGTAGATTATTCGATTTCGTTTTACACCCTAAGAAGATTGTGTATTATTTGCCTTAAAGATTCACAAAAAGAAAAGAAAAAAAAATACAGAAACAACCAAGCTCGTGAACAAAATTCAAGCGGCTCTTATGGTCTATTCTTGTTCCAGATAATTCACTCTTTTGCATATGGTAGCAAGCATCAACACAACATTATACGTCATGAAAGGTAGATAGCAAGATTAATTCTTATTGAGTAGTACACTTGGACATGAAACAAACACAAGAATGCTCTAAACTGGCATAACTTAATTATTGTTGCCAAAAAATGAACAACCATTCTCTGGTTTCTCAAAATTATCACAATCACAAAATTAAAAATAGAAAAAAAATAAGAACTTACAAATCAAATTGCATAGCAAGGGACACCTGCAACTAACACATCACCTTTGTTTATCTTCTTTTTCAGTGTTTTATCCAATATTCTTCAAGTTAATTACCACACTTAATGCTATGTTTGACCTTGGATTTTTCAAGAAAAGAAAAATAAAAGAGAAAGTAAATTATTTATACATATTCATTTTTTTATGGATAGCCAAATAGAATAATAAATTTTTTGACGAGTACTTATATATATATATTTTTATTTTCATAACCCAAAAAAAAAAAATAAAGAGAAATAGCTTCTTTACTTCATTTTCATTGTTTTTCACTTTTGTCTTTCTTTTTTTTTTTCTTGGATTATATAAATGTGGCATTAGTCCAACTAAATAAGATCACTAAAACGTCCAAAATCAATTGTTGGTTCCTATCAAATATTTGTGCATTTCATCTTAATTTAAAATTGATGACCGAATTTTTGTACCTGTCCAATCTGAAATTTCCCAACCAGTTGCCAAACCTCAGTCATGGTATAATTATTGCAAAACTTTGAAATAGATTCTAATTTTTAGATCATATGATTCTCTTCCCCCACAATGTATAGTGTTCCTTCGAAAGTGAATTCATAACATTATTGCCATTGTTATTTTTATTTTTATTATTTTGCTATCTTAAAAAATTAGTGTAGCATCAACAGAGTGATGTCATTTGGATTAACAATCTGTTGAAGGTTTGATTAATATAGTTTTGAAAATTTGAAGTTAGTCTCCTCATGATCTCATCTCTTTGAACAAGGCAGCCCAAAAAATCCAAAATTTTATATCTACATATATATATATTCAACACTGGCTTTGTCGTATGAGAAATATTCTAAAGCATATATCCAACACAGAAACAAATTGACTGATTTTATTAAGGTATGTTAGAAGTATATTTTAATCACGTAGTATTTATCTATGTCAATTGTCAACCAACCCCTCCTTTCTTTTCTTTTCTCTTTGTTTCTTCTTTTCCAATTTACTAGAATCATACAACCCACTAGAACCTCAACATAGGGTCAGTTCCGCTTGACTCGCCATCATTTATAGAATTAAAATTTTTTTTTAGGAACTAATCAAGCGAGCTTAAGAATTGAGTTTGAAATCCGGTCTAGCCCAAAAATATATAATATAATAAATTTTTATATTTAATATTTTTAAGTATTTAGATTTTATATTATTTAATATTATTTTTTAACAAAAAAATTTATTAAAATTATTTTAGGTTAAATGGATGAACGCACCAAATGGCTCTAACTAAAGTAGAAGTTGAGGAAATTAAATTGGTTCAAATGAAGCACCATTTAAAGGATTTACAACATTTCAACAAACAGTAATACGCTATAAATTTAAAAATTATCTACATAATTTTTATATAAAATGATCTAATTATTTGTGATCTATTTATTTCTTACAGAATTTTCATACTGACTGATGTAGTTGCTTGTAGTCTTTTCATTTTAAATGAAATCATCCACCATTATAGCTTATAACATATAAAATAACACTGACATATCATTCTGGCAAAAGTTTTCATATAGAAATTTTGTAAAAATAGTATTTTCCTTCCAAATCTATATGCTAAAAGAACCCTAAATGTTGAAACCGGCTTCTCAAAAGCCGCCTAAGGGGTGGAAAAGCGGTCTTTTACCTTGCTGCCTGTACATGGAATAAAATTTTCAAAAGGAAAAAATAATATTAAGTGAGAGTAATTAAATTTTTTACCAATTTCCGCATTTGTAGGGGGTTGCGTGTTGAAAGAGTATGGACGAAATAACTGCAACTCACAGCTGCTAGTTTTATGTGAGTTTGAGGATATATCGAAGGTTAAATGTGCTTATATTGACCCTATCAAAATATCTACATGCATATATATATATATATATACATATACTTATTGTGGACTCAATTTGAAAACAGTTTATTTGAGTGTTTTTTTAATTTTTTTTGTTTAAAATGAACAGTTGATGTTTAATAGCAAACTTTTTCAGCTTTTAATAAGTTATCTTTTTTTTTTGTTTTTTTGCTTATTCTACTATAGTGAAAGTTTTGAACAATAATTAATTCTGAAAATTCTAAAAATAAATTAGCATACTATCATTATTAAAGTTGAATTTTTTTTAGCTTTACAAAATATTACAAATATGCAATCTAATCCACTTTAAGGGTCTTTTGATTATTTTTGTAAAAAAAAAAGTCAAAAAAACTTTAAGCTAATACTAAACACTCTAACCAAGCTTTTTTTAAGTCAACTTATTCTTTATGTTTTTTTTAATCAGCTTATTTAATTAAAAAAAAAAGTTGTTACTAAACGGGTGCTCAAGAATAAAAATGAAATAATCTTCTTTGCATTTACTGTTTCAAGGCACTAACCAGTTGAAATTCTTCTAGCTACTCGAAAACAATTTCCATGTATGGGAAGCTCTTAGTGGGTAATCCTCAAAAAAGTAATAATAATATAACGATAGGAGAAAAAAGATAAATTAAAAAAACATTAGGTGACAAATCAAAAAATATTTGCTCATCCAATGTAAAGTTTTTTAAGAGTAATGCACATCAGAAACTCTATAAAATGATAAATTCTGATTTTAATTAAAATAAAAAAAAGAAAAAATTTCAGAGTGATAGTACATGACTGTATATTCTTTATCACTATATAATTAAAAAATTCATACAAAATTTCTAGATAGACTGATGAGATTAAATGAGAGTCTTTTAATTTTAAATAAAATAACAAGGATGATAATTTTTAATTATAAAAATATAATTACTCAGTGAAATATGGTAATAACTTTTAATTCCAAAAATAAAATTGCACAGTCGAATTTTCTTTTGAAAATTTTCAGGAACAACATTTTCCTGAGCGGCACCTAATTAACTCAACCCATTTTGGAGGTCCCAAACACACGTTCTCCTGTTTGGGGTCCTAAAAATGAGCACCACGACCACGAGGTGATTAAACGACAAAGGTGATTGACTGTTCTTTGCCGGAGACCCAAAAGTCTCTCTCTCTCTCTCCCTCTCTCTCTCTCTCTCTCTCTAAAAGACACTCACCCTCTCTCTATAAATGTAGAAACCCCCCAAACTCCTCTCTCCCACTCTTTTCCATTTTCTTGGAAAAACAATCCATGCTTCTCTCTCTTTCCTCTCCTCAGATTAGATTATACTGATTAGTCCGAATTATCTCTCTCTCTCTCTCTCTCTCTCTCAAGTTTAAACCAATAAGCCACTAAGGGTGTGTTTGGAGACACTGAGGAGGGACAAAAACTCATTTTCCATTGTTCTTGTGGAAAGATATGGAAGGAGCTATACATCCAACAGATGCATCAGCTTTCAGAGACTGCTTGTCCCTGGCATGGAGGAACCCATATGTCCTTCGCCTCGCTTTCTCTGCTGGGATTGGTGGTCTTCTCTTTGGCTACGACACTGGTTAGCCACTCCGATCTCTCTCTCTCTCCATATATACACATTAATATATATATGTATGCAGATATATTATTTATGTTCACATGTTTTTATCTCTCTACCTTCTCTCTCATGTCTTTCTTGGCATATGATTTGCAGGAGTTATATCAGGCGCTCTTCTGTATATTCGAGATGATTTCAAGTCTGTGGATAAGAAGACTGTCCTACAGGTGACTACAAAATTGCATACGCCATACATGACCGTATTATTTTATTTTCTTAGATAATTCATTTTTTTGTTATTTTCAGAACCAGATGGACGATAATACCCCTTTAATCTTTTTCATGGACTGAAATGCCCTTTGTATCTGTGTTTTTCCGATGACCCTCCTCAAAACTGTACATAGTCTATAGACTTTATGGCTGCGTTTGTTTGGTGGGATTAACTTAGACTAGACGGGACTAATAGTTCCAGTGCCACGTTTGATTGCCAAAAAATAATTGTACTAATAATTTCAATCAGAGTATGGGACTATTATTCTAGGGACATAAAGGCCCAGGACTCCTAGTCTGGCGGCTCTTTGTCCAGGCGGCTCTTTATCCGGTCCGTGAAGCAAATGAGGCCTATATCTTTCTTAAATTACCAATATGCCTATCCATTGCCCTTTGGTATGCGTATATAGTTTATTGGTGGGACAATTATTCGAGGGCAATATGGTAGTTTAAGAAAAGTTAGACTGGTGGCAGACATGCCCTTGACTAGAAAAAAAATTTCTAATTTTTGAAAAAGAAAAATATGTAGTTGTCGTGTAGTTTAGAATATTGGCTGAGTCTGGTATATAATGTTTGTATCCTATCTTGGGAAAGCTATTAACTTTATTACAATTTAAGGACTATAGTTTTAAGAATATCGGAAACATGGATGGTTGTGATATTTTCTATATATTTAGAATATTGAGTTGAATGCTTCAATTTCCTTAAAAAAATCTCTAATTAATTACTCCTAAACTTTTGCCAAAATGACAAATAAATTTATGCGCTTTCAATTTGAAAATTTTAAGTGATCTTGTATTAATACATGGTCAACTAACTTTTAAAATTGGAAATTTGCTTAAAATGGTCTGAGTTTTTAAGTGAATGCACTTGATGAAAGATGATTCTGAGTATTAACTAATTATAATAGATAAACTTATTTTAAATCTTAAAATTTTGCAGTACTAATGTTTTAGTTCTATCATACAGCAACTGTAGTTATATTTTTTTGAATACAGAACTCATTGATATATCATATACAATGATACATGAATGGTGATATGTTCAATAGGAAAGCATTGTGAGCATGGCAGTTGCGGGAGCAATCATTGGTGCCGCTGTTGGAGGGTGGTTGAACGATCGGTATGGAAGAAGAACCGCAATCCTAATTGCTGATTTTCTCTTCTTTGTTGGAGCTGTTATCATGGCTGCAGCTCCAAACCCGGCACTTCTCATCGTTGGACGAGTTTTCGTAGGACTTGGTGTTGGAATGGCATCATTTACATCCCCACTGTATATATCAGAAGCTTCTCCGGCAAAAGTCCGAGGTGCACTAGTCAGTACCAATGGCTTCTTGATCACCGGAGGCCAGTTCTTGTCTTACCTTATCAACTTGGCCTTCACCAAGGTATGCAATCACTTTCAAATGAGCAAGACAAAATTTTGATGTCTACTATGATATTTCCAATGGTCTTTGATATAGAGACATGGCCGCTATTTTCTGCATGCATATTTCTACAGCTGTTGGGGACTTGCACTATACTTATCTTTTACAAGAGGATGGATAATTGTAATTGCTTTCAAAAGCAAACAGCTGGTAAAAGAATATCTAGCTTTGTTGATTAGAGCAGTTTGAGCATGTCTGAATTTAAATAAAAGCCAGTTCCTTCATCGAATTAGTTGCAAAACTTAGGATTATACATGAGTAAGAAACAAAATTTTCATTTGTTTTCGTAATTGCCAAAAGGCATCCGTTTTTATGAGTCCAAAACCAAAAGCTCTAGTAGAATTATGAAATTCTAGTGTTTCTATTGAAAGACACTAGAACAAATCGAAATGCGTCGTAATATACCACACCAATAAATTATATCAACACAAATTTATAATTTCTTTTAAATATTGTACAATTTTTATTGAGAAAAATACAAAATGTTATATTTTACTACATTAATATTTGTCACTTTTAAAATATATCCAATACGTTTTCGAAATGTTTCTGGATTTGTGCTAATTGAAACAGAATTTTGATCCTTGTTTATAAGAAGGTGTTAATTCGTCTGTGGGTCTGTAATTAGGCACCCGGGACATGGCGGTGGATGCTTGGAGTTGCCGGAGTTCCAGCTCTGTTGCAGTTCATACTGATGCTGATGCTTCCAGAATCACCCCGTTGGCTTTACCGCAAGGTGCTTTCATTACTTCCAGAATCCAAACTATTGCTTACCGCATCTTATTACAAATACATTTTTTTCTTTGTTAAATATTCACATCATCAACCATTACTTAATAAATTACAGGGGAGGGAAGAAGAAGCCAAAGCCTTACTAAGGAAAATATACCCTCCAGAAGAGGTGGAAACAGAGATTCAAGATCTTAAAGACTCAGTCGAAGCTGAATTTCAAGAAATGGGATCTTCTGATAAGATTAGCTTTGTCAAACTATTTCAAACCAAAACAGTAAGAAGAGGACTTGTAGCCGGCGTTGGCCTTCAAGTCTTCCAGCAGTTTGTGGGCATAAACACAGTTATGTATTACAGCCCCACCATAGTCCAGTTGGCCGGTTTTGCATCGAACCGAACTGCGCTGCTTCTTTCACTTGTTACTGCCGGGCTCAATGCTCTTGGCTCCATAGTGAGCATATATTTCATTGACAGGACTGGAAGGAAGAAGCTTCTTGTCATCAGCTTGTGCGGTGTTATAATCTCACTTGGCCTTTTATCGGCTGTCTTTCACGAGACTACAACTCACTCACCAGCTGTTAGCGCTTCTGAAACATCTCGTTTCGCTGCATACACCTGCCCGGATTATAGTTCTGCCGGAACTTCTGGTTCTACATGGGACTGTATGAAGTGCTTGAAGGCCTCGTCTCCGGATTGTGGATTTTGTTCTTCATCAGTTGATAAGGTAATACAAATTTCAAGCGTTTTTCCACTAACCTCTGTCTGGAATTGATGCTTCTTTTTCTAGAATTGTGGGTCTTTTCATAGGGGATTACTAATGGTCATGGCTGCTAGGAAGCAAAACATTGTTACATAGTTTTCACCAAATACTGATCCCTGTTTCCTATGCTTTTGGCCATGAAGCCCTGTCTCCAAAGCAAGAACATTACTTTAGACAAACAGACAACATATTTGTGCCTCCTGTAAGTGGCACAACATGCATCCTTAAGTTAGGTAAGATTATTTTAAATTCGACTCAACAAAGCCTCATTTAAGTTAGTTAATGTTAGCTGTACAGGTCCTCATTTACATGTATTCATATGATTTGATCCCCCAAAGGATTCAAGCTGAACAAGTATTACTAGAAGACGCTAGTATCCAAATAATTTTATGTATTGGAAAACAGGTTCTGAAACATGGTACATTTTCATTTCTCTAAATTTAGCAATCCGAAGTGATCACAAGATTTTTCCTATTATTGTCATCAAAGCTTGCCTAAGGAGAAAAAAAAAAATCAAATATAACGGACTAAAATCCAGGCAGCATAATATTTTTGCAAAAATTTGAAAAAAATAGGCAACAATACTCCTTGGAATGTCTTTACATGATTAATGTAAAAAAAAAAAAGGATTATATTTTATTGGATGTCTAGAAATATCTTAAATTTTAATGTGTAATCTACACGTCTACCCCTATTGTAGTACATTTAACAATTAACATAGAGCTCAACTTGACTCACAACTTGTGAAGTTACATTAATCCGCAAAAGAATGCAAATTATCAAAACTGAGAAACCGGATTGAGGCTTCTCATTGACAAGTTTGTCCAAATTGTGCTTGGTGGCCAATTCTTGGTTACTACTGCATATTTTACCATCATCCTTATTGTTATCAATGCAGTTGTTTCCGGGGGCTTGTCTGATTTCAAACGACACAGTGAAGAAGGAAATCTGTCATGGAGACCACAGGTTATGGTACACAAGAGGATGTCCGAGCAAATATGGATGGCTTGCACTAATCGGCTTGGCGCTCTACATTATATTCTTCTCTCCTGGAATGGGTACAGTTCCATGGATTGTCAACTCTGAGATATACCCATTGAGGTTTCGAGGGGTCTGTGGAGGTATAGCTGCCACAGCAAATTGGATCTCAAACCTCATCGTTGCCCAGTCCTTCCTGTCTTTGACACAAGCCATTGGGACTGCCTGGACATTCCTTTTGTTTGGAGTCATATCTGTTGTAGCCCTCTTCTTCGTCCTGATTTTTGTGCCGGAAACCAAAGGGCTTCCAATCGAGGAGGTTGAGAAGATGTTGGAGATGAGAGTTCTGCAATTGAAGTTCTGGGAGAAGAGGCCTAACCCACCAGAGAAGAATCAGAATGTGTGAACAAAATAAGTGTAGGGTTATATATATTGGTGCTTTGATTATAGGAACCCTGAAATTAGGCACTGTTAATTTATCTAATAATGCCGATGTAAGTATTAAGTACCTTAGCTTCAATTTGTGGGTTGCATACGTATAAAAATTTGAATTTCTGAGGTTCACTAGAATAGAGTTGGGTTTGTCAAAACTTTCATTGGACATTGTCATAGGTTATATATACTACCAGTCCAGTCCAAGTTACTTTGCATGATTTTACTTCCAAGTGTCTTCATTTGGACTCCAACTGTGATGATATTTTCTTTGTGATCTTTGATTTCCACTAAACTTCTACTTCGATTTTTCTTTGAACTTCTTGTTTTTCATATCTGTTGAAAAGCAAGGAGGGCCGAAGCGAAATTGTCCACGGCTTCATTTTGCCTTCATTATACGACACTAGTAAGGAAAATCTTCACATAAAATCTTTTGTTTACCTCCAAATATTCTTTTGTAACACCAGCTTAAATACAGTCTGAGTAATCACAATTCATGGAAAGTTTGACAGGAAAAAGAAGGAAGTGGAATCTATCTATTGCATAAAAAAATGTATAGGTGCTGTACTGCTATGCAATCAGAATTAATTGAAGAGTGATACTAAGTCAATGTTAATAAAAATAAATGGACAGTTGAATAAAATTATCCTCACAGTTTACTGTGAATTTTGGCTGTACAAGGACAACAACTAGTAAGTTAAACAGAGCACATATTCATGTTGTAGGATAAGGCAATCCATGAAGGTTAATATAAAAATTTCCAAAAAAAAAAAAAATTGATTAGGGATGTATAAGTTACAAGAAGATTTGGCAAAATATTCATCCTAATTCAAATAATGACACAAGAGAAGCAATAAATGTGGGCACAATCCACGTACACTGTCTAAACCCTATATGTGCATGAAGTTTGTCAATTCATTTTAAGGAAGCAATAAATTAGGAGATGAGAATTGTAACACTGTTCTTTCTTACCTCATTAGCAACATAAGAATGAGAAAAATAGTGAATGATAAGCAGGTATTCTAGAATCCAGCTTACAGATGGGTTGGAGTACATAAGAATGGGATCCAAGCCTTTGAGGTTGGTCACAATTTTAGGATGGCAGTTGATGAATTCAAAGCAGCAAATTCTGGGATTTTCTCTCTTCATCGGATAATACAAAGGCGAAACACCTTGATCGGAGACCCCTAAGCATTTCATGATGTACCTTTTAGAGCAACTAATCCTACTACCCTTGGGACTGTGTTGCCACAACTTTGATGAGGCAAAATCAATTCATAAAAATTGCATGTACCTTAAGTTCGGAAGCACACTTTGTTTTTAAAATTAAACTTTGGCCATTATTGTTCTGTTATCACATTCTTGCACGACATGCAAACAAAAACGAGTACCCATGCTCTCCTTGCAGACACCCTACAAATCAATAGACGAAACCAAAAGACAACCATATCTTCTTGCAGATTGTTGTCATTCCAAACAGTATTCCAGCGGGTAGTCAGCGCATACATTAAGCTAGGACTGCCCGAATTCTTCTTCATAACTCATTTCTTGAAGTCTATATCACGCTTTTCACCCGAGGGCATCAATCAACTCTACCGATATTTGTCCCCAGTTTTTCCCATTGTATGAGTCCAGAACCATCTCTTCTTTGCTTGTGAGAAACTCTTTCTTGATCACTTGGCTTCGCGGTATTGATTGTTAGATATTTCCTTGTAGCTTGTATAATTAAAAGGTAAGTGGGTGTGTTCAGTGGTAGCTCGAGGATTTTTCTTTAGTTGGGTCACTTGTTGCCTTATTTTTATATTAAATTCTTATTGTACAAGTTTACCAAAAATCAGCATATCTTTCTTGCAACATATAACTACAAACTTAATTAAGTTACTAATTTAAAGAAATATTCAAATAAAAAGTATATCAAAATTCAGAATATTTAATCAATAATTCTCTAAGCTCTAAAACATGGTATTAGTGTCATGAAATAAAGACTAAACAAGGAAGGTGTGTAATTAATAATTTCTTATATTAGTTGCTACAAGGCTAAATAACAACAATGCGTTGCATGATTTGTAAACATTTTTGTGTTATAAAACTAAAAGCATATAAAGCAGATAAAATAACTCAACATAAAATATAGTGAATAGTTCTTCAAGAACTGTTAAATATTTATTATATGAGTTCTTCTAGAGCAAGTAGGATTAGATCTTTTGGATCACTCAAAATTTTATTAATACTATAGAACCAAAAAAACTATAACATGAGCTTTGAAAACTTACTTATATTTCTCTTCTTTCTATTTTCTCTCTGCTTCTTTCTTTCTATTTTCTCTCTATTATTCCTCTCTCTCTCTCTCTCTCTCTCTCTCTCTCTCTCTCTCTCTCTCTCTCTCTCACAAAACATATCAGCCACACTGCTATTTATACGCATTTGAGATGGTGTGAAAGACTTGAGAATTTCAGGTGGTTCATCCATCATGAGGTGAGTCATGACCTCACAACACTCCCCCTTAGATGACCGCAATACTTAGTAGAATATGTTACAACTACTTCATTAAAACCTTGCTAGGAAAACCCAATTGAAAAAAATTTTAACGAAGGAAAAAGAGTACAGTGATATTATGTAACATAAGTTAGTATGGGTGCATATAAATAACAGTGTTACCGATATGTTTTGTGAACAATTGAGAGAGAGAGAGAGAAATAGAAAGGAAGAGTAGAGAGAAAATAGAAAGAAAAAAGCAAAAAGAAATTTGAAGGAAGAGAAATATAGGTAAGTTTTCAAAACTCATGTTGTATTTCTTTTGGTTCTATAGTATCAATAAAATTTTGAGTGATCCAGAAGATCTAGCCCTACTTGTTCCAGAAGAACTCGTAGAGTAAATATTTAATAGTTCCTGAAAAACTATTCACTATATTTTTTGTTGAGTTATTTTATCATTCTTTTCAGAAATATGATTTGACACTAATAAAAACATAAGATCAAAATAATGTGGAACTCATAAATAGTATCGTAAATAGTAATGTAAATAGTATCCATGAATTGTAACTTAACTATTTACCCTTATCTTCTATTATATTTACACGATGTGCCATTGGAATACAATTTCTGAATTAACCTTCTTGATATTGCTACTTCTAGAGCACGTTTGAGGCATAAAAGATAAATATATTGTTCTATCATATCTTTATCAGGAAGATTTCTTTAATATCATTTTTATTGTGGATGTATTTAAATAATAAAAATTGTACTCATTCTTTTA
This sequence comes from Euryodendron excelsum, assembly GCA_033060915.1. Lineage (NCBI taxonomy): Eukaryota > Viridiplantae > Streptophyta > Magnoliopsida > Ericales > Pentaphylacaceae > Euryodendron > Euryodendron excelsum. Next base: position 18,724,721 of record CM065398.1, read on the forward strand.
TTTGGCAATACTGTTACAATTTCAGGTGCATTCAACCATAATCTTGCAACTCCAAATGCATTTATTGATTATCTTGCAACTCCAAGTGTATTAAATCATAATAACCTTTTGAAAAACTCAATGATGACACAATGGTAAACTAACATAGACAGCGGCCATAATAAGCATAATTAAATAATAGTAACAACACAAATGAAACCAGTAGCAGGCGGCAAACTAACCTTATAAAATAACAATAATTAAATAAACTACGTACAAGCCTTAATAAATATCTCATAGGAGCGCTTGATTTCTTTCATTATATTTCTAAAATCATTACTTCTGGAATAATCTAAATATAAAATATTTAAAGCAACATACATAACAAAATCTAACAATCATCAATTAATGATCATGTAAAAACCTCTACCAAACACAATAATTTTAGGTAGGTATTATGATAAATGGCAACCGACAAAATGGTGAAAAGTATTACCGTACTATTGGTTAAAGATTATTTATTATATAATTACTATGCAATTACTATTTATAAATAGTAAAAGAACTGTGCATATACAGTAGTTATCAATTATAACTCCTACATAGTAAGAACACTATTAATGCATAATATTTATTACTATGCGCTTCATCAATATATATAATATTACTATTTTTGTCCTCATTATAACTTTCAATCTAGACATTAAAATATACTTAAGTCACATGTCTATCGAAATATTTTAAAATATAGAGTCCAGATCTATAAATATCATACGCAAAAAATGTAAGATCTAGGAGAAATGAAGTACCAAAGTTTTGAAATAAATACTATTTATCTCAATAGTTAAACTATTGTTCATACTATTCATGCGAATTGTGTGAACAGTAAAGAAATTTAAAATGAAGATAAACTATATAAAAAAAAAAAAAAAGGAAGAACACAAAGCACTTAAAATAATTAAAACTTTGCTATGAAAACCCAATGTGAAAAAAGCTTAGCGAAGAAAAAAGAGTACAGTAATATTATGTAACATAACTTAGTATGAGTGCGTTAAAACTACCTCATTAACGCACCAAGGGGGAGTGTTGTGAGGTCATGGCTCACCTCATGGTGGATGAGCTGCCTCAAATTCTCAAGTCTTTCTCATCATTTCAAATGCATATAAATAAAACTGTGGCCGATATGTTTTGTGAACAATTGAGAGAGAGAGAGAGAGAGGAAGAGTATAGAGAAAATAGAAAGAAAGAAGCAAAGAGAAAATAGAAAGAAGGGAAATATAGGTAAGTTTTCAAAACTCATGTTGTATTCATTTTGGTTCTATAGTATTAATAAAGTTTTGGGTGATCCAAAAGATCTAGTCCTACTTATTCCAAAAAAAACTCATATGATAAATATTTAACAGTTCTTGAAGAACTATTCACCATATTTTGTGTTGAGTTATTTTATCTACTTTATATGGTTTTAGTTTTATAACACGTTATTAGCGCGATACTTTAAGTGCTTTGTATTCTTTCTTTATTTTATGTATAATTTATCTTCATTTTGAATTCTTTACTATTCACCCAATTTGCATGAATAGTATGAATAGTAGTTTAACTATTTAGTTGAATAGTATTTATTTCGAAACTTTGTTACTTCATTTCTCCCAGATTTTGCATTTTTGTCTATGATATTTATAGATCTAGAATCCATATTTCAATACATTTCCATAAACATGTGACTTGACTATATTTTGATGTTTAGATTGAAAGTTATAATGAAAACAAAAATAGTGATATTATATATATATTGATGATGCGCATAGTAATAAATACTATGCATTAATAGTGTTCTTACTATGTATGAGTTATAATTGATAACTACTGTTTATGTACAGTTCTTTTACTATTTATAAATAGTACCTGCATAGTAATTATATAATAAATAATCTTTAACTACGACAATACTTTTCACCGTTCTATCGGTTGTCATTTATCATAATACTCACCTAATATTTCTGTGTTCGGTAGAGGTTTTTGCATGATCATTAACTGATGATTGTCAGATTTTGTTATGTATATTGCTTTAAATGTTTTATATTTAGATCATTTCAGAAGTAATGATTTTAGAAATACAATAAAAGAAATCAAGCGCTCTTATGGAATATTTATTAAAGCTTACACGCAATTTATTTAATTATTGTTACTTTATAAGGTCGGTTTGCTGCCTGCTACTGCTTTCATTTATGTTGTTACTATTATTTACTTATACTTATTATGGCCGCAGGCTATGTTAGTTTACTATTGTGTCATTATTAAATTTTTTAAAAGGTTATTATGATTTTAATGCACCTGGAATTGCAAGATAATCAATAAATGCACTTGGAGTTGTAAGATTATAGTTGAATGCACCTAAAGTTGCAAAATAATGATTTAGTGCATCTAAAGTTGTAACAGTGTTGCCTAATAAAAGAATGAGTACAATTTTTATTATTCAAATACGTCTACAATGAAAATGATATGGAAGAAATCTTTTTGATGAAGATATGATATAATAATATATTTATCTTTTATGCCTCAAACGTGTTCCAGAAGTAGCAATATCAGGAGGGTTAATTTAAAAATTGTATTCTTATAGCACATCGTGTAAATATAATAAAATATAAGAGTAAATAGTTAAGTTACTATTCATACATACTATTTACATTACTATTTACGATACTATTTATGAGTTCCACATTATTTTGATCATATGCTTTCATTAGTGTTATATCATCTTTCTGAAAAGAATACAAATTTATAATATGTATCAATCCCTGAAGTGATAAGTGAATGGTATAGATCCAGCGTAGTGTATCTCACTCATTCCAGTGCTATAATTAGCTAATACATATGGCCAATTTTATATCATTCCCTGAAGTGAATGTACTTTTAGTTGATGGTCATGGATATTATCACAGATGTGATTACAATTTAATAATCTTTGAATTTTTAGAGATACCCTGAAGGTTGTAAATGCCACTAGAAGTGAAATAATGTGAGCTAAACCTATCAAAAATTACGAAAATGTTTCATTGGTTACGTAACTGTAGTACGATAATTAAATATTCAATGGATTATTATAATAGAATAATTTTGACAATGAAACATTATATCAATTTTTCATTTGAAGACATGAATCATACCAATACGTCAATTATTACAAATATGAATGGGAAAAATATATGTCTAGCAGACATTACTAGAACGCACATGATTGAGCTGCTTAAGTGCAGTTCAATACAACTAAACTGACCTAAGTTAGCTCTAGATTAGGTTAATTATACCCTCTTTAATGTTTATTGTACTGAGAATCGTGTTTTGAGTTCATTGCAGATAAATGTTGATAAAGAAGAGGATTTGGAGCCATAAAAGCAATTCGGAGCATGGACGCGCATATCAAAGGCCGTTGCTGGGATGTGTCTTGGAAAACGTGCAAGCTTGTCATCCATAGCTCGAAATGGAATGAAAGATGCATCATTAGAAAGATCTCACAAAGTTATACAAGTTCGCGTCTAACGAGCATTACGAGAAAGGGACTCCAAAGGCCTTGAACTAAAGCTGCAAAGAGATAAGGAAAGATAGCTGAAAATTGTGAAAAAATACACTGAGAGTTCGAACGATGGAAACAAGAAGCAAATAGGAGTTCGAATGGTGGCTAGCAAGAATTGAGAAAACATGGTATTTTGGCCTTAGGGTTCGAACTCCCATATTAGGGTTTGAACTTTTAGAGGCTAGACACTTAGAATAAGCATATGCAGGCCTTAGGGTTCGAATCCTAATTATAAGGGAAAAGAGGAGTTCGAACTATAAGGAGGAAAATGAATAGAACATGGCTCTGAGGGTTCGAACGCCTTGAGGAGGGTTCGAACTCTAAGAAGGATTTCTGGGTCATATTTCCTATTCCTGCTAGGACTCTGCTCGCGATCTATATATATAGCTCTTCGATTTTCTAAAGAGGGAGACGATTTTCTTGAGGGTTTTTACTACTTTTTAGTCTGGATTCATAGGAGTAATTAGGTTTTTCATTATTCTTGTAATTATTTCTAATAAATTCAAGTTTTATTATTTTAATTCAAGATTGTGTTCAAGAATCCATAGTTACTACACTTAATCCAAAATTTGTAGTTCATTATACTTTCGTTCATATTCCAGCAAATTTTCAATACACAACTACTTATTTTCCATGGCCATGAGCAGCTAACTTTCTTAACTCGGGATCAATTGTGAAGACTGATTGGGGATCAAGGATGAACAATGGAGGTAAGGTTGAATTTACTGCTATATCTTCTTGATTTTTCTTCTTTCTTCTTCTTCGTTCTAGATACTTTCGAAAACCTGAGCGTCCTATTATGTTTGGTAATGCTTATGCGTAAATACCGTACTCAGTATAAACGCTGCCTTGTAACGTTTATGCATGAGCTAGACTCCGTATATGCGTTGCACGAATCGATGATGCACATCCTTGATTATAACAACCCGATCTGTTCTAAAAGTTGAAGATTGAAGGAACTATTAGTTTTAAAGCTAAATCTTCCGAATCCGAGACTCACGACGTAGTCGAAGGATTTGAGTTATACAAAACCTCCATCGAGATTTCAAGAAACTCGATTAATCAGATCAATTGATCCTGAGTCACTTTTTTATAAAGTTTCAATCAATTTTATTTACTTTCATTATTTAAATATAGTTTAACTCATTCGAAAAGCCAAACAGAAGATTTTTTTCTTTTTTCTTTTTAAAAGCATAAGGTAGGGTTAAGTTAGGGTTGAGTTGAGTGTTAGAGTTTTCTTGTGATCACCTTGACATTGCTCTCTGTGAGACGATACTCGTACTCTCGAGATTCTATATTGCATCGCAACCCGTGCACTTGTGGTTGAGCACCACCTAATTTGGTAGCAATCAAGCAGCACACAATTCTTTGATATGTCGTAAACTTAACATTAGCTAAAAGTAATGTTAAAATAATATCAAGTATTACAAATTGATTGAAGGCTCTAGACGAGCTAAATGCTAAAATAGTTATGCTTTATAAGAGCTAACATAATGTGATCAAGAGGAATAAAAATCTATATTGATGATACATTTTATTCTACTAGCAGTACAAGAAATTTACTCAACTCTTACAAATATTTTTACTTTATTTCTATTATACTAGGAGCATATGATGAAAAAGAATATAGCAATGAAGGTAATGAAAAATATCTTTCTTTACATTTCTCTTTTCATGCTAGAAGCATATAATAGAGAAATTTGCTATTTTTCTTTTGGGTTATATTATATTGGGATCACCTACAGTGATAAACCAGAATTTTTTCGACCCAAAAAATTTTTATATTGTGAAATCACTTGAAGTGATACAACAGAAACATTTATAGATTACCTGTAGTGACAACATTTGAAGTGATGCACCGAAAGTGATTTGATCCCAAAAGAATTTTATATTTTGGCATGATCGTCTTGGTCATCTAGGATCAACAATGATATGTCCAATACTGACAATTTTCATGGACATCCGCTAAAGAACCAGAAGATTCTTTTTACCAAACAATTATTTGGTTATTCTGTAATACTAATATATCTCTTATTTATGCATATATATATATACAATGGTAACATCTTTATTTACTGTTACCTCTCATATTTTACGGATAGTCCTTATGTGGAGTTAGTTTTTCCACCATTAGGGGGAGATCAGACGTAACGTGATGTTGTGAGATTAATTGAAATATTGTGAAACTGTCTCATCTTAATCTTTGGACAAGTCGATGTGAATTTGAAGTTCACAAAGGAATTTTGTACTTATATATGATTGCAAATCAATGGCCTGAAGCATTTGTCGACACAAAGACAATAATCAAATCATAGCGATACCAGCTACTAATGCTATAGCACATATTAATGTCCATGTAGGACAATATGTTGATATCCCTGTAGGATCATTTGTTCATATAATAGCACATAATTTCATAGCACTTGAAGGGTGGGAGACAAATCGGTGCAAAAGTCAAACTCTCAAAAAGTGAAAAACACAACAAAATGAGCAAATTGGTGTTCTTGAAGAAACCATAATTTCTAAACTTCCTAAAGAATGAACTTTTGAAGAGATAGGAAATTATTTCTATAATTCCTAAAAAAGAAAATGAACCTCCAGAAGAGGAATCCCAATCTTCTAAACTTTTTGAAAAAACTCTTGTAAAAGAATTTTTAGAAGAAAAATCTCCTGAAGAGATATCCTCTGTAGAAGAAATGGTACCTAAAAATAATGAGATCCCAATGAATAATAATGTGAATACATGAGAACGATGGAATAGAAATGGTATCTATATAAATACAATTACCAGAAGTAATGCAAAGACTAAACCACAGATAGTCGACAAATATCGATAATATGATCGATCAAAATAAAAAGAAATTACTGAGTTAGAATTAAACTCATTAGCATAATGTAAAGTATGTGAACTTGTAGTTCAAGCACTAGAAGATGAAAATATTGTAACTGCAGTCCAAACACCAACAGATATTAGACCTGTAGTTTAAACGCCAGAAGCTGTAAAATATTCAGACCAGTAGTCCACTCACCTGAAGATGTAAAACCAGTTTGATACAAATGAGTATTTGTGCAATGATAAAAATAGAATAGTGTGATATAAAGCACGATTCGTACCAAAAGGTTTCTCGCAGAGACTTCGTATAGATTATAATGAGAAATTATATCCTATAAGGATGCAATTACATTCATATTATTGATTAGTTTGTCAATCTCAGAGAGACTGGATATGCATCTAATGAATGTATAACAGCATATTCCTATGGTGGATTAGGTAATGATATACATATGAAAATTCTTGAAGAATTTAAAACCGATTGAAACAGATACCTCGAGGGTTATATTCTATCAAGCTTCAAAAATATATGTATGAGTTAAACCAATCTGGACGCAGATGGTACAATTATCCCAATAAATATCTATTGAAAGAAGGATATGTGAACAGTATAATCTCCATACCTTTTTTCTATCAAAATATGAATTGATGATTATTGCATTATATGTTGATGCTTTTGGATATTATTGGTACTCTTGAAGATATTACAAAAGCTACTAGTTATTGAAAACTTAAATACCTTGGAAGAACAAATTATTGTCTTGTCTTGCAGATTGAGTATTTTTATTCATCAGTTGACATATACAAAAAAATGTTATATTAAACAAGCTCATCCATAAAATTCTCTAATGAATATCTAATCACTTGATATACAGCAAGATAGCTCATTTCCATTCTAGAGAAAATAGTGACGAACTTCTTGATTCTAAAGTATCATATCTTAGTGCAATAAGTGCTCTTATGTATCTTGCAAAAGGTATAAGACCTGATATAGTATTCTATGTCAACCTATTGGCAAGATATAGTTCTGCATTAACTCAACGACATTGAAAAGAAATTAAGCATATACTGCGTTACCTATAAGGGACAATTGATACAAGTTTGTTCTATTCGAAGGAGCTACAACTTGAATTAATTGGCTATATAGACGTTGGCTATATTTCTGATCCACATAAAGCTCGGTCTCAAACTGGGTATGTGTTTACTTATGGTAACATTACTCTATCCTGGCGATCAGTGAACAAGACATTAGCTGCAACTTCTTCAAATTATTCTGAGAGAATTGAAATTCATGAAGTAAACCAAGAGTGCATTTAGCTATGATCCATGATTCAACATATTCAAGAAAGTTGCGGATTATCCTTGTGATATTATATGAAGATAATGATTGTAAAGATTACAAGATGCTACATCAAAAGATGACAGAACGAATCATATTTTGTCAAAATTCTTTTATATGCATAAAGCTCCAGAAAAGCGGTAATATCAATGTCCAGTAGACATGTTCAAGTAACAATTTGACGAACGTATTTACTAAAACACTACCAATGGACTTCAAGAAACTATCTAATTCATACCAGAAGTATGAATGAGGGGGAGTCGCGTACTGCACATCGATTTGTCCAAGGATCAAGATGAAACACTTTCACAACATTCCAATTAATCTCACAACATCACGTTACATCTGATCTCCCCCTAATGATGGAAAAACTGACTCCACATAAGGACTATCCGCAAAATATGAGAGGTAACAGTAAATAAATATATAACTGTTGGTCCAAAAGGCAACTCAAAAGGGGGGTGAATTGGGTTTTGCGAAGATTAATACTAGTTAGGATTAATTAAAATTAATCTAAGCAATATAGTAGTGATTAATCCATATGCAATGCAATGTTATCAGTATAAGTAAAGAAAATAGAGCAATAGAAGGGAGACATAGATTTACCGAGGTTCAACCACAAACCGTTGTTTACGTCCTCACCCCAAGACCTCCTTGAAGTCTTCTTCCACGATGTAATCACCTATTACAAGATGGGCTACTGATTGACAAAGTGCTCAGCTCACTATACAAGAACTCCTCACCGAGCTCTTCAATCTCTAAGTGGTTTTGTCCAAGCTCCACTCAAACTTACAAGAGTTTTGCTTTTACAAGAGAACTCTCAAACTCTCAATTACAAGTGTATAAAAGTTTACAAGTTACTAACACACTCTCTACCAAGAGTAGATTTTACATTCAAAGCTCACAAATGAAGACAGGAAGAATATTCAGAGTATATCAGTGATTCCGTCAGTTGATCTTGTTTTTGTCTTCAATCACTTGTATAAATGCAGCTGGAAGCTATATATATACCCCTGTATTGATTCCATTCGTTAGTGGTTGTTGGGGATCATTAATGCACGTCCAGTCTGTTATAACGTTAAGAAAAATAGTCGTTATATCCAAGGAGTAGGCTCCAGGTTTGTGAAGTCGACACTTTCTGCTTCTGCATTTACCAGATGTTGTTCACTGACTTCATGAGTCCACTCTTCATATCAATGAGGTGACTTCTTGTTCATTATGTCTTCACTTCTTTGGCTTCTACTGTTATGAGGTGACACTTCATTATCAGGAGTCCGCTCTTTGTTCATTCAATTCTTCAGCCTTTTACTTCTGTTGTCATGAGGCGACTCTTTGTTTTTATGTGTCCGCTCATTAATCATTTCATCATCAAGCATTTGCGTCTATCTCCATAAGGCGACTCTTCATTACAATGAGTCCACTCATTATCTACTTGGTTTCTAGGCTTGGTGCTTCTGTGATCAGGAGGCGACTCTTCATTTTTCATGAGTCCGTTCATTGACCTTTTGTCTTCAGACGTTTTACTTCTGTAACCATGAGGCGACTCCTCATTTCAATGAGTCCGCTCATTGTTCATTTTATCTTCAGGCTTTTTTACTTCTGTGACCATGAGGTGACTCCTTACTTTCATGAGCCCGCTCATTGCCCAGACAGTTGCATTCTATCATTCAATGATCCAGATCATTTTAGCGCTGGTATAAGATCTCCAAGGAGTATGTCTTTGGGGTATAATAATCAATCAAATCTTCTTAACTCATCAGAGTTAAGTTCTATTCAATTTGGGTTGAATCAATCATTGGATATTGATCTTCCTTTGACTCTCAAACAGTCAAAGCTTCATTAGATCAATGTTCATCTTTTCTTCTTCATTTGCAAAGCTTCTTCTTTCATTGTAGAACACTATCTTTCAATGCCATGCTTCCTCAACTATGTAGAGCTTCACAATGCTTTAATGTCGAATTCTTCTCTTTGCTATCAATTCTTCTTTCTTCTTTACAGATTACTTCAGTGAGACTTTTGCAGGCTTGATGAAATCTCTTTATGCACCTAGTCTTCATTAATTCTTTATATTGTAGAAAAATTCTTCACTAGGATCCTAGGTAAAGATCAGACAATTATTATGAACTATCTTCTCAGCCACTTTCAATCACTTAAGCTGAAACTGAACTTTGCATACTTGGCGAAGTCTTCTCTTTGAGCATTTTCAATCTCTTCAATAATCAACTCCTCTTTAACTGATCTTTGCACTCCTTCAACTAATCTTTGCATATTCTAATAAAGTCTTCAGTCTATCTTGCAAATCAATCTTCAGTGAAATTATGCATACTTGATAGAAGCTTTATTTGAACACTTTCAATCTATTCGAATGTAAGACATTTGTTTGAGGTAGAGATAGGCGTCAATCCTCTATTTGGTTCATTGCATAGCTCTTGGAATTCGTTGCTTGACCTTGAATTTGTTGTGCATTCTTCTTGACATGTATTAGACTTGAGATTCAACTTTAAGTCTAAGTTATGAATTTTGTTAATCTGTACACTAAGTAGATTCATTAGTAAAATAATACAAGGTTTAGTTATCATCAAAATCAACATAAGAATTAATCTTGAGTCAACAAGGGTCAACTTTGAGTCAACAATAACCATTGTATATATATGCATAAATGAGAGATATATTAGTATTACAAAGTAACCAAATAATTGTTTGGCAAAAAGAATATTCTGGTTATTTAGCAGATATCCATGAAAATTGTCAAGTATTGGATATATCATTGTTGATCTTAAATGACCAAGACGATCATATCAAAATATAAAATTCTTTTGGGATCAAATCACTTTTGGTGCATCACTTCAGATGCTGTTATTACAGGTAATCCAAATGTTTCTGTTCTATAACTTCAGGTGATTTCACAGTATAAAAATCTTTTAGGTCGAAAAACTTCTGGTTTATCACTGCAAGTGATCCCAATATAATATAACCCAAAAGAAAAGCATAAAATTTCTTTATTATATGCTTCTAGCATGAAAAGAGAAGTGTAAAGAAAGATATTTTTCATTACCTTCATTATTATATTCTTTTTCATCATATGCTCCTAGTATAATAGAAATAAAGTAAAAATATCTTTAAGAGTTGAGCAAATTTCTTGTACTACTAGTAGAATAGAATGCATCATCAATATATAATTTTATTCCTCTTAACCACATTATGTTAACTCTTATAAAGCATAACTCTTCTAGCGCTTAGCTCGTCTGGAGCCTTCAATCAATTTATAATGCTTGATATTGTTTTAAAATTACTTTCAGCTAATGTTAAGTTTACGACATATCAAAGAATTGTGTGCATTCTAATAATGTTTGCTAGACATATATCTTTCTCATTCATATTTGTAATAGTTAACGCATTGGTATGATCCATGCCTTTAAATGCAAAATTGATATAATGTTTCATTATCAAAATTATTCTATCATAGCAATCTATTGAATATTTAATCATCGTACTACAGGTACGTAACCAATAAAACATCTTCGTAATTTTTGAGAGGTATAGTTCACATTATTCCACTTCTAGTGGCATTTACAACCTTTAGGGTATCTCTAAAAATTCAAAAATTATTACATTGTAATCACATCTGTGATAATATCCATGACCATCCAATAAAAGTATATTCACTTCAGGAATTGATATAAAATTGGCCACATGTATCAGCCAATTATAGCACTCGATTGAGTGAGCTACATTACGCTGGATCCATATCATTCACTTATCACTTCAGGAATTGATACATATTATAAATTTGTATTCTTTTCAGAAAAATGATATAACACTAATGAAAACATAATATCAAAATAATGTGGAACTCATAAATAGTATTGTAAATAGAAATGTAAATAGTATGCATGAATAGTAACTTAACTATTTACTCTTATCTTTTATTATATTTACACGATGTGCCATTGGAATACAAGTTTTGAATTAACTCTCTTGATATTGCTACTTCTGGAGCACGTTTGAGGCATAAAAGATAAATATATTGTTATATCATATCTTCATCAGGAAGATTTCTTCAACATCATTTTCATTGTGGAAGTATTTAAATAATAAAAATTGTACTTATTCTTTTATTTGGCAACAGTGTTGCAACTTCAGGTGTATTCAACTATAATCTTGCAACTCCAAGTGCATTTATTGATTATCTTGCAACTCCAGGTGCATTAAATCATAATAACCTTTTGAAAAATTCAATAATGACATAATAGTAAACTAACACAGGCAGCGGCCATAATAAGTATAATTAAATAATAGTAACAACACAAATGAAAGCAGTAGCAGGCGGCAATCCGACTTTATAAAGTAACAATAATTAATAAACTGCGTACAAGCCTTAATAAATATTCCATAGGAGTGCTTGATTTCTTTCCTTGTATTTCTAAAATCATTACTTTTGGAATAATCAAAATATAAAATATTTAAAGTAATACACAACAAAATCTGACAATCATCAGGTAATGATCATGTAAAAACCTCTACTGAATATAGAAATGTTAGCTGAGTATTATGATAAATGACAACCGACCGAACGGTGAAAAGTATTGCCGTACTATTGGTTGAAGATTATTTATTATATAATTACTATGCAAGTACTATTTATAAATAGTAAAAAAAACTATGCATAAACAGTAGTTATCAATTATAACTCATAAATAGTAAGAACACTATTAATACATGGTATTTATTACTATACGTTTCATCGATATATATAATATTACTATTTTTGTCTCCATTATAACTTTCAATCTAAACATCCAAATATAGTCAAGTCACGTGTCTATGAAAAGATATTGAAATATGCATTCTAGATCTATAAATATCATAAGCAAAAAATGCAAGATCTGGGAGAAATGAAGCAATAAAGTTTCGAAATAAATACTATTGATCTCAATAGTTAAACTATTGTTCATACTATTCATACGAATTGAGTGAACAGTAAAGAATTCAAAATGAAGATAAATTATACATAAAATAAAGGAAGAACACAAAGCACTTGGAGCATCATGCTGCTAATGTGTTATAAAACTAAAAGCATATGAAACAGATAAAACAACTCAACACAAAATATAGTAAATAGTTCTTTAAGAACTGTTAAATATTTATTATATGAGTTATTTTGAAACAAATATGGCTAGATTTTCTAGATCACCCAAAACTTTATTGATGCTATAGAACCAAATATTTAACAGTTCTTGAAAACTTATCTATATTTCTCTTCTTTCTATTTTCTCTCTGCTTCTTTCTTTCTGTTTTCTCTCTACTTTTCCTTTCTATATCTCTCTGTATCTATCTCTCTCTCAGTTGTTCCTAAAACATATCGGCCACACTACTATTTATACGCATTTGAGATAGCGTGAAAAACTTGATAATTTGAGGCGGTTCATCCATCATGAGGTGAGCCATAACCTCACAACATTTTGTGTACTATAGATCTGAAGATTTTTTTTTTTTTTTTGTCAATCAATAGGAAATAATTACATCATGAAAAACCTATCAAATTAGACACTCTCCATTTGAGAAAATCAAACAAACACAATCTTACAATAAACCCAACAAACATAATATAAATCCATCACTAGAGAGAATTGAACTCAATATCTCAACAACCGAGGTACCAAGTTAGATAACCGAATGCCACTGAGCCACATAAGTATGAGCAAGAAATTCTATAAATAAGCTTTGAGTTTTACATGTGTGCAAGTTCCTAGAAATTTGAAACTTTTTCTTAATTTTTAACAACGTGCTCAACATTTCCTTATTAAACCTCACCCTTTTCTTTACCTTATTAGATATCTCAGTGGGGTCAAATTATATATGTAGTGGTTCAAGTTCTATATATGTTAATTTTTAAAAAAATATTACATAGTTAACAAGTATTTTTATACCTTCAGTGGTATCAACTGACCTCACAATGAAGAACCTGGTGTCGCCCATGAGTGTGTTGTGGCTTGTCCCATATCGGAAGTTTTAAAACATTGCTTTCATTTACGAAGTCTTGTACACATGACTAAGTCAACTTGAACTTGATTATTTAGTGGGGGCAAATATTATTTTAAGGATAGTGTCCATTAATACGCCTCAAAGCCATAAGTTTTTTATTTCGAATTATTATTCTTAACATGGATAAACGCCGTTGTTTCTTGCTCATGTCCGTATTCGTCAAGGCTTTGTATATCACCAACTCAGGCTCAGAACCCCTTATCCCACTAATAATGTTCTTGAATTTCACAGGCAGTGGTTTTGGAGTACTTGTTGGCTTAACCTTCTTTTTCTTCTTTGTTTTCACGTCCTTGTCTTCATTGCTCTCTATTCATGAGCTGTTTTAAACCATTCATCTCTCAGACTTCTAAGTAGAAGTCTCGACTGACTGGACTCGTTTTTTCCTCTTGTTCTTTTTTTTAAAGTAGCAAAAGAAGGAATTCATAGATAGCAGAAGAACCAATTACATCAAGAGATAGGTTTAAGCATCTAGAATGCAATCTAGGATGCAAAGACCACACCAAGAAAACAAGAGCTCAACACCAAAAACATTGCTAATGCTAGTGAGGTACCAACAATACTGCCTAACCAAAGAGAACACACCAAAACCCCCTTGAACTAATCTACCTCCTAGCTAAATATCTTATCTTTCTCACCCTTCCAAGGAATACAGAACAATTGCAATTGAAAAGGATGTGTTAGGCAAGGCTGCTTTTACCTATAATGTTGCCTGTAATTTTGATATGTCCACAATATCACTCCACTTGATATCTGCCTGGTTGAAGAAATAATCATTTCTGGCTTTCCAAATATGCCAAATTACTGACAAGAACAGGGACTCCCATAACCTTTTTTCAACATGTTTATAATTCATACTCATTTACCACTATGCATGATCTGTTAGTCTAGATGGCAACCCAAGAAGGAGGGTAAATTAGGTTTAAACAATAATTCAATAAATAATTTTAGATTTAAAAAATTCTAACTAAATATTCAAACAAATATTAATCAACCAATAATATATTGTAAATAAATGCAAGCAATTCAAACTATAAAGTAAAAGAGATAGAAAGAAGATAATACGACACCAAGATTTATCATGGTTCGACTTCAACTCCAAAGTCTACATCAACTCTCCAAGACCTTGAGATTTTTCTCCACTATATCCAAACTGTAGATACAACCACTAGCCTTTTAACTCAAATACTAGTCCTCCTTTATAACTAGTTTTTTTTAATAGATGCTAGTCACACCTTTCTAACTAGTTTTTACACAGATGCTAGTTACACCCAACCAAGTGATCCCTCACTCCAACTAGTTTTTATACAAATGCTAGTCACACCCAACCCCTACCTATTTTCCTTAGTTAGTCTCTCCTTTACAAAAAGAAAGAAAGTACAATCACTCTTGCTTACAAATAAATTCTCTCAAAAAATAGATATACCAATAAAATTCTCAAAACATTATAAGGCAAAACATAATTAAGCTCTCAAAGACTTTGTAAGATGAATATCACTTTGATACACAATCATTTATTACTCTTGATATTCTGGTTTGTTCTTTAAAAGTATCTTTATGTATAGATGAAGATAAGAGGATGATTTGTAACTTCAAATGAGTTTATAGCCATTGGAGAGCATTGAAGACATTTCTTCTCATTGAGCTACTTTATGACATACAAGTTTTTGAATTTCTAATTAATATCTTCACTTCAACCTCAATTTTATCTTTGACAACGTTCGAATTTAAAAATGGCTATAAGTGAAAAGTTGTAGACATAGAAGTTATCTTTTCATAACCTCAAGAATCAGATCAATCCAATGGTCAGATCAAAAGTTATGATCAAATTACTCGAGCTGTCTCTCAGCTAGCATATTTGAATTTCTACATAGCTATGTCAATTTGCATTAGCTTTTTCATATAGTAATCATTCGATTTTGAAAATCTCTATAGGATATGAAATGTAGATATGGACGTTATATTTTCATATCCTCAAGAATAAAAATATTTAAAGATCAAAGTCAAAAGATATGAGTAAAATATTCAGATTGTCTCCCAGTTACCATCTTTGAATTTCTACTACACTAAGTCTTCTTTCACCTTATGTTTCACCAGGATAACATTTGAATTTGAAACTTCATATAACATACCAAATGTATATATAGATGTTAGCTTTTCAAAATGTTAAGAATCAGATCATTTGAACTTCTAGATCAAAAGATATGATCAAATAATCATGATTATCTCCAAGTTATCATATTTTGAATTTCAAATCCAATAAATCACCTTTAAGCTCATTTTCATCCTAAAAAACATTCTTCTCATGAATGTTTTATAAAACACTATAATCAGACATTTGAGTCTTCTTTCTAATGCCATAAGAATTAAATCAATTCAACGGTTGGCTCAAAAGATATGAGCAGAATACTATGGCTGTATCATAGAATATGGTTTTATCGAATTTTCAACCTTAAAAGAAAATTATGTCCTCTAATTTTCTTCCTTAAAACATGATTCTCAAGAATTTAGATATTACTTTCCAAATCTTGATCTCTCTTTCAAGTGCTTCATAATCATACAAAACTTTATTATACCAACTAGATCAAGGATTAAAAGTATTGAATATATTTAATTAAAAAATATTTAAAAATTAAAGTAAGTTATCATCAAAATCATATATAAAATTCTATTTAAATAAACTTAGGGTTAACAATCTCCCTTTTTTTTTTATGATAACAACTTTTTGATTGATTTACCTTATATATACACTTCAAATAAAATAAATGTTTTCATATATATATCATGTTCAAGAGAGTAGTAGAAAAATAAAGACAGATATAATTCAAACTCCTCCTCAACAAATGCATCTCATCTTAAACTCATTTATAAAAGAATTTAACTAAAAGCTCATCATATCAATCAACATATTTCTCCCCCTTTGTTATCATAAAAAAATAATCATATATAAAACTTATAAAATTCCATAGAATATGAGCACATATATATTTTCCTTTTGAAGTAAACAAAAATAACATATGTTTAGATATGAGAGATCTATTCGATTCAAAACCAAACATGTTTTTTATACTTCTCTCCCTTTCAATATCAAGAAATGCATAGGGTAAAATTCATATAAACATTTGTAATGTAGCAATCAATTATATATCACAAATCAATATGATGTCAAGTAAATTCATACGTATAGCTTTCAAAATATTTCAAAGCATGTCATGATTTTTTTAAATAATAAAAAATAAATACACATTTATATATATATATATATATATATATATTAAAACTTTCTTTTTTATATCATGTAATATCAATAAAGTAACATACTTCATATTTTTCTTTTACCATTAAGCATAAGGTAGCAACTTTATCGTCACTATCATTTTCATTGGAGTTGCTTTCTTCACTATCACTCCAACATATAACCACATTTTTCTTTTTGGCCTTCTTTTTTATCTTCTTGCGCATTGGACATTGGATTTCATGTGACTAGGTTTTTTTACATTCATAGCATACAATAGCATCTTTCTTTGAGGGCATTTTCTCACTTTATTTTTTTTCTCTTGGAAATCTTTTAAATTTTTTTGTGATCATAGCAAGCTCCTCATCTTCATTGCTACTTTCTCCATCATCATAAATATTATTATTTTTAATAAATGATTTCAAGGCAATATCTTTCTTTCTTTTCTATTCATGTTCATCACCATTCATGGTAAGTTCATATATGATTAAATTTGATTGGTCCCCTCATGTGTGACTTCCAATTT
This sequence comes from Euryodendron excelsum, assembly GCA_033060915.1. Lineage (NCBI taxonomy): Eukaryota > Viridiplantae > Streptophyta > Magnoliopsida > Ericales > Pentaphylacaceae > Euryodendron > Euryodendron excelsum. Next base: position 18,742,246 of record CM065398.1, read on the forward strand.
ATTCCAAATATCTTTAGCCGATTCACAAGTAGATATATGATTAAATTCATTTGCATCAAGAACACAATAAAAAACATTCATAGCTCTAACATTTAATTGATCATTTTTCATATCGCTAGCATTCCATTTACTTTCTTCCTTAAGCACATGTTTTCCTTTTACAATCTTAGTTGGTATACTAGGACCACTAACAATAAGTTTTCATAACTCATAATCAGTAGCTTGAATATATATTCTCATTCTAGCTTTCCACTAGTTATAATTTGTGCCACTAAACAATGATAATGTATTGGTCGATTGACCTTTGGTAAGGAAAGTACTAAAAATGGTTGTCATAATTTACTCTAAGACGGTTAAGTCCACTATAAGAGCCTAGATTCTGATACCAAGTTTAAAATCAAACGCTTACCACTGCACCAAAAGCAATTGTTGTTAGCCAATGCGTAACTTTATTTCCTTATACCTTAGCAGCATAGAGCCCTACACTAAATGGCAGGTAGGTATAAGGGTTTACGCCATGTAAGCGCTACGGATTGTCAGTCACGTACTCTATGTGAGTTCCCCATAAGACCCAATCGAGTCAAAGGTCAATTGCTGGTCCTTATAAAACCAACATGATCTTGTAGCTTGCTTGAAACAATCCATTTCATCCCCCACCATCTAATGATAGAGCTCCAAGAAACCCTACATGTAAGCAACAGGTGATTGGAATCTTCATCATACTTTTGACACAGATTTGACATACCGTGATTATCATAGGCAAGTTTCTTACAGTGTTCCTCTGTGACCATCAAAGACTTCTCTTTGTCATATTTATTGCTCGCAACTCTTGTGACAACACTCAAAAGGTCTAAGTCAATCCATTTTTCTTCCCTCTTAATACCCGTAAAATCTGCCATATTCAAGTGTCACGGCCAGCCGTGTCATCGCCATGCAGATGCCACATAGGCACCTCCTTGGTAATACTCTTGGCTTGCTCTAGAAACTTTCTTATTCTAGAACCTTCCCTTCTACTTGCTTCTTTTATACTTATGCTTGTAGAGAATTTTAGAAATCTCTCCACTTACTTTGAAGCCTTGTTAGTTATAGAAGATTCTATAAACTTTCATATTAAGAAGACTTATATAGAAGTGTGGAAGAAATAAGCAAGGTGACTTGTAAAGAGTAGAATATTCTAGAACTTTCTAAAGATCTCTAAGATGAGATATCTGAAGGAATTATTTAGGAAGCTTAATTGTCACCGTAAGATCAAATTAATCTCCATCATTGATTGAGGAGGTGGAGTAGTATAAATAGGGGAGAGATCCTCATTTGTAACCATCAAGTGATTCGAGCAATTCAATTGTTCGTTCTCCAAATCTCTCTCGAGTTCTTCTAAGCTTTCTTTTAACTTTTTTTTCAAGTGTGAGTGAAGGTTAAGACTAACTTAGTCACTACAAGCAAAAGTAAGTGTTAAACTGCCACACAGGAGTAGTAAAATAACAAGCCCCGTGACACAAGTCACTCAACATCTTCTTTGTTAAAGAAAGGAAAAACAATGGCAGCAACTTTAAAAAAAAATTGAAAGAAATATATTTTTAGGGTGGTGAAACTGTGGTTAAGACAAAGACGAAAGGGTCTTTAACACATGTTTATGCAAGTGTTTCTTGAAAATCATAAGAAATTTAGGATTCCCAAAACGAAAGAACCACTGCAGGTAGAAACTTGTTAATCAAGTTTCGATTCTCTCCTGTCATTGGAACACTTGATTTTTGGTCTGAGAATTTGGATAGGACTATACCTGTAATGTAACTAAAATATATTGACTTTAGTGGATGTTGGTTGGGTGTATAGCACTATACTACTTATATTAGAACTGAAAATCTAAGTACATGTGGATATCCTATAAATCCTGATCTCAATCTTTGGTCGGGCCTGGCTCATCTTACCTAAATTGTTTTTGTTACTACTATTTCGCAAAGTAGAAGAAAATTATTGGTGACGTAAGCAAAAAAAAAAAAAAAACCATAACAAGGACAAAATTTTTTTTTTTTTTAAAATTAGTCATGTTTCGAATGTTGATGGGGAAAGGACCATTACAAATTATTGCTTTAATTCCGGACTTTAACTTAGAATAGTATGGAAAAAAATTTCACCAAAATTTTTTTTTCCAAGAAAAATCAATACGTAGGTTTTCTCCATTTGTTAGTGATTAAAAGTCATGTCATTAGAACAATTACACTGTTAGGGATGGAGTTAGGAATTTGGTCTTAAGGGGGCAAGCCTGTGGTTAAAAGCAATTATGCTCAACAAATTTAATAAATATCATAGGAGAAAATTTTAAAAAAAAAAAAAACAAACCACATAAATATACATTGAATTCCCATATTTAGCTAGATCATTTTCTCTTTAATGAAGAAAGATGAACTAACAATTTGGAATTCTAATAAAAAGACTTCCGCTTATTAGTTGTGGCGTTTTTAATCCCTAATAAAATATATAAGAAATTAAAAATTTTAGTTCGTTATGTAGTTTCTTTAGTCATTTTAGCCAATTAGGTTGTTAGATAAGACAAGAAGTTAATATTATGTTTGGCAGGTCTATGGCATTTGGAAGTGAGTAGATTAGATTATAAGTTACATTGGAAATTTAAACTCGCAGAAGTATTTACACAAGTAGTAAGAAAATCATTCTAGATTAGAATGAAAATAAGAAAAAATGGTAAAATAAGTACCCCTTTACTTATTTTTACATTCAGATGGCATTATTAAAAGTAAAATTTTAATGTAAATTAGGGGGGTCAATATTTCGAGAAATCTGATTGACTAAAAACAAATTCATATCGATGAGAAGTCTTGAAACTATTTTTTATTTCAATAAAATAAAATTGAAAATTGCAAGGTTGGACTAACTATGACATTGTTATTCATATTTTATATATGATTTAAAAAGATTTGGACATTATTCAAGCTGCTTGTAAAATATTTAAATACACTTTCTATGTATCAAAATTAAAACCTTCAAATATTGCACTGGTAATCCTTATTATTTTTACAAGTTAAAGCAAAAGGTAAATTTAAGCTACAAAATTAAGATTAAGAAATTTAAATACGTCATAACAAATTAGTAGTCAAAAAAAAAAAAAAAACCTTTGTGCTTCACGAGGATGACTAAGCAGTGTCAATATTGCTTTGCTCAACACGAAGTGCACCGGAGTCCATTTTTATCCCCATGCAATCATCAAGCCTGCAAATGGTGGGGCCAGTGTGAGGTGAGTAGCCCATATACAACTGGGCATACCCACTAACTAGAGCAAAGTACTGTTTGTCATTCAAAATCTAGTACAAAAAAGGGAAAAATTTTATTTTATTATTTTTTATTTTTCCGAGAGACCACCCCTTCTGTAAGTGTAAAGTGTGGATATCTGTAGTCACTCACAAATCGCAGGTATTAGGTGAGCTCGGGAAACATTAACGAGAGTCGAGGTCAAGTTTTTCAAGTTTACAGGTTATACCAGATCTCACCCCCACATTGTCGGGCCACCCGTGCAGATTAATTTCGCCAGAAAGATTGCAAACTCTAGGCTTAGAATTCAAGTCGAGAATTGTGGGAGCAATATGATACCAATTTATGCAATCATGCCAAATTATATTTGCCAGAATATAAATGCTTCCTTTGGTTCAAGAATTTGTCGAGTAAAGGTAAAGTGAAGGAGAAGCTAAATAAGCACTTTATTTTAGTTCCGTTAGGGTAAGAAAGAAGGGAAAGACAAAAACAAAAAAAAAAAAAAAAAAAAAGGAATGAATAGGCATTTGTCAAAATACAATATAAATTTTTTTTGGTTTGGCTACCATTAAAAACTACAAGTAATTTCAATTTCTTTTCCTTTTTTCTTTTCACTGACAAACTTTTAAGTCCAAACATTGCATTAAGTGGAAGTGACTTTGAATTTTTTTCCTCCACATAATTTTGCTAACTGGTTTGAATTTTGGCCTTTTATACCTTAACCCTATCACTTTTCTGCTTTACTTATTAACTAGCAGTGAACTCGTGTTATACATGAAACGTAAAGAATCATTTTAAAATTTTTAAATAAAAATAAAGAATTAATATTATGTTCTAAAACTTTGTACTACTAATATGAGTTTTAGTAAACAGTAAATGACACTTATTACTTATAGCTAAAAATTTATCTGAATCTATACATTTATATAATAAAAAATTATTTTCAAACTAATTGTAACATTTACCGCTAAGCTTACCAAAACCATCAAATTACATTAGACTCACACAATTAAAATATTTAAAATACTTCTTGTTTCTTTATTATTTATAGCATATTTCAAAGTTTTGTTCTATTTTGATTAAATATTTTTTGAAATAAAATATTTTAAAAGTATTAAAAGTATAAAAAAAATAAAAATTTAAAAGTCCTTTCATATTAACATAGGTAGAATTAAAAAAATTCTATGGATTTATTTCGATTACTAAGATTATACAACTAAATTATTGTTTAATAATTAAAAATATATAAATTATACTTCAATTGAGAAAAAAAATGTATATAATAAATTAAGTTTCATTGGAGCTTGCCAAAATTTTGATTTATTTTTGTTATTACTTTTAGCCATATTTAAAGATATGTTAATGATGAGTATTTACAACCAAATGACAAATTTATCAATAATAACATATTTTTACAAATAACAAAAGGATGAATGATACATGATTAATAATTTTCTGACATGTGTACTTTCTATGATAGAAATTTAAAATTACATTTTATTTTCATTAAATTTTTTGTGAAGGAACATATGTGAAGAAATTTTGATAAACTTGTCATATTGATTAAGAGTCAAAAGAGTCAAAACAACAAAATATATATATATATATATATATATAAAGTAAGGCCAATAAGTTGGAAAGTTGAATTAAGACTTTTAGCTTTAAAAACATCATAACTGATTGTTATTAATACATAATATAGAGTGATGGTTATGACATTTTTAAGAAATTAAGATTGAAAATGAAATTTTAGAGATTATTTATTTCATTTGTAAATTACTTTTTTAACTAATCATTGAAGCCACAAGATTAGACATTTGGAATAGAGACATAAAATTAAAAAATTAAAAAATGGAGTTAAATGTTTAAACTTCAATGGTCTCATAACAAATTGCAATAATATATATGATAGATTTATTTGTATTTGTCTTTTTAAAAATAAAAATTAAAAGGATTTGAATGAAAAATTCTAAAGTTTTGAATCTAAGCTAGAAATTTCCAAAATTATAGTAGAATAATTTAAGGAAATTCAAAATAATAATCCCAATGCTATTTTTAAATTTAAGGAAGAGCTTTCTAAAATTATAAAAGAGGGATTCAAGGAAATTTAAAACAACAATTTTTAGTTTTTTAAAAAAATTAACGTAGAGAATAAATTTAAATTTTTAAGCAAAAATAAAGATTTGCTATTATTTTTTCTCAAAATAATGGTAACATTCATTGCCAAGCTTACCTAAAAACATCAAATTACATGACTCACATAATTAAAATACTTGAAATGCTTATTGTTTCTCTATTATTTATAGCATACTTCAAAGCTTTGTTTTATTTTGATTAAATATTTTTTTAAATAGAATATTCTAGAGTTATTAAAAGTAAAAAAAAACAATTAAAAGTCCTTTCATATTAACCTAAGCGATTAGAAAATTTATCTATGGGTTCATTTCTATTATTGAGGCTATACAACTCAATCATTGTTAAATAATTAAAAATATACCAATTATACTTTACTTGTGAACAAATTTATATAATAAATTAAGTTTCATTGGAGCTTGCCAATATTTTGATTTATTTTTGTTATTGCTTTTAAGCATATTTAAAGAGATGTGATTAATAAGTATTTACAACCAAATGACAAATTTATCAGTCATATGAGATTTTTATAAATAACAAAAGAGTAAATGATGCATGAATAATAATTTAGTGACATGTGTACTTCCTATAATAAAAATTGAAAATTGCTTTTTATTTTCATTAAAATTTTTGTGAAGGAGCATATTTGAAAGAATTTTGATTAAGAGTCAAAACAAAAACAAATATAAAGTAAGACCAATAAGTTAGAAAGTTGGATCAATATTTTTAGCTTTAAAAATATCATTACCAATTGTTATAATATATAATATAAATTGATGGTTATGAAATTTTTAAGAAATTAAAATTGAAAATGAAATTGTAGAGATTATTTATTTTGTTTTTAAATTATTTTTTTAACTAATCATTGAAGCCACAAGATTGGACATTTTGGAATAAAAACATAAAATTAAAAAAATTAATTCAACTTCAATGGTCTCATAGCCAATTACAATAATATATACTATAGATTTATTTTTATTTGTCTTTCTAAAATAAAAATTAAAAGAAATTGAATAGAAAATTCTAAAGTTTTGAATCTAAGCAATAACTTTCTAAAAATATAATAGAAGAATTCAAGGAAATTCAAAATAATAATCATAATGTTATTTTTAAATTTAAGGAGGAGCTTTCTAAAATTATAAAAGTCAGATTTAAGGAAATTTAAAATAACAATTCTAAGTTTTTAAAAAATTAAGGAAAATTTTTCTAAAATTATAAAAAGTAAAATAAAAATTTTCAAAGTAACATAAGATTACTTAAATTTAAGCAAAGATTTACTAATCATTAGTAAAAAGTAAAAGTTTTTATATTTTATAATTAGACTAATGCTATTATCACATATGTAAAATTAGTCATTTAAAAAACTAAAAAACTAAAAAAATTGAATTGAGTCTTTGTACCTCAAAGACCTCCTATCATTCTGCTATAATATATAGTATAGATAAGAAAAAGGTTAGAAAGAATCAAATATATTTTGACAAATATTTATTGTATATAAACAAAGTCCTAAAAATTTGGTGACATATTCTTTCTATTTTAGAAATTTAAAATCTCTTTATGATTAATAAAGATTCTTTAGGAAGATTATAATTAGAGAAATTTAAAAAAATTATCATAACTATCATTGAATAGAATTTATGAAGATTAGAATAAATAATAAATTAATTAATAGGAACCAATAATAATATGACACTTGGATTCTATGTTTTTAAACAATCAAATTTTAGAGAAAAAATGATTGAAACTTTCAGTTTCAAAGATCTCCTACCATTCTGCTATAATATATAGTAAAGATAAATTTAAGAAGAAATAAGAAAAAGGTTAGAAAGAATCAATGATATTTTGACAAATATATATTGTGTATAAACAAAGTCCTAAGAATTAAGTGACATTTTCTTTCTATTTTAAAATTTTAAAATCTTTTTTTGATTAATAAAAATTCTTTAGGAAGATTAAAATTAGATAAATTTAAAAATGTTACCATAACTATCATCAAATAGAATTTATGAAGATTAGAATAAATAATAAAATAATTAATAGGAATCATTAATAATATGACAGTTGAATTTTATGTTTTTAAAAAATTAAAATTTAAAGAAAAAAATTGAGAATTTCAACTTTAAAGATCTCCTATAATTATGCCATAATATATAATAATAATTATTCATATGTGGAATTCTTTGACTTCTCAGTCATGATTTTCAGAGAGTCAACACATTCCACTGTTTTTACCAGATTTGGGCAATAGAGACAATTGTAAGTATATCTATGCATGAAGAAGGCAGTTGTACTGTCACAATTTTTACGGTCATTTGCTTTGCAAATTTAATTGATATATGTGTGTGTGTGCGCGCGCGCGCGCATGCGATAGCAAGATATGGGCTTCAATATGAAATCACTTCCTTTGTGAAGCATAAAAGGCCTTTTCTTTTGTTGCATTAGTCAATAAAATTGTTTGAAATTTTATATGATGAAGCAAAGTAATGCTAGCCTACTAGAAGGGTAGAACTATGTCCATTATGGTGCACAAAAGCATTGAATAATCTGCAATCAAACTAAATTGGCCTTCATCATGAGTTAGTTGGCTCGGTTCTGAAAGAAGCTTGAATAAATTATGGGTCCAAATATTTCAGAAACAGCCGAAGTAGTTTGATTCTCGGGTTGATGAGTGGTAATCGGAATCAACCCAGAACCGATCCCTTATACATATTTCAAAAAATTTGCGTGGTAATCCGAATCAACCCAGGAATCGATCCCTTATACGTGTTTCACAAAATCTATAAATTGTTAGTCTTAATTGAATTGTCCTAAAGATCATTGGTTTATGACTGAGATTTACACACTCTCCTACATATAACCATTATATATTTACATGTCTTTGTCATTTGGAATTATATTTAGTGACAGTAAATTTTTTTGTAAATAGATTAAACATTTTTTTTAGTAATTAGAATTGTCATATACAATATGTTAGGTATTATTGGTGATTTGTGATTCAAAACGATGTAAGGTGTTCATTTCCTGTAAACGTACAAGTACAAAAGAAGTTATGTTCAAATCAACAGGAGATGGCTCGAGCGGTGCATGGATGGCTCGAGCCATTGAATTGCTAGATACTAAGACGATGGCTCGAGGAAAGGTTCAATGATGGCTCTAGCGAACAGGTGATGGCTCGAGCCATGACAGACCTACATGAAAAGTCAGAGATACTAAGAGAAAAGCTCGATGGATGGCTTGATGATGGCTTGAGCTAACCTACAATGGCTCTAGCCATCGTGACTGTATCAATTTGAACAAGAGTCTTGGCAAATCCATTCCATATCTAAGGACCCCAAGCCAGGCACCATTCAATCAATAGATAGGGTGTTCAGGCCCATATTTCAAAGCTGAGAGAAGCTACAATCTACAGATAGGACTGTGACTATACATATTGCATATATCTTTGAAGGTCAGATATACATAATGTAACATTTTAATTTTTATCAGCTCAACCCTTGACGCAAAAATCCTTGTAATGGGTTCATAGATTTGATATTGTATAATTGTAAGCACCTCATTTTTGTCTCATGGGTAATCTCCGATTCGACCTAACTCACATTCAAACTGACATAGACACATTTAAGTCTAAACCAATTTGTCAGATTCAATCCAATCCAATCAAATACTTTACGAGCCCACCAGGCCCAATAGTAGCAAAACGGCCAAAATACTATTGGGGTATTATTCGGTCTAATTTCAGTTGGCACGTCTTCTTGAAGACGGTAAGTCTGTACTTCAACCTCAATTCGAATTCCAATTCTAGTCCAAGTCAACCGAACTCAATCTAGCACATCTTTCGAGAAAGTTGATCTCTCAAATGATAAGTTCATCTAGTCTAGCATGTTTATCGCGAAAACTTCTAGGAACGGTAAATCCTTTCAAACCTATCGACCGGGATGGAACCCAAGTTCTCGATATGGTAAAGCGGTTCACTTCTAGCGCTCGCTAGCCCACCACTATAAAATTTTCATTATCCGGCACGTCGATGAGGAAAGTACCTAAAGCCCCGAGACGATAAGACCATCCAACAGCTTCTTAAGATCAGGCAGTCTCTAGAATGAACGCACACCGTCAGAGTGACTGAAACACTCACAAACATTGCAACCGTCAGAGTGGCGGAAACACTTGCAAACAGATTGATATTGGGAATTACCAACAAAACCCTTATGTCACGGGACTAAACACGCCTCTTGGCCATGACACGTTTACTGAAGGACGGGATATCTTTGGAAACTAACTTGTCACACACTTTTAAAGTGACGGAAACACTCAAAACCTAGGTCAACACTAGTGTCTGCTAGCCCACTCTGGTAAAAAATGACCAAACTGCCCCTAGGGCCCTCTCGGCACACTTCTCGAGAAAGTAACTAAATTTTCAGAACGGTAATTCCCCTTTCTAAGATTGTCCCAAAGACAATTCGGCATGTTCAAGTGCCTTCCAATCGGTTTTGGATCAATTCCGAGATTATATGGTTAAAATGACCATTTTCCCCCAAGGCATCCAATCGCCTCTAGGAACCACACCGACTCTGGGTATCAAACCGGTAACCTCTGGAGGATGCTTCTAATAGTATTCTTGACCTTCCAGCACCTTTCCAGATCATTCCGAGTTTATTCCAGTAAGCTCGATGCAAAATAATCATTTTGCCTCTACTCTCGATAGTGTTTTCAACCTTCAAGCCTTCTCATTTTCAATTATTTTGGCATTGGTTCTTAAGCCATTTACCTCTGGGATACTCTCGTAGAAATTCTTGTCCATTCTTGGTCTTCTGGATCATTCTCGGACTTTCTAGAGTCACTTTTAGTGGAGCCAAGCAAAAAATTACATGGTAGTCACTAGGACAGGCGCCCAAATCTTTTGCCTTGCATCCCAGGGGTCAAAAGATACATTTCTTGCTGCCTTAAAACTTGCCTAAGTGGCTGCAAGCCAATAAATGGCCTAGTGCCACTCTTAGTGGTGCCAAGTTTAAAAGAGCACCGGCGGCACTACAACAAGTGTCAGTTCTTGTTTCAATTGCCTATAAATACAGACACTCCCCCTGCATAAAAAAAAGGTTCACAAACTCAGTCCAGAAACTCTACCTCTCTGAAAACAGAGCTCGAATTTTCTTAAAACCTTAATTCTCTCAAGCCTTCTCAAACCCTAGCCTCCATACATTCAAACCCTAGCCTCTATACATCTTCTACACTCAAAGAAAAGCCTCCAAACATCCATTGAAGATCAAGTGTTGTATGTTCAAAGCTCTCAAAGTTCAAGTCAAGTAAAGCAAATAAAGCAATCAAAGCAAGAGAAAAACAAGGCAGGCTTTTGATTTAGATTATGCAATTTCCCCTTCTCTCTTCTCTCTCCTAACCCACTTGGGTTCTTTTCTATTTTAATCCACATCTTCTACCTCATCTTCTTGCATGCTTGAAACAAGGAACTCCCCAATTCATGCCTACGAAGGATTGTTGAAATTCATTGTGCTGGGGGCTTTCTTCAAATTAGACCTAAGACAATGTGGGTCCAGCCCCCTTGATTATGTGGTAAAGCCCAACATTGTATGTTCACGCCCCTATTACATTGTGGTTATCATGTTCATACATTGCATTCAAAACTATTTTTAAAATTGCATTCAAAATTATTTTCAAACTTGCATCAAAATTCTCTTTCAAAACTTGCATTCAAAACTTTCTTTTTTCAAACTTGTTTTCAAAATCACACTCCTAGGATAATTCTAGCCTTCATGGATAGGGTTGTTTTAGAAAGTGTAATATTCAATGTAACTATCAAGGTCTAAATCTTAGGTTCAAACCTTAAATTATTTTTATCCAAATCACAATTCTAAAGTGATTATAGTCATTACATGGTTAGAATGGTTCAATGTGATCATTATGGTCCATATTTCAAACCCTAATTGCTATCAAAATCACAATCCTAGAATGGTTCTAATATTTTCTTAGTTAAAATCATTTTAGGAAAGTAAGATATTCAAGAGACTTGCGAAAGTCCATATTCAAACTTCTTTCCAAATAGTTTTGCAAATCTACTTTCTAAAAAACTCTTTTCAAAGATCTACTTTTTAAAAACATTTTGTCTTGAAGTCCAATTCAAAACCCTAAAATCCATGATTAGGAAACCCTAATTCATTTCTTAAACTCATGACTTTCTAGTTGCCTTAAATCATAGATTTCTAAAATTCCTCTTTCTACATAAAATTATAGATTTTCAAAACTCAACCTTTCTAATTTCATGTCAAATCAAATCTTCCAATTTAGGAAACCAAATCAAATCCTCTAATTTTTTAAACAAAATTAAATTGTCTATTTTTAGAAATAAAATCAAATCTTTAACTTTAGGAAATAGAAATCAAATCTTTCCTAATTTCAAACCTTTTTAAATTCTAACTTTCTAAATTCCAAACTTCCAAATCTTTCCAAATTTCAAATATTTCAATGTTCAAATCTTTCTAATTTTAAATCTTTCCAAAATCAAAACTTTCTTGATCCAAAACTTTTCTAAAATGAGACTTTTCTAAATTGAAATTTTCCTAAAATCCAACTTTCTAGAATCAAACCTCCCTATTTCAATTGCATGCTTCAACCCTAGGTTACCTAAGATCTAAGATATCTAAATCCTAGTTCAACACTAATCCTAAAGTTAAAGAACCTTCCGCTCTTTTTTAAGAACTCTTTTCTAAACCAAGATTGTTTTCAAACTTCAATCTAAGTCAAGATGATTTTAAAGCTCAACTCAATCTTTCCAAATTAAATCAAAATTCTACTTCAAAGTTTAATTTCAAATCAAAGTCAATTCCAAGTTCGATTTTGAATTAAAGTCAATTTCAAATCAAAGTTTAATCTTCTAATCAAAATTAAAATCCCACCCTTGTCAAGTTAGACTGTTTAAAGAACCCAAAGTGTCTTTTCAAATCAAGCAAGACCTCAAAGTGTCTATTTTTAATTGGACCCTGAATCCGAACTATGACTGACCTGATTACCAACAAAATGATACGTAGGCAACCCTCATGAATGCGGTCACAACGTTTTTTAAGTTTCCGATTCCATAATCTTTTTCAAATTTTCAATTCCTATGACCTCTTTCAAGCTTCGAATTTATTTTCAAAATCAAATCATCTTGTTACACTTGCATGTCATGCATCATATCAAACATTTTTCTGAAATTCTTTTCAAAGTGGATATAGTTGGACAATGGATAATTAAAAATTCTAAATAAGTAAACCTAGGATGAAAAGACATGTAGGTACAGTAAGGGCGGGATAGGGTGATAGCTTAGTGCATCTTTCCTATATATAACCAACCTTAAAATCTAGAATAATTGTTTTCAAGAGACAAAAAATGGAGTTATTTTTAAAAAGGGCTTAAATCTTTCGAAAGGTTACCAAACAACCTATTATCTTAAAAAAACCTTCTCTTAAGGAGGTTTTCCAAAACCTTTTAAAAAATTCTAAGTTTAATATTCAGATTGCACTTAATTTTACGTGACCTAACTCACCTTAACAAAGTTAGGTGGGGACTCCAAATCTTTTTCAAAAACCCTTATTCAAAATAATTTTCAATTCAAACCTAGTCGTACTCATCCTTCTAGGAGGATGAGTTCTAACAGAGAGTACTGTGTTTTTCTCACTTGTATATTTCTCGAGTGTGAAAAATCAAGGCGACACAATAATTGCATAAGGTTCGGTGTTCAAACAAATGCTAAGAAATGTTTGAACAACTCGTACAAGTCTCAAGAAATTCTAGGCTAAAAATTCATTTGCAGCAGTTCTTGCTACCTGACACTACCCAGAGCTACAATGAGGATTATAATAAGTTTTGATGAAAATTCCAGAATTTATTTGCAATAGTTCTCGGTATTTGGAGCTTCGGTGAGGATTCCACTAAGTTTTGGTAAAAATTCCAGAGTCTAGCATTACCTTCTTGCCCTGTGAGAATTTACCTTCAGATTGTAATTTATTCCCCAGAAGGCGCTGCCTTCTTGCATAAACAGATTCTATCTTTGATCTACAATACGTTCCCGCGAAGCATACTACCTTGGCGCTGTAACACTAACTGACTAATTACACTCCAAAAATGTAATCTTGTTGCCCAATTTAATTTTTTTGTTAGCCCTAGATTAGGTCTAATATTGCTTTATTAGTTAGTTTTATTCCTAAAGCTGCTTTATTGAAATGTAAGAAATGAAACTAAAAGGATAAAAAAATGAGCAAAATTCATGAAGAGCATTTGAATGGAGGAGTCCCCCGTGCGAACGAGTGTTTGAACACCTAGTCAAGTCGTTCGAATGATCCCAAGGTTCGAACGGTCGTTCGAATGCACATCAGAAATTTAGAGAGCTCAAATCACCGTTCGAATCAATTTCAATAGAAAAGGAGTGATTTAGAGAGGTCGAAAACCCGTTCAATAGCCGTTCAATGGCGTTCAAACGGCTGCCTGTTACTACACAACTATATAAGGCAATTTTAGCCGATTTGTGATGAAGAATTCACTTTTTAGGGTTTATATAGGACGTTTTTAGGGTTTTAGAGAGTTTCTAGAGAGGGAGAGAGTCCATATTTCTTGTATTTTTCTTGGATTACATTGTATTCAAACACTTAGATTTACATTTTAATGCAAAATCTTTCCATTTTCATACTCTTTTTCATGGATTTTAGTAGCTAAACTTCTTATTGGATGCAAATGTGAAGGTTGGCTAAGGGTTTCCAAGCTTTTATGGAGGTATAATGTTCTTCATTGATTTCATCTCTTAGATTGGTTAGAAAACCTAGGTTAACTCCTATGCACAATCTTAAGATTGGTATAAGGTTTGTTCAAATCAATGGTTTGAACCTATGGAGTATTAATCAGTGGTATATCTAGCATTTATTGCTAATAAGCCCCAATTTATATAGTCGAAATCTTCCAAATCGAAGGTCCATAGAGAGACCTTTGATTTAAGTTATATATATACCTCTATTGAAGTCTTAAAGATAATTGGCCAATTGAAACATTTGTGTCCAAGTTCCTTTCCTTTTATTACTCAAATTTAGTGTAATTACTTGTTAATTGTTTCAATTTAGTATAATCAAACCAATTTTTCAAAGCCCCAAAAGATTTTTGGTCCTTTTGTTACTTAGTTTCAATTCACTTAATTGTAATTCTATCCAAAGTTGCATAGAGCTTAGATTGAGTATCCATAGCTTATATTGGGCTCCGTCTTCAAGAGAAATGACATCCGAACTCACCATATCAAACTACATTCACCGTTGTCCGCTTACAAACATTCATTGTGTTGGGGACTGCGGAATTTTTCACAATTCGACTATAATGCATACGCATAATATCAAAAAAATCTGATCTGATTAGCAGAGACTAATCTACGTGATTAGAATCATACCTTTGAGATCTCTCTAGTTTGATCCCGAATAGCAGGAGGTATGAATTTTGAAATCTTTCTACTTTGATCTCAAACAACAAGCAACAGTAATAAGCACGAATCAATTGCTCGAACTCAACCTTTGGACTTCTGTTGTATCCCTCGTATAATATAGAGAGTGAGAGGATACCCTTCACTTGAATCTAAGATGAAGTTTGGTAATCAAGAGATAGAAAGATTAATGTTTATTAATAGATGCGTGCATTTAATGTTTATTATTTTGATTCACAGAATAGTGAGATTCTTTGTGGGTCAACAAACTCAATGAGTTGGACAATAGAAGAGTGAGAGATACACGTTTTGTTAGGAAGAGAAACCCTAACAATTGTGAGCTTACTCTCTCTATTGTCAAACCCATTGAGTTTATTGACCCACAAAAAATCTCACTCTTCTGTAAATCAAAATAATAAACATTAAATGTACGTGTCTATTTATTATATTAGGATCAAGAGTATAAGCACTCATCATAATCATGAGATATTTATTGTTTTATATAATCAGTATAAAAACAATTAGTTCAACACGGTCATATTCAATACACACAAAGTGTACCAGTGCAAGGAGTTGGAACTATACCGTTCCTCATAGGCAAGATAGATCTATTAAAATATTGTGTTACAGTCCTACTGATGGTGTGTCCAGTTCCATCTAAGACTGTGAACAATAAACTTATATTCCATAAGAACCGATGATCTGATCTTTCGTGTGTAAGCCATACTCCACACACCAAATCATTTACTGTATAGAATAAGAGATATACATGCATAATCATTAAATAAATAATGTAAGGTAAACATTGTTTACACAGATTCTCATTAAAATGGAATAATTAATTTATTAATAAATACTAAAATTATTACACATATCTGTTGACTTAAAGTTAACCCTTGTTGACTTAAGGTTAATTCCCATGATGATTTTGATGATAACTAAACATTGTGTTATTTTACTAATGAATCTACTTAGTGTGCAGATTAACAAAGTTCATAATTTAGACTTAAAATTCAATTTTAAGTCTAGTGCTTGTCAAAAAGAATGCACAACAAGTTCAAGATCAAGCAAATAATTCAAAGAGTTGTGCAATGAACCAAACAGAGGAATGATGTCTATCTCTACTTCAAACAAATGTCTTACATTTGAAGAGATTGAAGGTGTTCAAATAAAGCTTCTTTCAAATATGCATATTTTAGATGAAGATTGATTTGCACTAGACTGAAGTTCTCATCAAAATATGCAAAGATCAGTTGAGAAGGTGCAATGCTTAGTTAAAGATGAATTGTTTGTTGAAGAGTTTGAAAATGCTCAAGAGATGATTTCATCTAGTATGCAAAGATCAATTTCAGATTATGTGATTGAAGTTGCTGAGAAGATGGCTCACAATAATTATCTGATCTCTATCTGAAATCCAAGTGAAGAATTCTTCTAAGATGAAAAGGATCAATGAAGACTAGATGTATGAAGAGATTTCATCAAGTCTGCAATGGTCTCACTGAAGTGATCTGTAAAGAAGAAAGAAGAATTGCTATCAAAGAGAGGAAATCAAAATTGAAGGATTGTGAAGCTCTACACAATTGAGGAAGCTTGGCATTAAAGAAGATATTATACAATGAAAGAAGAAGCTTTGCAAATGAAGAAGAAAAGATGAACATTGATCAAATGAAGCTTTGACAGTTTGAGATTCAAGAAGAAGATCAATATTTAATGATTGATTCAATCCAAATTAAATAGAAGTTAACTCTGATAAATTAAGAAGATTTGATTAATTATCATACCCCAGAGACATACTCCTTGAAGATCTTATACTTATACTAAGATGATCTGAATCATTGAAAGATAGAATGCAGAATTCTGGGCAATGAGGGGACTCATGGAAATAAGGAGTCGCCTCTTGATCACAAAAGCAAAAAGACCTGAAGACAAATTGGACAATGAGGGGACTCATTAAAATGAGGAGTCGCCTCTTGATCTCAGAAGCAAAATGTCTGGAGACCAAATAGACAAAGAGTAGACTCATTGAAATAAAGAATCGCCTAATGGAGACAGACGCCAAGGCTTGAAGATGACATGATCAATGAGTGGACACATGAAGGCAAAGAGTCACCTCTTGGTAGCAGAAGTAAAAGGCTGACGATTAGAATGAACAAAGAGCGGACCCTTGAAGATGAAGTATCGCCTCATGACAGCAGAAGTCAAAGATGTGAAGACAAAATGAACAAGGAGTCGCCTCATCGATATGAAGAGCGGACTCATAAAGTTAGTGATCAACATCTGGTAAATACAGAAGCAGAAAGTGTCGACTCCACAGACTTGGAGCCGACTCCTTTGATATAACGGCTATTTTTCTTAACGTTATAACAGACTGGACGTGCATTAATGATCCCCAACAACCACTAATGGATGGAATCAATACAGGGGTATATATACTAGCCTCCAACTGCATTTATATACAAGAATCAAGAGGAAGAAACAACTAGAGACAAGAATCACTGATTAACCTGATATTCCTGAACATTCTTCCTGTTTCATTCTTGTGAGCCTTGATTATAATATCTATTCTTGCTAGAGAGTGTGTTAGTCACTTGTATAGTTTTATACAATTGTATTTGAAAGTTTGAGAGTTCTCTTGTGAAAGCAAAACTCTTGTAAGTTTGAGTGGAGTTTGGACAAAATTACTTGGAGATTGAGGAGCTCGGTGAGGAGTTCTTGTATAATAAGCTGAGCACTTTGTCAATCAGTAGCTCATTTTGTAATAGGTGATTACATAGTGGAAGAAGACTTCAAAGAAGTCTTGGGGTGAGGACGTAGACCACGGTTTGTGGTTGAACCTCGGTAAATCTGTGTGCTCTTTCTATTATTCTGTTTTCTTTACTTCTTCTGATTACATTGCATTGCATATAGATTGACTTTTGTTACATTGCTTAGATTAATTTTAATTAATCTGATTTACTTTTAATATTCGAAAAACTCAATTCACCCCCCTCTTGGATTGCCTATTAGACCAATAATATCATGCCTTTTAGTATAAATTCCTAATACATTACACATTTATGAGGTGAAGTCACCGATAGAAGATTTTGGAAACTTTCCTTTTCGGCTGGTCTTGCTCTCCAAAGTTCTATATAAGGCCACAAAGAACTCTTCTACAATCTTGGAGCTACTGCGAAGATCGTACTAAGTTTTGGTGAAAATTTCAGAGTTCATTTGCAACAGTTCTCGCTACTTGGCGCTACTTGCAGTCGCAATAAGAATTCCACTAAGTTTTGGTAAAAATTCCAGAGTTTGGCTTTGCCTTCTTGCTGCAGCGAGAATTCACCTTCAAATTGCAATTTGTTCTCAAAAAGGTGCTGCCTTCTTGTCATAACGAGATTCTATTTTTGATCTACAATCTGTTCCGGCAAGCACGCCATGTTGGTGCTATGTTGGCACCAACTGACAAAAGATTTTGAAAACTTTCTTTTTCAGCTGGTCTTGCTCCCCAATGTTCTATATAAGATCAAGTCTGAATTGAATAATGATTGTTGGACATAGTTTTTTTTCAAGTTAGGTTTTTATGAGAAATTCTGTGCCTCTTTCCTTTATCGCTTCTTCATTAATGTTTTGTAATGAATACATATGAATGATAGGTTAAGAGAACTGCTCTTAAAATTCATATTAGCCATTGCACTCCCTTAAGGTTAGTAATTGAGGATTAAGGAATTTTCACAATAAAATTATACTTGCATGCTAAACTGAACGGCCCGAATTTTCTCAAGTTGGTGGGTGGGTTCTTGTAGGTGCAAAATTTAAGAACCAACCCA
Organism: Euryodendron excelsum; assembly: GCA_033060915.1. Lineage (NCBI taxonomy): Eukaryota > Viridiplantae > Streptophyta > Magnoliopsida > Ericales > Pentaphylacaceae > Euryodendron > Euryodendron excelsum. The sequence continues at coordinate 18,760,894 of CM065398.1, forward strand.
TGCACACTACTAATATCTACAACGTTTTGGCTCGATTAACAGCCCTGCCCTCAAATAATGGAGTTCACCTATCCATGTGATTGAAAAAAGTAACAGATGAAGCACTTATACTGTCGATCTCGTTACGCCCTTTATTTGCTGACGAAATAAAAAAATTAATAATAATAATTTCTTGGGCCTTTACTTAATTCATGTTTGAGTGAGGATTTGAACATTACTTGCTCCTTGCTTTGAATTTTGATAATGAAAGATGCTCATGTTTGACTTGAATATTGTTCAACATTGCATCAAAATTAATTAATTGATTAACTAATTAATTATCTAAGATTGCATCAAAATAAATTGAGGAGGAGGAGGAGGAGGAGGAGAGAAGGGAGGATATCCTTCACTTGAATCTATGCTGAAGTTTGGTAATCAAGAGATAGAAAAGCTTCAAGAAAGTTTGTTTGTGGTAATACCAAAAGTGAGCTAAGTCGATATACCTTCTCTTGCAAAATACTCGTATCATTTTAAGAATATGACAGAAAAGAGAAAAGAAAAAAAAAGACAAAAAAAAGGCAAAAGTACGTCAATTTGCATGATTGCATGATACTTTTTCCAATTTCAATAAATCGTAAACCTTGAATTAAATCCATGACTGTAAGGAGAATTTGAGATGACTTTAAAGAGAATTTGTGAAGAGTCAATCTTGCCACAAAGTTAGGTTACTTTATTGTAATCTAGGTATTATGTGTTTGAAATGTTAAAAATAGTTTCTTTACACTTGAAAACAAAATTGCATATATTCAACTCTCTTTAAATATACAGTAACTAGTCTTATGCCCAAGATTACCTTACTTTATAAGGAGATTTTCCAAATTAGCCTCATTTGCACCTTCTGCAATTCTAAAGTACACACAAAATATTAAAATGTTGAGTGATATCAATTGACGTGTATCACTCATGGTATAGCTCCAATGATCTTGATAATTCACGTCAGTGTTCTAAATAGCATAGACTCCATACCAATCCAATCTTTGTGGTTCAGTTTGCTTTGGGTTCCACAAGAGTTTAGTTCGGCTTTGAATTTTAAAATGATCAACCCAAATTAATCCAATACCCGTATCACAACCCAAATCATAGAGCTGACTCAAAACGATTCTACGAGATGTCGGGTCAATTTGATTATAAACTTGAAAATTTTAAATTGTTGAAGATCGATACTAGATCAAAACAATTAGAACCAATCAAAAATTTATGTTTAGTTTTGAATTTGATACAAAGACAACCCATCTGTGCACACTGCTAACAGCCTGTTTAGAACTTGAGAAAGATAAGGGAATACAAAGAAAAAGAAGAAGAAAGGAAAGTGAAAATAAAGGAAAATTAATTTTTCTTTCTTATTTAATTTTATAATGAAAATGAAAAGAAACTAATAAAAAAAATACAAAAAAGAACAAAGAGAAAGAGAGAGTGATTTAAAATTTATCTCATTTCTCTCTTATTTCTTTTTGATTTATCTTTTAGATAGAATTAAACAAGAAAAAAAAAATTAAAATTTCCGTTGCCTTTCTGTCCCTCTCCTCCCCTTTGCTACCCTATTTCCAAACAGGCTCTAAATCGAGTACTTGCCCAAAGGAAATGACTATTCGGTAAGACTTCGTTTGTTTGCAGGATGAAAAAATGAGAAATAAATAATATTATGAGATTAGAAAGATGGTGATAGATAATAAGTAACACTTGATGTGATGAGAAATTACTTATATTATATTTGGTTAACATGAGATTATAATTAGATGAGTAATATTATTTTGTTAAAATATCACATTAAAAATAAAAAATTAATAGAAAAATTATAATATAGCTATTTAATATTATTTTAACTTATTATAATAATTAAAAAGAGTAAAAATATTATTTTTAAATTTATCTTAAAGAAAGAGATAAATAATACCACCTCTTCTATAATATTAATTATCTCCTATTTTAAAATTTTAATAATCTCAAAAATAAGTAATCCGTCGTCACTTTTGTTTTTAAACATAAAATTAGATGAACTCAAAATGACATCCCTCGCCCGATTTCTCCCGATCAAGCTTACCCTAAAAGTATATGGGAGATGGTAAAAACAGATAAAAGAATATATATAGTAGCAGTCTAATAGTACAAAAGCAACAGTAGTAAAGCATCAAATCAAAATCCTTTTCTTTTCTTTTTACTTCTGATGCTCCACGAAGACCGCGACACGTGCTCTGTCTGGTCCATCGAGAAGTCAGCCCAAATGCATTGCATTGGTAGATTACACGCCTGATTCTTCACTCAGACCAGGACACGTGCACTTGCCGCCTCCCCCCTCTAACCTTTTTATAAAACTAATATCTCCCCTCCCTCTCTAAAAAAATCACCCCCCTTCTCCACTCTCTCCCCCTCTCTCTAAACGCGTAAATATACTCTTATGGAAAATACTATTTTCCAAATTTTTTTGTACAAAATCTTATATGATAATCATAGTGCAAACAATTCTATAATTAAATAGCATTTTTAATAGGCTCTATTTATTAGCTCATACCCAATTACTTCATTGTGTATAATTTTTTTAATAATTCGATATATGTATGTGTATATATATCATCAGATTCATCAACCGTTTTAATTCCATAAAAAGGCAACACTTGAAATGAAGATAGCTGATTTTTTAAACATAATGTGTCTGGACTTTGCGTCTCTATCAAGGTCAGATAAGGTCACTGGCACATTCCGAATCAAATAAACCACACGGTTGTTTCACTACCATAACTCTTCACTCAACTACTTAGCATACATTAAGAATTAGATTTGAATAATACTATGGGGAATTGGATGAATATGAAAAATTCCACAATGTCATTAACTTCAAAAATTATTATCCTCTTCAAACACCACATGACTCTCATTCTATTCTTGCAATACAATGAATCCTACTAACCAAAGAAAAATATTTTACTTTTGTACATCTAGTCAAAAAGTTTTTATTTTCTAAGTGAGCGAGACAAAATACTAGTAAAATAAAAAAATTCATTTATTTTCATCAAAATACATCAGAATATAAAAAATATAATAAAACACAATGTTATATATAAAAAAGAACAAAATGTGCCGATATAAATATAATAATTTTCATAAATTTTATATAATTTGTATTAAAAAAATATTTTAAGTTTCTCCTACTCAAGTCATCACGTCAAAACTAAATTTTAACCGTCCATCTCAGCAAGTAGAAACTGCACTTATGTTTAGTGTCAAGACGTGCCACTATGAGCCTCTTTGACATTTGAAAGAGAAAAAGGAAAGCAAATAAAAATAAAAAAATATTATTTATTTTATTTTATAAAAATAATTATAAAAAAAAGAAAGTAATTTAAATTTTTTTTTTATTTTTTCTTCGCTTCCCTTTTATTTTTCTTTTAAATAAAATCAAGGAAAAGGAATCCAATCCACGACTCCTACTCAGCCGTTGGCCCTGCAAACCCTCAAAAAAGTTTCTCTCTTTTCTCTCTCCCTCTCTCTCTCTCTCTCTCCGCATCGATGTCCACAACAGCTTTTTCCTCACTTCCACCTCTTACACCTTTATACTGTTACATATACATATATAGGCTATATAGTTGTGTATTATAAATAAAATTTTCAACTCTGGGGGAATATTTTAAAGTTGGCTCCTTTTAACCCGGCAAGTGATTGAGCCTGGAATAACGAGAACACGCCTCAAGTGAGTTGGCGCTAAATGCAACAAAAGTTTTCTTTAATGGTTTCTTTCATTTCATGGTAATTGGTGTGGGAGACATTGCCATGATTCCGATAAGAATCATAGTACAACCACCTTAATCTCCCCACACCCCCACATTGAATATATATATATATAAAATCTAATATAAAGGCATATATACATATATGATATATATACATGAGGTTGATCATTAGCGACATAACTTAAGCTTAATCCATTTTAGAAAATGACTTGCAACGAACTTCTTTGAGGCACAAAGGATCTATAAGCCTTCTACGCGGTTCAATTAGAACGAAAGCAATATCAGTGTATAGTATTTTTATTTAGTTAATAAATACTTTATTGTTAAATGAAACTGATCGAAACACATTTAAAATGAAAGATTATGTATTGAAATTTCACAATAAGAAAGTAACAAGAAGAATTAATGTCTTCTCTACTTATCACTAACGTGGCTTTGTCTGTTTTTAACCGACAAAATAAAGTAAATATAATCCGACCCTATCACCAACAAGAAAAGAGGATGACTCTCTTTGGAAGGGAGGAAGGAGGGAGAGACCGGGAGAAAGATATGTACTCCAATGGACGTTGCAATCCCTTGTTTAATATGGAAGTATTCTTTTGCTTTCACTTGAAAATTATGGAGGAAATGATGGGCTCTCCAACTCTTGTCAAGCCACTTGTGGGAAGTTATTTATGCTCAACTTGAGATTATATTAATCTCAAGAACAATGAAGTTTAAAGAAATAGAATAGAATCACTAAGCCAACAGCATGATGCTAAAGTTTTTCACTAAGCCAATTGAGAACTTTCAAGTACACCGAAAAAAAGAAAGAAAAAAAAGGCATGATTTTTATTTTTGAATGTATTATAGTTTTGTGCAGGTGCTATTCACATGGATTATCAGGCTGGCCAATAGAATTTTATTTCAACCTAACACCACCAAAAGTAAATTTCTTGTCCTCTTAGCCCTCAGGAGAAAAATACCATGTCAATTTCTAGGGAATTCCTGCACCAAAGCATATACTTCCATCAATGATTAAGAGAATACAGATGTATACACATATAATGTGTGTATACGTATATACATATATATATATATATATATAATTTGGGAGTGCTCAAAGAACTGGTAATTCTCTATTGCCATTTTGTTTGGGAGCAGAGGGATCATGGTGGGGTTTCTGCTTGCTTCAAATGGCCCATCAATTGCTACCTTCCATAAATATTACTAAAATAAAGCAATGGCTCGGAGGCAATGGGACACATCATTAGTTGTACGGACACTTTAAATTACTACATCTAATGTGGTTATATATTGTATTTAATGCCCTCAAATATTTTGCTTTTTTGCAATTAATTAATAAAATGTTTAACCAAAAGCAACTTTTGTAGAAGTTTGTGATTAGTTGGGAGGTGGTGAGTGAGTTCTCAACTTGACATTTGGGTAGTGGGGGAAGACCTTTAGATTTTTTTACATGAGTGTAGTGGGACAATCTCTTAGTGCTATCCTCTTCATCATTCTTGGAACCAATCACCCTTTTCGTTTACATTTACAAAGTTACCCTTTGAGCCATTAAAATCAGGGTTCAAATATGTTTTTTATTACCCAAATTTACAAGCACTTTTCTGGTCTATTTGTTTCAATAGTAAATTATGAGATTGTATTTTGGTACCAACACTCCCTCTGGTTCAATTGCTTCCAGTTTAGATGATTAACATGATCTGCACAAGTTTGAGAGATAAATTGACCAGAGACCTAAACACTTTATAGCAAGAGTAAAAAATTGCTTCCAGATGATCAATTTTGGTAGCTCGATTTTTTATACCTACCAGTTGGTACATACCATACAGGTAGAAAAAAGAGGATACAATCAAGAAAAATCAAATTCCGTTCTGACTAATTTTCCAAACTTAACTTGCTTACCAATCTACGTTGGCTTATATCAAACAGTATTGACCAGATTTACCCAAGATGAAAGTCAATTTAATCGTAGTAAAACAATATTTTAAGATTTATGATATCAAATAATATGTGAACTAGCAAAAATTTTACGATGGATATTTTTTTTATAGTTCTTTTCTAAGCACTAAGATCTTAGCATGTTATACATTAATGGTTATTTCTTGTATATTTCTCGATGACTATGTTAGATAACATAGTTACGTTGTTGGCCTTAATATTTTTGAATGACAATAAATTAGTTTTCTTGAAGTATATTTCAATGATGTGTTGTTGTCATCAAATTCTTGAAATGGTTATGTTACACATTCTAAGTAGATAAAATATACAATACTTATAACTTGGGGTTTACAAATATTCAAGAACCAAATTGACCAAATCTCTGTGAGTTAATTTGAGTTAATTGACTTGGGTCTGTTGAAACTTCAATTTGAGTCTAAAAATGTCAAATCCTAACATTTGGATTTCAGTCTCGGGTAGCATGTTTGAGAGTCAAACCTACCCTCTCCTCTGACTCAACTATAATTGAACTAAGACTCGATATGTGTCATAAAATTATGTATGTTGTCTACATGTTTTCAAATAATTATTTACTATACTTAATTTTTTCTATTTGTTTTGTACATTATTAAGTTTTTTGAGAAATTAAGAATGCAAAGATAATGAAGTTATTTGTTAAAATGTTTAAATGAATAATATAGGCCTTGTGCGATAAAGAGAACCCGATTTAACTCAACCCGATCTAGATGTATAGTAGTGCCGACCCCAAACATTCTGAACCATTATATGATTTGCTCACTTTTAGGTTTGGCACAAACTCGAACCGACTCTATACACTCTTCTGCTTCTGGCAATGAACCGGATATGGTGCACCAGATTCATCATAATGTACTAATATTATTGCATATCATATCAATAACAAAAATGGTACGATGACCTTTATAAAATTAATAAGTATGGTAGTGTGGTTCTTATTTAAGCTTGGAGATTTTGAACAAATTTCAGACATCAAAAAAGTTTGGATCTTATTAATGTAAAAATTCTTTTCCTTTTGATGAAAATCACACAATTGCCAAAATCTATAGCCATGCTTTTCGCCAGATATTGTTGGTGGAGAAACTATAGTTTGGTCAATGACTTGGGCGTTGTTTGTTGCCATATGAAAAATCTTTCTTCTCAAGGGTGAGAAAAGAAATGCTCGCCACTATCGATTTCTAGGTTAGTTAATAAGTTTTGGACTATCCAATAACTAGATATGGCTCCACCATGTCGATGATCAACAAGAATCAGACACAAGAAAATTCCATTTTGAGGTGCTTCACTACATTATTCATCCAAACAAAAAAAATTTTTGAGGTCAAAACATAAGATTTCGTATCAAGACTTGACAGACAGATTATATTTTTTTTATAATCCCAATTCATTGTAAATAGACGATTATATCTCAATTAAATCCGAAATCTCTGTATTGGAAACCCTAATACCACGATTAGTGTTTATCTCGACCTCCATGTCTTGACGCGAAATCTTATGTTTTGCAATCATTCATTTTGGTAAGTTGGTTTTGAGTACAATTTTGGGTTTGGGAAATCACAACACAAACCCCACCCCACCCCCCCAAAAATTATTCTTAAAACAATTTCTAGTGCTTACCTGAGACATGCTTAAGAACTATAAGATATCTCACTAAATGGGGTATTTCAGTCATTTTTATTGTATTTATTGCTTCTATTTATAAAAAAAACATCTTTATATTACAAAAAAATTCAATTTTCTTTTCTTGTTAGATTAGGGCTGTACTTTTTAAAGAGCTGTTGAAAAAAAGTTAAAGAGTTAGGTTGTTTGAATTAGTTTGTTTGATAACACAATTAATTTTTTAAGCTTGTGTATACTAAAATGACCATACTACCCTTAAAATAAAGTAAGCTCGATTCTCTAAACCAAAAATTTTGCACAACCTGTCAAATAAAATATTAGGTGCGTAGGTCCATCATCTAAATCTTTACATAAAATCTTTGAAGCCTAAGAAGAAATCTTTACATGAAACCTTTGTTGCCTTTGAAACATTTTGGAATTCAACCTGAAGTGGTAACTAAATGGGCCAATGGTTTGCCAGTCAAAGAGCTAATGACTAGCCATCTTATGGTTGAAATTCTTTTTGTTTTTCCTTTTTTAAGTGTAAAATGGTCAAAAAAAAAAAAAAAAACAGTTCTTTCAAGGCTTGCCTTTTCATAACCAGTTCTGCAAATGCACTTGGAGAAAAATTTGGAGATATCTCGTATCATGTTTGGATTTTAGATTTGTTGAGAGAGAAAAAATATAAAATGAAAATAAAATTTTTATACATATTTAATGAGTTAATTAAATTAAAATAGTTCTGTTATTGGTACTTATTTATTTCCTTTTCATTTTTCTAATCCTGCTAAAAAAAAAGTTAAATCTAGTTTTTTCACTTCATTATTTTATTTTATTTTATTTTTCTTTTCTTTCACAAATTTAAAATTCAAATACAGCGTCAAGAAATGAGGTAGGAATCTCAAGATCTCAAGCCCAACAAGAAAAATAAGATATGCTTATGTTTATATATTGTGTTGCTGCATTAAAGAAAATTAAAGTAGTGAATTTACTAAGGAGACGGGTGCATGCACCCAAAGTAAGAAGGTTAGAAAAGGTAGTTTTTTTTTAAATACATAAGAGATACAATGACTTGGGAGAGGGGAGGATGAGTTGAATATATGATCACAGGCATGGGTGGGGCATCATAACTACTAGACTAACCTCTCTTAGAAGAAAAACAAAAAAAATAATAAAGTTTTTCATCTACAAGGTAAACTTTGAAAAAGCTATTGCTTTACATGCATTTCCATCATTTGGTTTCTTACTTAAAAGAAAGGTGTACCTGAATGAAACTTTGACACTTAGAACAAACACAGAGCATGATGTGTTACAATTCATCTGCATAGGAGGCTTTGGTTTGATTGATACAATAAATAGTTTTGAGCCTTTGACTTGCCTCCAAAGTGATATCCCTTCTTTCTAGCCTACCGTTCTTGCAACTCCATGTTTAATGTGCATGCCTGCATGTGGATGTGTCTCTATGCCTGATTTTATTTGAATATACCTAGCAATTAGATCCAATGATATTATAGAAAATTAGCTTGGAGGTTAATAGGGACATAGCCAGAATTTTGCTTACAGGAGCAATCAATTACAAAGCAATTGTAGCACCAAAAAAAAAAAATAGCAAAATTAAAGAATTAAGAAATAAAACACACTAATTTTGATTGAATTGCGAGGTTTGCCATTTAAACAATAAGAAATTTTGCATATGAGCTATTAATAAAAATTAAAATTTTTTTATTTCCTATAACAACATTCAACAACTATGTGAATAGCAATTATTCGCTACATTAGAAAGATATTGTGAGTTAGCGATGACTACCACTTTAGATCTTGTTAGTTTGCCCATTTTATTTATATAAAAATAACATGGGGTTCAACAAACCCTCCATGGATTCTAAAGGAGAAGCAACTTAAAGATAGGGGTGGTGTTACTCAATACCCTTAAGTTTGGGTGTCTAATCTAACGAATGCCGACTTCAAGAGGGTCTAATCTGACTGGGAGAGGAGGTCGGATCCTGGGATATCCAAAAAAAAAAAATAGCTATTTCAGTTAATAAGAGTTCGGTGAACTAAATAAGAGGGCTAATTCGGTTAAATTTGTTACTGTTGATGGTTATAGAGTTAACTAGCATAAATGCTAAGTTGTTCTTCGAGGTCTTTATTTGAAACCAAACTTAGAGGAGGCTTTGATAGTTCAATTGAAGACTCACAACTCCAAAAACAAGAAAGCTGAAACTCCAGGACAGAGAGTACGGAGAACCCTATGGACACCATAGGAAGGTTCAAGTTGCCTTGGCAATGTCTTAGCTTTAATGCATGAAATTGGGTTATAATGTTCCGTCCTTCTAGGGACTGGCTAAAGAAAGAGAAAGCTAATTGCTATATAGTTTCTTGTAGTGCCACGAAAGGTTTGTATTAGGTTTCAATGATTCTTACATTTTTGGAAAAAAGTTAACTACGTCGAAGGTTTAAGGTTAATGAATTAGAAGAGTTGAATAACTTTTATAGTAGTAAAAAGAATCAAATTGAAGTGAAAGTAGTGTGGTTTAATAGGATGTGGATTAATCCAATCTACACCTTCCGCATCATTTATATATATCATAATGTAAGCTGGACCATGTGGCAAAAAATATTGCTTAACTTATTGCTTCACAAAAATGCCATCAAACCATTATGTCTTGAGCCAAAGGGGCCGATTTACCTAATTTGAAGAGGTTTAGGTCCCTTTGTCCAAGTTAAGCTATGTCACCTACCTTGATTTGGCTTTCATTACGTGGCTTAATGTAATGAGATGTGACAAATGTCTATTATAATTTTTGAGAGTTGAAGATTACTATGTAAATGTTGAGTGTCAAGTATCTAATCCGAGTACAAATATATGTTTCGTTTAAGGGCGGGCAGGCAGGCACCACGGCCCCTAAGTTTTTAAAAATTTTGCTAATATATTGTATATTTTAGATATTTAGGATATAAAATGGTACTTTGGCCGCCCCTAAAATTCAAAAAACATTACCTTGCCCTTTAAAGTTTAAAATTTTTTTCTTAGTTCCTCCATATATTTTAGTATATGTGACAAAAAAATAATATATTAACCCACTAAAACACAATTAATTTTATCTTATACTCTTCCCAAAAGCTTTTTTAGCTTTTATTTATTTTTTACTTATTTCAACATTTGTTTTTCCATTATAAAACTTAAATTTGAGTTATACATACCACTAAAAACAAATTTTTACGTTGGCCCCTTTTGTAAAATTCTTAGGTCTGCCACTAATTGTTGAAGTATACGAAAATTCTTATATCCATAGCTACTTGTATAACATGTAATTTTTGTTTTCTTCATTCTCACATAATATAAGATTTTCTTCTTCGTTTATCTCTTCTGTCGTTCCTATCAAATTTCATTACCCTTTCCTTATTATGTAATGCAAATGACAATGAGGCTACCATTATCCTTTCTTTCTTTCTTTTTTTCCCCCTAATTAATCATCTGCTTTGCCTTTTGTTCTCTCTTACTTTGGATTATCCATATGGATTGCTAGACGTTGATCGTAGATTTTAAAATTTAAGATTTACAAAAAACATAAAAATAAAAAACTTTAGAAATAGAAGCCGAGGAGGAAATGAATAATATTAACCTTTCTTAAGAGAAGTAATTAGACTACATCAAGTATTTATGTTCTTATAATTGTAATTAACACAAGCATATCTTGTGTCTACCTCAAATAAATTCTGTAATAAAATGCATAATTTCATGCATTTATTTTTGTATAGATATATTATATAGAATTGGGTTTCGCTCCAGTTCTAGCAAAAACTATTCACTGAATCATGTCATCAAATTTTTAAACAATTTCTTAAAAAATTTTTGAATGTAGATTATTACTTTTGAATTTTAAAGACAAACATATTGTAATCTTCTGCATTGCATGAAGATTTTTAACTTTTCACATAACTAGAAAGAAGTCAAACTGTATTACATATACATGTGCTTTCAATTCCTAAGCATTTTTAATGTTTCAAATAATTAAATGTTTCAAACATTTTTGAATAATGTTAAATTTTCATATTATATTACAATATTTTTTTTCTGAGTTCCTAGAAAAACTGTATAATTTGCCCTATCAAAAAATAGAAATACTTTTGTTGAAATTCATTGAATTAGAAGGCCAATTTGGTAAATAGCAAAATAGCAAGGGCCAAACTTGGTGAAACAGACATATTTAAAGTGGAGAGGAGGGCGCTCGTCTGTCCACCCTCATACTCTCCCTGATTTTGGAATTTGGATATTCCTGAAAACTCAATAATTTCCAAGCAAACGTACCCTAGCAACTCTAGGATTCATCTCCCTCAACTTTCTGTCTCTACAAGTATGTTTCAATTCTAAAGAGAAAAACACCTCTGCAAGCTCAATTCCTCTACAAATTGAAGGTCCGTTAATGGTGCTCTGGTGTGCCTAGGTTTCGGAATGCTTGTATGAGTTGCAGGAAACGAAAGTGCAGAGAGGAATAGATATAAAGTATAGTTTGCCCTCTCTCTCTCTCTCATCTATTTTGTGTGTGTGAGCATTTTGAGGGGTTAGAGAGAGAAAGAGACCGATACTTTGAAACTCGAGGAAGCAACAGCACAGGAAACTCGGGTAACAGACTTCAAAGTAGGTCTTCGTTTGTCTCCTACTCTTGAAAATGCTTTGATCCTTCTTCGTGTTGTTGTGTTGTCTTCGTCTTGCTTTTTCTTCGATTCCTTGCAGCTTTGCGAAATGGAGCTGATTTTCCGTAGTACGAAGAATCGAGAGATCTAAGTCTCTCAAATTTTGTATGTTAATCAAGTAAAACTGGAAATTGAGATCATTTTGTCGATCTTTACAGATTTTTTTTTTTTTTATGGAGATCTTCAGAAAAAGTGCTGAAATTTTTGGATCACTTTGGTTTTTTTTTTGGTTGGATTTATTGAAGCTTTGAAGCACACTTCAAACTTTTAGCACTTGAAATCAATTGATTTTATGGTGTAAAACATGTCTTCTGATTCAGAACTGATCTGCAAAGTTAATGGTTTTGCAGAAGCTGAAGCCCACAGATCTGTTCGCTTTGGGTGTGTATTTTGTCGTGTAATTGCATCTTATGAAGAAACAGTCGGTAACAAATCACACCTTATCCCTCGTTTCTCTCTCTTTCTCCCTCTCTCCACACATACATACACACACAGTGACATTACATTACATACGCATACACACATGTATATACGTATATATATATATGAAAGCAGTGGGCTGTTTTATAGTTGATGATCTTCAAGCATAGCGATGTAATGTAATGTCTGCAATTTCTAGGGCCAGCACTCAGCAGAGCTTTAAATACGATGCTCAAAGGTACAGATCGGTGGAGACTTGTACGCAATTACTGCTTCGTAGCCTTTTTCATCAACTGCCAGCTTGAATTTGAAGCAGAAAAATGGCTCAAATCAAAGGTAACAGAGAGAGAGAGAGAGAGAGAGAGAGAGAGTGAGTGAGAGAGAAATTTCTTAAAGCTTTTATCAACTTTAAAATCCGTGTTAGCCTGCTAGGTTTGCAATGATACATATATATATATATATATATATGTATGGACTTACATATAACAAAAGCCAAATGTTTTTAAGTACTTCTCCGTAAGCGCTTTGCACATAATAATGGCTGCCAGTGACAGTGTAAAAGCAATGTACATCTCTGATGCTTCATGTTTTTTTTCACTTTTTTTGTCTTTCTTTTGGATTTTTACCCTTCACAGGCTTGAGAGGGTCTGAGAAAACTCAGAGGCTTTGCTTTTGAAAGCACTGCAAGAAGCTAAACGGAGCCTCCTCTGACATTACCGGCCTGCACTGCGACCGAACGTGATATATCGACGGGTTAAAAAAAGACCTTTATAGATATATATGTATATATATACTGGTAACAAAAGCCAAAGTACTCTGTATGATCGTCATCAATGCAATGGACAACCCACACACGTACAGCCCCGCACACGCACCTGCACACAGCTAGGCTTTCTCTCTCCAAACCCTAATTTAGATTCCACATAGGCCCTCTCTTTCTCTCTCTAAAGTCTTTCTCTCTCTAGAAGTGGGAGGATAAAGGGGGTCTTGTTTTCAGCTTTAGGGGTAAATATGAAAGGAGGGTAAAGAGGGTCTTGTTTTCAGCTTTGTTCGGAAAAGGTATGAAAGTGGTATGGAGGTGGACGAGATTCAAACGCAGGGATGCAAGTTTCCGAGGATCGGCAACGGTAGAGGTGACTGCAACAAGATAGGGCAAAAGGGGGAAGAGCAATACCCAGATGATGAGGAAGCAGATGGAGAGGTCAAAAGGAGTGGAAGAATTGGTATCGTCGGAAGTGATATTGGCGGCGGTGGTCGGCTTTGTGGGTGGCCGGCGTCGCGGATTGTTAGGGTTTCTCGGGCGTCGGGTGGGAAAGATCGGCACAGCAAGGTCTTGACCTCAAAGGGGCTTCGGGACCGGCGAGTTCGCCTCTCAGTCACCACCGCCATTCAGTTCTATGATCTTCAAGATCGTTTGGGTTACGATCAGCCCAGCAAGGCCGTAGAGTGGCTGCTCAAGGCGGCCGCTAAGTCCATCGACGAGCTTCCTTCTATCAGCACTTCCTTTCCCGACACGCCGAACCAACTGAGCGACGAAAAGAGGTCCAGTGCGGGTACTGAACAAGGATTTGACTCTGTGGAAGTGGAATTGGATTGTGATCCGAACTATCAGCATCAACAGCAGCATGCTTCTTTGTCGAAATCGGCTTGTAGTAGCACTTCGGAGACGAGCAAGGGCTCGGGTTTATCGCTATCGCGGTCTGAAAGTCGCATAAGAGCCCGAGAGCGGGCGAGGGAGAGGCAGGCAGGGAAAGAAAAGGAGAAAGAGAGTGAATCTTGCCCCGCCAATAATAATCCCAATGTGAACCCTATATCTCGAAGTTCTTTCACTGAACTGCTCACCGTTGGCATAAACAATGTCAATAGCAACAACAACAATAGTCCTAATGGATCAGCTCAACAGAACCCTGGTGGGGGAGAGGCTAATTTGTTCCACAAGACCCGACAGTGGTCTTCAGCTCCGATGGATTACTTCGCCGCCTCGGGACTTCTCGCTCCGTCATCGTCCCGAAACCATCACTCATCATCTGGGTTTTCCGGACAAATTCACATGGGAAATTCTCTGCCGCAGTCGATGATATCGCCGTTCGGTCTCGCCGGAGATCACCATCCGGAGCTGCAACATTTCTCTCTCGTCCCGGACCATTTCATCCCAGTCGCTTCTGCCGCCGGTGGGGGTGACTACAATCTCAACTTCACAATCTCTTCCGCCGGCCTTGCTGGTTTGAACAGGGGGACCCTTCAGTCCAATTCACCGTCTCTGTTGCCTCACTACCAGAGGTTATCTTCTTTAGACGGATCAAATGTACCCTTCTTCATCGGGCCTGCGGCTCCAAATGCTGCACCTGTGGAGAATCATCATCAGTTCCCAGCTGGGCTTGACGGCCGCTTGCAACTCTGCTACGGCGATGGCTGCCGGAATTCAGACCAGAAGGGGAAAAGAAATAACTGAGTTCGTTTGGGAAGCTAGTTCCTCTCGGCCCATCTTCGTCTCCGGTAAGCTTAACCAAAACTCTATTTCTCCAAAACAATTTGCCATTAAATTTTTTTTTGCTCCATTATTTGTGCTTTCTTGCCTCTTTCCTACATGGGTAAAATTTTTGCTGGATTGCTTTTTGGATCTACGTGGTATGGTTTTGATTTCTTGGAATCATAAAAAGCAGAGTTATTGGGCAAATATTTTATCTATTGAATTGTCTTTTCTGAGACTTGCCTGGATTGCTGGGAATGGGGATCGGCTGGTTGTCTCTTTGTTTGTTCTATTCTTGGTTCCCTTCTTTCTAGCATATCTATGGCCAAGCCAGGTGTTAGTCACTGAGCAGGACGAACGCACTTTCAGCGAGATTCGAATCGACTTTTATTTTAAAATTCCAAAACTTTTCCTGCTTCCCAAGCTTGTGTCCGACCACTACCGTTTGAATGTTAGTAACCACCGAAATTATAGCCGCACCACCTGGCGGTGGAACGGCGGACTGTCCAGACTCAGCAGCTTTTCTTATCATTTGAACTGTTACATGGTTAGGTAGTTCACACGAAAGACACCTAATTGCTGGGCCAAGCACATGCACATATTAGACCCTAAGAGCCTGTTTGGAACGACCTTGGGAAAGGAAAGAGGAAAAAAAGTAAAGAGAAAATGAAAGAAAAATATTTTTCTTTTCGGGTTTGATTTTATAAAGAAAATAAAAAGAAAGTAGAAGGAAAGAATAGAGTGATTTAAAATTTTTTTTCTCATTTTTCTTTTCTTTTTCTGTTAGATAGAATTAAACAAGGGAAGAAAAAATAAAGGAAAAATTTTAAATCCCTTTATCTTGGGGTTAGGGAGGGAAGGGAAAGGAAAAAAAAGAAAATGATGAAAAAGTATTTTTTTTTTTCTATTTGGTATCGTAAAGGAAATGAAAAGAAAGTAGAAGAAAAAAAGAGAGAGCAAGATGGAGTGATTTAAAATTTTTCCTCCCTTTTTCCTTCCTCTTTCTCTCTTAAAAGCAAACAAGGGAAGGAAAAAGTGAGGAAAAATTTTAAATTACTTTTTCTTTTGGGGAGAGGTGAGAAGAGAAAGGAAAGGAAAGAGAAAATGATGAAAAATTATTTTTCTTTTCTTATTTGGTTTTGTAAAAAAATTGAAAGAAAAGTTAAAAGGAAACAAGAGAATAAGAGAGTTTAATTTAAAAATTTTCCTTTTTTTTGTAGAATCAAACAAGGGAAGGTAAAATTTTAAATATTTTCCTTTTCTTCCCTCCTCTCCTCTCTCCTATGTTCCAAACAGGCTGATAAAAAAGAGAAGATTAAAAATTTAATAAGCACATTCTTTGGAGCTATCTTCACGATTTTCAACTTAGGTTTGGATAAGTGAGTGTAGCCATTATGAATGTACAACTGTCCATTACATAAAAATTTGATCTTCTGATGCGTTAAGCTTGTTGGATCTGTAAATTGTCCCAAACAACATAGTTTTTTTATCAATGCGAATTTTATTAAGTAAACAAGTAAGCACAGGTACTGCTTATTCCCTTACTACACACTTAAATCAGTAATGAAATGTGGGTTTCAAGGAAGAGAATCGAACTTCCAAAAACTATTAAACAAAATTTAACCAAGAAACATGAATGTAATTAATATATATTTGACCAAAACGGTAAGGGTCTACATGGTAAAGCTTAATTTCGTAGGAAATACTAATATAAGATGAAAAATTTTTATTTATGATCTCCGAGATATGGGAAATTACGATGGAAAGGAAAATTCTAACAAGATGTGATTCTTCCTTTATTTATCGTTGCTAAAGGAGTTGTAACTGTTTGAAGCTTGATCGATGAATTATCTTACACACACACAGACAAGAAAAAGGAATGGACTGATCTTACATTGACAATTTGATGAAATCTAATAAAAATGGTCAAGAAAGAGTGTAATTAAAGAAATTGGTTGTCTTCAAGACCTGGCTCACTTGGGACCTCATATTGTTGGTTTCTACTGTTAGTGATCTCTTATCTGAAACATATTAGGGTTACCGTGCTGTTGGTTGTTCTATTCAAATGCTCTTCTATTTTACGAGTCAATAGGTGTTTTGATAATTTTTCAGTTCTTGCTAAACATGTCTATGGCAGCTCCCATGGTTCATTATTTGGATCGATTGTGTTATTGCTTCATAATGTGTGGGTTTTAATAGATTTATATTGGTTATTTTTTAATCAAATTCTCTCACTTGTCAAAAGTGTATTAAAGACTTGATAAGTTAGAATTACGTAGAAGTCGTATGCATACTTATCTAATTTCTTTTAATTTAATTGAGAATCAAGTTCGAGATTTTCTAATAGCTTTTTTGTTCTTTTGGAATAGTGTGATGCAAGTCTAGCATTAGTTATTATAATCCTTAAGGAAATACCTCTCTTTCTTCACATTGCCCATAACAAGATTTTGCCTTGGTTTTAAACTAGATGCTTATCAACAAGTCTATCTCATTGCTCTTTCAATCATTAGAACCCAAAATCTACATAGTTAGGCTCCTTGAGTATTTGTTCACTATAACCTATAAAGGGCATTTATGTTGTCTTTTTTACTCATGTACAACCTTACAAGCCTACCATTTTTTTCACCCCATTAAAATGATAAAAAAAAATTCCATAGTTTACTAATCTTTCTATCACTAAAAACAAAATAAATAGCTACAAAGGAACCTTCTATTATCGTACCCTACATTTTGTATGAAAGGTTGTAGGAAAATGTTCACAACATTCATCCTACATGTTCAAATCTAAGTCATTGCAATCATTGCTATTGCACAAACAAGTGACCAATGAGTGGTAGGGAAAAAGAAGTCACAAGTCACAAGTCATTGCAATCATTGCTATTCCACATTTATGAAGAGTCATGTATTAGTTCTTCCTATTACAAAGTGGGGGAAAAACCATGCCTTGGGCTGGGAGTCATGAATCAATCCCTTTTACACTCAGTGCTCAATCATTAGGATTAGCGGAGTTCTAAACCATGTTGCTTGTTGAACATGAATAAGAGCAATCAATAAACCAACAATTTTGATTTTAATTAGAAAGTTAATGGAATTTTTTAATATATTAAGAAAATACCTAGTAAGCATTGGAAAGATAGCTTGTTTTTTAAGAAGAAACAAAAATTACAAAATCCAAACTTTTCATAACTATGGAAAATAAAAAAACAAATGATATGTGATCAAGGAAGATAGAAATGTACTCGAAATGTCCTCAAGGGGTAGATGCTCCTTGCTTGAGTAGCAGTATGCTCCAAACTGCTGGAACAATAAACCTACGTCAGTACGTGGAACTAACCTATTCTCCAAATTGATGGAATGATAGACCATCGTGCGCTAACCCATAAACTTGAATCTCCTTGAGAGTATGCTAATGCCATCAACTAGCATCAAAACTCATTTTGGATACCTTAGTGGTAACGATATGATATGAAATTTGTTCAGGTCACACTACTTGCTCCTATACAACTAGGGAAGCAAATATGAAATCAGTAAGTTGGAACACCAATGAGCATTCTTCATGCTAAGTACGATGTAAGGTATAGTACCCTCAAAGTAACGAATTATTAGTAATCAAACAACTATAGCTTGTATTTGATACAGAATATCATCTAATAAATATATAGTATTTTTTTTAATCACATTCTTTCAGTTGAGTTGATAAATTTGGAACTAATCCTAACTAGCCAATCAGTTAAATGAGGAGGTTGTGTTCTGAAACCACCTTGTCACATGATCCAAACATTTAGTTCTGTCAGTTGGACTTTACTTTGTATATCTAATTGGATAAAACATATTTTTATGATCTACTAGCATGACTTGTATTAGCACCTCAAGTTGAAAGTACATAACATACTTCAATATCTTATGATAATATAATAGATCAAAGTCCATAATTCTAAATAAGAAGTTTGTAAATACAAACAATGAGTCTTTTCATGTGCAACCAGAGATGAAGTGCAATGAAACTATAGAAAACTATACCAATCTTCTACTTTTTTTTTTTTTTTTTTTTCTGCTCACAGCTTGTTTATTGTAAATCAACATCTTAATTATCTTACTTTCGTCTTCTACAAGATTTCAGTGTAGACTATTGATTCCACTTTTACTTTCTTCATTAAATTATGCTTTAGGAAGTGGTGATAAAACTTTGTAAAGCACAATGCCTTCCTTTTTTGCTGTTATCCCATTTCAATGAATATATACTCAAACAGCCCAGTTTTTTTTTTTTATGAGTAGTTTTTCCTTTCTTTTGTTATCTAATATAAAGGTATCATGTAATGTTTCTAAGTTGCGTGGAAGAAATTTTACTTCCAAAAAATTCATTATGGAAATATAAAACTTTTTTGATATGCCCGTAAATAGCTTGCCTTGGTGCATGTTTTGAGTGGATTATTATTTGGAACCATAAGTTTAAACATATGCTAATAGAAGTTAGAGCATACAAATAACTGCAATTTGAATTTGATTTTTGATTGCTACGAATATATTTGTTTCTTTAGAAGTTACATCATTTTTCATTCTTGCCGCTTAGATGTTTTACTTGCTATCCATTTCTCATGATCATTACTTCTTGACAAAATTATGTTCTTTTTCAGCTGTTCCCTTCGGATCCTTTCCTATAATATTAGAATTAATACTTATTTCAACCGTGATGAATCTACTTCAAGATAAGGATTGAAGATTGATGAAAATTGCCTGTGCTTGGTTAGAATTTGGCAAATTATTATGTGAAAAGGTAGCTCTTTAACATTTTTTAGTTAGTGACTCTAGAAATACACTAAAATTTAGAAGTTTTGACAATAAGTAAAACTCGTAGAACTTGTGGAGTGTGACTTCAGGAATAATATTAGTGGTTGAAGGGCGTAAGAAAAATTGATGTCTAATTCATACCTATGAGGAGAAAGGTTTGATACCAAGTGCGCGTGCCAAAAAGTCACCTTGATCCAAGTAGAAGGTGCCAAAGTGAAAAATGTAGATTATAAAATTAGAATTGAGCCAACAAGGAAAGACATGATTGTCTGGGACTTGATTTTGCAACTTTATAGAGAAGAATGAACACAATCAATACATGTTGCTTGGCCCAGGTAGTGTGAGCTTGTTGAGTTGACTGTCTGAGAGGTTATTATTTGCATTGATTTGCTAATCATACAATGCTAGGCAATTAGAGTAGGCTAGGGAAGTACAAGTTCCTTTTAAGAATAATTTAGGATGCACAAGAATGTTATTTCAAAAATATAGATGCATCATTTTCCAAAAGAGAAAAGAAAAAATCCACTAACCTAAGCTCCAAATCCAGAGATGAGCCTTTTGGTTTCTAGTTATCTGCATGAAAAAGTTCTTTTCTTTGTAGGAATGATCTCTTTCTTTCAAGTTTCAGCAAATATAGCAATGGAGCAGCCTTCTTTTTATATTTTTCTATTTGATATTTAGTATATCCTACTTATAAAAAAACTAGTAGATATGATTTGCTCCACCAGTTGATTGACTACTTTTGGGGAATGGACACTTAAAAGTTGCCATGCATGTAGAAGTTTTTTGGCACTTTTGTGATTTTGCCCAGCTGATGCAAGTTTATCTGTCCATATCATAAGGACAAGCTGGCAAGAACACTCAAATTCTGTCAAATTATATTGGTCGAACTTCTTCCTTAATAAAAGGTCTCAATGGATACCCAATTGTTTTGCTACCAGCTTCGCTCTTGTTACAGTAGCCTTCTTCAGTACTTGTTAAGGCACTATGATCTATTAATGTTAAAAGACTTAAAAGCAAAATTCAAAAGCAAAAGACTTTGTGATGTTCTTATGATGATTGTGTCCTCACTGTAGTAGTAAATCCGTTTTGTCCGTTATTGGATTTTTGGGAACCTAGCAGAGGATCATTGACATCTCTTGATGAGGATCCATAACGGTCAGCTCTTTCATTTCTAAACTAATAGGGCACCTAGAAAGGCTATGTTACCTGGACTCGGGTACGGGTGTCTAGCGCGTGTACGTATTTAGTGTCGGATTCATCTAATTCTTATGTTCATGAACACTCGGACACAGCTAAATTTTATATTTTTAAAATTTTTTTTTTTCTTTTTTTTAAAGTAAAAGGGTGTTTTTACAAACTAAAATATAGCATCTCACGTATAAAATGAAAATCTTATGTAGTTTTATAGTAGACTACTATTTATACAGCCTTATTAGATGCATATGCAGCTAGTCATATCGGTCACGTATCCCATATCTTTATTCGATTGTCAAGTGTCCGACACGGATATTTTACAAATTTAGAAGAGTTAAAGTAAAATAGTACAAGGGTACCAAAAAGGTTACATTTCTCGACCTAATACATGTTAAGGTAACTATTTTCTGTATATGCATGATAAAATTTGAGCTTTTTGATTGGTAATGCAGGAGTGGCTGATGAGGATTTAGTGCTCTTTCAAGGCTTAGTAATTGTCAAAAGCATGTTTGCGTGGCAGCTGAGGATCTAGATTCCTCAAATATTGATTAGCAGAGTAATAAACATCTATGAAAACACCTAGTTTTAGGGCTCTTTTAGGTTTTAGGTTGTGACAGACAAATTAAGATGGACTCACATAATAGTTTGATCTTCTGGAATGAAGGTAGGGACAATAAACATGTAAAACCTTGGTTGCGAGTCCAAGGATGTGGTTGCGAGTTGTTTTGTCCAGTCAGTATTTTTCATTGAAAATATACTTTTAGGAATTCCCTTTATTAATTTTTTCGATTTGGTTTGACCTGCAAAAATTTACCTTTTATTTAGATTTAATGCTTCCTCTGTTGGTAACTCATTTTTTGTTGAAGAACTAAAATCTAGTTTTTGTTTTTTTGTTCAACTATTCTGTTGGACAAAGACCCCCTTAACCACCCTTTTTGGGCTCCGGTGGTGTGGGTGTTCTTGCTAATCCAAATGGTAGGGAAGTAGAAGTTGGTACTTTCCTTGCGTGTGATAAGATTGATTTATATTTTAAACTATTTTAATTATTTTGACACTTACGAGAAAAATTATTTTGGCCAATGGTTACATCAATGTGATGTCCATTGAGATTTGAGTATTTTGTGTACTCATGTGGACCTACCACAGTAGAAGTTATACCACATGACGATCATCAGAAATAATTTCTCCATTTATAGAGATATTGTTGGGGTCTATATATTGACAGGCTAGTATAGTTGTGACCACCCTATATGATGAGTAAGGGTATGGAATTTGTCCAATTCCTGTACCCAAATTAGGTACTTGTATCTTTTAAATTTTGACAATGTTGGAAGAAGCTCATTTGATAGAAAAGAAAAGTTTCTAGTGTTTGGTTGATAAGAGATAGAAACTCTCTTTTTTTATATTAAATCCCATTTAATTTCAAGTACATAACGTATTACTATACCTTATATTTAAATGTTCGAGATGTATCCACATGGTCATCCTAAACTTTTGAATTGTACATATGTGATATAATATGTGACTGTCACACTTCTTTTGAATTGTACATGTGTGATACAACACGTGACAGTCACACTTCGATTATTTTTATTTTGCAAGTGGTAGTTTTTATGAAGATTTATTAAACTTAAATTTTTATCCTTTTAACACAATTTTGGTAGTTTTAAAATGTCTACCTATCAAAAAAAAAAAAAGTGTAGATTCAAAAGTGATGTTCCAAATTACTCTCCTATGCTTAAATGACTTCACATACCAAATTGGGTGTATCCTTTTTAGTATTGTATAGATTTCCCTTGCAGTCTAAGACATAGCATTTAGGAAGTTCCAAGGCCTGGACACACCACATCTGTTGTGTAACATAGACAATACATTTATTTTTCACTTTGTCATACATTGTTTCTTAGAAAATATCTGGCAGTTTCCTTTTAAGCATCTTGAGTACAAGTGACTACCCTGTTTTAACGATTCTCTCTCTCATGTAAAGTATAGACTGTTGTGAAAATTCTTCCAATATTGAGGCCTTTTACACAGGATGAAGTAATTTGAAACCGTGGCTTCGTTCTTTTGCAATTTTACAGTGTCCTGAGCCCTGGAGGATAAGCTGGGGCCTTCTCTCATTCTAAGATAGGCCTTTCCAACCTTGTGGTGGTAGAAATAGTAGTTGTTTGCAGCAATGCGATATGTTTTATGGGTACTTGTACTAGTGGATTGAATTTCTGAGGCTTGTGGTTATCTATGACACTGAAGTTATCTGCATGGTATCAGTGGAAAGAAACATGGACTGCCATTTTTGTGTCCTAGAAAAGGCCTCTTTAAGTTGGAAAATTGGAAGCTGGAACTGATGAGGCATTATTGTTGTTTGTTTAATGGGTTTTTGCCAGTGATTTCTTGGGTTTTCTGTCTCTTTTTCATATCGATTAGGTTCGAACCAGTAGCTATTCCCCTTCGGTATTCTATACGATTTGGAATCCCCCCATAGGGCCCCCCCAATTGGGGTTCCTAATTAGGTTGGTAATATATTATTAATTTGTACCTAACTTAATGCAAACAGATTTGATCATGGGCGGACCAGCCAAGGAGGGCCTGGGCCCTTTGGATTTTTGAAATTCTGTTTATGTCTCGTATGTTTTGGAAATTTATGACAAAAATTAGTGCTTCGGCCTCCCTTAAATTTTTTAAATTGTATTTATATTTCACAAGTTTTTGAGTATTTAAGATAAGAGTTGAGTATTAGTTCTCAAAAATTCAGAAAATTTTAGGTTAACTTTCCAAAAATATAAAAAATAAAATTCTTGCGCCCCCGCCCCTGCCCCCCCCCTTTGATATTCCTTGCTCTCTGTCTCTCTCTCTCTCTTAATGTACTTGTGTGGTTGCTGCAAAAGTAGTTTGGTCATTAAACTATTTTGCCAATATTTTGATGCAGGATACTGAAGATGGAGGGGCGGCAAGCCGTGAGTGAATCCATCCATACCTTCCCTGCTTCACGAAATGTCATTATATTGTGCTTCTTAAATTCTTTATGTCTGCTTTATCTATCCATTTTGAAGTCATTCAGCTCGCATTCGTGTATTTGGATATACATATATATTTTTCTTTGCATGCAAAGTGTTCATGTGTTATGTTAAGATGTACCAATGATGTTATTTGGTTGCAGTGAGTCTTGGAATTGTCCATATCTATCCTTGTTTTAAAGCAGATGGCCTCGCGGATCACTCTGCATGATGAAGCTGAATCACTTTTTCTGTTCCTGGAACATCTCTCCCGTTTTTCTTTTTTGAAAATGTGTGACATGTTTTATTTCCCCCATTATTCGTCTTGTCATTGTCTCACTTTTAAGAAATGCAGTATTGTGTTGCTTATGCACCCTTCTGATACGCATTGATAGGTTTGATTTGCTTCGGCAGCTGCCCTGTGCGCGCTGTGCCATCTTTAGGATCTGTCCTGTGGATTTAGTGAGGCTTTTGCTTAGCTCTTAATTCAGAGAAGTGCAACCATTTTTTTTCCCCATTTCTGGCAACCATTGAGACTTATTGAACTACTCTTAGGCTGCATTTGTTTCACGGGACAAAGCTACAGAATTGGACAATTAGCCTCGCTTTTGGTTAGCAATAAGGGAGTGGAGGTAAGCAATATGGAGAGGCGCTTTTTATATTGTATACATGGGATTAAATAATCCCAGGGGAAGGCTTAGATTTGGTATTGGAGGCTAATTATAAAGTTTCCCTCTTGATGGATTTGTGATCCCGACATTTACAGCCTTGGATTCTTTATTCCCTTATCCGTCTTGCAAAATGCTTCCTTTGACTTCTTGAGGTAGGTTGCCATATCAAGTGTTGTAACCAATTTTGATGATGGTATGATGTCAGCATACTGATGTAGTTTTAATAATTATGTAAATTATGTAAATTAAAGTCACATAATTATGTAAATTTTAATAATCAAGAGTGTTGAGTTTAAAATTTAAAATTTTTTATCTAAATCAAGATGATATCTTTATAATATGAATTTAAAATGCTTGTACTCAATGTATCATACCAATATGATAACGTAGTACAACATATGTAACCAATATTTTCTCCTAGTTTAGGACAATCAAGAACCTGTTAGCTACAAATGTCATTGCTACATTGTTCAGCGGTCTAAGATTCTATACACAGCTACCTCCTTGGCTTGATGTTGTTCCCTATCCCTATGCTTGGCTGTTTGATGAACTTGGAAAAAGACAACAATCTGCAGATTCAGGAGCAAACGGTTGGAGTCTTACATCATCGAAAGTCTGCATATAAGGTATTGAGAATATAAGTAGGCCCATTAAACTTAAATGACGTTCTTCGGGTGATTCATTTGGTGAGTCTCTATTGAGTATAATTTGTAAGGTTTTTGTAATAGTGATTTATATTTCAAACATCTTGTCAAGTTACATTAGGTATAATGGAGAAGACAAATTCATTGCATAAGTTCTTTAGAGCTCGAGAATTTATACCTGGTGAAATATTATAGATAACATTAGTCAGCTATGGAATATGCACTTGTCATGTTTGGCACATTTGATTTCAGAGAGTTGATAAATAATGACAAGACCAGTGACAAGATCAATGATACTTGTCATGCTCACAAGTAGATTTTAGAGAGGTCTCAAAAGTTAGCAAGATGTGTGACAAGATCAAAGAAAAGAGCCAAGCGTATGGATTAAATTGGCACGAGTCAACTTAAAAATGGCACTTGCACCTAAAAAAAAAGTCATAGATCTTTTTAAACAAGTTATATGGAAAGATTGTGATTGATAGGACTCTTAATCAGATCTTTCTTATATGACTTAGGTGTATATCTAGACATATTAATTGGAGAATAAATAGTCCAAATCTAGAGATATACCTATCAAAGAGATAGGGTTGGGGATGTGCATAAAAGATTAGAGAGAGACGTATTGGTGGATATCAACTCATCATCTATTCTACTGAGAAATACAGAACCTTCCACCATTGAAGAACAAAATAGAAGATCGTCTTGATAGATTTCGAAGGCGACAGATAACGTCGTAGTGATTCAGTGTTAGGGATAGAAAGTATAGTGGTGATTCGGTGTTAGAGTCAAGAGATGGGGGAATAAAAAATTGAGAATTTGAGCAAGTTAATTTAAACTGAAGTTTGTGGTGATTCGAACGGCATCCGTAGAGTTCGGTGTTTGGTTGTAAGTGTAACTGTTTATTGATAGTACTTGGCTTGTCCAGACCAAAGGAGCTGGTCCACGTAATTTTTTCCCGCATTGGGTTTTCATTGCAAAAATCTTATGTCTCCTTTTTTATTATGTTTTATGCCTTATTGCTTATGATTAGAATGCATGCATAATTAAGCGGTGAGATATTTTAAAGCAATTAAGTTGATCACTAGGTGTTTGCTCTCTAGTTTAACTAATCTAGAAAATTAGGTTATTTCAAATGGTATCAAAGCAGGTCACTCATATCTGTTTAGACTACGATCTTGACTTACTTTCCTATAGATTTGCCTAAGGAGGGTTTATTTAATGTTAGACCACCGTTACTTGAATGGGGTAATTATCCCTACTGGAAAGCTCGAATGCGAGCTTTTATCAAGTCTATTAATAAGAGAGTCTGGTTATGTGTTGTTCATGGGTAAAATGCTTCCATTGTCACGACAAATACTATCACTACTCCTAAACCCATGGAACAGTGGAGTACTACCGATTATGCTAATTCTAATTAGAATAGCGAGGCCCTTAATGTCATATTGAAATAGATCATCAAAAAGCTGAATTGTTAAAAAAACCTCTAGATGCCCTTTGGTTTGAAACTCTTAGGTATTCTGTAAGGGTTTGCCTCATCGGCTAAGCATTTTCTTCACATAACCTATGATGTTCTGCTTGCATATTTTTCTTCCTAGTGCTATGTTCTATGTTGTATTTATTTTTAAAATGAAAAAAATGCCTAAAATTTTCTTCTTGAAAAATCATTTCAAAAATTGAAAAAGAGTTTTGTTTGTGTTTCTTTCGTTGATTTTAGCATTTTTTTTTTTATGTCATCATGGTGCTGATAGGGAAATTGAAATACATTTGTTTTACTTGAGTCTTGTAGCTTAAGACTAGATATGTGAATATGATAAAGTTTTTTCAACCTCCTATATGTATAAGTGATATATTTCATGCTAAGTGTAACACTTGTACACATAACATTTTAGATTTAACAAGTTGTTTATCCGTATATGTGATCGAATATCTCTATGTATCTTTCTTGGATTGGATGATGATTATGCTCTAGATTGATCAAGTATTGATATGCCATAAAAAAATATTGAACCCTCGTTTCAATATAAAATCTACATAAAACTCTTGCATAAGGAAATGGATGCTTATGAATGTGTGTGAAAGTTGTTATCAGACATAAAAAAAAGTCATATATATTCAAAGAATATTCAGTCTATAATAAGAGCTACCATAGTCAAATAGTATGAAAGCCTCCATATGACTACAATATAAAAATTCTATAAGGAGAATAAATCCTTGAAGTTTCATATGGTATCATATCAGTGAGGGGGAGCAAATGCTCTTTAATAACAACTTTTTTTGTTTGGGATGTCAATAAGTTTGACTTCTAATCCATCAAAATCTTCAAAATTCAAATGTGATGCAACAACATAGATCACAACTAGGATTTAAACGATATGTTATCTCTGAATAAATATTCACTTACACACTCTCACTTTTTTATGAAACTGTTCATATTGGTTTAAGTGTTGAGATTGAATTGCTTTGTCATTGGTTACATACTCCAAGTCATAATCTTGAGTTTCTTATGAATTTAGTGGCTTTTCATGTTTTCCTTAAGAGTATGACGTCATTAAACCATGTATAAAGCTTGCTATCTTAGGATTTTGTTTTCTTGGCTTTTAGTGTTCAAAATTTGCCAAATGGCTTGAGCGAATTGGATTCATTAGGTTCATGAGATCGGTCTTCACCATTTGAGGATCTGAGTGCTCGCACGGATCAGATGTTTGATAACATGGTTGCTATTTGTGCTATGTTGGAGGGACATACTTCAACACCTCATTCATAGATAGTTTAGGCTTGTTGAACTTCTGCTTTTCTAGTTTGTTTAAGCCCAAAATTGTTTATATTTTGTGTTAAAAAGGGGAGAAGAATGATGTTTTGGTTGCTTTGATTGATACTTGCCTTATGCTTTATGATTTTTGGTTTGGCCATCTTATTGATACTTGCCTTATGTTTTATGTTTTTTGCTTGGCTATCTTATTGATGATGTATGAATTTCAATGAATATATTGATAATTATTATCTTTGGCTTATCTTGTGTGATTGTCGATTAGAAGGGAAGCAGGTGTTGAATTGAGGGTGAGCCTCAATTAACTTCGTTTATGTTTTTAATGTTATATCATACTTGCTTTTCATAAGATTGTGCATTCTTGAAGTGTGCAGGTTGAACAACTTCCTCCATAGGATTGTTTTTTAGGAATGAGTGATAGATGTAATTGGTTGACTTTGTAATGATGAGGTTGAGTGCTAATATGCAAAGGGTAGTCTATTTTTTTAGTTTTGTTACAAAATCACCAAGGGGTAGATTGTAAGGTTTTTGTAATGGTGATTTGTGTTTCAAACATCTTGTTAAGTCACATTAGGTCTAATGAAGAAGACGAACTCATTGCATA
This sequence comes from Euryodendron excelsum, assembly GCA_033060915.1. Classification (NCBI taxonomy): domain Eukaryota; kingdom Viridiplantae; phylum Streptophyta; class Magnoliopsida; order Ericales; family Pentaphylacaceae; genus Euryodendron; species Euryodendron excelsum. The sequence continues at coordinate 18,789,486 of CM065398.1, forward strand.
AGTTTTTTAGAACTTAGGGATTGATAGCTAGTGAAACATCACAGATGACATTAGCTAGCTATGAAACATGCACTTGCCATGTTAGGCACATTGCATTCCAAAGAGTTAATAAGTAATGGCAAGACCAGTGGCAAGATTAATGGCACTTGCCATGCTCACAAGTAAATTCCAGAAAGATCTTAAAAGTTGGCAAGATGCATGGTAAGATCAAAGGCAAGAGCCAAACGTATGGATCAAGTTAGCACGAGCCAACTTAAACATGACAGTTGTCACTTGAAAAAAGTCACGAGTCTTTTTAAACGAGCTATATGGGAAGATTGCAACTGATATGACTCTTGATCAAATCTTTCCTATATGACTTAGGTATGTATGTAAACATACTAAGTGGAGAATAAAGAGTCCAAATATAGAGACATACCTATCCAGGAGATAGAGTTAGGCATGTGCATAAAAGATTAGAGAGAGACGTATTGGTAGTTATCGACTCTTCATCTATTCTATAGAGAAAATGTAGAATCTTCTACCATTGAAGAATAAAAGAGAAGATTGTCTTGGTAGATTCCGAAGGCGACAGATAACATCATGGTGATTCGGTGTTAGAGACAGAAAGTATCGTGGTGATTCGGTGTTAGAGTCAAGCAACCGAGGAACGAAAAATTGAGGACTCGACTAAGTTAACTTAAACTGAAGTTTGCGGCAATTCGAATGACATCCGTGGAGTTTGGTGTTTGATTGTAAGTGTAACTTGTGTAAACTGTTCATTAATAGTGCTTGTCTCCCCTAGACCAAAGGGAGTTGGTCCACATGATTTTTTCCTGCATTAGGTTTTCACAACAAAAATCTTGTGTCTCTTTGTTTATTATGCTTTATGCTTTATTGTCTATGATTGGAATGCTTGCATAATTGAACGGAGAGATTTTTTACAGTTATTAAGCCAATCATTAGGTGTTTTCCCTCAAGTTTTATTAATTTAGAAAATTAGATTATTTCATAATCTATGGTATTAGATTCAACCTGTGCTCCACATGACTGTGGAACACTGCAACGTGAGGTTAGTGATTGATTGTTGGGTTTACATTTGTAGAGTGAGAGAATAAATGTTAGAAATATATACATACATCTAGGTATATACATGTATTCATCTAATATACGTAGAAGGTCATTCTAAAATATGATTTAGGTATCCTAGCTTTTTAAGTATCTAGCATTTGCTTCACTTGCCATCTTCACAACATTATTGTTTGCCCAAATTGAAGTCCTCTAGATCTCTACACTTTCTAGCATTTTGATTCTACATTTGGGCTTGTTCGCCATTGTATGGTTCCTATTGAAGCATAAATCTAGATGGTTCTGGCAACAAATGATTAGTAATTTTTTATGGATCAGTAAACTTGTAAGGTCTGCCCCCATGTTACAGTGAACGTTTTCGGTTGATTGCAAAGAGAAGCTAGGTTAAAGAATACCGGCATGGTGCTTGCCAAGGACACTTCGATGTCAAAGTTAGGTTTTTGGGAGGATAATTGTGTAGAGTTTTAGCTAGGGTTTTGTATGTGTCGTGCCCCGTTTCGGGACACCGAGCCCTTCTTTCTCTCTTTCTGGGCTCAGGGGTGGGAATTTGGTACGGTGTTCTCTTGTTAGAACTCGTCCTCCTAGTAGGGCGAATGCGACCGGATTTGAATTTGAAATGGAATTGATTTAGGATTTTTTGAAAAGATATTTAGAATCGTCACTTAACATATTTAAAGATGTATTAGGTCATCTACACCAAGTAAAACCCAAGGGTTAAACTTAGGTTTTGAAAAAGGTTTTGTTCCTAGAAACGTCCTCATGAGAGGGTTTTAGAAGGTAGGATTGTTCGACAACCCTAAAAACATTGGAACGCCCTTTTGAAAATTAACTCCGATTTTGGTCTTTGAAACATAAATTCTTAAGTCCAGGGGTTGATTACGTGTAGGAAAGATGTCCTAAGACTATCACACTGTCTCGCCCTTGCGGTACCTATATATCTAATCACCTTTTACTCACCTAGTTATGACTTACCGGTTAGCTATGTTTAATGCTATCTACTTAGAAAACTTTTGAAAACAGAATTTGAAGAAGAGTTTGAAAATGGGAGTTGAGTTTGAAAAATGGAATTGAGAATTTGAAAATGGTTGTAACCACACCCCATGAAGGGTTGTCTACGTACCTCCTTAAAGAGGATCAGGTCAATCGTAGTTCGGACAAGAGTCCAAAATAATTGAAATTTTAAAATGGGTTCCTATTTTTAGAAAGTTTCCTTTTCAGGAAAATTTGAGTTTGAAAGTATTTTCTTTTTAAGAAGATTGGACTTTTGAAATGTTTCCTTTTCAGGAAGATTTAACTTGAAAATGTTTCCTTTTTAGGAAGGTTTAATTTGATTTTGAAATATTTCCTTTTCAGGAAAATTGAGATTTGAAAAAATTTAATTTGAGTTGATTTGAAAAGATTGAGTTTTGAAAATGTTTGATTTTCAGCAAGATTGAGATTTGATTTGAAAAGATTTGATTTGGTTTGAAAAGATTTGATTTGATTTTGAAAAAGGTAAGTTTGGATTGTTTTGAAAATAGAAGAAATTGATTTGGGTTTTAAATTTGAAAGGTTTGAAAAATGAGTGATTTGAGCGATTTGAAATGGAAGTTTCGATTTGAAAATGAAAGTGTTCTAAGTTGCAAAAACAAGATGTTCTTAGGATTGGACTTCTAGGACTTAACAAACAGGAGTTTTGGAAATAGTTTGAAACTGAGTCTTTTGAAAACATGTTTTAGGGCACGAAACCCTAATTTGGATTTTAGACATCCAAATGAATATCGTATTTTGCCTAAAACCATTCTAGCCATTGAAAGGCTAGAATCGCTTTAGGCTTGTGGCTTTGAAAAACAAAACAGGCACGAAACCAAAAATGTAGATCTTTTGGGTCCTTTTGAATGTCACACGTTTCTCGAAATAACCTTAATCATGAAAAAACTAGGATCATTCCGAGAGCGGATTTTTGAAAGAGGCAAATGTTAGGCTATTAGAAGCTACTTAAAATGTCACACTTTCTAAGAAAACCCTAACCATTAAAGGGTTAGGATCCACATAGAATTGTGATTTTAAGCAAAATACTTTAGAAAATGATTTTAAGGGTAGAGGAATGGCATGAATGCAATTTGACAATAGTAAAGACATGAAACAGACAAGGTTTAAGTATCACCACATTGCAAGAGAGCACTAAGGCCATGCTGTGAAGCAAGTGAGGGCCAAGAAGAGAGGCTTGATCGGTAATCTCATCTCGTTCACTCTCGACATGGACTTAGCGTCCTCTTCTTTTCAAGCATGCAAGAAAGAGGGGTTTAGAGATAGGAGGTTAAAAAAGAGAAGAACCCAAGTGGGTTCGGAGGGAAAAGAGAAAGTGGGGGAGTACAAAAAAGTAAAAAGAGGATTACATTGTCTCGTTACTTCTTTCTTCGATGGAGGCTTGGGCCTTTGACTTGGGAAGGTTTTGAGAGCTTCTGGGTAGCGAGGCGGTCCTTCAGTGGAGCTTGGAAGCTAGGGCTTCGGGAGTTCAGACTTCGGACTTGGCCCGCAGGACTTTGAGAAGGAGAGAAAGGGCTCCGGGAGCTGTCTGGATTGGAGGGGGAGAGTTTTTGAAGGATTTTTTTCGACTCAAAACAGAGAGGGAGAAGGTCTATATTTATAGTGTAAAAATGGGAGAGTAGTGCACCACTAAATTTAGCTATACGCCATTATGAGTGGCATAGGAGGGTTTAATGAGGGCTTGAAAAAAGGCTGGATACGGGGTTGGTCAATTCGTAACTGATTCTGAGGGGTTATGCGCCACTATTAGTGGCGCTTGGCTAAAGAATGGTCATGCTTCACTCGAAGTGGAGCAAAGAGGTTCTGCTTCAAAAAGAGAAGGTGCCGGACGGTGAGGCCCAACTAGAAATAGAAAGGAATACTTTAGAAAGTGTTTCAAAGGTTGTCGTTTTGATTCCCAGAGCTGGTATCGTTAAAGAGAGTGACCGAATGGCGGTCACCTCGTCCTGAGAGTTCTAGAGTTGACGAAGATTGACTGAAGTTGACCGGAGTTAACTGGAGTCGACCAGAGTTGACTTAGGTTGACCAAAGTTGACTGGGGTGTTACCAGTTTGTTCCCAGAGCCGGTGTGGTTTCCTAGGGCATTTGGATGCCCAAGGGCAAAGCGGTCATTTTGACTGAGGAACCTCCAGGACAGGGGTTTACTGGATGACACTAGACATGCTGGACCATCTAGGGACGGCTCTGTAAGGTAGTCTTATTGTTCCAAGGACTTTATACTTTCTCGAGGAACGTGCTGGGCTTACTGAGGGCAAAATGGTCATTTTTACCGGGACGGGCTAGCAGGCGTCGGTGTTGATCGGTTTGGATCTGGTCTGGAGCTCTGTTCGAGGAATTGGTACTTTCTTGGTGGACAGGCTTGAAAGGGTCTTACTGCCTTGAGAGATAAACTTTTTTGAAGATCGTGTCAGACTGGGACGGTCTTTCATTCTTGAGAAATTTGTGCTTTTTCAAAGAACGTGTCGGACTTAGATGTTCTTTCATTCTTGAGGGATTTGTACTTTCTCAAAGAATGTGCCGGATTAGCGGACATTCTAAATTGGCGAGCTAGCAGGCGTCAGAAGTGAACCACTCTTCTATCTCAAGAACTTAGGTATTTTCCGAAGATGAGTGTGAAATGGACTTTACTGATCCAAGGAATAAACTTTCTTGGTGATCGTGTCATGCTGGATTGAATGGTTTTACCGTCAATAAGGGATCAACTTTCTCGAATGACGGGACAAATGGATTTGACTTTGGATTTGAATGGACTTATCGTCTTATGGAAGATGTGTTGGTCTGGATTAGACTGACTAATGTAACAGGGGCATTTCGGTTATTTTATCTCCAGTGGGCCCAACGGGCCCGTAAAGCGGTTGACAGATTGTATTGGATCTGGAAAGCCTTTTTTTGGCTTGAATGTGCTTGTGTTGGTTTGAGTGTGCGTTCGGTTAGTCCGAAGATAGCCAAGTGGCCAAAATGGGGTGCTACCAGCTGCCTCTATTTTCTCTTTCTTTGCTTGCCAGAGACAGTAAACGATAAAGTAAGGGCCCTATTTGGGTCGCAAAGCAATCGAAGGGATCGAAGTTGATGAACTTGGAAATTGATTTTTGAAATGACTTTTTTGGATAAAAAGTTTGGAAAACTTTTGAAAGCATTTTGAAGTGGGGATTTTGAAGGGAAAGCTTGAACAATGGGCATTTGAATTGGATAGAAACTTTTTGAAGGGAAAAGTTTTAAAAATTGAAAAATTGATTCGAGAAAAACTTTTTTAAAAAAAAAGTCTAGAAACTCCAGAATTTTTTTGGGGAGTGGACTTTTGAAGGAAAAAGCCTAGGAAACCTTGAAAAGTAAATTTTTTGAAGGAAAAAAGTTAGAAAACTTAAAATTGAACCTTTTTCTTTTGCAAGGGGATAAAGTCCAGGAAATCTCATCATTTGATAGGAGATAAAAACTTTTGGAGGAAAAATTTTTAAAAAAACAATAGGATTGATTTTGAACAAAAACTTTTGAAGGAAAAATTTTGAAACCGGAATTTGATTTTTTTAGATAAACTTTTGAAGGAAAAAGTTTGAAATCGGAATTTGATTTTGAATTTTAAAACTTTTGAGGAAAAGTCTAGGAAACCTAGAAAGTTATTTTAAAAATGATTTTCAAGGACCTCTTTTATATATATATATATATATCTCTTACCTGTCGATAAACCTTTATTGAGTTTCTTTCTTCCTATTTTGTCTTTATGATAGCTGACAAAGGGGATGATGATTTATGCAGCAGGCGATGGCTGAGCTGACAGTGACGAGAGATGCTTTTGGCCAAGGATAGGACTATCGCTATTGTTATTCGAGTTGATGGAGGTGACTGGTACACTCTGGTGATTATACTGAAAATTTGCTGAGCTAGGTTTTGTTGAGGTGGAGCGTGAGCAACTGCAGAGTTGACTTAGAGAGGATGGAACTGTAGAGCGAGCTATTTCTTCTTGTCCTCCTTGCTCTCTTAATTGAATTTCACTTTCAGCTTTTAGGAGGCCTTCGAGAGGCTAGTAGCTTCTGAGTATTATTTTTGAAATTCTTTGGATTGTTGGTGAGGATGAGGCCCATGTGAGACTTCTCAGGAAGGATACTCCAAACAAGGTTGCTGGAAATGAGCTGAACTTGAGGAGTCATGGGAGGTTGTTTTGTGTTTGTAGTTCTTTTGTGCTGGTTTGACTATTGAGTTTTGATTCTGGTAAGCAAGTGTTGATGTGGCTAGAAGGATTTTGCTTCTTTGAGAGTCTTGAGTTGGTTTATGAAGGGGTGAGGTCTCTTTTTATGGGTTTGAAGTATCTGGAAAGTTGAGCATCTCTAGTTGGTTCTTTATTTGATCGAGATGGTGGGCCATTGCTCCAGTCTTCATGGCTTGAAAAGGGTTAAATTAGGACAGATTAGGAGGTCGAGAGTGGGACGTTGCCCCAATCTTCATTGTTTGAATGGTCGGATGAAGCTGTTTAAAGTTGTCATAGGAAGTTAAAATGATATGTATTATACCCATAGATGGATGTACTGATTAGATAAGAATGTGAATGAATGAATGTATGGGTTTAAACAAGGATTGAAGTGAATATATGTCATATTATTTTTATGAATGCACGGCCTTATACATGAATGGAATTGAATACGCCTCATACTTTTTGATGAATGCACGGGTTTACATAAGAAATTGAATGCATGGTATACTTTTTGAGGAATGCGCAGGTTTATATAGGAATGGAATTGAATGTATGTCATACTTTTTTATGAATGCACAGATTTATACAGGAATGGAATTAAATACATGTTATCAATGCACAGGTACCATATGTATATGTGTTATTTTTGAAGAATGCCCCAAGGCTCATACTCTCGGGATTCTGTTTCCCTTCCAAGATCCTGCCCCTTTGGTTTTGCCTCATTCTTATCAGGGTGTAATAGCATTTGCACAATTCTCAAGGGATTTTGACATTTTGGTTTACCATATGCTATCTTATCCCTACTTTCTATAGGATTGTTGTTTGAGAATTTTCTATTCTCACTTGGTTTTCTCTCTTACATATTCCAATTCCACTATGGCTTGAGTGACAACTCGCATGCCTTTTGTAGAGCGATAAACAACTTGGCCCTCAATTCAAAAAAACTTCTTTAAGACTGTAATGTCGGCCGAGTTTAGGAGTTTTTAATAAATGAAGGGATATTTAGGCTCAAAGATTTTCTTTTAGTGGGTTGTTTGAACCAAAATCATCTAAGCATACTTTGAGGCATGAGGTTGCCCCTACCATTCTCCCCGTCTTTTTTTTTATTTTTATTTTTTTAACTACTTGCCTTGGTATTGTTCAAGCTTATTTGGGCTAAACAATTTTTTTTTATCAGAGAGTATTTTGATTTGGACCGTAGCGTAGGCTAAGTTAAGGAGTTTATAATGAAAAGGTATAAAGACCCAAACATTATCACTTGTGGGGTTTCAAAATACCAATGATCACCTTTAGCAATTTAACTTTCATTCCATGCTTTATTCTTTCCTTCCTACTCTTTTTGTTCTTCCAAACCGTTCTCTCCCTTTTGATTAGGATTTTTCATCAAGAAATTTGTTCTCAAGTTGACTTTTAGAGACGATAACTTTTTTATTTATATTTTTAGATGACAGTATCTCCTTTTGAAGACCACCACAAGTACATCATCCCCTTTAGAGACGCCGTTGAAATCATAGCATCTTGAAAATCACCATTTTCATCATTACTCATTAGTTATTACTCACGACTTTTGTCTTAACCCAGTATGAGCAGTGATTATCTGGTCAATTTTATTGAAAAATGTAACCGAATCAAGTGGGCTTCGTAAAGGATTTTTTTTTTTTTTTATGTAACATAGCAGATTTAAGGGTCTCTCATCATTTTAAATTGAATTACTTAGTCCATAAAATCTTTAAATAAAATTTAGACAATGTTCCTAGAGATGGTGTGTTTCTGCTAGTAACCTCCCTATATATTCTATCAAATCAATTACTCTGTACTTATCCCAATGTGGGGAATGGTTCTTAGTTTGGGAATATCTGAATAGAAATTACTTACAACTCTAGTGGACTCAGTAAAGGGTAGTATTTATTTCTTTTTGAATAAATAGAACAATGGTTTCTCATCATTTTGAGGACTCGGCTGTCCATCGCTTAGTCAGGATATCACTCAAGTGTCGCCTCTTCAATAAACTCCACACTTCTTTGTTAAGCATGTCTTCCTCCTCTCTCTCACTATCTCTTTTTCTCTCAAAGGTTTTAACCCCCGTCGAATGGGTTGCCCATGCTATCCCATCTTTCAAGTCGAATCATTACAAAATAGGAAAGAATCCCTAAAAGCAATAATCCTCCACAAGAGTATAAGACAAAGGGATAAACTGAAAGACATCTCTTTCTCATTTCAAATCATGATTGCATGGCATGCAATGTTTATTTAAATAAAATATGTAAGAAATAAAAAAATAGAAAGAAGATAGAGGAATTTTGTGAAAACTTTTCTTTTTTTGTGGGCCTTTTGGTGAGAATCCTTAATAGTGTTTTAGGACTATGCCAACCTCCTTGGTGCTTCATTCGCTAGGTGTATTAACAGAGAGCGAATTGACAGATCTTTTACCGCGTTTGGCATGCTTTTGAAAGTTAGAGGATTCTGTTGTGGCAATACACGAGTCTGATAGGACTTTGCAGATGGTAAAGTCCTCTTCCACATGGATGGTGATTGTCGCGGCATGGCACGAAGACAGTTACTTAGAGATAATGTCTTGCATGTGGATGGTTAGTTCTTTTTACTCCTTAATGTAGGTTTGGCCTCTTTCAATAACTAGACTTATCTTTGCATGAGTTTGAATTGGGCGGGATGCTAGGGGGGTTCTATGAGTTCAATTATGCTCTTTGATCTAGAAAAAGAAAAGAAAAGAAAAACAAAACACAGTTAGCATATGGAGTTGAAAATTTTATGCGATGCATGTCCTATGTAGGTCCTTTCTCTAAGGGAGTCCAGGCATAATGCTAAGTCCATCTTGGAGGCGGGGTTTTGCCCCTTATGCAATACAATACCTCTTCGGTATGGGCCGATTGATGTTTGTTTGTTTGGGCAATCTCGTCTCTATGGACAAAGAGAGATTTGAGCCTCTCTTAAGATATGGTTCTATGCATGCCATGAATCCTTAGGGTTGAGGAACCCTTAGGAGTTTTGGTAGGCTTGATTAATATGAGATTGGATTGTTATTTTCTTTTTATAGCTGATGAAAATGCGTTGACTTGAGTTTCTTTAAACTTGTGTTTTTATAATGGATATTGATGCATGAACATGATAGTAGTGAATATGTGCACAACATAATGACAATAGATAAGCGGTTTAGGAAACCCCCTTTTTTTGTCCTTGCTTTGTCTTTGGCTTTCTTGGTACTTGAGAGATGAAGGGGAGGACAGATGACATGAAACAAATGAGGAGTTAGTGCCTTGGTTTGAAAGTTTGTATGCAATGCATGTCCTATGAGTGCCCCTACTTTGAGAGGGGGACTAAGCATGCTGTGTTTGTTCACTTTTGGAGATAGGGGCTTGCCCCTATATGCAATACCATACCTGTGCAGGTTTCATACATTCATTCATACATCCGTTCATTCAGGGGAAAGTAGAAAGGGCAATTTTATTTTTTTGGTATAGAAAGTTAAAATTACAGAGATTGGGGGAAGGGAACATCTTCCATGGGACTCTTCACCTATCTACTTGAACTACTTTTTGAGCTTTCGGTTTCTCCTTGTTGATGTTGGGAGGTTGTTGAATGGCTCTCAATACACCTCTCCAAAACTTTTTCCAGATTATCTAGACACTCGTGGTAGGTATCCCTATAAACAGAGAAGTCACCCATGAAGGCCTCAACGATACGCTCAACCATATCACTGAATATGTCCATCATGCACCATTGAAAAGTCATCGGTGCATTGCACAAACCAAAGGACATGTGCTTGTAAGCATATGTCCCAAAGGGACATGTGAAAGTGGTCTTGTCCTGGTTCTCTAATGCAATCTCAATCTGATTGTATCCAGAATACCCATCAAGAAAGCAATAAAAAGCCTTAACCGTGACTCTCTCAAGGACTTGATCAAGAAAGGGGAGAGGGAAGTGGTCATTGCTAGTGACAACATTCAACCATCGGTAGTCAATGCACATTTGCCAACCAGTTTGGACTCTGGTAAGCACTAACTCATTCTTGTCATTCTGAACTACCGTGATTCCAGATTTCTTGGGAACCACTTGTGTTGGACTCACCAACCTAGAATCTGCGATAGGGTAAATGATACCCGCATCGAGAACTTTTAAGACCTTTCCTCACACAACATCTTTCATAATGGGGTTTAACCGTCGTTGCATCTGTCTCACATGTTTAGCCTCTGCCCCTAGATAAATTCTATGTGTGCAGACAAGAGGACTAATACTATACAAATCAACGATGGTCCAACCTATTGCTTTTCTGTGTCTTTTTAACACCAATATCAAACTCTCCTCTTGGCCTACAGTAAGGCTAGATGATATCACCGCGGGATATGACTCTCCCTCTCCTAAGAATATGTACTTTAAAGAGGAAGGGAGAGGTTTTCTCTCACGAATTGGAGCCTCGAGCTCCGAAGGTTCAGGCTTGATAGGGCTCGGGGATAAAGGCTCGAAAGTTGGGGTCCACTGACCCACAGACATGACTGGCATAAGCTCTAGACTCATCGCGTCCTCAATCAATGACACCTCCCCAGTTTCTATGGTATCTAAGCCCTCACTTAAAACTAGAGCATGCTCTAATGGGTCAGTGATAAATTCCTCTCAACATACTCTTGCACAAGAGTAATAATAAAACTAACTTCTCGAATATCCTTGCACTCATTCAGTTGTTTACCCACATCAAAAATATTTATATCCACAATCATATTTTCAAAGGATAATTTCATGGCCCCGTTCCAATAATTAATAATAGCATTAGATGTAGCAAGGAAGAGCCGCCCTAAGATGACTGGAATTTGAGCTTGAGTGTTGGAGCTCACAACCGGGTGTGTGTCGAGGACTATAAAGTTTACATGAAAGTAGAATTTATCAATTTGGATTAACACATCATCCACCATACCTTTAGGGACCTTAATTGACCTATTAGCTAATTGGAGAGTAACCCGAGTGGGGCGTAACTCTCCTAACCCTAATCGCTGATAAACAGAATATGAGAGCAAGTTCACGCTAGCTCCAAGTCAAGCAGTGCCTGGTCTGTCTTATGATTCTCTATAATGCAAGAAATTGTAGGACAACCAAGGTCCTTATATTTTGGTGGAGTCTTAAATTGCAAGATAACACTTGCTTGTGCGGCCATAAAGACATTCTCTTTAACATTCAATCTCCTCTTGACAGCACATAAATCCTTTAAAAACTTAGCATATGAGGGAATTTGTTTGATTACATCAAGAAGAGGAATGTTTATTTTGACCTGCTTAAACATCTCATAAATTTTAGAGTTGAGAAGTTCATGCTTAGGCTTGGTCAAATGATGAGGAAATGGTGCATGTCCTAAAACTTCCGGTTCACTCACTTTAGGTGCCTCTACCTTATCACTTTCCTCTTTCTTGCCCATCCCCGCTCTCGATTGTTCTACTTCATCCTCCATAGTTGGTTTAGGCCCTTTAGAAGATGTGACCTTAGACCTAAGGGTTGTAGGTTCTACAGGGTGCTTTAAAACTCTCCAACTCCTAAGTGTGGTGATGGCCTGAACTTGCTCATGAGACGAGATAGGATCAATAACTCCCTCACTCATGTGTGCCTGTCGAATAGGGTTAGGCTGGGGTTGAGCCGGGAAACGTCCTTTTTCTGAAATAGTCAAAGTCTGAGTCAATAGAGTCAATTGACTCTTTATGTCATCTAGAGTACGACTTTGTTGCTCCAAAGTCTTGTCAACCCTCACATTCACCCCACCTTTTGTTTGCATAAACTGCTGCCAAGTGTCCTCCATAGACCTTTTATGAGGCACTCGATATGATGTGGAGGCTTATGTGGGTGTTGTATAAGTTGTAGAAGGCCCTTGGTATGGTGCAGATGACGCTTGAAATGGTTGTGGGGGGTGTTGCCACTGCCCCCCCAACTGAGGTTTGGGTGATTGCGTCACCCTGGGTTATATGTTCCAGAGTAAGGGTTCCCTTATCCCCTTGACTCGGGTATGGTTTCCTGTATTGGTCAATTGCATTAGCTTGACCACGTAAAATGTCCCGAAAAGTAGGGATCGTGGGGCATTCACTGGTCATATGGAAGTATTATCACACACACTACAGGGCTGTGAAGCAAGTGGATCAACAGAGACGCTTTGCACTTGCTTGAGTGTCAATGTCTCTATTTGCTTGGTTAGAGTGTTAGCAAATGCACTGAGCTTGGCATTAACAGCATCCACCGGACTCAAAGTAAACTTCCCATTAGCTCTTTCAGTAGGTTGGGACTCAATGTTTCTAGTCCCTGTAGTGGCCCAATCCCTAGTAGTATAAGCTAAATAATCAAAATACCCGAAAGCTTCATCAGGAGATTTGTCATAGAAATCTCCAGCACACATAGTCTCTACTAGCCACTTAAGTTGCGGTGTCGTGAATAGAAAGTATTGATGACTCGGTAAGATTTAAAACCATGGTGGGGGCAAGAATTCAACAATGTCTTATAACACTCCCAACAATGAAAGAAAGTCTCCCCCTCATAAGGGACAAACTGAGAGATGTTACGACGAATAGCTTCAATACAGTGCTCAGGAAGGAATATACGCAAGAACTCAGCTTGAAGTTGGTTCCAAGTAGTGATAGACAGAGGCCTTAAGGAGTTTAGCCATATCTTGGCATTATCCTTCAGAGAAAATGGGAAAAGCTTAAGGCAGAACACCTCAGCAGGACAACTATTATCATGGTACATGAGGCAGACTTTCTCAAAGTCTTGGATGTGGCGGTACGGATTCTCAGACTCTAACCCGTGAAAATGCTGCAAGAGTTGGAACATACCTGGTTTAAAGTTCATGGTTTGTTGATGAGCTGGTAAGATAATACATGAGGGTGGACTTTGTTTGACAAGATTCATGTAATCTCGAAGAGACAAAGCAGGAGGTGCTGGAGTAGCTCCGACAATTTGAGCGTTAACATTTCCATTGCCATCATTACCAGCTACGACAATTAGTGGGTCAACCATGGTATCTACTGGGTTAGGGTCTATAGAAACAAGTCTACCTGTTGTATCCTGGACCCAACTAAGCATACATTGCACAAATAAGATAGGCAATCCGCGCCTCAACAAATAAATCACAATCCTCAACCACTGATTTCCAACCTACCTCCAATCTCCACAGAAATATGCCACCAATTTAAACTCAGTGTCCAGCCAACCTCCAATCTCCACAGGATATTTACTACCAATTTGCAATTAGCACCAATCCTATATCTCCACTAAACACCTACCCACTCTAAATAAATCAAAGAAATAAAAACCTAGAAAACTAAAACCAATCAATCCTAGCAAAAAGACTTAATATGCTTGCACATAAGAGGGATGGAATGAAGTTACCACATGAAGCGTGAGATCCCTTCATTGTTGTAGAGGAATGGCGAAGCTATTTCCTTCTGTTTTTGCTTTTGTAATTTGCTGTTGCTTTTATTTTTGTTTGCTTTTGCTTTTGCTTTTGCAAATTAGCGCACCCAAAGTTCACTTCATGTACGCCAAAGCTATACTTCCCCGGCAATGGCGTCAAAAATTGATCGCTTCCAAAAAGTGCTATATGATCCGCAATTGCACGACCGCGATGTAGTAATACTCGGAGGAGTCTGAGGTCGATCCACAGGGAAGACGGTTGGTGTCCAAAGGAGACTCTCTTTAAACGAACAAAAACTCAAAGAATAACCTCAAAAATAAGAAATAAGAATGATTTAGTTTGAAGAGATTGTTTATCTAATGATTAAATAAAAATAATGGTTTTACTAAGTAAAAGAAGATCTTGGCTAAGAACGATTCAATTGCCCGGTAGAATGATAATTTTTCAAGGTATTTGTTTGTAACTCAATTCAACAACAACAACTTATGTCATTGATCAAAAGATTTTGCGGTTAAAATCAATTTAGAATCTATCTCAACTTTATTTAGTATTTTTAGAAAATAGATTCAAAGCATTCATATCAGGGATCTAAGTAACACTCATAGGAGATCAACGTCGCGCATAAACACTCAAAGATAGGATCACAAACCCTTTATTTCAAAAGAAAAAGAATAAAGAAAAGAAAGATTCATTATTTAAAAGATGAAACAAGAAAGCCTAATTGAATACCTTGTCACATCATCAATATCCGGGCAATCTTCACGTTCCTTGCCAAGAAAGATGATTAGCTACTCATGAACATAATGAAATCTAAAATTTGTATTGAAAGCAACAGAATCAAAGACAAGAATATTATTAATCTAATGAAAGAAGGCAATATGAAAGTTCTCTAGTACTCTCTCTAAGTCTAAAGATAATGTCTAAAACTCAGCACTCGGAATTAGGGTTTACAAGGAAGTATTTATAGGTTTAAAATTACATAAAAATTTGGATCTCCGTAGGGTGTCCGAACACTGTATTAATTCCCAGGGGTGTCCGGATACGTGTTCGAACTCTCTACTCAAGGTTTGGAGTGAAAGTTGTAGAAGTTGTCCAGGGTGTCCGGACATGTGTCTGGACATTGTCGCATTTCCATAGGTGTCCGGACACGTGTCCAGACTTCCTGATTTTGTTCTTGATTTGAGCCTCTGAAGTTTCTCAGGGTGTCTGGACATGCTTGCATCACTCTAGGTGTCCAAACATGTGTCCAAACATCCTTGTCAAGTTTTGGCCAATTTTACTCCTTTGTTCCGGTTTTTCTTCCAAAAGCTCCCAAACACTCTCGAATGCTCCAATTCACTCCAAATCCCTACAAAACATCCAAATAAATTTCATTAGACTAAAAACATAAATATAACGTTATTCTAAGGCTAACAAAGTACAAATCGAAGCAAAAGAATTACACTTTAATAGTGTAATCACCTATCAGCCGTCAGATCCATGGTCAGTGAGTTGATCTGAGCCATTGATTTAAAAAAGGAGGGTTCTAGACTTGGCGGTTTCAATCTTTGGTTTTCACTTTACATTTCCTACACTTAGACAATTTTTAGCCTCCGAAATCTCGTAACCGTCCTTCTTTCTGCCTCTTCTTAGTCTTCGTGTTGCTGTGCTTGGAGGTTTTTGGCTTCAAATTTCTCTTTACTTCGATAAGATTTCGAGCTGTGTTTATTTTCCTTCCCTCTACTTGATGCATTTCTTTCTTAGGTGTTGTCTCTGGTATCAGGCTAAGGTAGAAATTTCCCCCTCTCTCCAAGGTTTATTGGGAGCCCGGAGTTGTTTGAGTTTGTTTGGGAGTTGGTCGGGGCCGATTTTAAATCAATTAGAAGGTTGTATTTGGTAGGCACCATAGCGGGCCCTGAAGATGTGTATTCCTCAAATTTTGAGAATTCCGCTTCTCAAGATTTGGTTAGAGTAAGGCCCAAGGTCCCTGATAGTGCTTGAGTGGGGATCTTTGGGGCCTCTAGCGAGGGGCTAGCTCTTGGGAGTATGGTACTTGGGCCTAGGGGTATGGTAGTTCCTAGGGTTAGGGAGTTCAATTTTGCTATCGTGAGGGTGTCCTCCGTTATTATGAAGAGGAGGGTTAAGAAACTGTGGAGAGACTGTTAGTTCCCTTCTAGTTTGTCATATAGGATCCATGAGAAAGACAACTAGCTTGCGCTGCTCACCTTGAGAAAGTCCGTATTTATGAGCCTGCCTTGGTTGGTGGTCTCAGATTTCCTATTCCAACCCCTATTAGGGAGATTTGAGTGTTTTAGGGCTGGCCCTTGACCAACTTCTTTCCAATTCCTAGAGGATCCTGCTGGCTTGTGTCATCTTGTGACAAGCATCCAATGATGATAAGGACCATCTCACTGTTGATGAGTTCCTACATTGTTATAAATTGACTGAGTAGGAAAGGGGTTGGTGGTATTTCTCAGCCAGATTCTTCTTCATCTACGACGATGGCTGGGAACATCAACCCTGGGAGGTTATAGATGATGATTTTGCACAACTTCCTCGCTTGTGGGATATTCCGACTTGGAAGGGTATGTCCTTTAGTTTCCCTAATCTTTGATTTCCTTTAGCCTTAGTTTCTAGATTTCTAAGGTTCTGACTTAGATTCCTTGTGTCTGGCTAGCTCGTGCCACCCTCACTTTAGACAAGGCCCAGCGAGACATGGTGAAAAAGGCTCAGGATTATGGCATTACTAACGCCAACGCTCTAATAAACTTAAAAAACTTAGGTATGTACTTGTTGGCCCTTGAGCCTACAAGTGAAGTTTTGAGGGTAGAACGTGAGAGGAGTGAGTACAGTTTGTTCTCTTCCTTATCTTTGTTGGTTGCTTGTTAATGTTTTTGTCTCTATTGCTCTTATGCAAATCAAGATAAGGATAATTCTAACGAGGAGGGGGATATGACTCTTAATAAGAACATTCTTTCAAATGCGAGGCTCTTTTCAAAGCCCTCTGTGGCGGCCAAGCGCTACAAGCTTCCTGCTGGCTAGAAGGCAGGGGGCAGTGGGAGCAAGGACAAGGGGATCGATCTTGAAGACCTCCCACCACCAAAGGCTAATTAGTCCTCCTCCTGCGCCCTTGGTCACCCAAGAGGCATCATCAGCCCTAATTATGCCTGCTACCACGCTCCCCCCATCAACACCTCTTGTTGCTACTCCAGCAAAGCCTGCCTCTTTCACTTAGGATCTTATTGCCACTGATGGAAAAGCAATCCATGAAAGTTCAGACTAGCTTGGAGGAGATTGCAGAGCATAATCCACCTAGATGATGGGGCACAATTGGTGAGCAATTCCACCTACAAGCTCACTAGGGACCTTGGTTAGGATCGGCTTGAGGTAAGTCCCGTAAAAGTTTGTTGATGCAGTTGTTTTGTTCATTTCTTCTTGTTTCTTACTTTACTATCTTTTTTGTTTAAATAAACTGTTATCAAGCTCTTTGTACTGAGCTCCAGGATGACGAATAGTAAGAAGGTCTTTCTCGAGGAGAGGCACATAACCGACCAGGCCTTGGTTGAGGTAGCTTATTTGAAGAAGAAACTGAAAGAGGTCTCGTTAGAGAAGGATAACTTAAAGAGTGGGGTGCTAACCCTGTAGGAAGAGAAGACCAAACTGATGGGAGACTTGGCCAACGAAAGGGCTACTAAAGAGGCTATCCGTGATAAGCTTGGCGCTGAGAAAACTGCCCAGAAGGCTGTTTAGGTGAAGATACCTACTTTTCCTGCTCATGTGGAGGCAGCCGTCAAAAAGAGCTTTGAGGAGTACCACCAAGGGGAGGCTTACCAATTGGCACTTAGTAAGGCCTACATACAAGGCTTTACTGAGGCTAAGGAAATGGTTGTCCAAGTTCACCTTGGCCTAGATCTCTCTTCCATTGAGGCTGTTTCTAAGGATGACACCGTCTCTATGGTAGTTAAAAAGAGCAAGGTAACTGAGAAGAAAAGGGCAGTAGAGAAAGATGATGGGCAGTCAAAGCCCTCCCCCCCTGGGGTAGCAAATAAGTAGTTTTTTTTTTTACTTCTTGTCTCTTCGGTTTTGCCTTTGTAGTGGTTTTGATATAACACTGCTCTAGCCCTTTTTGTAATTCAACCGTTGTTATTAATGAATAGATTTTTGCCTTTTCTTTTTGAACTTATCAACGGATAAACCTTCTGTTTTTTTCATTTATTTTACCTTGGCGCAGATATTTATGCTGGACCACTACTCTGTTTGCTCGGTCGCGAGAGCTGAGCAAGACTTTTATGGTGGTTGTTTAAGCGTTGGGCCTTTGGCCATTGCCTGTTTGGTCTTGTGACTAAACAAGACTTTTGTTTGACCGCACCAGACTTTTGCAGTGGGCATTTGGTTTGGTCTCTGCCTGTTCAGTCCGGACACTGAAGAGGACTTTTGTAGTGGGCGTTAAGCCTTGGATGCCTAGCCATCATGGGCATAAAGCCTTGGGCGCTGGGCCTCTGCCTGCTTGATCTGGTGGCCAAATAAGACTTTTGTTATGCGTGTTAAGCCTTGAGTGTTTGGCCTCTGCTTGCTCGGTCTAGTGGCCGAATAGGACTTTTGTTGTGGGCATTAAGCCTTAGGCGCTTGGCCTTTGCCTGCTCGGTCTAGTGGCTGAATAAGACTTTTGTCGTGGGCATTAAGCCTTGGGCGCTTGGCCTTTGCCTGCTCGGTCTGGTGGCCGAACAGGACTTTTGTTGTGGTATCCCTTGCAAGGAAAAGATTAAGAATTTTATGAAAATAAATTTGAAAGACTTGTAGACAAAGTTTTTGTAGGATACTAGTTTCTCATTAATCT
The DNA here is from genome assembly GCA_033060915.1 of Euryodendron excelsum. Classification (NCBI taxonomy): domain Eukaryota; kingdom Viridiplantae; phylum Streptophyta; class Magnoliopsida; order Ericales; family Pentaphylacaceae; genus Euryodendron; species Euryodendron excelsum. The sequence continues at coordinate 18,807,984 of CM065398.1, forward strand.
TTGCATCTGCTATTACATCCGGGGGAGAGGGGAGTTGCTCACGCATAATAGTTTCTCAGGTGCTTAGCATGCCAAGGATGAGGCAATTCTTTGTCATTTAACCCCTTTAGTCTATGTGTGCCTTTCCTTGTAAAGCCAATCACCTCGTAGGGACCCTCCCAATTCGGGCCAAGTTTCCTATCCTAGGCAATTTGGGTGGACTGGTTAACCTTCTTTAGGACCAACTCTCCTGACTTGAAGTCCCTCAAGCGCACTCGACTATTATGATATTAACGCATCTGCTGTTGATATGAAGCCACTCTGATTGCTGACTGTAGTTCCTTCTCTTCCAATAAATTCAAGTCAATTGCCAAGGCCTCATCATTTGTCTTTGCATCGAAGTTCCGAACCCTCAGGCTTGGGAGGCTGATCTCAACAAGTATAACTGCTTCCGTTCCAAAAGTAAAAGAGAAGAGGTTTGTTCGGTGGAGACTCTTTTCGTGATTCTATGGGCTCATATGAGACTGCGAAGTTTTTCTACCCATAGTCCCTTAGCCTTTTCCAGCTTGGTCTTGATGATTTTGAGGAGGGATCTATTGGTCACCTTTACTTGTCAATTTGCTTGGGGGTGCTCTGGTGAGGAGAAATGGTAGCTGATCTGCAAATTTGAACACAACCTACTGAATTGCTTCTTTTCATATTGCTTTCCATTATCTGTGATGACCACTTTTGGGATCCAAAAGCGGGACACAATGTTTTTCCAAAGGAAGGTGGCCATTTTCTGCTCTGTAATGGTAGTGAGGGCTTTTGCTTCGACCCACTTGGTAAAATAATCGATGGCCACTATCGCAAACTTATTCTGCCCTCTATCCTGGGGCAACAGACCCATAATATCGATTTTCCACTGGGCAAAGGGCCATGAACTCTAGATGGGGGTCAACTCTTGGGTAGGCTGTCTAGGGATATTGAAAAATCACTGGCACTTGTCACATTTTTTCATGAACTTCTTGGAATCCTTACTCATGGTAGGCCAATAATATACTGCTTTAAGGATTTTATTGGTTAGGGAATGTCCCCACGAGCTGCGAGTCTCCTTTGACTGTTATCTGCTCTGCCTCCATTCTCCGAGCGATCCGAAGCCCAGCTATAAGGGCCTTATATTTTGCTTTGTTGTTGGTTACTGGGAACCTGAACCTGAGAGCTTACTCCACTTTGTCGCTATCTGGAGTGACAAGAATAATGCCTGCCCCACTGGACTATTCGGTGGAGGAACCAGGGAGGATTTTAAATTCTGTAATGAAATCTGTTGTTGCCTACCCTTTCTCAAATTTGCCAGTCCACTGAAATTCTATAATGAAACCTCTCGTGGTTTGTACTGAATATCAAACTGACTGAGCTCCACTAACCACTTTATAAGGCACCCTGAAGTTTCAAGCTTGTGCAACACTTTCTTGAGGGGTTGGTCAATCAGAACCATGATTGAGTGCGCTTGGAAGTATTGCCTGAGCCTCTGTGCTGATATTACCAAAGCAAAGACTAGAAATTCTATCTTCGGGTACCTCTCCTCTACTCCTCTGAGGGCATTGTTGGTGTAGTAGAATAGTTTTTGGACCCCTTGGTTTTCTCAGACAAGGGTTGAGCTTACTACTGTTGTCGAAATAGCCAAGTAGAGATAAAGTTCCTTCCAGTGACCGTTTGGTTGAGTAGAGGAACTGAGCCCAAGTATTACTTCAACTACTGAAAGGCTTTCTCAAATTCGCCAGTCCACTAAAATGCTTTTCTTAGCGTCCTTAAAGAAATGGAAGCATTTGTCCGTGGATTTAGAAATGAATATGTTCAAAGATGCTATTCTACCTGCCAACCTCTGAACATCTTTAATTGTCTTGGGTGCTTATATTTTCAATATTGTCCTGATCTTCTCTGGGTTGGCCTCTATCCCCCTTTGCGAGACCATGAACCACAGAAATTTTTCAGATGTTACCCCGAATATGCATTTGGCAGGATTTAACTTCATGTTGTAGGCCCTAAAGGTTTGAAAATTTTTATTCAGATCCTTCAAGTGGACAGCTATCTGCTTGCTTTTGACCAATATGTCATCTATGGAAACCTCCACATTTCTCTTGATCTGGGACTTGAACATTCTATTTACTAATCGTTGGTAAGTTGTCCCGGTATTTTTCAAGCTAAATGACATGACTTTGTAACAATATAACCACCTGTCGGTGATAAAGGATGTGTGTTCTTAGTCTCTTTCTACCATCTTAATCTAGTTATATCTCGAAAATGCGTTTATGAATGTGAGCATTTTATATCCTATAGTAGAATCTACTAGCAGGTCAATGGTAGACAGGGGGGGAGCTATTTTTGGGGCAGGCCTTATTGAGGTCTGTAAAGTTAACACACATCCTTCATTTCTCATTTACCTTTTTCACCATCACCACATTTGAGAGCCAAGTTGGATATTGGGCTTCTTTGATGAACTTCGCCTAGACGAGCTTATCCACCTTGTCAGCTATGGCTTCATTGCACTCTAGGGCAAAACTCCTTCTCTTTTGCTTGACTGGTCTAGTTTCGGGTGAGATATTGAGGTGGTGGGCAGCAATCTTAGGGTCGATGTCCTACATATCCTCATGAGTCCAAGCAAAACGTCAGCATTACTCCTGAAGAAGCTTTTCAGTTCTTCCTTGAGCGGCTCTGGGGCTGTAGACCGAATCATGACCACTCTAGACTGTGTTGGGCTGTCAGTCTGGTCTAGACAACTTATATCAACTTCTTCCAGGCCTTCCATTGGTTCCCCTCTTCTCACCCATTCTTCGTCTCGTACCTCTAGCTCCGCTATCATTAGAGCCTCTTTGATACTATCCCCTTAAAAGGAGGCCATGTAACATTCCCTTGTTGTTACTTGGTCGCCCTTCACTGTCCGCACTCCGTGATCAGTTAGAAACTTCAACCTTAGGCGGTAGGTGAAGGTTACAATATTAAACTGGTTTAGGGATGTTTTCCATATGAACACATTATAGGTTGAAGAACAATCCACTACTAGAAAGTTAATCAGCTTGGTTGCCTGCTGGGGCCCTCTTCCAAGGTAACAGGAAGCTCTATGGACCCTAGGGGGTGACCCTATCTCCTGTGAATCCCACTAGAAGGGAAGTAATGGGCTTCAAAGCCTCTCTTTGTATCTGCAGCTGCTCAAATGCTTCCCAGAATAGGATATCTATTGAACTGCCACTGTCGATCAGGATCGGTCTGATCTGGAAATTGGAAATAATGGCTCTAATTACCAGGGGGTCATCATGGGGCTGACGCAGCTCTATAGCCTCTTCCTTGGAAAAAAACGATGTCGAAGGGTTCTGTACGAGGCTTTTTTTGTGGTCTTTCTATCGTGAACACATCCTTATTTTGTCTCGTCTTTCGAACATGATTCTTTCTTGTTGACGAGGATTCTCCCCCCCTAGGAAATCCCCCAGCGATGACCCGGATCTCCTCAATTAGGTGCTGGTGTTGTGGGGCTCGTCTGGGTTTCTACGTTCTGGAGCACATGGCCTGTTATTCCCTTGGCCCGCCATGAATTGTCCTAGGTGACCTTGCCTTTTCAAGTTTTCGATCTACTATTTGAGATCTATTTAGTAATCAGTGTTGTGGCCATGATCTCTATAGAATCGGCAATACTTCCTCTAGTTTCTCTTATCTAGAGGGATCCTTACTCTTTTGGGTCATTTCAGGTCCGATTTGTTACTAATCTCATTCAAGACGTGCTCCAATGGTACCGTTAAGGGGGTGAAGTTACGAACGAAGTCAATAAATCGGTTCCTTACCCCCTCTGCTCGAGCTATTGGTATGTTAGTTCTTTGGGTCTTCTTTTCTTTATCTTCCTTGTTGTTGTCAGCTGGCTTCTTCTTCTTCTCGGAGCAAGAGCTAGTGTCTCCATCTCGTTCACATCTTGCATTCAAGGCATTCTCCACGTTCTTATGTTTCTAGGCTTTGAGCATAAGGTCGGCCATATTCTTTAAAGGTTCCTTGGCCAACGAGAACAAGAACTTGTGGGTTCGCAAACCGCTCATGAAAGCTGTAATTGCCACCTTGTTATCAACATCATCCACTTCTAAGATTTCTAGGTTGAACCTGGTAACAAACTCCCTATGTGTCTTCTCCTTTTTCTTCACGTTGAGTAGGCAAGTAGCTAGTTTCCTTTGCCCCTGACCTCTGATATTATGTCTTACGAACAGCTTACTAAGCTAGATGAATGAACTGATAGTGGAGGATTGGATTTGGTTGAACCACACTCTGACGACTCCTTTGAGAGTGATTGGGAAGACCTTGCACATGATCTCGTCTGAAACAGCCTGCAACTACATCAAAGCCTTAAAGGTCTCTAGATGGTTCAATGAGTCTTTGGTCCCATCGAACATTTCTAGGCCTAGCATATTGAACTTTGGTGGTAGGGGTACTCTCCTCACCGTCTGAATGAAAGGAGAGTCAGTTCTGTTTACCAACTCCTCTACAATGTTATAAGTATTTGTCTTGATGGCCTCTATAACCCCTATCAATTGGGCTTGGAAGGCTCTGATACGTTCGTCCCAAGCGGGGAGATTCTCCATTCTGTCCCCCACAACTTTTGTATCCTGGGGGTAATGCCGCAAGTATAAACCTAGGGCATGGTTGTGGGCTTCCTCCTGTTGAGCCCCTCCATTTAAGGGTAACACTCCGTATGGTGGTAACGTGTCGCCCCCTGGGATGACAGGATCTTCATTCGCGGGGGCAACATCGTCATTCCCCCCTCCGTCTGTTGGTTGGTGACTTTACCTACTTAATACACCCAAGGGTAGGTGCGGCGAAGTAACATTCATTAATAACCTGGTAACATCGGAGTCAAACCATAGGGAACGGTTATCCAAACATGCAAAGTTGGTGCTAGAATTCACTCACGATAAAAACTTAAATACCGACTAAGCCATGCTAAACACCATAGCATTGCAATAACTTCAGTTGGAACCTAAGCCAACCTGTTTAAATTCCACTATGAACAATACCGATGAGATTTGGACAATTGGTGTAAAAAAAAAATCAAATAATAACTAAAATAAAGTAGTTTGTTTTGGGAGGTTTGATGATTGTTGAATTAGACTTTAAATTAAACAAAATAAAACAGTCTTGGATCCAATTGATCCAATCACCCGATTCACTCAAAATTTCAACAGAAGTTTTGTAACTCAAATCATTAGCTTTGTCTTGAACAATTGATTCGGAAGATTTAACAATTAAAATAATAATTAAATCTAGAATAATAAAATTAAAGTCATAGATTCATACAATTGATTTGTGCAATAATTATACCAAACTATGATTTGTGTATAGAAATTACTAAACTTAGTCAAGAATCTACGTTTTCTCAAAGACCTAGAATTTAATTATAAAGAATTGAAATATTTTAAAGATAAACAATAAAAACCTAATTACCTTCATTGATATCCTAAGATCCTTGGATAATTTTCACAATTGGCTCCAAGAAAAAAATTAGCTACTTATTGCAATGAAAAGACTTACCTTGAAAAAAAAAAATAACTTCATAAATAATTGGAAGCTCCTATATATATATATATATATCTTGCCTTATCTCTAGCTCTTCCCCTCTTGCCTTTGGTGTTGATATTTGTAGACTCTCAAGATGAAGCCATCCATTCCCTACAATGATGCATTATTTTTTTTTAATTATTAATTTCTTCTTTTATCTTCTTTCTATGTCAATTGCTATCTTTCTATGTCAGTTGTCATCTTTTCATGTAAATTTCCATGTGAGTTGTCTTCTTTCCATGTCAATTATTATATTTTCATGTCAATTGCCTTCTTTTTACGTCAATTGTCATGTGAGTTACCTTCTTTTATCCAAAAGCAAAAATATGTCTTGCCTGTTTTGGTGGAATTGTTAAAAAATGGATGTTTGTCTATATGGGTGGGATCCAATTAATGAAGACTTCTTTCTTTCCATGTGAGTTTGCTCCCTCTTTTATTTAAAAGCCTACAAAATGCTTAACAAAATTTATTATGATTAAAAGTAAATTAATTAAATCTATTTATAATTATTTTAATGCTAACAAACACAAAGTTAGGAACTTGTAATTACATTTTTACAATGTAATCATACCCCCAACTTGCTTTTTGTTAGTCCTTAGCAAAATAAATAAACACACTTAAAAAGATATGCTCCACTTTCATAGGGATCACGAGTGCATTTAGTAAATGCATCAAACCTTTAAACCTCTAGATTACCCCTAGTGGACGAGTGGTGTCTCGTGATGGTTTTCAGTAATAGTACTCACAAATATCAAGATGGGCCTGCAACTGAGAATTAGAAGAATAAAGTATGACATGTATCAACATACAAGCATATTCTATCTATCCTACTCTTTAATACACAAGCAAAATAATGTCTTAGAAACAACATATGAGAGAATTTTGTGTGCGTGTGTGTGATCATTTCATAATGAGAAAAAGATTACAACATAAAAACTCATATACATCCTTTAAGCTTTTATTTAATCTCACTGGATATGCTCTCAGAAAGAAATAACATTGGCATCTCACCGGTTGTCTTTACAAAAGAGTAAATGTAACGTAAAATAAATTAAAAAACAACCATAAAAAAATGACGTGAATATATAAAGTGAGACACAACTTGGCATAGCTCCGTGAAAGAATACTCAATGTTAAAATCACACAAACAATTGATAAATGAATTCTTTATAAAGTGAATGAACAACAATATACACATCAAATCTTTAAGTACTTTGTTCAGGTTGTAACTTGACCATGAGGTATAAGGTAAGGAGAAAGAAAAGATAAAAGGCTCAAAATATGTGTAGTCAAGACATGAATTGATTAATGAATATATACCTTCAATTTTTCTATTTCATTTGATTTAATTTGATTTTTTTTTAATAGTAAACATTTTCTTCTTCTTCTTCTTCTTCTTTTTTCTGCTTGTTTTTTTTTCCTTTGTTGCTAATTTATGTTTTCATATTGCAAATAGATCATCCAATTTTTCAATTCAATTTGCTCAAGTAAAGATACCTGTGTTTTTGTATTTAGGAAAAAAAACTTTAACGACAATATATGTAGTGTAAGCATCCCATTTTTGCCCACTCAGCAATCTCCGGTCCAACTAAACTCACATTCAAACTGACATAGACACATTCAAGTCCACTAACTTAATTTAATCAATTAATCATTTTGCGGGCCCCCAGCCTCAATAGAAGCAAAATGACCAAAATGTCCTTGTGACATTACTCAGTTCAATTTCAATTGGCACGTCTTTCTAAAGACAATAAGTTTTTATTTCAACCTCAATACAAGCTCCAATTTCAGTTTGGACCAGTCAAGCTCAATCTGACACGTCTTTCAAAAAGTTGACCAATCAGACGGTAAGTCCATCTAGTCCGGCACGTTTATCGAGAAAACTCCTCAAAACGATAATTCACTTTAAACCTATCAACTAGGATAGAATCCAAGTCCCCGATATGGTAGAACGGTTCACTTCTGGTGCCTGCTAGCCCGCAAATGTAGAATGTCTGTTATCCGGCACGTATTTCAAAAAAGTTGATCTTTCAAACGATTAGACCATCTAGTAACTTTCCGAAATCAGATAGTCTCTGGAATGAACACACACTATCAGAGTGACATAAACACTCACAAATATTACAATCGTCAGAGTGGTAGAAACACTCGCAAACAGGTCGACATTAAAAATTGGCAACAAAATTCTATGTCACGACACCGAATATGTCTCTTGGCTGTAGCATGTTTATTGAAGGACGGGATACCTTTGGAAATCAACTCATCATACACCATTAGAGTACGGAAACACTCAAAACCTGGGTCAACACCAGTGCCTGCTAGCCCACTCTAGTAAAAAATAACTAAAATGCCCCTTGGGCTCTTTCGGAAAGCTTCTTAAGAAAGTATCTAAGTCCTCAGAGCGATAAAAACACCTTTCCAAGATTGTCCCGAAGACAATCCGACATGTTCAAATGCCTTCCAATCAGTTCTGAATCAATTTCGAGACTATTCGGTCAAAATGACCATTTTGTCCTTAGGCATCTAATCGTCTCCGGGAACCACACCGGCTCTGGGTATCAAACTAGTTACCTTTTAAGGACGCTTCCAATAGTATTTCCAATCTTCTAACACCTTTCCGGATCATTCCAAATTTATTTCGACAAGCCCGATATAAAATGATCGTTTTGCCCTTGGTATGTCATTCGCCTTTTCTAACTACACTGGCTCTAGGTATCAAGCTGGCAACCCCATGGCACACTCTTGCTACTGTTTCTAACCTTCAAGCCTTCTTACGGGTCACTCCGAGTCCATTACAACGTTTTTTCGATTCAAATGACTGTTTTGCCCTAGATGGACTGGTCGGCCTTTTCAAATATTTCGGCATTATTTTTTAAGTTCGTTACCTCTGGGACACTCTTTCAAGGGTTCTTGTCTATCTCTGGCCTTCTAGATAATTCTCAAACATTCCAGAGTCACTGCTGGTGGAGCCAAATCAAAAATTGTATTGTAGTCACTAGAACAGGCACTCAAATTTTTTACCTTGAGTCCCAATGGTCAAAAGATATGTTTCTTGTCACCTTAAAAACTTTCCGAAGTGGCTGGTGTCACTAGCAGTGGCGCCAAGTTAATAAATGGTCTGGCGCCACTACAACAGGTGCCAATTCCTATTTTAATTGTCTATAAATATAGACCCTCCCCCTATGTAAAAAAAGGTCCGCAAACTCAATCCAGAAGCTCTACCTCTTTGAAAATAGAGCTCAAATTCTCTTAAAACCCTAATTCCCTCAAGCCTCTTCAAACCCTAGCATCCACACACTCAAACCCTAGCCTCTATACATTCTATACACACAAACACAAGCCTCTAAGCATTCATTAAAGATCAAGTGTTACTTCTTTAAGGTTCTCAAAGTTCAAGTCAAGTAAAGCAAATAAAGCAATCAAAGCAAGAAGAATACAAATTGGTTTTCTATTTACTTTTATTTAATCCCCCTCTTTCTTTTCTCTCCTAACCTACTTGGGTTTTCTTCTATTTTAATCCCTATTTTTTACCCCATCTTTTTGCATGCTTGAAACAAGAGACTGCCTGATTCATGCCTAGGAAGGACTGTTGAAGGTCACCGTACTGGGGGTTTTCTTCAAGTTTGACCTAAGACAGTGTGGGTTTGGCCCTCTTGATTATGTGGTGAAGCCTAACCATATATGTTCACAACCCTATGGTATTGTGATTGTCATGTTCATGTATTGCATTCAAAGTTGTTTTCAAATTTGCATCAAATCAAAGTTCTCTTTCAAAACTTGCATTCAAAATCTCCTTTCAAACTCGTTTTCAAAATCACACTTCTAGGATGATTCTAGCCATACCAAGGTTAGGGTTGTTTTAGAAAAGTATTATATTCAATGTGACCACCAAGATCCAAAGTTTGGGTTCAAATCCTAAATTGCTTTATTTAAAACCACAATCTTAATATGATTCTAGCTATTCTATAGTTAGGGTTGTTCTAATAAAGTGTTATATTCAATGTGATCATTATGGTCTATATTTCAAACCCTAGTTGTTGTCAAAATCACAACCATAAAATGGTTCTAATCTTTTCATAGTTAGAATCGTTTTAGGAAAGTTAGATATTCAAGAGACTTACAAAAGTCTATATTCAAATCTCTTTCCAAATAGTTTTGCAAATCTACTTCCTAAAATTTTTTTTCAAAGATCTACTTTTCAAAAACCCTTTGTCTTGAAGTCCAAGGCAAGCCTTGTAATCCATGGTTAGAAAACTCTAATTCCTTTCTTGAAATCATGACTTTCTATTTTACCTCAAATCATAGGTTTTCAAAATTATTTTCTACATCAAATTATAGATTTCCAAACCTCTTTTCCTACCAAATCACAGATCTCCAAATCCAAGACTTTCAAAACTCAACCTTTCCAATTTCATGTCAAATCAAATATTCCAATCTAGGAAACTAAATCAAATTCTCCAATTTTCAAAATAAAATCAAATCATCTATTTTTGAAAATAAAATTCAATGTTCTATGTTAGGAAATAGAAATCCTGATTTTCTAAATTTCAAACCTTTTCAAATCCCAACTTTTTAAATTTCAAACTATCAAATCTTTACTAATTCCAATCTTTCCGAATTTCAAACTCTCAAATCTTATTTCAAATCTTTCCAAGTTCAAATCTTTCAAAATTCAAAACTTTTCAAAACTCAAATCTTTTCAAAATCAACTCTTTCCTAAAATGAAAACTTTCCGAAAATAGAACTTTCCTAAGATGGAACTTTCTTAATTAAAATCTTTCCTCAATTCAAGTTTTTCAAATTCTAACCTTTTAAATTTTTTCAAATCAAATATTTCCAATTCAAGTCAAATCATTACAAGTCTTTTAACGTCAAGTGGTTCTAAAATCAAATGAACTCCTTTTCTAACTTTTCCTAATTCGAAAGTTTCCTAAAATGGAATTTTCCCAATTCGAAACTTTCTTTAAATGGAACTTCCTAATTCGAAACTTTCTTAATTGAAAACTTTCTAAAATCAAGTTTTTCCAAAACCAAACTTCTCAAGTACATATTTAAACCCCAGGTTACATAGATCTTAAGATGTCTAAATCCTAGTTCAAACCTAACCCTAAAGTTAGGTGGTTTCAATTCTTTTCTAAAACTCTTTTCTGAACTAAGGTAGTTTTCAAACTCCAATTCAAGTCAAGATGATTTCAAAGTTTAACTCAATCTTTCCAAGCCAAGTCCAAGTTCAATTTCAAATCAAAGTCAATTTCCAATCTACCAATCAAAGCTCAAATCAAACTCTTTTCAAGTCAAACTTTTCAAAGACCCCAAAGTGTTTTTTCAAATCAAACAAGACCTCAAAGTGTCTATTTTCAATCGGACCCTGAGTCCGAATTACGACTGACCTGATTCCCAACAAAGGGATACGTAGTCAACCCTCATAGGTGCAGTCATAACCTTTTTTAAGTTTCTAATTCCATGACCTTTTTCAAATTTTCAATTTCCACAACATTTTTCAAGTTTTCAATTCCATAACTTTTTTCAAATTTTCAATTTTCACAACCTTTTTCAAGTTTTTCAAGTTTCCAATTCCATAACATTTTTCAATTTTCAATTCCCACAACCTTTTTCAAGCTTCAAATCTGTTTTCAAAATCAAATTTTTTTCTTGCTCTTGCATGACATGCATCATATCAAACCTCTTTCTAAAATTCTCAAAGTAAATATAATTGGACAATGGATGATCAAAGATTCTAAATGAATGAACCTAGGGTGAATAGATATGTAGGTACCGCAAGGGCAGGATAATGTGATAGTTTAGTGCATCTTCCCTATACGTAACCAACCTCCGAACCTAGAATCACTATTTTCGAAAGAAAAAAAAAACAGAGTTATTTTTCAAAAGGGGCTTAAATCTTTCCAAAGGTCGCCAAACAATCTATTTTTTCTAAAAACCTTCTCTTGAGGAAGTTTTTCAAAACCTTTTCAAAAATCTTAAATTTAATTTTCGGATTGTACTTAGTTTTAGGTAACCTAACTCAACTTAACAAAGTTAGGTGGCGACTCCAAACTTTTTCCAAAAGCCCTTATCCAAGTCAATTTCTAATTCAAACCTAATCGCACTCGTCCTTCTAAGAGAATGAGTTCTAATGACAAAGTACCGTGTCTTTCTCACTTGTGTTTTTTTCGAGTGCGAAAAATCAGGACACGACAACTAGGGACTCCACTGGGGACGTTTAGAGGGTTAGGCCATTATCATATCTCTTCACCCTTCAGTCATCTAGAATATTCGATTGATTTGTCTAATTCTTTCCACTTTAAATTCTTCAAATCAAATTTTGCAAAGCTGTTTTTCAAAACATGTCGTTTGCATTCAATGCATATTCACAGTATTGATTTTATGCATTTTCTTTTGTATGTGAACCCTTGTTCACATTTTATTTTATATCATATTAACTGTCATGTATGTCATGAATAAATAGGATGGATGGGCGTTGTTCGGCCCTTTCCTCCGTTTTTTCAAAATTCTACACACACACACTGTACCTGCACTCACATTTGCATATTTGTATTTTTACTTAGTTACGTCCCTTCTAGTTAGAACGAGGAACGGTATATTGGTTATGGGCAGATGTTGTGCCAGTTTCTTAGCCTACGGCCTCTTGATGGTTCCCCCCGCTCGGATCACCAACCGATAATGGCACCATCTCAGGGAGTGGGCCTAGGTTTGAAGATCTGGTAATCGAGCCTTCTTAGGAAGCATTAGTAAACTTTCAACCTCATGTTCATGTAGAAACCATGCATTGCCGAATATTTGCCAAATTTAAGACGCGCAGTCAATTTCAAAATCATGGAAGAAAGGGGGATTGCTTTATTTTCCTTTATCCTTGTCTATTCTTGTTGTTATAATGTTTGTATAAATGCTTACGCATGTATATTTACTTCACAATTGCATCCTCTCTTTCTATACTCTATGCATATATGTTCATACATTCAATACTCCATTTTAAGACAAGAGTTCCAAAGTAACTCAAGTTGCTGCATTTTCATGCATATGATCAACCCATAGAAAGTGACACTGACTTGCTCCGAAAACTATAAAATAGAGTTAGTACCCCGCAAGAGTACGGGAGTCGCGATGAAGTATAAACCGGTAATCCGATATCGTTCTCTCCTAGGGGACCTAGCCAAATATAGGCTCTAGCACTCAACTCACACTAACCTAACCTACGATCGAATTGCAATTATTTGGGGAATTGGATATAAAATAAAAGGAAAAATAAAAGGACCGAAAATCTTTAGGTTTTTGATAGGATTTTGATTTACCAAACTAGTGCAATGAAAATTAAAACAATTAACTAAGGAATTGATTTAAATGTAAAGCAATTAAAATGGAAAGCTTGGATGTGATTAATTCGATCCACCAATTCACAAAAAAAATTTCAATAGAGGATTTTATAATTCAAATCAAGAATCACACCGTGGATTCTTGATTCGGAATATTTTGACTGTAAAACCTTGAGTACTGTTCACCGATCAATCGGCCACTGTTCATGATCAATGGAGCACTGTTCACCGATCGATCGGCCGTTCGATCGGTAAAACACCCCCTCTGAAGTATGCCAAACCAATCAATCGGATACTATTCATTCCTCCATTTTGAAACTTGATTTTGACCACCTTAGAGGCCGTTTCAGCCGATGCACATTAAAGGATAAATTGTAGCTCTTGAAATCTTCTTTCCAATGGCACAAAAATCAGCTCAATCGGATATCGGAGTAAAAAGATATGGCCCAAATACCGAGACAAGTCTGAATTTTCATGAACAAATTATTCACCTTGAACCCGCTTTGATTATTCTTGCTTTCTTTTTGCCTTTATTAGCTTATATAACCTACAAAACACATAAAAAAAATAATTAAACAGATATCTAACTAAAATAAGACAATTAATTATAATATAAGTCTAACAAAGTGCGAATTAAGAGCCTATGATTACACTTTTATGGTGTAATCACAACCCCCAACTTACATTTTGCTAGTCCCTAGCAAAAACTATCAAAAATATAAAAGATAATCTCCACTTTCGTAGGAGTCACGATACATTTAGCCCATGCACCAAGCCTTTAAACTCCTAGGTTACCCCTAGTGGATGAGTGGTGTTTTGTAGAGGTTTACAGTGATGATACCCACAAATGTCCTTTTGTGAATTGCCAATCAAGATAAGAATAAGGAATGAATGCATAATCATACTTAAGTTAACATTGATGCCACTCCAAACTCCAACACTTGCATTAATATGCAACAAGTCATGCAAAAGAGAGGTTCATGTGTGTGGGTGAAGAATCATGCTAAACAACACAAATGAACTCATTTAAGCAAATCCAAACCTTTAAACGTTTTGATTCAAATCTCACTGGACATACACTCGCAATTAAAGTTCAACATGGTTCTCACAATGGTGTGCTCAACAATGGAGTAAATGTAAAGAGATAAATCAAATGAGCATACCAATTACAAAAACCAAAAAGATAAAAGTATATCAACATTAGCATAGCACCATGGAAGAATGTTTAAAGTCAAGCATTGATTCAAAGAACTTAACAAAATATAGCTTATACTCTATTGAAAACTTCGATCAAGCACAACTTGAATCAACTAAGCCATGCAAAGATGAAAATGGTAATATAGAAGAGGTGAAAGGTAAGGGTAAAGAGATGGGACAAATTGTCATATCATGTGTGATCAAGACATGAAATGATGAATGAAACACAACTACAACTCTCCCTCATCAACATTTCAATTCTCACTCTTCTCTTAACATATTTTCGACTTATGAACTCCTCTTCCATTCTTTTCTTCTTTTTATTTTTTACTTTTTCTTCTTTTTTTTTTTTTCCTTACTTCTTTTTTTTATTTTTCTATTCTTAATTCTTCTTTTTTTTTTCTTTTCTTACTTCTCCTTTTGTTTCCATCCTTATATCATCCCTATTTGATTCAACAACTACTTTTCATGTTTCAATATGCTCTTTTGCATTGAAATCACCAAATCAATCTCTACTTCTTCTTCTTCTTTTTCTTAGCAATGTAAAAACACCATTTTCTCACTTAGGTATTCCTTTGTAATACAATAGATGAAATCACTTTGTACAATTCAAATGGATAAAGGTAAAAGATCAACAAGGGTAAAGAGAAATGCACGGTTTGGCAACGGGAAAAAAAGGCTATCAAGAAGAATATGGCAAAGAATCCTATCCCAAGTTGTACAACCGAAGCATTTCATAGAGTACAAGTATCAATAACAAAATCAAAACTCAACTCGTGAACCAAATACAAGCATAATGAAACTATTAAATGAAATGAGGGTGAAGAAACTATCCTTGAGTAAATGTAAACGCTCCAAAAGGCGATAAATGCTCTAAAGCTCATAAGGTGATAATCTCCACTAATGTAAGGATGAAAAAGTAA
The DNA here is from genome assembly GCA_033060915.1 of Euryodendron excelsum. Taxonomy (NCBI): domain Eukaryota; kingdom Viridiplantae; phylum Streptophyta; class Magnoliopsida; order Ericales; family Pentaphylacaceae; genus Euryodendron; species Euryodendron excelsum. The sequence continues at coordinate 18,822,985 of CM065398.1, forward strand.
AAACTAGTAACAAAATATGTTGTAAAGCATGATTGTGCACAATGATGTAATCCCCTCTATAAATGCATGAATTAAGCAATCGTTACAATATGTTGGGCATGAGGAGTAAATCAACATCATTTTGAGTAAACAATCATGCAAAAATTCCTATCTTCTAATATCAAAAGGCACTTTCACAAGTAAAATAATTTTTTTTTTATTTTTTTTTATAGGATGCAAGACAAAGAAATAAAAACAAAACAATAAAGGCAAAACCTCTACCCCACCCCCAATTTAGAATGATGCATTGTTCTCAATGCATGAGAACAAAGTTTTGAATGTAATTCAATGGTGGAAAAAAAAAAAAAAAGAAGAGAAAAATAGGGTGCAAAAGGCACCCCCAACTTAAAATGAGAAAATAAACTAAGAAAACAAAGAAACAAAACTACTCCTATTCCTACACAAATAAGAGAGAAAAAATCATCCAATTCCATAAAGTGGGAATTTGCCATTATCCCACTCCCCTAACTTATAGATTTTCAAAGAGTTCAAACAAGCATAAGAATATACAATGGCCACTTGTTTGATGAACTCTATGATATAACCTTAAAGCACATAAGGGTAAAAAGGGTCATGGTATGTAGAAAATAAAGAATGATCATGCACAAAGGTGCCAATTATGCTCATGCCATAAAGTGCTTGACCCTCCCCTTCTTCTTAGTCAGCCATGGGAATGATGTTTAGTTCAAAGGTTGAGACATGGAGTTCCAAAGGCTTCATTAGGTTAGGACTAGGTGTTAGAGGTGTAAAAGTAGGGGTCACTTGATCCCTAGACATGGTAAGAATGTCCTCTAAACCATCAACATCCACATTGTCATGCACATTCCCAATATCAAATAAACCAAAGTCATCATTAAGGGTAGACACATCTCTACCCCTCTCTTCTTGTTTAGAGTCCCCAATTTCGGACTCCTCTCTCTCATACTCTTCATCCTTAGATTCATGTTCAATATTTTTCTCACTTACCTTAAGAACATCTTCCTTAGACACAAAGTCTTGGGGAAGGATGGTTTGGTCAATGATGTCCTCAATCCTAAGGTTAGTGACGAGATGAATTTGTTCACTTGGATGGGTTTGCTCTTGGTTAAAGTAAAAATCAAGGTGATTTTCATTAAAGCTTACTTGGGGTGGAGGTAGATATTCAACGTACTCATGGTGGTAATAAATTCGTGAAACTTCACGAAAATAGTCAAATGGGTTCTTGTAGGTTTGAAAGGATTTTTGATAATGCTTTGAAAAGGTTCCCTCATGCCCGCTACCAATGTTAAATTCATTACACCCCCCAAGATTGGGAGGTGGTCGAGGAGGCTCTCTTTGACTATTAGCTTTAAGACATTCTCTAAGAGACATGTTGAATGGTTCTTGTGCTTTAAGCCTATTAGCCCGAATGTAGTCTCTAAGAGATTTACATGTAGATGTTTTCACACCACCATTCTCATTAATACTCTTATTGCTACCATGGGGTTCCCCAAAATGGGGAGGTAGTCGGGGAGGCTCCCTTAGGCCATTAGCTTTAAGGTGGTCTCTCATAGACATGTTGGATGATGGATTGTGTGAAAATGTGTTGCCAAACATAATGAAATGCACAATGGAAGATGGATGCAATGCAAAAACAAATGTAACGCACCGCGCCTCAACACATCATACACAACAATGCTCAATAATTGTCCATCCAAACCTCCAATCTCCACATAATAAATTCCACCAATTTAAGCAACAATATAACTAACCTCCAATCTCCACAAGATATATATACCACCAATTTACAATCAAAAACAATTCTAACTCTCCACTAGCAATTCCCCAATCAATTATTAAAATAAAACAAAATATATACAAATAAACCAAAATGAACCTAAAATAACAAGAAAACGAAATAATGAAAATCTAACATGGTATTTACACAAAAAATTGAACGAAGTTACCGGTGGCCTAAGTCGAAAATTCCTCTGTTGTCGTAGATTGATGGAGATCCAATCCACCAATTGCTTTCCAATCCCAAGACTTGTAGTGCTTGCCTCGTGCCTTTGGTCCCCGGCAACGGCGCCAAAACTTGACTCGCTCCGAAAACTACAAAATGGAGTTAGTACCCCGCAAGAGTACGGGAGTCGCGATAAAGTATAAACCGGTAATCCGGTATCGTTCTCTCCTAGGGGACCTAGCCAAATGTAGGCTCTAGCACTTCACTCACACTAACCTAGCCTAGGATCGAATTGTAATTATTTGGGGAATTGGATATAAAATAAAAGGAAAAATAAAAGGACCGAAAATCTTTAGATTTTTTATGGGGTTTTGATTTACTAAACTAGTGCAATGAAAATTAAAGCAATTAACTAGGCAATTGATTTAAATGTAAAGCAATTAAAATGGAAAGCTTGAATGTGATTGATTCGATCCACCAATTCGCAAAAAGAATTTCAATAGAGGATTTTTATAACTCAAATCAAGAATCACACCGTGGATTCTTGATTCAGAATATTTTGACCGTAAAACCTTGAGTTCATATTTAGTTGAGTTTAGGGGTTAAACCAATTAATAGAACCCTAGAAGCAAACCTTAAAAATGTGCAAAATTTATACCAATTGTTGAATTGTGCATAAACATTGCCAAATGGGTTATGAATCTAAGTTTTCGAATAAATCCAACACCCAACCAAATAGAATTATACAAATCTATGAATAAAGCTTTAAAGTTCATGAATCCCCATTGAAATACTTGAGAATTCTTGGTGGATCTTCACAATCACACCCAAGAGATGTTTAGCTACTAGAATCCATAATAAAGCGCATAAATGAAGGTAAATCTAACATTAAACTAAGTAAAACTAGTGTTTGGTTGCTAAGAAAATGAGACAAAAAGGCAAGAAAGTGAAGGAAAATACATTACAACGAAAAAAAGTTACAATTTCTACTCCTACATTAACATTATAAACATGAATCTAAGCTAAAAATATACAAAAACATAAAAACCAACCTTGGAGAGGTTTTCACACCACCCCCTTGGCTGCTACAAACCCAAAAAATCTTCCTCCTTTTTTCATTTTTTCGAACAACAAAGCTTTTAAGCTCCAGATTTGTATCGACCGATCGATCGGCACTATTCACCGATCGATCGGCCGATCAAACGGTGATTGTAGCATTCAATCGGTCAATTCACTGTTTTTACTGTTCACGAGTACTGTTCACCGATCGATCGATCACTATTCACTGATCGATTGGTCACTGTTCATGATCAATCGGGCACTGTTCACCAATCGATCGGCCACTGTTCACCGATCGATCGGTAAAACACCCTCTCTGAAGTTTGTCAAACCAATCGATCGGGTACTATTCATCCCTCCACTTTGAAACTTTATTTTGACCACCTTAGAGGCCGATTTAGCCGATGCACATTAGAGGACAAATTGTAGCTCTTGAAGTCTTCTTTCCAATGGCATAAAAATCAGCTCAATTGGATATTGGAGTAAAAAGATATAGCCCAAATACCGAGACAAGTCTGAATTTTTATGAACAAATTATTTGCCTTGAACCCGCTTTGATTATTCTTGCTTTCTTTTTGCCTTTATTAGCTTATATGGCCTACAAAACACATAAAAACAACATACTCAAACAAATATCTAACTAAAATAAGACAATTAATTATAATATAAGTCTAACAAAGTGCAAATTAAGAGCCTATGATTACATTTTTAGGGTGTAATCAAACACCAAGATCACTCTCCTTTGTATAAAACCTACCAAAATCCTAAGGGTTCCTACGCAACCCTAAGGGCTCATAACTCACATTTCAAGTCATTCCATAAAGGGGAGCTCCAATCTCTTTATGCTCACAAAGATAAGGTTGCCAAGAAGAAACGAGCAATCAAACAGTAAAGTCTCTCAATAACCTCCTTAACATCAAAATTAAAGAAGGTAAATCTAAAGACTCAAGAGTAATTAGGATTTCAAATGTAAAAGTAGATAAGTGAAAGTCCCAAGGCAAATGTCCCCCTTCCCCTATTAAAATATATTTTGATTCTCTTGTATTCTAAACTCAAATGTCGATGTACTCTTCTATTTTTTACATGAATGAATGAATGTATACTCTCAAATTGATGGTAAGATATATGCATACAGGGACAAACCCCATTTCTCCAAAAAGTGAGTCAAGTGCATCATGTTTGGTCTCTCTCGTAAGAAAGGATACCCCTAAGATATGCATCGCATGAAGCTTTCCAAATATCAAACACTAACTCGTAACTTGTGTCTTTGTTTTTCTTTTTCTTCCTTCTTTTTTTTTTTTTTTTTTGTGCAGAGACTATATCATAGAAAGTCATCATTACTCCTAAGAAAGATCAACATCCACCTAGAATCCCATTATAACCCGATAAAGAGTTTTACTAATGGCTACCAACCCTAATGAGACCTTCTCGGTTTTACGAGAAGAAAGTAACGAGATGAGAACCAAGATTGACGAGATATTTAAGCTCATCCAAGCCATGGTTGTGAAAGATATTGTTTTAGCTCCATCATCATCCATGGTTTTTTCCAAGGACTCTGAACCTACCAACCCAAGGATTGTGCTTCAATCTGATACTACAGGAAAAAACAAAGAGTATTCCAAGGGACCTAACACTGAAGAAGGGGAAACTATACTGCTCTCGTATACTATGAAAAGAACTCCCTAGACCCTTTCAGTCTGAAAATTCAAGGGTTGGAAGACTCACTGCGAAGCCTCCATGGCCATGACACCTTTGGGCTTGCCTCCTATGATGACTTGTGTTTCTTCCCGGATCATCCAAAACCAGCCAAGTTCAAAATGCCTAAGTTTCAGAAGTACGATGGTATTGGCAACCCCATAACTCACCTTCACCTCTATGTTGGGGCATTAAGTGGTCGTGGGAACGATCCAGAACTCCTCATGCAACTATTCTAGTGTAGTCTCACTAGATCGGCCTTGCAATGATTCACCCGACTCGACATAAAGAAGATCATGACTTGGATCGAACTGGTAAATGCATTCAAAACTCAACATCGTCACAACATAGACCTCACTTCTGACCAGTGATCTTTGATGACAATAAGTAAGGGAGAGAAAGAAAACTTCAAGAGTCATGCCCTTAGATGGAGAGAAGCAACTGCACAAGTCAATCTCCCTTTGGAAGAGAAGGAGTACGTGCAACTGTTCGTACACACTTTTCAAGGTATATACTATGAAAAGCTCTATACAAGTGTGGGGAAAAGCTTCTTTGAACTTATCATTCAAGGGGAGATTATAGAGAATGGTCTCAAAACAGGAAGGATTACAGATCCCTATGCCAAAAATGGAGAAAGTTCTGTCAACATAGCCAAGAAGGTAGCTACTTGAATGGGGGTAATCAAGAAAGAGAGTGAGGTGTCTGCCATCTTGCCCATTCAAACACCCCAATACCGTCCACCACTCCAGTCACATCCTATCTTACCCATTCCCACCTTAACCATGCCCATGCAAGCACCTAACTTTGGCCTTGCTGGGGCACGTCCTAACTTCAATAGGCCGGTCCGACACATCCGCACCTTTGATACCTTAGGCTACACCCAGACAGAAGCCTACCATAACCTCTTAAAGAACAACATACTGAAGCTCATACCGGCCTTTCCATTGTTAAGCCCTCTTCCTCCAACCTTCAATGGCGCCCTCACTTGCGAGTATTATTCAGGTGGCTAAAGGCATGACACTGAAAGTTGCTTTTCCCTCAAGCATAAGATTTAAGACCTGATAGACAATAAGACTGCTGACATAACATCAGTAAACCCTACTCCTACCCCCAACCTTACCACAAATCTTCTACCAGACCATACTGTTAACCTAATACTGGAGGAAATAGAAGAGGATAATGAACTGGAGGAGATCGTGGTCGAGGATTACGAAGGAGACGGGAAGATTGAGGAAGAGAGTGATTGGGAGGAGGAATTCCCGCTATGCCCAAATGTATTTCTACAATCCCAATAAAGAACACAATCCCTCTAACTGGTCGATTGAAGAGCCCATACGTGTGAAGGAAGGCTCTGCCAAAGACGTAGCCATTGATGGTTGGGGTAATAAGTTCTTGTAACCTAAATATGTCGTAGTCGAGTGCCACCTATCAGAGAACCCTTGACCCACAACAGAATTTGATAACGAAGATATGGGCTGGGAACATGAGAAGCCAAAAGCACTGTTAGAGCCATTCGAGGGAAAGGGGTGAGCTAGCCAAACTGTTTCTCAGAGAAGCAGATGAGGTAACAAAGGAAAACAAGGGGGTCAATGAAGTTGATAACTACACCATCACCGTCAACTCACCCAGAGCCCTAAAAGAAGCCCCTGCCTGCCTTGCTTGGTCAAAGATGTCAATGATGGATGGAGCATCGAGGATACAGACATCATTCCAAGGCCCAACTGAAAGGGTTTCCTAAAAAGCGTACAAAAGAGGGGTGTTCTCACCCGCTTTCTTTCTATCACTTTTGTTTTTGGTCTTCAAATTGATGTCTACATTTCTATTCTTATAAGAACTATATGTTGTTCATTGAAATAACAAAAAGATAGTTTTTCATTCAAATGATGTTATCTCACATTCTTGTGAAAGGTGAATACTTCCAAGATAAGGGGTGCATTCTATCTTATGGAAGCTCTAACTTGAAGGGTGTGATAGCATGAGTTAATCACTCGCCGAATGATCAACTTTTTAAAAAGAGAGAGGATAAGGATGAATGAGGAAACCACTCAAAGGTAGCACCTACGAGATACTGAAGCTAAGTTATGAGTAGCCAGACTATCAAAAGGAAAAGGTATCATCCTTTATGTTTTTTAAAAAATATATTCCCTTTTGCTTAACCCACTAGTGTCTCGTAGAAAGTAAAAGATTTCTTGTCAATCCCGATCCAAAACCATCCCCCCACACTAAGGCTGACAGATAACTGAAAACTCAACAAAGAATGTCACTAGTCTTCCATCAAGCTGAAGTAACATGAAGGCTCTATAGATCAAGCAATCTGGTTTAAAATGAAGAGGGGCCCTGATTTCATTTCTAATACGGTCAAAATCAACCATTATCAAACCCGTTGAGCCAGTTATGTTTCTTTCCAAGAAAATCTCAAACTAGGAATCACCGCTTATAATGGTTTAAAATGAAACATTGAGAGAAAATATATCTAAGAAAAATGAGTTATAGAAGTATTCAACTCACAAAAAGAAGAAGAAAAGGAAAGCAAAAAGGAGGAGCCATCAAAGGGCAAGAAAAAAAATTAAAATTAGAAGGCAAGCAAGAAAGCCACAAGAAAGGACGACTCATTTTATGCCATTTTGAAGAGCATGTAATCTAAAGGGATCCTAAGCGATAAGGAAGCCCAGTAGAAGCAATAGGTCCGGGCTTTTACCCTTTCTTGTAAGAATCCGAAACCATGGCACATATTACAACCCTATTAAAGTCATCTCTGATTGAAAAGGGATTGCTTGATCTAAATAAGTTGAACATGTTGCTGAGACAAAGAAAGGATAGAAAGGGAAAAACCCCCGCTAGAAGACCGACCAAGAATGATGTGGATCTAAACCCTACTGAAAGCAACATTAAATTTGAGTATGCATGTCCATTTGATTATCAAAACCCCATAACCTAGCCTAAATTACGATCCTAAGACAAAGCCTCCTTGGATTGAAGGACTGGCTATTCATCGCTCTGCCAAAGTTCAGGTAAATCGTTACCTAAAACCCCGAGGGTTAAGAGTTCAAGCCAAATGATCTCAGACACTAACTTAAAGTAGAAAGTTAGAGTCGATCAAAAGGATGAGAAAGGTACAAAATGCTATTATCCGATCAAGGTAGGGTTGAACCAAAAGAGAGGCAAAATCCCTAGAAAGGAAGGAGTTGTCATTTTCCAGGATGCAGAGCTTGACAGCACCCTATCCATTTTATTAACTAGTGTATTTCTCACATGTACGTGTATTTTTATAAGAATGTCAACATGAGATTCGCATACATAGGACATAGCCATCTGTAGAATTAAAATTCACCAAGGTAATTCAATATCATATCTAAAATATGTAATAGACATACATCATCAACATTATTCCTATTCATGCATCTGTCCATATATCTAGCTATCTAAATCATAAACATCCATCCTGTTTAAAGATTACAAATAAAATAGACTACCAAAAGAATTAAAATGCATGTCCAAGACATGATGCAGAAGGAAAGCGGGGCCTATAACAAGGGGCACCCATCAAGGGTCAAAGTTATTGTCCGGGTCAAAATCTCCAAAACCTAGCTCAAGAGGAGGCAGCCGACTACTAGAAGCACCAGCATCTTATAAGGAAGAAGAGTTAAATCAGCAAAGTAGATATATAACAAAACAAAGCTAGAATAAAATAGAGAAAGGATAACATACCCCGCTACCTCCCATCTGAGCCAACTATGCGGTCAAAGGAGCTACCTCGACCTAGTACTGGTCCCTTTTAGTCTAGTACCAGTCTCTCTGATCCCTCATGGCAGCAAACTTGGCTTGAGGCACATATCCTCCAGCCCGACGCCACAAGTCTATTACCTCCTAGCTAACAATGTAACCTCCGACTACTACCTCAAACTAGGTAAAAGCACCTATGGAATGAGCCTCGAAATGTGTGGTATAGTTAGTTTCTAGAGGAAGCAAAAAACCAGCACCTAGCTGACGCTCCTGGTACGGAATGGGGACCTCCTCGACTAAAGCTCCAAACATGTACTCAGGAGGATCTCCGGCTACTCGAAACTCCTCGTGGAACTAGCGCCAATACCGGTTTGAAACCCTAACTTGCTTAGCATCATACTTAGCTTAATAGCATGCTTATGGTGCATGATTATCCTTAATCAAGAAACTTTATTGGCATGGTTTAATGAGAACTTGTATTTAGGGGATTATCATATTTTTAAGCATGATTAGTGAGTTTAATCCATGATTAATTAGCTTAATTAATTTTCATACTTAGCTTATGTTAATTATCATAAGTGTGATTAATTATGTTAATTATGTGAATTAGAGGTGAATTAAAAAGCAAGGAGGTGCTAGATAGGGGTTTAACTCTAAGACACTTAGGTGTGTGTTTTATGTGTGAGAAGTGTGTGTTTCACTAATTTTGCTAGCAAGTGTTTGCGTGTGACATGTGTGGATAATAGATACACATTGTATCTATTTTGTGTCTTGCAAGACAAGAGGGAGAGGAGCTTCGTTCTATGAATGTTGGGAGAGAAAGAAGAAGAGAGAAAAAGAAAAAAGAGAAAAGAAGAGGAGGAAGAAGAATTCAAGAGAGGAAGTTTTTATGTTTATTCCTTGAGGTGAAAACTATATATTAACGCTTGTTTCATTATATTTTTATCTATTATTGTATGATAGCATGCCATTTCATGCCATGGAGGTTGAATGAAAGTGAAGAGGAGGAGGGTGATTAGGGTTCCAAGGAGGAAGCCTTGAATTTGTCATGTTGTGCATGTTTTTGGATGTTTGAGAACTTGTTTATAGTCTTAGAGTTTCATTTGGAACCTTTGAGATACTTGTTATGGTGTTGGAATGGTAATGAGTACTTAAAAACTATGTTTAAGAAGTCCATTTTCAAGCCAAAGTGAGTGGGGAGTCGACCCCAGACCTTAGGAGTCAACACATGAAGCATTTTGCTGCAAAATTTTGGTCTCTGTTCCAAGATGTCAACACCTGGCGCAGAGGTGTCAACACATTGAACAAAAATTTGACTCACTGTCTCAAGATTTCGACACATGAGATTGAGGTGTCGACACCTATGACTAGCAAACTCAACACACTTTAGTAAAACGGTCATAACTTTCTCTAGAAAACTCAAAATGACACTCTGCTTCAAAAAGATTTTAATTCAAAAATCTTCTAACTTTTTTACTAATTTCAAAAAATTTCGACGGAACTTTGTTTATAAATGCTCCCTACAACACTCAAGACGTGATAACAGAACAAAACTCGTGCGCCCTACAACATCACAATCACGTAACACTAACACACATAAAACAAACTGTGCACATTCTCAAAATTTTCAAACACATGTTTTATTTTTCAAAAAATCTAATAATTTTCAAAATTGTCACAAAATCTTTCAAAACTACTTCAAATATTTTTTAAAATTTTCTCAAATTTTTCTAAATATCAAAATCAAATAATTCCATTAATTTCTCAATTTTTCTTATTTCTTAAGCATTTTTCTATTTTTTAAAAATTCAAAAAATTCAAAAAGTTTTCAAAAAATCACAAAACTTCATACTGTTGTTCAACACATTTTTATAAGGCATACGATGCAAAAATCTAGCCAAAAAATCCAATACCCAACGCTGTAGGAGCAAATTCTGAATTTCTACAGAAACCATATTTACATAAACATGCTAAACTACTCAAACAAGCATCAAATGAGTATCAAAACGTAGAAACAACATCACCAGAGTGTTTAAAGTAAATCAAAACATCAATTTCAACTATTTACACAACTCAAATAGAGTTTTACACATCAAAATTAACACAAAATAAAAAAACTCACTTCTTAGAGTTCTCCGGGGAAATCTTCCCGTCCGGCAACAACTCCAGTGACGGTGACTACTTCTGGCAACTCTCTGGGTCCCCTAAACTCACTCCTTCAATGCCCAAGGATTCCTCCTAGCAAAAACTCGAAAAAAGCTATCAAACTCCCAAAAACTCGAACAAAATTGCGAGCTTCGAATCAGAAGTTTTTTGGTTTTAATTCTCAGGCCTGTCGCCATTGCTAGTGGCGCCACAATCAAGTTCTGGGCAACTTTGCCCTTTTGCTCGCAAAAATCCAATTTCAAATGTCCCTTTGGCCAAATTGCCATTTTCAAGCTCTAGTTTTCAAAAGTTTTCAAATTCCACCCCTCCAATTGCCTCACGGTCGACATGGGACCCTTACTTTATCGTTTTCTACCTTCAACAAGTAAAGATAGAAAAAGAGAGGTAGCTCTAAGCACCTCATTTTTTTTCGCTCGGCAATCTCTGGCCTAACCGGACTCACATTCAAACCGACACAAATACATTCAAGCCCAAACCAGCTTTCCAGAATCAATCCAGTCAATCAATCGCTTGGCGAGCCCACCAGGCCTAATAGAAGCAAAATACCCTTCGACATTGCTTAGTTCGATTCCAGTTGACACGTCTTCCTAAAAACGGTAAGTCCCTATTTCAACCTCAATTCCAGTTTCAATTCTAGTCCAAACCAGTCAAGCTTAATTCGACACATCTTTCTAGAAAATTAATCCCTCAGACGATAAGTCCATCCAGTCCGAGGCATTTCTCGAGAAAACTCATCGGAATGGTAAGTCTCTTCAAAGTTGTCAAATAAGACAGAACCTAAGTCCCCTAGATGGTAGAATGGTTTACTTCTGGCGTCTGCTAGCTCACCAATGTAGAATGTCCGTTATTCGGCACGTCTTTCTAGAAAGTTGATCCCTCAGACGACAAGACCATCCAGCAACTACACACCGTTAGAATGACGAAAACACTCACAAACATTCCATGGTTCATTGATATAGCCAACTTTTTTGCTACTGGCAAGATACCGTCACACTGGACTTACTTAGATAAACGAAAATTCTTCAAAAATATGAGGTATTTATTCTGGGATGATCCGTACTTGTTCAAGTATTGTCTCAATCAGATAATTTGATAGTGTATCCCCAACAAAGAGTTTCAATCTGTCATGGAGTTTTGTCATTCCTATGCATGTGGTGGGCACTTTAGTTCTAAAAGACGGTTATAAAGATTCTACAATCTGGCTTATATTGGCCTACCATGTTTCGTAATATTCATACTTTTTGCCCATCCTGTGATAGATGTGAATGACTAGGAAGTCTAACTAGAAGACACATGATGCCCCTCAACCCCATTCTTACTCTTGAGATATTTGATTGTTAGGGTATTGATTTCATGGGGCCATTCACTATTTCGTTTGGATTCGTTTACATTCTTATGGCCATTGACTATATATCTAAATGGGTGGAGGCCGTTGTTTCTCGTACCAATGATCACTGCATAGTGGTCAAGTTCTTAAAGGAGAATATCTTTTCTCGCTTTGGTATGCCTCGTGTTATCATTGGTGATGGTGGTTCTCACTTTTATAATAAACACATTAGAATGTTAATGCAAAAGTATGGGGTCGTTTACAAGGTTAGTACATCTTATCATCCCCAAACTAGTGGCCTAGTTAAGTTAGCTAATCGAGAGATTAAGCACATTCTTGAGAAAACTGTTAATCCTAACCGCAAGGACTGGTCCTTAAGGTTAGTGAATACACTCTGTACTTATAGAACTGCTTACAAAACTGTGTTAGGTGCTTCTCCTTATAGGCTTGTGTATGAGAAATTATGTCATCTTTCGGTAAAAATTGAGTACAAATCCTATTGGGCTATTCGCCAATTTAATGAGCATATATATGCATCTGGCTAAACTAGGAAGCTACAACTTAATGAACTTGAGGAACTTCGAAATGATGTCTACGAGAATACAAAGATCTCTAAAGCCAAGATGAAAACATTCCATGACCAACACATCCTTCATAAGTCTCTTAATTCATGTTGGTCAAAAAGTATTGCTTTATAATTTTTGGTTACACATGTTTCTAGGCAAATTAAAGAGTAAGTGATCTGGACTTTATCTGTTAAGAGATGTGTCACTGCACGGAGCGGTAGAAATTGAGAATTCCAGCAATGGGAATGTTTTTAAAGTCAATGGGCAAAGACTGAAGCCGTACTTGGAGAACTTTGTAAGTTTAATTGAAAGTGTGGATCTTATGGATCCACCATTCCTTGAGTAGAAGCAACATACAATCAGTTTGTACAATTAATCTAGTCTATTTAATTGGTTTGGTAGCTAGTTTATCTTTAGTTGGAGGGAAGGGACCTTTCTTTTCCCCCATGTTTGTCCCCCACCCTTTCCCTTCCATTTTCGCCTCGCGATCGTGGTTGTTATCTAGTTGGGGGGAGGGCCATGTTCCTTTTTTATTATTTATTTTGATTTCTATAGTTTTGTCTTTGTGACCAGCAGAAGTTAAGTACTGGATAGTGTAATGACTTCTCATATAGATAGTCGAGTACTTACATTTGCATGTTGTATCTTCAGAATATTTTCATTTGGTATCAGGGGCGAGATAATTCGTCGTGCAAAGATGGTGAGGAGAGTTGAGTTCTAAGAGGAACAACCTCAACATCTTACTGGTCACAGTACTCTGGCCTGTAAGAAAGAGCAAAGAGACTAAATAAGTGTCACCGTTGTGCTAGATGCACATGTGTGGATAAAAATTACAAAGGAAATCAGATGGTTTATCTAGATATTATTAAAGAACAAGTAAATGCCGAGGTATTGAGACACCTTGGAGTCACCAGAACGATAGATTATCTTGATTTTAATGTCAAAAGTATAGCTCAACTTTGTAATGATTATTCTTCATATGGTGTGTTAGGTTTGAGTGTCTTGTTTGCGTGTTTATCTTTATTTTTAAATATGACTAACATTTATTTTACAGATGTTTTTTATTTTAGGAAAAAAAAAAAAGACATACACAAGGCCAAGGAGCTTACAATTTAAATGCACTTGAGATCTACAAAGAGATTTGTGTATCTTTTATAATTTTGTACAGTTTTATGAGAAATGCAAATTTAGATTTTGAAAATTAGTTGAAACATGTTTTCATTCATCTTGGCATAATTTTTATTTTATCCTTTCTTTTTAATACAATTTCCAGATTTTATCGTAACACATAGAAAGAGGCTATTTTATATCACTTATTATTATATCATAATAAATTTAGTATTTTTACATATTGTACAATTTCATTCTTATAAAAGTAGAGATTTTTTACTAAGTGAGCTTTAAAGCCGATTACGCCTTTCGGAGTGTTTACATCTACTCTTGATGAATTTCTTTCTATCACTCTTTCAATAACTCCATTATACTTGTGTTTGACTCAATTGTTTGAATTGCTATTGTAATTGAATATGTTGAATTCTTATAACCTTGAGTTGTTGTGCACTTTTAAAAATGAATCGAGATCATCTTTGATCTTTTATGCTACAAATTTCTTTATTGACATAATTCCCTTGAAACCGTCTTGAACCTTTTTTTTTTTTTTTGTTTTTTTGCCTCGTGCTACATATATCATTGCTAAAGTTTTGTTTCTAAATATGAAAACGTAAGTATCTTTACTTGTGCAAGTTAAATTGAGAAAGGGAGTGATCTATTTGCAATATGAAAAAAAAAAAAAAAAAAAACAAATTAGCAATGAAGAAAAAAAAAGTAAAAAAAAAAAAAAGAAGAAGAAGAAGTTGGCTGTTAAAATAATATCAAATCAAATCAAATCAAATAGGAAAATTGAAGATATATATTCATTGATTAATTCATGTCTTAATCACACATGTTTTGAGTCTTTTATCTTTTCTTTCTTCCTACCTTATACCTCATGGCCAAATTACAATTTGAACAAAGTCATTGAGGATTTGATGTATACATTGTTTGTTCATTCTCTTCGTAGAGAGTTCACTTAATAGTTGCTTGTGTGATTTTAACATTGAGTATTCTTTCATTGAACTACGCCAAGTCGTCTCTCACTTTTTATATTCACGTCATTTCTTTATAGTTTTATTTATTTATTTTACATTACATTTACTTTTTTTTAAGGACAATCGGCGTAAGATGCCAATATTCTTTCTTCTTTACATAATATCCAATGAGATTGAATCAAAACTTAGAGGATCTATCTGTATTTTTATCTTGTAATACTTTTCTTATCATATAATGATCCACGCATAAAAGTCTCTCATATGTTGTTCTAAGACATTATCTTGCTTATGTATTAAATAATAGGATAAACAGAACATGCTTGTGTTTTGATACATGTCATACTTTATCCTTTTAATCCTCAGTTGCAGGCCCATTTTAATGTTTATGGGTACCATCACTGAAAACCCTTACAAGACACCACTTGTCCACTAGGGTTATCCTAGGAGTTTAAAGGCTTGGTACATATGCTAAATGCACTCGGAATACCTATGAAAGTGGAGCATATCTTTTTAAGTGTGTTTATTTATTTTATTAGGGACTAGCAAAAAGCAAGTTGTGAGATGTGATTACATTGTAAAAATGTAATTACAAGTTCCTAACTTTGTATTTGTTAGCATTAAAATAATTATAAATAGTTTTAATTAATTTACTTTTAATCCTAATAAATTTTGTTGAGCATTTTGTAGACTTTTAAATAAAAGAGGGAGCAAACCCACTTGGAAAGAAAGAAGTCTTCATTGATTGGAGCCCACTCACATGGACAAACATTTATTTTTCAACAATTTCACCGAAACAAGCAAGGCATATTTTTGCTTTTAGATAAAAGAAGGCAATTCACATGAAAATTGACTTGAAAAGAAGGCAATTGACATGGAAAAAAAATAAAAGAATAAATTAATAATTAAAAAAAATAATGCATCATTGTAGGGAATTGATGGCTTTATCTTGAGAGTCTAGTTATCAGCATCTGCATGTTGGTCCTTGCATCGGTCATTTGGGTCTCAAGGGTCGTAACTCAGTTCGCACTTTGTTTCTTCATTAGCTGTTGTAGATGCAAAGCACCAGACCTAGTTAAGACCATGAAAATGACGGAAAGTCAGTTCCCACAGATGGTGCCAACTGATGGATCAGTAAACTTGTAAGGTCTGCTCCCAGGTCACAGTGAACATCTCCAGTTGACTGCGAAGAGAAGCTGGGTTAAAGAACACCAGTGTGGTGCTTGCTAAGGATCCTTTGATGCAAAAGTTAGATTTTTGGGAGGATAATCGTGTAAGATTTTGCATGCGTACCTTGAGAAGGAAGGCTTAGGTTAGCTTTTATACTAGCATGGTTCTAGAGTAGTACCAAGAGTGTCTGCAGGCAGGTAGTGGAAATGGTAACCTTTCCACGTTGCGGTATATCGTTAGGTGATCAGGCCCTTGGCAGGATAGTGGAGAACGTGGTTGTCCCCCCACACGTGGTGCCCTCTTTGTGGTTTGTCAGATTGATGACAGTCTGGTGGAGAAGGTGATTGTCCCCCTCCACGCGTTGTCCTTTCTGAGTCATGTTACCAGCCCTAGTGTCAGTTACCAGTGGGTCGTCTGCCATCGTGGTCTCACAGGTTGGACAGGTAGGACAGTCGACGTCTTTCTACCTAGCGTTACCCGCCCGGTATTAAGCCGATCGGCACCCTTCCGCTTAGTGCTGTCCGAGTACCACATCATATATACTTTTCCTAATCTGACAACTTGGAGAGGCACGGTCTGCCTTTTAGCTAGAACCCAGTCAGCTACCATTAGATCAGTCCTCATCAATCTTTTGTATAAAGGATATAGAAATTGGAATGAATTGGTCGCCTACCTTATTCATCGAAATCGCATCCACATTTGGGAGGAAATTAGTTAAAGTGTGGCCGATGGCACGTGCTTGGCTCTTGGCTAGTCTGCTTGTTTGGTCGGGCTCAGTCGAGTCACTTTTCTTGCTCATCAGCTTCCAACGTCCATTTTGCTATTAATTCAATGGAAAAGAAAATACACAAAACAAATGAAGCAAACAAACAATGAAATATATTCAAAACAATAATAAGGCAAATTCTCTTCTTGTAGGATGTTTATATAGAAAATTCTATCAAAAGAACGTTACGGTGTCATTTTTGCAGTTAAAAACTTAAAACTAACTGGTGGGCATTTTATATTAAAATAATAAGTATTAACTAAGTCACATCATTAAATATACAGTATATGTATACTTTTTCTATTGGTACAGCACTAATGCTAGTAATACTATATAAACAAAAAAAAAAAATGTATAAAAAAATGATTGCCAGATTTGAGTCTTGTCATTTTAAATTGAAGATCCATGGCATATAATTTCAAAAATACAACTACCACATCATTCTAGTTGAGTATTATCGTAATTTTTTTATAATAAATATAAAAATACACTAGCCTACAATAAATTGGAATGGGCATATATAGTTTCCCTTATAGTTTCACTTCATATTTCCAGTTGATTTTTCTAGATTACCAAACTAGGTAATGCTAGGAAATAATTCCACATGGAGAGAAAGACATCATGCAGAATTCATTTGACAAGAATAAGGAGAGGAGAATAACACAGCATTAGGTCAACATGAGTACTAAAATAGTGAAATTCAGAAGAAGAGCCTGAAGTCAAAATGGGTACCTAAAAGCTGAGTTTTGAGTTCTAGCTTCACTTCACGTGGATCGTGAGAGCACAACCTGTATTGCCTCGTTTGGTAGAAAGCAGATAGGGACCAGCTAATTCATGAGAGAGAGAGTTGTCAATATCAAACATTGCCTGGAAACCCCAATTATAAACATTAGAAAAAAGTGAAAAAATAACAAACACCAACCGAAAAACAAAAGTCCCTGTTTGCAACTTTGGGAAAGAAGGAAAAAATAATTTTTTTTTTTTTTTTTAGTTTTTGAGTTAATTATATTTTGTACTCTTACACTTTATATTAAATTTAACTTTAAGACCTTTTTTTTTAACAATTAAATTATTACGCTTCTAATTTGGATCAAAGCTTCAGTCTAGAAAATGAGTAGAAAATACATATGTGACAATCACATAGCCAAAGTCAAGGTGCAAATATGTAAAATTCAATCTCTTTTCCTAATTAATTTGCTACAAAATAATGAATTGATCAACTCTACGATGTATATAATATAATTAAGTCTCATGTAAGAGTTCCAATTTGACTCATGTGCAATGCATGTGAATCTTTGATTTTTTTTTTTTCTACTTTTTGATTAATTTTAAAATAAGCCGAACAAAAAAATTATACTAAAAGATTAGCAATGACAATATTATTAGGAGTTTGACACTCAGGCTTATTGGGTTGAGTGGGTCTGAGGTTAAGCTTTATGATTGAAGAGATAGGAGGTGTATTTTGAACAAGTAGAATCATTTACGGAAGGATTTCAAATAACTATAGTCACTAAGGTATTTCAAACCTGTCAATCTAACACTCTCAAACCCATTCTTGAAATCAACATTTAACATACGAGCTCATGCTAAAAGAAGCAGTATAACAGGTGTCCTACGGATACTTTCACACCTCTATACAGTAGTTTAATTCTTCTGACTAAGCATTTCAGTTTCCAACTCCATTCCAAGTGAATGAATTTCATTGAGATCTCAATAGCCATTCTATGGAGAAGCCACTAATTGAAGCATTATGGACACCATCTTCCTTCAGATCACAGAACCCAAGGAACGAGCTTGTCAACCAAAATACCTACTGCAAAATGAAGGCATGGAGTTTCCATTCTTGAGAACTAATATTTCCAATGGCAATGCAAATGAAGCCAGTCGGTTAAAGTAATGTCATACCTAAACCCACAAACTTATCAATCCTTTTTTCACCCGCGGAATTCACATAAGACCTACTCAATTGGGTTTAGAGTAAGAAAAGAAATCATATGTAACCATTTCCAAGCAAATTTTTTAGTCACAGATGAAAAACGTCACTCCATAAAATTCATAGCAAAAGCACCCCATATCATTGACATTTTTGTTAAATTAAGAATTATACATTTTTGTTAAATTAAGAATTATTGCGACGAGTGTTTTTATTTTGAAATGAAAAACTTTCTAGTGGCTTTCATTTCTTTTAATTTGCTCTTACTTGAACCCCTTATGATTTGCATCGTATCATCTATTCCATGCTCTCTCTCTCTCTCTGTCTCTCTCTCTCTCTCTCTCTCTCTCTCTCTCTCTCTCTCTCCAGAAATAGCCTAACACATGAAAATTTCAGTTACTAATCTGCCGATTTACAAACAAATTAACTACAAGAATAAGGGGGCCCACGAAATAATAGTTATAGCTCCAAATCATCTTTGCTCTGCTACTCCAATCTGCAAAGGACCATAGGGTCGGTCGAGGTTCTCCATTAGAGCAATCAGCTAGAACTATGACCACTAAATTCCAGACTCAGTCATGCTGCACCTAACAACCCCAAAACCCTAGCGCAAAAACAATAGTAATAAAAATAACGATTACTAAATCCTACTCGAGCAAAATTCAAAAGGCCATACAACCTCAAACAAATATTTTGCAGTTAATGATTTGACATTATGGCAAGAAACTTTGCTATGCCAATAAATACAAAGCTAAATGCAATTAGGCATAAAACATTCATACCTACTATATTCACATATATAGAGATGATTAACAAATGTAAAAAAAATTACAAACTCAAAGCTCTTACAACATCAATCTAGTTGCATCCTGCGCACTCTTATGGAATATGGCTGAAATAAAAACAAACAGAAGATGCATTTCATCCATCCAACGGTTCAAGCTCAAAATGGGGACATGTCCTTGGCGCATATTCAGCCAAGGAACAGCATTCTGGTTGCAAGTACGAAGCATGATTAGTCATGACAAATCACTGCACTGACATTAAGCCATTTGCAAAACAAAATTGTGTATTCTCTGCCTTCCAAAACATACAAACCCCACTTTTCCTTCTAGAACACACTTCCCCTGGAAAGCAAAGAACAAAATCAACAAATTAAGAGAGACAAACCAAACAAGACTAAACAGTGAAGAATTGCTTGAATCGCAGACTAAACAATAAGTTAACTCAGATCTAAAAACGATAAATGAAATGCACACGGCACCCTTTTCCACTCCACTATAAGCTCATGTCTAGTTAGCCCAGAGTGCTCAGTCATGTAGATAAGTCATAGTATATATTCATTGTCTTCTAAAGCTAGAAGGTCCTGTGGTTTCTAGCTTCGTCTCTTGCTTCCATATAACCAAAAATTGCCTCCTAATTTCCCCTAGAAACAGTTTGCTCAAATGGAAAATTTTCCAAATCAAGGATATAAAAATTAGAACTCACAAATTCCTCAAAAACCACATACCAAACATTTTCTGGGAGTTGTAAGAGAGCATATAAGGCATGTAGTACTTCTAGTGCCAAATACTGTGTGCAAATTGTCTAAACCACATACAAGGAGACATGCATAAAGATACTTCTGCCTTATATTGGAAGATCCTTGGCAAATTCAACAAAACTCTTGATCAAACAACCCAAAAGTAACCAATTGATAAGGCGCCTTTAAATTATAGAAATGCACCACAGAAACTGAAGGACAGATCCTAAGCTAAAACACACCGTGTATAGAATACATGCTCTCATTTAGATTATGCACTGTTCCCATTAAGTAGAGGTCTACAATATGAGTTCAATTGTTATTGTTTGAGTGGCTTGTGGCAATAATACATAACATATTTATTGATCCAAAATATAAACATCAACTTTTTCTTCATATCCATCAGACACCAAAAAGGATAACTACCTCAGCAACGCATTGCTCTCAGAAGGAGTTCATTTCAAGACAGTAAGTTCTCCTTTTCACCAGCATCTTCGCAGCCATCCCATATGGTTCTTCAAAGGCAGCCGAAACCCATGACCCATCTGACACCTCCTTCTTCGTAGTCGACTGCTCACTCGGCCGAATCGCAACCAATGTTGCCCCCTTGAGGACAGTCCCATCAGGCAATTCCAAGTGGGGTGCATACCAAAGCCTCATGTTCAGAGCCGGCACAAGGGTCCTCTTTGATGCCGACGAAGCCGATAAAGGCTTCACCCTCAACTCCTCCAATTGGTCCCTATTCATACATAGCACTCCCTGCCCATCAGCATCAGTCAGAACCAAGCTATCCAAAGTCTTGTGCTCTGAAATTATTGGCTGAAGCAAGTAATGCCTAGCGGAAGCAGCAATCAACGAACTAATAGTCCACACCACTCGCAATTTCAAACCCCCATTCGTGTAAAACGACTCAGGTATACTGCCATTATCATCTCCTCCACCAACACCGGCGGCATTACCATTAGCACTACCATTACCACAAAACCCGTCACCATTGTTGTCTTGTAAGAGCAAAGGCTTAGTTGGACATGGGTAAATCACTGAGGAAGCCCCAAGGATCACACAATTATCAAGGGTCGATCCAAAATCGGCCCTCCATTTCAATAGCACACCATCATCGATACCCAATTCGCCACTAGGAAGCTCGATTCGGAGAAAACGAATCTCATTGAAATTCTTCAATACCTGGGTAGGCGAATGGTGGGTTACCCCACCCTGATCAAGATCATCGTCCTCGCCTGACCCTCCGCAACCAACTGCCAGCGACGATGAAGCCGAGCTCGACCTCTTCGGGCCCAAGAACTGGCCTAGGGCTTGGAGTGGCTTGACAATTCCACCGAACACGAGTTTGAACAGGTTCGAGAATGGCCCGCGAGACTTGTCAGAGGATCCAGCTGCCGAAGAAGCGTCGTCGTCGGAGATGACGCAGTCGACGCGGACGACGACGTTCTCCACCTGAGGGACCAAGATATGGAACCGCCGCGAAACGACGCAGCACCGGCCTAGGGCTTTGACGTCTCCGATCTTGTTGAAGATCAGTAGGAGCAGAGAATCGGGCAATCGATCGAAATGGTCGATCCCAGACGCCGAAGTGTACGGTTCGGGGTAGACTCGGGTTGTCAGATCTGGCCGAAGAGAAGACATCGGACCCAGTATATATACACCTATATATATAAATATATGTCGAGGGAAAGGGGATCTGTTAGTGATGAAATTTCAGATCGAGGTGAGCATGAGGGAGTAAAGAAACCCTAATTGCAATTGAGAGAGATGGAAACCCTAACGGAGCCTATGGAGATCGGAGGGATTTGCTAGGGTTAGATCTGATAAGACAGAAGGTTGAGTACATGTATATATAGAGAGATCTACCCCTAATCGGGAATGGAGAAATTGGGAAGATGGGTGTTACAGAGAGGGCGTGTTCTGGCTATGGAGTTGAGCAGAGAGAGCGAATGGTGGGGATGAGATGGATCCACAGTTTTGCCTTTAAGAGAGAGAGGATATTATACGCGTACAAAGGGATAATGAAGAGGTTGTGTCACTGTCATGTGTCATCTGTCTCTAGAGAGAGAGAGAGAGAGAGAGAGAGAGAGAGAGAGGTGATTATGGCATGTTTGGAAACTTGTGGAAGGGATAAGAAAGTGAGGAAGGAATTGTAAAGAAATAGATTATTTTCCTTTGTTTGGTTTTGTAAAAGTACTTTTCCAAGAAAACTAATATCTGAACTATTAAAAAATTATAAAAGAAAACAAGGAAAAAGGAAAATAATATTTCTTTTGTTTGAATTTTATTTCTCTTTTCTCTAAATTAAAAACCAAACATGAAAAATAAAAATAAAAAGCCTTCCTTTTCTTTTCCTTTTCTAAGGCTCCCAAACAGGCTGTTAGTTTTTGCGGACAGAGAGACAGATCTATTTTCTTGATATATGGGCTGTTTGTTGCTGGTATTTTTTTTTTTTTTTTTTTTTGTCTTTCTGCTAAATCTTGTCTACTTATTTTTAATTACTACCCAGACATTTATTTTATTTATTCATTTATTGTCTCTTACAGTATTTTTTTTCTTCTCAAAATTTGTGAATTTTGGGATCATCCGTTGATTCTTTAGGGATGGGGTTACACGTGTACAATAAGACAAAAAGAGTAAAACACAAGAAGAGGAAAAAATAAATTATAGTAAAAAAATTTTATGACATCATCAAATAATAAAACCAAAGCTTTAATTGCTTAAATCAACTTACCAAGAATGTAAATCTGGCCCGAGATCATGATGGCCCGAGTTTGGCCTGAGTTTGTCGGGTCAAAGTTCAGTCCGGGCTAGACCTAAGCCTGAGCACTTTATGGGTGAACTTGTTTTCAAAACTCGGCCCGCGAGCCCAAGTCTAAGCTCAAGTTATGCCCGCTAGCCCTAGATTAAGTTCGACTGTGAGACCGTGAATCTCATCCCAACGGTTCTTTCTATTTCTAATTCAATTTGTTTTGTTTTTTTAACACTCTCCATCAATACCTGTGACTCGTCCTTTTTAAATTTATGTTTCTTAAGTACATTAATTAATTTTATAAATGCAATTGTATAAATAATTTACTTAGTAATTGTTATTAATTATATATAATAATAAATGTAAATGTAAAATTTTTTACATAAGTTCAAAGAAATTAAATATATATAAGCTTACAAATAAATTTCTAATTCCTAAAAACATAGTTATAATTTACTATAACTAAATTTATTAGTTTTAAAAATATAATACTACAAAAGAAAACTTGGCCAAAATCCGAGGCCCGTGGCCCAAGCCTGCGGCTCGAAGCCTAAGCTCAAGCTCAAGCCCGTCCCTAGCGTCGTGGGCTAGGCTTGGGTCTTTCCCTTCATATTTTGGTCCGACCCGACCTGAAAAATGGCGGGAGCTTGCAAGGCCTTAGCCCAGTGGGCCGAACCCGGGCTAGCTAGCCTGATTAACATCCCCACTTACAAGTGACTTATTTGAATAGTTTGACTTTTTTAATATTTTTTTTTTTTTTGTTTTCAGACAAAAGCACTACCTAAAATCATTTATAAAAAAAAAAAAAAAAAGTAAAGATTAAATTTTTGTTGAAAAAAAATTATAAAAGGGCAAAAAACTAGTTAAATAAATTAATCCAAACGAGCACTTATATTTGCAAATTTTTCATGGGTCTCTCTCTATAGAAAATATTCCAAATTTTGGGCAAATTTTCAAAACTATAGTAGGATCAAGACAGATTAGGATGTTTTTCATTCTATGGTTGGAATGGAGATCTTCATTTCATCTATTAAGATGTTAATACATCACCCAAAATAAAATTTAAAGGTTAAGATGAATTGATTTAATTTTTTTAAATAAATAATTTTGTGATTATATATAAAAAAATAAATTATAATACAAAATGGCCTAGTTTTCATAAGATATTTAATAAAGATTTTATCTTGTCCATTCATTGATGTGATGGAGATCTCCATTCCAACTATTGAATGAAGAGGATTCAAATTCGATCAAGACCCATTGAGATCTAAGTTTTACCATATCAAGCCTGTTATCGTAGAATCCATCAAATACATAAAAATAAAAAAAATAAAAAGTAAAAATTACAACAGAGATAATACTCTGAATTTTTTTTTCAAAATTTGCATTTTTGAGACATCTCATTTGTAAAAAAATATTACAAATTTTATATTAGAGCATCTCCAACCTTTAAACTATTCTATTATTACTATTGTAGTGAGTCAATCTTACGAAATGGCCCTCCAACAAACTTTATAAACAACTCTCTATTGGGAAGAATTTAACTTTGGCTCTTAAACATTACAAACTATTATTTTTTCAATTTCTCTCTCTATCTTTTTTTTTTTTATCTAAAATAGAGAGTATTATTGAAAGATATATGAAAAAGTATTTAGCTAAAATAGAAAATAATTTTGACTCCTTTTATGAGCTACATATTCTATGTATAGGGTGAGAGATAAGTTAGGGGTGATGTTTCTGTTAGTTTTCTTTTCTTTTGTTTTTGCTAGATCTTGTCTATTCGTATTTTATTTCAATTATATTTTTTATTTCTTAATTTATTGGTCCTTGATCTATGTCTAGTTTTACTTTCTCAAAAATGGTGAAAACTGATGGACACGTGTACAACAAGACAAAAATAATAAAATATAGCAAGATAATAAATTGCAGTGGTAAGATTTGACCAAATAGTAAAACAGCTGTACAAAAATACTTTCTTTTTTTTTTGGGTTACAGGTGTCCAGTATTTTATTATTCTCTCCAACTTATATAAAGACACCATTCGCTGTTTGGATACGATTTTTTACTTCTTGAGCTCATACGAAGATGCCATCACCTCAATAGAGTGCTTGAATATCGCTTTTTAATAACTTATAATTTTTTTAAATTATATTTAACTTCTCTCTTAAAAATTTTACTTTTAAAATTAATTTAAGTTTTAAAAAATTAACTTTTTAAACTAACTTAAACTTTTAATTAATAATTTTTTAAGTTGCAATGCAAATACTTCCATATGAAACATGACTTGTCACGAGATAGAGTAAGAATGAATTAAACTTGCGTTCTTTTAACTACCAATCAACTACGCCCACTTCTTACAATTTATTTTAAATTTTGTTTTACTGAGTGTCTTTGTAGAACCTCTAAATCTATACGCATGTATATATATATATATATATATTTATATATTTTAGCCAAGCTAAACTTATTATGATGTTAAAAAGGATGAAAGATTTGGTGGAGGGGTAGGGCTGCAGCTTGATTTGGTTGTGGTTGGCAAGTTGGGTTGTGTTGAAGGTCTGGCCTATGTAGAATGATTTTGGTTTGAGCTGCAAGCTCAATGCTCACCTAAACCTGACTACTATATCTGTTTGGTATAGTTTTCAGGTTTTTTTTGTACTTTTAAAAATAAAAATAATAAAAACTTCAAAAACACTCATATCATGTTTCTCGTTTTCATATGAAAATATTTTTCGAAAATCTAAAAAACAATTTTTTTTCTTTTTTATAAAATTAAGGTGTTTTTAAAAAATAATTTTTAGACTAGTATATTAAACACAATCTCGATATTTGTCAGAAATCGAAATCACAATCAAACTAAGGTGCAATCTCGATTTACGACTGAGGATTGACGGACGTTACCATGTCATTGATTTTACTATTTCTCATAGTTAGTTAGGGTTTCAACAAATATAAAGACACTCCCTATTTGTTTGAATCATCAGGGATATTAGTGTATTGTGACCAAACTAAATTTGATTATTTATATTAAAATTTTAATATCTACCATAGATATTTATGCCTGTGACAATGTCACAATGCAAGATAAAGAGAGACTTAGCATCTAATAAAATTGTGTCATCTTACAATTTGAGTCAAACAATAACTAAATTTATTGAGTTTCCTAATATGAAGATATTTTACTAATTTGGTGTTTGCCATTTTTAGCTTTGACTGTCCACATTTCATTATTTCTTGAAATGTTGCTAAGATAGTAGTCTCGGTGGTTAAAACCAAAGATTTTCATTATTTCTTGAAGTGTTGTTAAGATAGTAGCTTTGGTGGTTAAAACCAAAGATTCTGTTTCCTTATTTTCCAACAGGGTGCCTGGTACTTAGGTCAAACAATAGAAGCTTCTTGTTTAGTTAACTTCCAGTTTGAAATCAATTTTCAAAACATTTTTTTTTCTTTTTTTGGTTGTCCTTCCGCCCGTTTAGTAGGAGTTTTTTTTAAGTTTTTTTGACTTTATTTTTTTTACTTATAAGTAAAAAGTTTAAGATTTTAAAACTTTTTTTTTTGTTTATTTTATTTTTTTTACTTATTTTATCTTCTTAAAAGTAAAAAAATTTAAAAAAAAATTTAGCATTTTTACTTATAAATTAAAAAATAAAATAAAAAAAACTTTAAAAAATCTGTACCTTTGTCTCACTACCCTATGTTTAGCCGTACTTCCCTAGCTTTTACCAGTTCTTGGAACGAGGCTTTGGACCTCTTCTTTTTTTTTTCTCTTTTTTTTATCCATACATTATGCTGAACGTCACCAACTTCTCATAAGGACTTTGGAATTTGGTGTCAGTTTTTAAATTAGCTCGGGTTATTCAATCACCAATTTGAGAATCGAACCGCCATGGTAAGTTTTAAAATTTAAAAATTTAGAATCGAATCAACTCTTTATTGAAACCGAATTAGCCCAACCCTACCTATCCTTTGTCAAGGCTCCAGTTTGTTAATGTAATTTTTTTTTTTTTTTCCCAACAATGGTTAGGGCCATTGGCTTACTCTGAATGTTTCCTCATCAACACAAAATTGCACACACAAGCTAACTTTTATTACTAAATCATTTATGGTACATTGTAGCATTTCTATAGGTTTTAGACCCGTCTATCATTTTAAATGGGACCACTACAAAAGGATAGCGTAAGTACTAAAATGGCATTTGCAATAATCTTTAATGGCTCTAAGAGGAACTTTAGCGACGTTTCTCAAATCTTAAAATTGGTCCTTGATTTCTTTTTAGCGTGTAATCATTCCCATTAAAAAGAAATAAAACCAACAAAAAGCTGGTCGTTATTTAGTCTTGAAACTATTATAATTGCTTCAGTGCAATTAAGTCGATTTATTTGTACGAGTAATTCAAGTTAGATTCCCATAAATCAACTCAATCCAACTTAACTGTTGATTTAATTTCCCTAAATCCATTTTTTTTTTTTTATATGGTTTAATATCCTAGATAATCAAGTTGAATTTTTCGGTTTTGAATTATTACTAATAAATAGGTCCGGTGGAGATCTCGTCCCCGCCCATTTTAAAGGGTAAGGTGTCCTCACGTTGGGTTGAATCTGCATATTTTCTATTGGGATTGGCTCTTATACTATTCTGTCACGACCCAGAATTTATAAGGTATAACATTGTTCGCTTTGAGTCTTGAATTGCTAGCTTTAAAAGGCATTATACTAAGGAGATACAAATACCTATATATATAACGCTTCCCCTCTATTTTTTCAAGTGATATAGAATCTTAGTACATAACTTTGGAACTAACCTACTACTAATGTAGTTTGCCAAGTTTTTGTTCTCACTCACGTATAAGCGCTCAGATCTTACACAAATTAAACATTCCGTAGCGAGTTGTAACGCCTATGGTTATGCTTGAAGGGGTTAGTACTGTGGTCATCCCTTCTCACCTATTACTCAGCCAAAAAAAAGTCAAAAAAAAAAAAAATTAGTCAAAGTGAGAAAGTAAATTATGGCTTACATGCATCACCCACCCTGCCCGCGGTAAAGTTTAAATACATAGTTTATAAATAAAAATATATTAAAGCTACGATTGTAGCTTAGTGATATAAGTCTTTATTCGCAATGAAAGGCCAATGTGTTAAGTATTTTTTATATATAAAAAAATTAATTATAGATACATAAGATATTTATATAAACTCAGGCCAAAATGAGTGGGTCCAGGCTTTAAATATTAATCTCAAGCGCAGCCTAAAAAGTAATCTGGCCATATAATTTAGTCCAACCTCACCCTATGTGGACTTAAACACTAATGCCAAGCCTTATACTAATAAGGCTGTGTGGGCCATCGGGTCAATGACCATTTCTTTAATGAAAGAATACAAATGGTTGTGGATTATTAGCTCCTTCAATTATATTGGACCGCGTAATAGGGTTGTTTTTTTTCTTTTGTTATTTTTGGTGTGATGTAATAGGGTTTTGTATGCATGTACTATGTACGCATCTTATATAACTTTTTAGGTCGTACTTTGATTCGGTAATTATTTAGTTTGTGTGGGACTATAAATTATACAAATTGTAAAATTAATTGATGTACACGCAAGCTGATCGGGTATCCGATTAGCAAAAAAAAAAGTCAAAATGCCATCAAATT
Organism: Euryodendron excelsum; assembly: GCA_033060915.1. NCBI lineage: Eukaryota > Viridiplantae > Streptophyta > Magnoliopsida > Ericales > Pentaphylacaceae > Euryodendron > Euryodendron excelsum. Next base: position 18,851,358 of record CM065398.1, read on the forward strand.
GGCCGAATACCCAATTAGCATAAAAAAAAAATGTACGCATCTTGTAAAAACTTCTAACATTTTTCTTTTCTTTTTATTTTTGTTTTAGAGCAAAATGACACAAATATATAACTATACATGCTTAATTTTTATTTAAATTCATTGAATGGACTGTCATCAGGCCATGGGCTAAACCAGCCTTGAAAAGGTGTATAATATAAACCTATTGTGTCTTTCTAGGAACTACAACAATGGGCAAGTCATCGGTTGGGCGTTTTTTTGTGGCTAGTTATTATTTACGTAATACATGAAGTTTATATTATTTGTATAAGACGGTGGACGGTAGTTCAGTGACAAAACTCTGCTTGGAAAGAGGGGCCCATGATCCTTCTACTTTGACAAAATTTTATTTGGATCTAAAACTTTTGAGTATTTATGATAAAAAAAAATAATGTATTAGCTTCCCAAAATTCTAAAAATTTTACACTAGCCTTCCAAAAACTTAATTTTTTTTTTTTTTTTACCTTAACACCCTTGGGATTCAAAAAATTTTACCTTGATCATTGAAATTTTTTTACCTTGAACTCCTTTTAACAAAATTATTGGTTCTGTCTCAAAAATAGTCAACTCGAGACAATAGTCAGTCAAAAGTATGAAAACCTGGAATATATATATATATTGTTTCTTTCTAGAAAATTGGAATCAAGTGTCATGTGCAATGGTGCATTGATTAGTTCATAGAGCCAATGCCATAATAAAACGAGAGCATTTAGCCCACTCTCCGCACCTTGTCCCATGTGGTTGGTGTTTCGTAAACTTTAAAAAGCTTTCACTAATTTTCAAGAGATGTTAATGTTATCAACTATATTTTCCCAATATCAATTTTAATTTTTTTTTTTTTTTGTGTTTGCCAGTGAAAAATATGCAATGCTAAATTGTCACGGGTGATTATTGTTGCATATATGTGGTTGTTAAGTTTTTATAATTTTGGAACACAAAACTTGAGCTGAAAATCTTATAATTTTTTTTCCAAAAATGAGAAAAATAATAGTTGTTCCTCAAAAATTCATTTTTTATTGGATTACTGTATAACAAATTAAACAAGTAATTTTATTTCCTATTCTTATTATTTTTTACTCTCATCAAATCCTAAATGCAACAAGAGTATCAAGTGATTTAATCATATATATGGACAGACTAAAAGGAACTCAAAAATACTTTCACTAGAGGTCAAATAATCAATAAGATGTGTAATTAATTTTCACTAAGTTAGAATATAAGGGGAAAGGAGATTGTCATGGAGTCGAGAACAACTTGGCATATGTATATAATTATATAAGGTGTCATCACCTTTTTGAAAATAGTCCATTTGCGGTCCTGGATTATGCTTTATTAGGTTCTCTCATCTCCACCCGGCCAACTTTCCGGTTTTGCCTTAAATACTAGTGAAAAATCCAAATTTTAAAACCCACTCCAAACTATTAATCCCTTAAAAATTGGAGATAAGTAATATCATAGAGGAGATAATATTACTTATTTTCTCTCTTGAGATAAACTCAAAAGAATATTTTTATTCTTCTTTTATTATTATAATACATTAAAATAATATTAAATAGCTATATTATAATTTAAAATTAATTTTTCTATTAATTTTTTATTTTTAATGTGATATTTTAACGAAATAATATTATTTATCCTATCATAATCTCATCCTAACCAAACGTAGTATAAATAATTTTTCATCACATCAAGTATTACTTATTACCCATCATCACTTTTTTCATCCTACAGTATTACTTATCCTCTTATTTCTCAATCTCACAAACACAAAACCTATGTGAATGTTATGAACCTTTTTGATAGAGCAAAATCATAACTAAAGTAAAAATATAGAATAGTCCAGTTCGAGGAAAGCCAGAGCCTCCTGTTGGTTTAATTAAATTCGAGGACAACCGTACTTCCTAGAGCAAAAAACCTTTTCAAACAACTGATATCTTTATTATTCCAGCCATACTTATCTATAATCTCAATATAACCCAAGATAACTCCTAAAAATAATTACATCTATAATCACTACTTAACATTATCCTGATTAAATTTAGTTAAATAATATTTGATAGAGTCCTAACTATGTAACGGAGAAGTTGGTCAAAAACAAGTAGTAGTTTGGAAGTTAAATACTAGGGGTGGTAAGACTACCAAAAACGGGGAAAATTGTTTTGAAATTTGTTTTCAAACTGAAGTTAACCAAACATGAAGCATCTATTGTTTGACCCAACTACCAAACACTTAGTTGGCAAATAAGGTAACAAGATCTTTGGTTTTTACTTACCAAGCTACTATATGTTATGAACATTTCAAAGACGATGAAATATGGACAGTTGAAAAAACTAAACATTTAAAGAGGTGAGATAACTTCATGATTTTATCTTATCCCTACTCTAGCAAAAAAATATCAAATATAACCATTGCACCACGTCATCATGCTGATGTAGTATAATGTGTTAATGATACATAGTTCTAAAAGTGTTTTAAATCATAATCATCTTAATATTATCTTATTTTTAAGCGAAAAATTTTGAATTTTAAACTCATTACCCTCGATAATTAGGATTTATATGAATATGTAGCTCTCATTATTAGCTCGTTGTACCACATTAATATGATAATGTAATATTACCGATGAATCACCCCACATTGTATAGATGGAATATTAAAGAGAGTTGAATCCAACATGTCTAAGTTTATATTGCTTGCCCAGTTTTGTTGTTTACTTACATCTCAATTTCGGATGAAAGTGTTTTTGATATATAATCCAAGAGTCTTCACATATTTGAGTCGTCTTCTAATGGTAAATTACATTTCTCATGTTAGAAACCATAACATTTTTTTTAAACAATTGAATAATACTATATAAACTGAAAATACAAATACAAAAATTGTATACAAAATCTTATGGTAAACTTGATCCCTTTCACTTTGAAATAGAGAACCTAGCAAAATATATTTAGTTTAGTTAAAAAAAAAAAAAACACTATCACATCCTTATTTTCATAGTTCATTAGGTTAAAAAATTATGTAAAAATAGAACTTCCCCAACTTATGTTAAGGAAACTTTCATTTTATGATAAGATCATCAAGCAATTAACTACAATAATATTTAGGGGATAGAGAAAGAGACATCGAAGAGCCAGATGATCTAGATTCCTATATATTGGCCAATTGTAAGTATACTCAGGATAGAGAAACAAATATTTCAGTTGTATCCTATCCCCAATTTGTCATGCCTAGTGGAGTAACAAAGCAAAGCTTTGACAAGGACATTTATTCCTCCCAAAGCCAATCAAAGGGACACAATGTGCCCTTTTCAAGCGCCTTACTTGATTGGCACAACTCATCACTAGTTAAATGAATGCAATGCAGCAGATGGCGCTATGCATTCACAAAACAGGCAAGTGGAAGGATTGCTTTTTCTTTTTCTTTTTTTTTTTAATTTATACAGGGTCGAGACTTTCAATTGACTACTTTTTTGAGCTCTGTGTATGGCCACCATTTACATGAACTAAGTAATTCTATGCTTTGCATCATAGAAAAGTGTAGAGAGGGATTCAACTTGAGATCTCATATTTAGCATAAAAAACAACCAATCACTAGGTCACTCTTTGTAGCTAGTGAAAAAGAATTAAATTCATAATACAAAAATGGTCGGGCAATAAAAGGTCATTGTCAAACTCAAAGCAAGCCAAGCCAAGGCAAGGCAAAGAATGCATTGCTTTGCCATACCATGGTATGATATGGGTAGCATCCAAAGGGTTGCCCTTGGAACAACTAGTGCCAATGCCTAATGGTTTGGCACCTAAAAATTGACCCATATCTACTCATGGTCATGGTCCCCTGCCTTTGGAAAGCACGCTAACTTTGCCCACCAATTATAGACTTAAATGGGGATGATTACACGAATAACTTGTTGAAATCAATTGATAACATGAACAAATGTAAGCAAACCAACTAACTACCTTGGCTTTGTAATTTATTGGCGTAATGAAGTGACAAAAAGCAAATTACACCAATAAATTGTGTAATTTATTGGTGTAATGATAATGATGTGACAAATGCAATTGGAAATTCATGCATCGTTGGAAGCAAAACCATCCAATGACTCTTGAATTCAGGATTTTGTTTGAAAATCATGATATCTAATTATGTCTTCGACATTTAGAGATAAAAATGATATATGTAATCTTATTTATCAATCCCTTTTATCACTCTTAGACATAAAATTATAGGACTCACGTTAAATTTATGTTTGTCCCATTCATTGAAGTCTAGAAGTGAGAAAAGTAATTAAAAAATAAAATTATGTATAACATTACTCAATAGAGATTTATGAAATTTGAATGTTAGCAACTTAGCATCATTGACGGCATAGAATAAACTATGTTGTCATGCATAATTTCTAGATGAAATGACCTGAGTTAACCTAGTGGTTCCCAGCATTAAACACGACAATTATGGTGATAGATTCCTTTGTGAAGCCATGATCACTCCTACGCGTCTCAGATTGTAATAGACAAATAGGCATGCATACTTGGTTTGCCCAGCTTGGGCCCATCGGTCACCCACCATATGTTGGGCCTATGTGAGCCGGGCCAAATTTACATACCCTAGGTCCAGGCTTAGCCCGAAGCCCAAAGGGAGAAAAAGGTTAAGGCCGGGCCTCGAGCTCTTTTTTCCCCCAACGTTTTGATTATTGGAAGGATTTGGACCGTTGGTAGCACGGGTTAAAAAGGTGGGCTGTGGGCTCAGGCTGGGTCGGATCAGCTCATTGGCCACTGGCCGAAGTTACATCCCTATGGACAATATTTCTAGAGAGTACACCGAAAAAATCCAAAGCATCTAAGAGCCAAACCAATTTGGTCTCTTTGTATTAATTTGGTTTGGGTTTATCAAGAGTTCGTTTTAGTTCTAACTCTTATACGAGCAAAATAAATAAGTTGAATCTGATTCGTTCAATTTTTGAGTGATTATTTTTAAAATTTGATTTGACCTGACCCGACCTGAGATATACCTGCTATAATATTTTATATTATATAGATGTCTTCATCTATAAAGAGAAAAGATTTTAGAAAATTTCAATTGAATTCCTGTTTACCTAAAACTAAAACTTCTCTCGGTATTCTCTTTTAGTTCCGGGACTTGGGGCTTCACCAACCCCCAAAAGAAAAGGGTATAGAGAAAATATGTAATTTTTTAATGTTATATTTGGATTTTAAATTTCTAGAGCGACAAACAAGAGGAAATGAAAAAGGTAGGAATACAAAATAAAGTGAAAGAATTTAAATTTATTTATTTTGTTTAATTGAAATAGGAATAAATAAATAAGTTATTTCTCAAAAAATAAATAAATATATACAAATAATTTAATATTCCTTCTTTTTTTTTTTTTTTCCTTCAACAGATATGAAATCCGAAGGCAAGAAGCTGAAATGTAATTTGAACCCATAACAATGAGGTAATAATAAAACGCCCTTACGGCTGCACCAAAGGCCAACCTCGTTCTAATCAAAGTTATGGACTACAAGTTGCTATGAGATCTAATAAACTAATAATTTAAATGCATAGATTGTAAGTATATTGACTATTTTATCATTCTAATTGAAGTTGTTAGCCACAATTTAGTATGAGACAAACTAATAATATTTATTATATATCCGGCCTATACATGATATGGGATTCTGGAGAGTGAGAAGTCATCTTCAAATGTGTTAATAAATCACCTAAAACAGCTAAGCTATTCCACTACTTTAATTACTCACAATTCAATATTAATGAATTCCAGCTAAGGTCAATAGATAATGCCTATAGACTATATCCCAATTTCTTAAACTTAAGTTTTCTAGGGCTCTCATGGGCTAACATGATCTATCAATATTCATATTTTGATATTATAAACACAAGAGAGCTGTCTCTCATTAGATAATTACATGACAACCAAAGGTTTTAGCATTATTCTGTCTCCATCATGTCTCCCTTAACATATATCTAAGCCCCATATATATGAGTACAAATTTCTCTAGAAATAGAGTAAAGAATAATAAAAATAAACCTATACACACACATATATATAATAGTATTGAAGACTCTAGTCCTACTGCTAACATATTTAATTTTACACCAAAAACAATCTATATGAGCTCCAAGCACCAATGGGGTCTCTGCTGAATCAGATGTCCCATGATTGAGTAGAATGTATCCAAACACCAACTTCAATTGGGTGGTTGTTCATCTTCTTGCTATACCCACTTTTGAAATTAAAATAGAATGAGTAATTGAGAAGGATATGTGGATCAAACAGCAATCCACATTCCATGAGCAATTCACATAAGCACACAAACACAAACGAGAAGGCATTTTCTTTCATCAAGCAAGAATTTCCAGCCATTATTTCTTCTTATCCAAACAGTGAGGACAGAACTGCAAGTCATCTTTTTCTACCATACTTGCTAGGGCTTCAAACTAAGCCATTTCACACCAACCCACAGCCACTGACACTAACTGAGGTTAATGCTGGTTTGGTCTCGTTTTTTAAATTTGTATTTTTTTTATTTTTGTTTTTCTTGCTTCCAAAGACAAATAAAATGGGTAAGTTCGAAAACATCATTATTTTTATGTGTACAGGCTATATTTTCAGAAAAATTACTTGAAAGTAGCTTTTGAAAAAAGTTTTATCATATCAAAATTTTGTGATTTGTTTTTTTAATTCAAGACCAGAAAACAGTTTTTGAAAATGAAAACAAATGACCTTGGAAAACATATTCAAGTTGAGTCGAATAGCCTATGCATATAATGCCAAAGGTTGGACATTATGTCAAACGTTAGGTTTGGATCCCATCCACATCTCCTCAACCATCCCAGTCCACATGAAAAGGTTCATCACAAATTTTCAAATTTGATGAGTAGCCAATCAATGAATTATCCTTAGGAACGCACAAACTCCAAGGCTAAAAAGTTGGACTCAATGGCAAATACCATTCACTCAAAAACTCTCAAAAAGCTACTCTCTGTGTCTTGTAGGTCAGATGGGAAGAAATTTTTAAGATTTGCACAACTTACTAGGAAAAATTTTTAGGAGTTATTTATAAGTGTAACACTTTATTCATATGATGTCATAAAGCGAGAAGGGAGATCAACATATGCTCTTGCCCTATTATAGGCTTTTAAATTTAAAATTTCCCTGAGTCTCATAATTTGAATGAAAAGCATGATGCTTGATATGACGATAATAATTACTCCATTAACACTGGAGCTAGGCGTATGTTTGAGAATCTGTCCTTGTCCTTTGCTATCGTAATTAGCTATAATATATGGTTTCAAATGAATTACTAAAGCAGTGTTTTGGAGAGTTTTTGAAAGGAGTTTTCTGTTACCAAAGTCACACAGAACAGAAAACAAAGCTGAAAACTCTCTTTGATTTAGTTATTTTCAAATTTTAAATTCAAAAAACTGAGTCCAAAAACAAAAAACAAAAAAAAAAAAAACCTATTTTCAGGACCTAATATTTTTCTACTCGTTATTTATTTTTCAATCAGCAATAGTAAAACACTGAAAACACCAAGTTCTCAAAAATTTTGCAGATTTCGAGAAAAACATGTTTCTGAGAATAATTTTCGGCAAAACAGGGCCCAAATTTCTTCATCATGGATTATAGGAAATTGATAGAACTTTCAGCATGGCCTCCTGAAAACAGAAATGCAACATGACATGGAACTACAGTACCAAAATGCTATAACACATGCAATATCAGAAGACACTAACACACACAAACTGTACATATTGGGCAAGTATATCTAAACCCTAGCTTAGGTGGCTAATCATGTACCTTAGATACAGATATTTGCGTCTCGGAGAAACAGGAAAAAAAAATCATCGAGCTTTCAATCTTCCTTACTTTAGATTCCTTGTTCATACATTTCCCAAACAATGAATTTGCACACATGATGAAACATGGAAATATACTACTTGCGAAAGTTCATATTATTAAAGTGGGATTATTGTAACGTGACAAATGAAAATAATTATGAAAAAAATAGGATCCAGATGATAGTGAAGAAAACTCAGCACAGTTTTATTTTAAAATATATTGATGAAACATAGTTCTTGAGTACCATATGTAAGGATATCATCCGAGCATATAAGAGGTGGTGACATGGTTGTAATAGGAAGTTCCTATGATGAACCATATGAGTTCCGCCCACAACGGTCACATACATTAGAGGCTGCTGGGGAGACTGTTTCCGGTTTCACCTTCTGCATCTTCGGTACATCAAGTTCCAAAACATCATGCAGTGCTTTCGAGCCTTCTTGGAGCTCATCCAGGCTGAAAGTACCAGATTAGGATATAAAATTTCATCATCATTGCAAAATGTGGCAAAAACACAGCCAGACTTAATGGAACAACCATATTGAGCAACAAAAACAATGTCTGTAAGATAATAATACTTATGATGAGAATGCTGAGATGCATGACTGGTAAGACATGAAATGGAGAACAAGGATAAAATGAATTTGCGAGAGAGAGGAGACAGTACCCACTGAGGTAAAGATGAAAGTCAGTTGAAATGGTTGGATAGTGTATAATGAATGCTATTGATTAAACAACTAGGTAGGCATTAGGTTTTAAGTTAAAAGGGATTCTACAAGAAAAGAAAGTGATGGTCTACAAATTAGCAGCCTTCAAGAAAATTTGGCAGAACAAAAGTGGATGTAATGGTCAACCCAGATAATAAGGATAGAAGAATTTATTGATTATTAAGTTCAATCAACTGCTTCCATGGTTGCCCAAACAATTTGAAACTCAGGATCGAGACAGAGGAGAACAGGCTGTGCTGAGTGAAGACATCACGTATGTTACATGGACTCAGGTACAATTGTTGGTGCGGCTATATGTTTACGTGTCAGATTTGTCTAATTCTCATGTCTAAGGATACTTGGACTTGGCGAGATTTCATATTTCTTAAATAATTCTTTTTTTTTTTTAAAGGTAAAATGGAGTTTACAAACTAGAATATAGCATTTTAAGCATGAAGTTGAAGTCTTATGCATTGTTCTATAGTAAACTCAATTACTTATCCATACTTGTTGGTTGAAGACACATCACTAAACCATGATGATGCTCTGAATAAATAGAAATGTTGATATATTGAAACTGTACACAATTAATCAAACATCCATCATTACCTCATACAGAGGGGAGGAGTTAGTCGAATAATGGTATCATGAGTAGGCTTCGCCAGAACTCCTCTCTCCTTCAACTTTATACATATATCATAAGCAGAGACGGAGGATAAAGTCTTGCTGTTAAGCTCCACAGCATTGAATAAACCTTTTCCCCGCACTTCCTTTATGATGCTAGGGAATTGCTGCTGAACCTTTACTAGAAGTTGTCTAAGCTCCTGTCCCATTTCAGCAGATCTGAAGGGTAGTGCAATATGAAATAAAACAAATTTATACCTCCACATGAACAGTTAAACAAGAGGAAATGAGCAGTCACAAACTTATGTTAAGTAATGGGGAAAATTAAGCCTGGTACATCAAACCTAATTCCTAAGTGGAACTCTGTTTACAGAACCATCATTGCAATGTACCCAATAAAAATGCAGCTCAATTCAGCTATTTTAACAACAGCTTCGCTTAGCCCTGTCAACTTTAGCTCAAGAAAGTTAGATCAAAATTATTGCACAAATGAACAATAGACCCAAAAGAATTAAAAACCCAGTTGCATGGAAAGACCAAATGGCATTCGATATTTCTCTTCTAACCAATATTTTCAAAGTGTTCAGTAGTTAATTGAAGCAGTGAATCAATCATCTTCAATGCACAACTCCTGCAGAATCTAAGAGGTACAATTGTAGAAATGGTTGCAATATCTTGAAACTAGTAGAAGCAAGCAATCCATAAAAGCACCCCTATCAAGCAATACAGATTGTGCTCCCACTAGAGGAACCACAAGTTAAAAGAGTTACAGAGTTCTCTGCGCATTCAAATACCAATATACAATGTCGTGCAAAAAAATAAATAAATAATGTTTTGTCTGGATTCAATTTCTTTAAAGTTTCCTTTTGCCTGATGATTATAATACCAAGAGACTTGCTAACCTAAAAACAAGGGATAGGTTTAATACCTCTCAGCAAGTCCCTCCTCTCTGATCACCTCTAATGAGGCAACAGCAACTGCACTGCCCAAAGGATTTCCCCCAAAGGTGCTGAGAATGGTACCAAATCAGAGGCGTGTTAGCTCCAGCAAAAATTGCAAAATGCAGCCTCACAGCAGTATTACGAATAATAGAAAGTGAAAAAGAGGATAAACCGGATAAAAACAACAAAATAAAACCCTAAAATCGCCTAAATATCAGATTTGAAAGGCTTCACAAGGGTCAGGAAAAGATATTTCTAGTCCAATGTTTTGAACCAAGTGAGTTATAGTAGAAAATGAAGAGCGTCCCCTCCATGTCATTTAAAAGTTATACTAGAAACTGAAAAGCGGCCCCTCCATGTCATTTAAATGAGAGACACTTCAATAGGAAATAATCAGACCAGAAACTTTCCCAATTTTGCATCATAATTGACTTGGAAACTGAAAGGTCAGTCACAATTTCCTTTTAAAAGCTAATTCGAGGAATGTAATGTTTTAGCTAAATCATAACCATCATTTCTTTTAACAGGAAAGCTAAATAAACACATGCTTCTTATCTAAAAACTGTTTCTCTCATTTGTCATGTTCTCTCTGATATTTCTTAAATATTTGTTCATGAAGCAGAAAACATAGACCTAATCCACACCCACCAAGTTATGTACCAGATGTGCCATGAAGTATTGAAGCAGTCAAACCCATCCTACAAAGAAATGAAACCCATGGAGATCTTTGGCTATTTCCAAGTTTCTATCCACTACTTAGCTTTGCTCATGACAACACATTAACCCAAACTAAATCAAAAAATTGCAAAGCCTAACTTGAACAAAATCCCTTACCAGCCTATCTGCAATTGAACTGTGTTGGGTACAGCTAAAATTACACATCTTGGCAACTTCTTCCAACTCAAGATGGACAGGTCTGGTCTTAATGCTATAGTTTGTTAAAGCAAGCAGTATACAGACTCCGCATTAGGGAAGAAACAATGGACTGAAAGATTTTGACATTTTGTCATTAAGAAGTAAGGCAGTTATAAGTGCAAACCTTCCATGCTCTCCTGGCCGAATGCAAAGCATAAAATCTTTGTCTGCAAGCACTGCACTGACAGGTACCACTCCTCCACCCAGTGCTTTTCCTAGTATCTGAATAACGTAACAATAAAAGAAGTTATCTAAAAGAATGGAATCATGGTTGAGCTGTTAACAAGACAGCTCAAGTTACTTCCACAATCCAGGATTTCAAATCAAAGTTTGAAAGGACATTGCTTCACACACACCAAGAAAAGATGCACATGCCTTACCAAAGAAAATTTCAAAAGCAAACAACAGATTTAAGTTTGTCCAAAGATTCAGGTAACCCAGATCAGATGATTTGAAAGCAGTAAGGTTGTCGCATTCATATTGAAAAGTAGGGTGTACAAATCTAACAAAATAAAAGGACTTACTACAACATCTGGGCGAACTTCTTCCCAATCACAAGCCAGCATTCTTCCTGTCCGTGCCAATCCAGTTTGTATCTCATCGGCAATCATTAAAATATTATACTTTGAGCAAAGATCTCTAACAGCTTTTAAATAACCATCTGGAGGAATAATAACCTAATAACAAAATTATTCAACAATAAAGAAAGGAAGAAGAAGAAATGACAGCAAGAACTGTGGTTATATCACATGGATTCAAGTTGTTCATTCCCCCCCGCCCCCAACAACCCAACCCAAAACACACACACACACATGGACAGAAGGGGGGAAAAAAAACTAACCCTCCCACAAAAAGCAATAAACAAGGACAAACGCAAGGCCAGGAAAAGGGATTATAACTCCACAACCTGGATGCAGGGGGGTATTGACTATCATACAATATATTACAAAGAGTCAATCTTAAAAATGCTCCTTTCAAATAGAAGAAAATGATTAAAACCTGGCTTCAAATAATGGATTGGTACAACCTCCAGATGAGCCAGTTTGGCTCATTGTCCAGAAATCAAAATTTGTATTACATAAATATTTTATTTATGAATGCATGCTGCTTCAACTAAGTGCAAACTCAGGAAAATAAAAGCAAAAGTACATTTCCATATTGATCATACTCTTAGTTGCCAGAGACACATACCCCTGCCTCTCCTTGGATAGGTTCAAATAGAAATCCAGCTATGCGATCTCCGTTTTCTGCAGACCAGAGAGAGAGCAATAAAACACTTGTATAATACCTACTCTGCTCTGCCAAAGTTGAAGTGGTAATGGATCACAAAGTAGAGTGAGATAAAATGTAGCATTTCACAAGAATGAGGTTTCTTAGGCCCAACAAATTATGCAAAATATTTAATAACTAGCATCAGCACAGCTAAAGAATTTCCCAACATCACAAACCTTTAAAGATCTTCTCAAGAGCAACTTCATCACCGAAATCAACTTTAACATGACCAGGTAACAAGGGCCCAAAACCACGAGTAGCCTCATTGTCGCAGCTCATAGAAATAACACCCAGTGTACGGCCATGAAAGCAGCCACAACATGAAACAATGATAGCCTGTACAAGATGTGACTTTAATAAAAAAATTTAAACCACAAATTGGAAACAAGCAAATAATTAAGTGTTAAAATGATAATGCTTCTTGCCACAACAAGCAAAGCTATAATAACCACATACTAATCACATAATAAACCCAGGAAATTTGAATGAACAGATGAAATTTGAAATGAGAAACGAAAATTATATTGGAAAATGAAAATCTAAGTCCATCACCATGACTCTGGATTCAATAGGTTATTTTAAACCAATAAATAGGAGGCTAAGACAAAAGGAGGACATGAACTAAGGAATTTTCTATTTTCTTCTACCAGACTTACCATAACAGACAGAAATCTAGAGGTAGTATCAATCGAGGATAAAATAAGAAAAAATTGGCTAAGATAGTATGGTTTGGTACAGAATGCATAGACCACACAAGCAAGAAGCAGGGATTCAACATAAGGCCCTACAAGAACAACGGGAAGCATACAAACGTAGATTGATGTAAGAGAGAAAAATCGTTTATTATTTAACCTGAAGAGTGGACCTATTAGAGCCATATGACAAAATAGAATTCACATAGTCCAACTAAGTAGTTGCATTAAGACTTTGTTGATATAAGTTAGTACCCTTCAGGATCTACAACCTTACACATACCTCAAAATTATTGTGTATTCATTATCCTAAAGCCACATTAGGAAAAAGATACAATACAGTGACAAAACAATACCCATACATAAATTATTCTATTCCTTCTACACGTGCACCCATAGTTTTTGAAAGGTTTGTGAAGCTTATGCTTTGGTTGCCAAGAGGAGAGGCTTGAGACACATTGCTCAAATTCCCCCAAAATTCATGAATCATGGATGAAAGGGGAATGCTTGCTCTGTGTACGTGTGTATTTGAGCACGTATGTGTGTATTTGTCTGTGCATGTGTGCCTGACTGCAAGAGAGAAAGAGAGTAAGAGAGAGAAGTTTCACTTATAAAGGTTCATCTATAAGCATAAGATGAGGAGCTTCCAGAGCAAGTTAGCATTAAAAGAAAAAAATAACTATTTACACTAGCATTTCACTCTCCTTTACTTACACTAGCATTTCTTATCTCAAAACTAAAGCTTCTTTTTCAATGAATCATTCTAAATCTAAGAATTCAAACATATAAAAAGCCCCTGGACATCATTTCTCTTTTTCCTAAATAATTATCTAAAATAATTTGGTGTCACAAATTCCCCGTGATAAGACTTCAAAGCCAATAGTGAAATAAACTCAAACCTCAGTGGGTTATCATCTCTAACTCTGTAGGCCTGGCATTTGATTGCCATTTCGTCCAAATCAGATTTCTTTAAGGACAATCACAATAAAGACATGATCAAGTGTAAATCTTTTGATTTTACAAAACATTTGGCAAATCATGGTTTTCTTTCTTTTGTTTAAGAAATTACATTGCACTACTTTCTGATCATGTTTATCTTTACAATATGCTCTAGATTATTAGAGCTCACATCTTGCCTCGCAACTGGACCAGACGTTTTCAACCTGAACTCACACCTTTTCAAGCTTTGTGAATACTTGCAGTTAATTATCATTAAGTCCTATTTGTCTGCAGGACAGTTCAAAGAAGACAAATCTTCCATAATATTTGATATTGGAGAAATAGAGGAAAAACAACAATATAAGTTTTTCTTCCAGAAGGTTGTGTTTCGTACACAAAGAAGACATAATATCAAACAAGAAAAGTAGTTATTTAGCCTGTTCACAACTGGAAATAAACCAAGTAATTACAAATGCAAATGCAGATATAATCCATGTAGAAAACAACAAAGAAAAGGATAATCAAATTTACAAGTTCATTTACGAAATTTGGATTTAAAAGCCTAGTCATAACTATTTGCTTTAAAGACTTAAATCACCTAATTCACGTGCATCTACCAATTGAATCAGGTTCTAGGTAGTCTTTTTGTCCAAATCAACATAAGTGCTGGGATGATTTCAAGTTTATTAGTGTTCGGAATCTGACCCAACTCCAGGAAAATTTTCTAAATAAGAAATAATTGTAATTATTTGTTTAATTGAAATAATCATGCAACCCACTTAAAGGATTTCAGCACATTGCTTTGCAATAAACTTTTTACATCCGAGTTGAATTCTCCCACCCCCTCCCACAAAATAAACACACATGCACAAAAGCTCAAAATACCCCTACATGAGATTCTTCTACTTGTTTTGTCATGCACCATAGAGGCTTAGGCAGAGATGCAGTCATAATATCAGTCTTCTACCAACAGTGATTATCCATGACTAGTGCAGACAATGGAGGTTAGCTTGGATCCACGTCCTTCAAGTAAGGGGTTTTTTTTTTTTTTTTTTTGTGGTAGAAATCTTCAACTATGGAATTACAGACACAAAAAGCATGAGTACCATAGTGCACTTAAATCAAGTATTTGAGTTCCTTTCTATACATGTTGAATTTTTTGAAGAAGCACAAACCAAAACTTTGGAAGATTCTTCATTTGATTGTAAGAATCACAAACCAAGATGAACACAAACTACGTACCTCATCTTTGGGAATCTTTTTCTTCTCATAGCCCCATTTCCTTGCCAACTTCAGAGCTGTTTCTACACCTTCAGCACCGGTATTCATTGGTAGGACCATTTCATATCCAAACATGCGCGTTAGATGCTCTGCAAATATTGGAAATCTGTCATTATAGAAGGCTCTAGAGCTTAGAGTGAGCCTTTCTGCCTGTTCTAGTAATGCTTTAAGAACCTTTGGATGACAATGCCCCTGCAGCAAAAGCTATGAAGTCAACATCTAATCTCCGCCAACTGCATAATGCAGAAAAAGTAAGAGGAACAAAGCAAAACAGTTGCTCTATTCAAGTAAGGGCTGGAAATGTTTATAGATAGATCTCTCCACTGCCTTTGCGCACTATTGTAGGCACTGGGATGCATTGAAAGAAGATGGCCTAGGACAATACACAAACATACAACCCCCTCCCCCACCTTTTCTTTTTTTATGACCAAAATGGTCCAACTAAGAAGCATGGACACTTGTAAGAAGGTTCCATGTCCTTGTTGAGCACAACACTCGTCGAACACTGCAACACGTGTCGAACACGCATCCAAATGTGTCCTATTATTTGTAAATTATTTTTAACTAGACACACTTTGATACTTGGAGGACGCACATGTTCATCGCTTAAACATACATGAAACACATTGCAAATTTGGAAAAAATAACTTGGAATCCAATTATAGAATAAAAACAATGTGGATTTCTACCTAATTTGGCATTTAAGCTACACAATAAATAATTTTTAATTTTAAATAAAATTATCTTGTAATTTTTCATTATCATTGAGTAAAATACTCGTATATATATGATATATATGAAATATACATTTTTGCCATGTTCCCCCCTGCCATGTCCTACATTTTTTAAAAATTGTTGTGTTAACATATCAGTGTTGCTAGGAGCTTGTCCATGCTTCTTAGTGGTCCAACAATGGTCATGAGTATCTTACCACAGAATACGCAACACACAATTGTTAGCCTCAAGTTTTCATTAATTGATTTTGATGATAACAAATATAAATGTCTTAGTGATTAAAATTTAGTTAATCTCAAGATTTCATAATAAAATATGTTTAATGTATTAGTTAAGAATTTTAAAAGAATTTTATGTTAAAAGTTTAAATATATTGTGCATTTTAATGATAAATCACTTAATTTTTTTATTTATGTTTTAAATGTTAATTATCTAACATTTCTTGAAGTTATTGTTAGTCTTGGACGTAAAAGGAATGCATAACGTGAAGAAGACTCAGTCAAAGATAATGGCAAGAAAGCTCAATAGAAATAGTTTTAGTATTATGTATATAACTTTTGATCCAACTATTGAATTGATCTGATTTTTGGGGTATTGGAAATAAGACTCAAATTTCTATAAACGGTATAGTATGAGGACGTCGTGAAGAAAATGTCGTGTGCGAGAAAACGGAGCTAGTAGGTGAAACATTGGAGCAGAAGTTTAAAATATGATAGTTGGGAGATAGCCTTAGTAATCTGACCATATCTTTTGTTACAGACATTCAACTGTACTGATTCTTGAGATTCTGAAAAGCTGACTTCCATGTCTACAACTTTTTTCTTATAGTCATTTTCAAATTTGAACGTTATAAGGGAGAAAATCAAAGTGAACGTGAAGGCAACTATGCAGCAATTCAAATATGCCAACTGGGAGACAATTTAAGTATTTTGATCATAACTTTTGATCTGACTATTGAATCAACCTGATTCTTGAGGTTCTGAAAAGCTGACTTCTATGTCTATAACTTTTCTCATATAACCATTTTCAAATCCAAACATTATCAAGGCAAAGATCGGGGTGAAAGTGAAAGTGAAAGTGAAAGTATCTGATCAAAAATTCAAAAATCTGTCTGGCAGCAAGTAGCTCAACGGAGAAAAATCTTCAATGCTTTCTCAAATAGCTAGAAACTTATTTGAAGCTACAAATCCACCTCCTATCTTTATCTATAAATAGAGATACACAACAGAAGCAAGAAATACACAAGAGATTACAAAGATTGAGCATAAAAAGTGATATTCATCAAGATTTTCAAGTTTTGAACTTTACTTCTTCATCATTCTATTTCATTTTTGAGCTTTATTGTTTTATTTAACTCTTGAGAGTTTTGTTTCTATATTGTGAGCTTTAACTTTCTTATATCATTTGTAAAAAGGGTATTGATTTATTTCTTGAGTGGTTGAGAGGAACACTTAGAGAAAAAGATCCTCTTAGTACTTTGTTTTGGAGAGCAAAACAAAAAATTGTTTTTTAAGTGTTTTTAGAACAAAACACTTGATGTAAAGGCTTGCTAGCAACTGGACAAGCTAGTGGTGTAAAGCTATTTCAAGAATAGTGGCTTTGCCCAAGGAAGGAACCTTGGAAGTAGACATAGGTTTGACATAACAGGAGCCAACTGAACCACTTTAAACCGTTGTGTTTGATCTCCTCTTTTCTCTCTTTATATCTTACTTAATATTTTTCTTATATATATAGTCTTGATATACTTGAGATACACACACTTGAATCTATTGTACTAATCTTACATTGATTATATCTTGGGTTGTCTTATTCATTACATATCTAGCTTAATATTTTATACATTTTCTATTGCATCTCACCACTTAGAAATTAAGTGCATTAGATTATTTTGAATTTTAATTTTTAATTATAAATTCAATTCACCCCCCCTCTTGGGTTGCCGCCTAGTTTAACAACAATATGATACATTTGGGGGCAAATTTACATGTATAGGTAAAGCATATAAACTTACACATATAATATGTACATATAAACTTACACATATATTATGTACATATAGTACACAAACCCAAGATGTATGCACTTCTAAAGATATTCCTAGTAAAAGACCATATAAGAAATTTCAGCTGTACCTTGAGCTTAGAAGTAAACAATTAATTTTATTTCTTGTGCCCTCCCTAGCCCCCCATCACAAAAACAAACCAAAAAAACGAAAAACAAAAAAATGAAAAACAAAAAGAATTTGAAATTTCATGAGGAACCTATAGTTTGTAATCCATTGTGGTGGGTAAGCAAAACTTTTGATATGTTAATCATAGTTAATAACAGTACACTCACCTTAAGGCCGACTAGATGAATTATAGAAATTAAAGTATGAATTAAAAAATCAAGTTTATTTTTGAACCCTCAGATACATTGAAACAATGCAATATCATATCTTTTGTAATTTTTAGTCAATTGTCTCCTTATGCTTCATTTCTTATGTATTGAAAAGTGATGAATGTGTGTCTTTATACGTATCAAAAACAAAAAATGAAGGCGAGTCTTTATCTCATTGAGACGTAAATTTCGTCATGTTATTGATTATACTGCTTAAGGCTTCACTTTTGCAAGATATTTGTATTCTGTACTCTGTCAATTTTTAACAATGTGGAAAAAGAGATAGTTACAGTACATGACAGGATAAGGTATGTTATACAGAAACATGAGAGACCAATAGTCAACAAAATATCATGATTCAACAACTAAAGTCTCAGATTCCCAACCCCAAAGCATAAGGGGCTTGGACATATTCTAGTCCCTTTGCTTGAAAACGCAATGTGTATATTATGGATCTATTTTTTTCAGAAACCGTGTCTTAAGATTCGACCCTTTTCAAGAAGAATAGGGTTTAGCTAGCATTTTAAAGTGGAGAATATTTTTTTCAAAATTTCTTCCTTCCAAATTTAACCATTTCTTCCTTTGGATTCCACTTCCTATATGAACCCAATATCAGTAAAGCTTACACACAAAATTGCATTAGCATGCACATAGTTGCAAGAACTTTTTGACTTTCTTTTTATTTTTCAACTTTATCCTCCTGTTAGGCCTCCCAAGATGAACTAGATGAAAAAGCTGAATCCAGTGCATGAAGACAAGCGGAAGGAATTCCAAACCATGAAAGCCAATCTGCACCATCTTTAAGTGAGGTTTCTATGGTCTTTGTCAAATTGAAATGGAAGCGCAGAATTTATACCATTAATACCAAAGAGATGGAAAATGCACCGTTGATTCCCCAACCTGGTATATATGAAAATAAAAACAAATAAAACAAAGAGCCCCTAATTGTCACCTGATTGACTGCAGAATAAGCTGAGAGGAAATCGAGGTACTTGTTGCCTTCTGGATCCCATATAGACGACCCCTTTGCTTGAGAGAATACAATGGGAATTGGGTGGTAGCTGCAATTCAGCCAGAAATGTGACTTACGTAAGGAATTTACCAATCACACCAAATAAGCTACATCAACAAAAGATGTGTAGAATATAGAATATATGCAAGACATGACCTAGGCTTATCTATAGCAATAAATCAATTTTCTTACTTTTTGCTACATAACTTTGTAGGCCTAGTATCAAGTTATCACTTGTGGTATATTATATTATGGGTCTCGTCCAGTATATTTCTTCTATAAAAAATAAAAAATAAAAAATAAAAAGCAAGTCCCACATTGTATACACAATGTTTTGGAGAGAAAAATAAAAAAGCATTCAACCTATAAGTTTAGAGGGAACTCTGCATGCATATGAAGTGTGAATATCCAGCATTTGATAGAAGTTCACGATTTTAGGGGACAGGGTAAGGTAAAAGTGTAAACACACACATACACAATTGACGTTTTGAAAGAGCCAAGTGGTTTTCCAGACATGTCTCTGCTCACAGTTTTAAGAAAAAGCTGAACACGGGAAATTAGAATGAGAAACACTCTTGCGAAGTTGCAAGCTCGAGCACAACAATCCACGTTCCTTTACAAGATTCTTTTTCCCCTTTCTTTTTGGTTTCTTCTACATGTTCTCATTTCCAGACAGATACATGGTGAAAAATCTTTAGACAAATAATTATTCTAGTTCAGGTAATCATGCTGCAATATTAGGAAGCAATTTACTTTTTAAAAAATATGTAATAATAGGATGCCATATGAGTTTCTAAATAGGATTGCATCCAAACCAACTTTGACATAAATGTGAATAGACAATCATGAATTGCTACATTTCACAGCTATCTGCAACAACAGGTAACAGATCTTCAAAGACAGCTTCACATCATCAAGCTACATAATAGATGTTACCACAGTTGCTCAAAATGAGTAGAAATATTTAGTTCAAGCAAGAACCAATAACTAAATGAAGTTGCCAATCAATAAAAAATTAGAGCTGCTTTATTGTTACCCTTACTTTTACTCCCAGAAAATTAACAGTGAGCTTCTCTGAAGTTAATAACTAAAATGTATGGTAAGGGCAGCATGCACAATTTCAAATAAAAATTATAGCTTTTTTCATTATTTCCCACAAGTATGTTAGCCATGAGCAGAGCGTCATGGGAGCTGGCGGGCCCAAGCACCCTCCCCCCAAAAAAAAAAATAAATAAAAATAACAAAAATAACTGTCTGCCAAAATCATTCAAACTCCATTATATTTGAGCTATGAAAACCTTAAAAAGGGAAACAGTTTTAATAAATTTATTGATGCGAAGCTCCTGGCAAGTGCCAGCTAGCCTTTCTCTATTAACTTAAACCCGGAATCTCCATGTCATATTGGATACAACTATTTAATGCAAAACCCTTTGGAAATTTAAAAATAATTAATTACCCAATTGGCAACTGAAAATACAAGGAAACGAAGAGTAAATTGGAAGTACACTGAGATTTCTCATAAACAGAACAAAGCAAGAACACATCCTTGGCTCCACTATCATAAGTTAAGAATTTCTGAAGTCCTGTAGGCATCCTGGTCTGTTGGCGATGATAGGGCTCAATAGTCAGTCGATATACAGCTTGATCACCAGGATAATTCTTATGACTTGAATTGATTTCTATGAAGACATAAATTTCATACGATTTGTTTTCATTCCCATATTCCAGAAACACCATTTATGAAGAATTTCGTTCATGAAAGAAGAAAAAACCTACGAAACTAGAGGAGTTCAGAGCAACCGCAAATTGTATATTAACCATCTTAATGAGAACTTACATCTAAAAAGCATCTGAACAAATAAACAGAGAAATTAGAACAAACCCATAAACAAGAGCACAAATTCAAGAGAACAAACCCACAAAGATACAAAATACATGTAAATAGACTGTGTAGAACAATAAACAAAACCCAGAAACCGAAACATGGAAAAAGATAAGAGAGAGAGGTTACTTGTGGGCACTGCATTCATATTCCAAGTGGATGAGGTGTTGAGATGAGGAAGGCATGGTGTTTTCAGACAGAGCGCCGAAACTCCTACTACTAGTTCCCCTGCAAATTCTGTTCAATAAACTCTGCAGAGGTCTCTTGGTAGCCATTGATGATGATTATATTTCTTCAGCCACTACTACTTCCGCACTCTCAATCGCTCAACTTTCTCCTCCGAAATTTGAAGCGTTCCAAAAAATGTTCCAAATTACGGATTAGATGACTGTTCTTCTTTCCTGATATAAAATACAAATATACGTATACAACACTCTCTCTCTCTCTCTCTCTCTCTCTCTCTCTCTCTCTCTCGTCCTTTTCTTCTGATCCTTCTTGTTATGCGATGAATGGCACTGTTAGTTACATTTCCCAATGTACATCCACGACTCGATATCCATGAAAAAGTGCTGCGGAAAAACGCACCTTAATTTACATACGGAATTCCGAAAATCGCCTCTTCCTTTTACCACAAATGACCCTCATGTCCTGAAAATAACGATAGAAGGACTAGGAATGACAACGTTGCAGATTTGGGCTTGGACCTACTACATCCCGTCCTGCCATAATAACTTCTTTTTTCATACTCGTCTCATTTTTCTGATTTTTTAAAATATATTATGAATAAAATAAAAAATAAAATAATCAAAATCAAAATAATCAAAATAATTATATTTTAATAAAATATGTACATATAAAAAATAAATATTTATACAAAAATAAAAAATTATTTACACTCTATTCCCAAACTCACCTCATCGCTCTTAATATCATTTCATACCCGTCTTAATAAGAATAGGACAAGAACCTAATATATCAGGTGGAACAAAGGTTTCAAAATAAAAGTAATAGGAATTTCTAAAAATATCTCACTCCTCTGGTAACAATTTCGTTTTCATTCTCGTTTTGATTTTTTTGTTTCTTTGGAAAAAATTAAAATGACTTTGTTTTTTGTGTTTTCAAAAATGAAAGAGACCATCCAAAACACTATTATTTTTATATTTGAAAAACTCAGAAATAGTTTCGTAAGTTGCTTTCTAATCAGACTTAATTTCTTATTCGCAATAGCAAATGAAAATGTTTTTACATTCTCCTCCCTTAATTTGTTTGCTCTAATATGTATGATGTAATGTCAGGATTGTTTGGAGGATTCGAATTAATAAATTGCCATATGATATTCACGTCAATGAGACTCCTGGTTTTATTATTAGGCTTCAATTAAAAAATGTGTAAATAATAAATTAAGAGACTTTCCAATTCTTGTCCAACTGTCTTAATTTTAATTTTATCTTGTTTTGTCATAAGCGACATGTATAATTTACTCAACATTAAAAGCAACATATATAATTATCTTTAAATGATTATGAATGCTTCTTTATTATCCTACAACAAATACAGCTTTTTCAATAGGCAATCTAGGAATGACTCGTAAAAATTTGTTCAAAATCAATTTGTTATATAATCAATTTGAACATATTTTAAAATTCTTTTAATTTTTTAATCTCAATCGCAAACTATTCGTGAGTAAATTAACTTAAATTCATTTTAAAATTTATTACACCTCTGAGATCAAACCTTACCAATCTACAACTAGGTCCGATCGGACTCGATTCTATCAATGCCATCTCAGAAGAAAGGATGCTTTTGGAAATTAAACCCAAACTTTTTTATTTTATTTTTTGGGAATCGGAGAGGTACTCAAGTTATTGAGTACACGTTTGAATCCAACAGATGACGTCGGCATATATATATATATATATATATTTCTAAATATACATTGGATTCGATACGACGATGGTGCGGTCACTGTCAGCTTTGCACTGCAAATCTCCCAACTTTGCTTCGACACAGAGGACATACACATATTCGCCAATTGGTTAGACCGTTTCAATGCATTATCATTCCCTTCCTTGCTATTTTACTTTTGAATTTTGGTCCATGCACTAATCATTTAACCATTTAGGTATTACTTTTGTTTTAAAATAAAAAATTTATACTTAAAAACATGAATAATGCTATATGCACGAAGAAAAAGGCCTAGTATGTATTAAAACCTATCAAATTGGTCATATGTAATTCATTTCATTAAAAAGCTCTCTATGAATAACATATGTTATTAAGGTAATGTAACATTACGTATCACAACGAATAGGAATAAATACTAAATAATTAATACTATTTGACTACTCGATTTTTTTTCTATATATACAAAATTTTATACTACATGATGTATTTTTTTGCGATTCTTTCATTTCAAATCAAAACAGCCATGCATTTAGTTCATAATTACAAAAATATCACTTCAAAATCACTTTGATAAAATTTTCTATATAAAAGTTCTATAAACATATTTTTTCTAACCACATCAATCTATAAAGGATAATGTTATACAACTAAAAAATTTATTCATAATCTATATACAGAATAATATAATTAAATAAGACCCTTTTCATTTTACAACAAAAGACCATGATAGCATTTAGTTATAAAAAAAGCTATCACCACATCATCTCAATGAAATCTTCTATACAAAAAACATGTATTAATTTCCTAAATATATAGCATTTTTCCCACAAATTCTGTATAAAATTTCTGATCATTTAACATCACTCTTTCCACATAGATTGCTTAGGGTTATTAACAGTGCTTTCATTTCAAATCAAAATACCCACTATTCTAACTTTATAATTTAAAAATCACTACCAAACATGCATTCTATACTGGTAGTGTGCATATCAGTTATTACTGACTATTATTTACCCCATCCAAAAAAAAGAACAAAGAGAAAAAAGAAAACAAAAAGGTCTGAAGGAAACGGAAGAAGAACCAAAAAATAAAACAGAACAGGAATCAAGCACAACGAAGCCATTTATGAGTATAATTTCAAATTTATGTAGCAATTTTCCATACTGAAACCACATCAGAATGCAAAAATAAGAATTAATCCTCCCTTTTTTTTTTTCCAATTCTAAGATGTGTAACTCCTCATTCTCCACAAACCAATTTAACCCACTCAATTTACACAAGCATCTTAGGTTTTTGTTACAATCCAGAAGATCATCGACCGAAGACGTTACATTTCTAACCACTTGTAAAAAATAAAAAATAAAAAGAAGTAACACTTCTAACAAAAGATGACACGAGATTGAATTATCAAGCAATCATATTATCATCTTTCATGTTCTACATAGTTCATGACAGTCAACTATCCCCCCTCGTACATATCCTCCCAAAAAAGAGTCAAAATTGCCTTCACCGGAATACACCTTCCAACCTCAACTTCATCACTCAACATCAAAACTAAAGACCAGAGGCAAACCAAAATCAGTGAAATCCAAGCGGACAATAAAGCTCCATGCAACCCTAAAGCATCAGGACAACAATCGATCTTTCTAATTGTCTTTCCAAAACATGCCATCTAAGTGGTAATCACTACATCAAATGATGACCCCCGCCCCCGCGAGCGACATGCCACCAAGAAACAAACCACTGCATTACCTAAAATGATAAACTGTTGCAGGCATATATCACAAGGCAACCGGTGCAAGGTGAAAGCGCAGAAACCACTATATAGACTTTCAGAGTAGATGAAAACAGAATAATAGCAAGAAAGAACTTTGAAATTTTCTGGAGTCACCCAATGATGCCATTGCTAACACTTCAAACGAACAATACCCATCGGATAGACTAAAACTAGCAACTTTAGATGTAACTAGCAAGATGGGGGTTAGGGGACAGTAACTAATCTTTCCTATCTCTTTTTCTTAAGAAAAAGGAAGAAGATAGGTTATATTCAGCTTATTTTCGTAGAGAGATGCTATTGTTATTAGTTCATAGAGTGGAAATACTATAGAAAAAGACGGGCAGCAAACGTTTTATCAGTGGTTCAGAAAAGTCAACAAACTCATCCAGCATACAGAACCTTAAGCTTTAACACAGTAAGCAACCTCACACATGAAGTCCTCCAAAACCCCATCTTCCTATTTGGGAAGTGACGAGAGTAGTTTGAAGAATAAAAGAGTGCTGCTGGATAAAGTAGTAGTAAAATCAGGTAGGTATGTTTTGTTATCTCAATTAAGCATGGAAATGCAGAACAACAACAACGACAACTCTCTCTCTCTCTCTCTCTCTCTCTATATATATATATATAAAACAACCAGATGCCGAGGTCTGACAAGTATAGGTACATAAATAACATACATTGACAAATAATAATATCATGGGAGGAACACTCAAAGTAACAAACTCCGAAACAAAAATTGGATTGGTGGGTGTATCAAATATTATGGATATTAATTCCACTAAAAAAACTCAATGAGAAGCAGCAGCTTCCCTATGTTTTTACAACTGATTGCTTGAAAAAAAATAAGAATTTTTATAATGCTAGTTTTTATCCTAACACCGAAACAATGGTTTTATGACTCACAGAACTCAGCTATCTAACGGTACTGGTGAGACAGTCACTTGAAATTATTAGATGTGAGTGGCTAACAGCAATTGCCATAACTGTTTCTGAACAAACTTACATCATTCTTTTCTGAACCCAGAAGTCAACATTGAGGTTCACTAAGAGAAATATAACTAAATAAACAAGAGGTGGAATGTTCCTTTGAACAAAATAACCTAATGACTATTGACTATTCTTGTCAGTTGCGATTTCTATCACAGTCAACTCAGAATGGAAAACATTAGAAGGATTCGTAGACAAATTCTAAACGATCCTTAGAAGGCCATTAATCTGGAGTCCTGACAGGTTTTTAGATGAAAAGAATAATTGAATTTTGTATGACGTACAGAATTTGATTTATGTAGCAAAAGTTGACATGGAATCCCAAAGAAGCTAAGCATCAGCTGGTATTTGGAGGAACTGTGACTGTAAAGACTCAATTTTAGCAATAGATACTTCATATGAACAGGTCGAGCACAAAACTCAAATTAGATGAAAAATGAGGAAAGGTCATTTCCTCATAGCATGTGTAATTTATCAGATTCCAGAAATTGAGGCCCTCTCTCTGAAATTGTCAAACAAGTTAGGGGCATAAAAAGAAGAAGAGTTAACATGCATCAGAGTCGGAGAAAATTCTTCTCAAGAAGCTGAGAACCAGAGGGTTGTATGGCAAGAGTAATTAAAACATCAACATATTATGAGTTTGAAAACTATGGCCATTATTGAAAATACTCCAGCATTCATAGAGCAAACCAGTATTTGAAATAAGATGGAATCCACACCAACCAAGAATAAGAACTAATAAAACACTACGATAGAGAAAAGATCCTATAAGTCCTAAGACAACCGCAGATGAAGAATAGACTAGCAAACATAGACACAACCTATATCCGCAGAAAATAGAACCCATAGTGAATCTTCCTGCATAATCTTTAGAGGCATTGTCACGGAAGAAACAGGAATGCAACAGATGAAACCTAGAAATGTAGCCCTCTCCAAGACACGACCTAAACAAACTAGAGAGAGTAAACATTTGAGGGAGAACGCTCCAAGATCTAAACTAGAATTCACCTTCAAATACCAAGAATCATCATCATAGGTTAGGTGGCCATTATAAATGCCTGAATCAAGTTTTCAGCTGCACGCTTCTGCTCAGATGTGCCAGATATTAGAGCCACACGGTCACCCCGGGAAGATTTGGAATCAGAGATCTCTATAACTGCTCCAGATATCTGGAAGAGAAACAAGTGCAAGTGAGATGTCATTTGGTCAAAGTCTGAGTTAAAACTAAGTTAAGAAGGCTCATGTCTACAGCCTTCCACACTCCCACAACACCCCCCACACACACAAAAAAAAAAAAACCAAAACTCTGGTCACGTGCCGACAGCAACCAAGCGAACCCCCCATCTCCTTTTCTCCCTATAGTTAAATCAGTCACCCATAAGCAATTAGGAATT
This sequence comes from Euryodendron excelsum, assembly GCA_033060915.1. Classification (NCBI taxonomy): domain Eukaryota; kingdom Viridiplantae; phylum Streptophyta; class Magnoliopsida; order Ericales; family Pentaphylacaceae; genus Euryodendron; species Euryodendron excelsum. The sequence goes on from CM065398.1 coordinate 18,878,700, forward strand.
TCGTATTGGTATCTGATGGACAGTTGAAAACACAAGAGTTGAAGTAGCCAAAAGTATAGGCATTGAACACGAAAAGGGCTGAGGCATTTATTATTATTATTATTATTATTATTATTATTATAAGTAAAGTAAAATAAAAGGGTTGACGCATTTTATAGGGTCTGGTCTATGACCCTATGACCTAAATCAACCAAATTACATGTCAAGGACGTTAGCCCACCTCCCTACTACAATAATAATGGAACCACCATTATGTTGTAGGACATTTGCCTCAGGCCCTCAAGAATCAAATGAAAATGTAATTCTCGAGTTTACAATCCCCAATAACGTCAGTCACGGACCACCAAACAAATGTGAGCTGACTTTGTATGGAAGACAATGGCACTCACCTCATTATCGATCAGAATTTTAGTGAATTAAGAAAAGAAGAAGATAGGACCTACCTTACGGATGTTAGCTATATTTGCCCCACCTTTGCCCATCACTTTACCCACTGCATGTGCAGGAACCACCATCTCAAGGGTTGATGGAGGCGGCAATCTGTTTGCAACACATGGTATAAGGAAATCAGGGTCAAATTAGTAGCATGAAAACAGGCATAGTAAGAAAATCGTGGCCTTAAAATACTGACCCTCCATATGGCTTCGATGAATATGAAGACAAAGATCCATAGCCATTGTCTTCCATCTACCAAAATAAAAACAACCACTCAAATAAGTACTAACAGAATAGGGGTGGAGGAATTCAGAAATTAATTCAGTGGACCAAAACAGTGAAAACAAATAAGGATAATCACAACATAGTAAACACAGCAGGCAATAAATGCTACAAAGAATAACTTGACATCTGACAACTTGACAATAGGTGAGGCATTGATGAAATAACTGACTGTTTCATCTAGATTAAACTGTCAAAACAATGAGAAATTTAAACACTGAGTTGACCAAACCAAGAGAAATCACAAAGAACCAACGAAGAAAAGAGCAGGAAGATAAAGTCTTGTGCTACATAATATGCCCTCCGTGCATTGGTTATTGCTCCTCTTCCAATATACAAAGATTACTTGACTGTTTGTGTTAGTCAAAACAAGAGCTGTAAATGCCATTGCGCCTACTGCTCCAATTAAAGGGAAAAAAAGGCTCTCAAACATATAGCCAAGCAGAGAGAACCTAGCCTTCAAACAATAATTCAAGCACAGAACATCTAAGTGACAGACACAATTATATGGAAGAGCGTATCCATGACAGAAATGCGTTGCACAAGGAAATTCACTGGGACAGTTGCACAATGCAACAACCCAACAGGTAAGTGGAACTGCCAAACCAAAGTATGTGAGATTATAAGCATTGAAAGATGCTCACCTTGTGCAAGCACCCTACGGGAAAGTCTCTGAGTCAGTCAACTCACTCACAATCAATCAAACAAGAGCTGTATAAGCTTTCTACACATATTCATTCTAATTAAGCAATGATTTCTTGCGTTAATTGCTTTTTGTGCATAATAATCATTGAATGTACAGTACAGCTTGTGGTTTAGTGACTTAATCGTTGATTCCTCCACAATTTGGTAAATATGAAGCAAGTAGAGAAGTAGTCCGACAGTCCTTTGTGAGGGTGCCTGCCAAGGGTTATTTGGTCTATGAAGACAAAATTCCGGTTTGTTTTCGAAGGTGATCAAAAAGATTCGACGAAAAGCGGGCATACATTCGAGAGAGAGAAGGATTAGTTCGTGTCTGGGTCAAGGGGACGGGTGACCTGAAACCTCTTCCTCCGGTAAGAGCTGTCTAACCTCTGTTGTGTTGCTATAACCTAGTCTTACTCGCTCTTACCTCCCTGCCTGTTCTCCTTTCTTTCTTTTATGAGAATACCTGCCCTGCCGCTTCTGCTCTCGTTCGGGCCCCGGGAATCCCTTGCTTTTGGCTACGGTCTTTATTTACCTTTTTGCACTACCCTGCTCTAAAAGTTCTACATTAAAGAGCCGAGTGAAGACTCATAACTAAGATATTAATAAATGCCAAAACACTAAGCTCTTAGTGGCATAGCGCACACTTCAATTACACTCTTTTCTAGTACCAGAGAAAGAGAGAGAATCCCATCAAAGAAACTTGCATTATCTACAGTTTTTAGACTCACACAGCAATATATAAGGAGGACTCCTCTCCAAAAAAAGCTCCTCATGTGCTCCTCTTGATTAAGTTACAAATTATTAGCATAAAAAAAATAATGTGTTGGAAAACATACAATTAGAGTTACTTAGGTCCTCTATTAGTTCAAACAGAACAAAGTAATAACGTTTGCAATGATCACAAAAGAGAAGCGAAAATTTTAAAATTCTCACCATGAAGGAAAAGTTGAAGAGAAATTTTTTTTTAACTTTAACAATTTAGGAAAAGTTGAGGGAAAAGCAAATGATTATTATTAAAGATCCAACAGGAGGTTTGAAGAAATCCCTCTACGTAACTACATTTCCCGAAAACAATAATTAAAGAGGACCTCCTCAGACATGTCCTTCCACATTACAGAGATCATAGCTTGTTTATCCATTCTCATGTTACAAATTTACAAATTACTATTAAAAATAAGAAAAACACTAAGAAAGAAGTAACAGCTAAAAAAAGGTGACCACATTGTCATCAATGTACTAAAGAAACCACTTTACTAAAAAAATAAATGAATAAATAGAAGATTTAAAAGTTACCTAACGATTGATGACACTAACAAAATAACAAAAAAATCAAAAGCTAAAACACTGGCATACCGAAAAGGATCCATATCCATAAAAGCTGCTTGAAGAAAGCATGTCCAAGCCACTCCTAGTTTCATCTCTCTGCTCATAACCCAATGGAGCAACCGGGGGAATGCTAGGCAAAACTGAAGGCACTGAAAGGCCATTACCACCAGAATATAAAGAACCAGCACTAGCAGAAGTGTTACGACCACCTTCCCTATCTTTTAAGACATCGTCTCGAAGCCGCAGAACAATTTGAACAAGGGCATCCCTCACACTACCAACTTCCCCTACCACCTGTATGTATAACAAAACTCATAAGGAAAAAAGAGTAAAAATACAAAGAAATACTGATTAGAGTACAAAACTTCTAGAAATAAGATGAAACGGACCTCAACAAGTTCATCATTGGCATCGGCACACTTGGGCTTCTCGCCTTTAGAGATACGGACATCAGCCTTAGTTCTCTTCCGGATCTCATTTATGATTGAACCACCTTTTCCAATTACACAACCAATAACTTTAGATGGAACAAGAAGCCGAATAGTTACAGTGTCATCATCTTCATCATTTAGCTTCCCTTGCAGCAATAAAACAGCTTCTAGCGCCATGGATTTCAAATCATCTGAGGACTGCCCAAAAAAAAGTGTCCCAACAAGATCAAAGACATGTGGAAACAGCAATACCTAAACAGCAGGTACCCTGACAGCAGTTCACATAATCCAACATTAAATAGCCTGAATAAATAAATGATGGTATTTGGATGCCACTAGATATAGGCATCTCAATGAACATGAACGCAGTGTAGTAAAAGCGGCCAAAGTTTTTCCTTGGAAAAAAAAAAGAGCTGTGTTTTGCGTCAGACTCCCAAGAGTTGAAAGAAACACAAGTTGCTTCCCCAGCAAGTTAAAGAAGTCATATTAACCACCAACAAAGTGTTGAATAACATTTTCATTTTAAGGCATTTTACAAGAACACTTACACTGCTGAAAACCCAGAATAGCACACAGAGATGATTCAAATATACATAAACATACATAAATTACCTGAATCCGGGTCACTTGTTCCCCAGTACAACTAGAAACAGTAAGTGAAAGTGATAATCAAAAGGCAAACCACTTTCTTCCTGTACTCTGGCTAACTTTTAGTCCTCGAAAAAATAAGTCCTATATAACTAAAAATTATGTAGGGGAAAAAAAAAAAAACATACCTCTGTTGAGGTAATGGTGATGATGCATTCATCACGAGCAGCCTTCGCATCATCAACCTCAACACGAGCGCCACTGGCCTGTCTCATACTTTTAATGGAACTCCCTCCCTTGCCAATAACGCGGCCAATCTTGTCAGAGGGACACAATACTCTTATAATTAACTCCTCTGATCTAGATGAGCCACCATAACCAGAAACTACAGGAAGGGCAGACGAATAAATGGGCCAACTGCTCCCTGTATCAGTGTACCCTGGAAGTTCCGGAACAGGTGCAGCACCTAGGACAGGAGGAACAGATCTGGATGGGACAATAGGATCTACACTTGAATAGAGTCCACCAGCAGGATAAATAGGTACATCTGAAGGGATAATGATGCTTGGAGGGGCTTCAGGCACATTGGTGTCAAGAGGAATCTCTTCCTTTGGAGTGAACTTGTACATGATTGCTGAAACTGCAAACAATGCCTTCTCCACTGCTTCTGGATCACCAGTTATCTATTTACAATGCAAAAGAAGTCCCATAACCCACATGAATATAAAATAAGGCTGTTTCCATAACATATAAGTCCAAATAACTGGGAAAAAACAAATAGTGACATGAAAAGTCCCATCTAAGTTGCAAAGGCAACTATTCATGAATGAGTATTGACCGTGGAATAAAGTCTATCGCAAAATATCAAGATTTTAAGAGGTGCGATATGGTACATAACACATAATGTGATTTAACCACAAATATCATGGACATATCACAAAAGATTATGACCTATACTGGATATATCACAAATGGATATTTCACCTATAGTTCACACGAAATACACACTATATCAATAAAAATTGGAATATATCACTCAATATCACGAAATGCATAGCAAATATTTATTTTTGTTCTAGTAAAGAAACATTTTTCGAACTTTCAATGGTTAACTCTAAAGTCCATGTAGCAAAACATAAAAATATAGGAACATCAATAAGTACACCCATATCCATATTCCATTGGGGGAAAACATCTATCCATATTTACAGTTTTACGTTGTTTGAGAGAGGAAGCTATCTATTAAGAAAGCATACCTAACTACCTACCATCAATTTCCATCATTAGGACCATTAAAGAGTGTTATCATTGAAGAGTTCAAAAAACATTTAAAATGGTCTTCTCTTCTCCAACTCAATATCTTTTTTCTGTTTTTTACAAGACTCTTCTCCAACTTAATACCGCAGTTGTATATCCTAACAAAACCAATGCAAATGATGAAATAGTCTTCCAATTCTTGCCACATCATCCTAGGAATGCAAGATTAATGTTCTTCTTCTAGGTCTCTCTCCTAGTTTTATATGCCCTTTCTATTGCACTCACTTAGTGAATGCTAGTTCTGAGAGACTCTGAGAGAGAGAGAGACACACACACACACACACACACAGAACAAAAGAAATTGGTGAACTTAATGCATTCAACACAATTATAAGATGAATACTGGTTTACATGGTATACAGGATGCAATTCCATTAATGCCACCACAAATTGTACTAATCCACGTCTTCCTCCCATCAATCATTACTAGTTGAAGCAATGAAAATTTTCCTCTTTGAGTTTGACAAGAAATGCAAAAGGGAAAAGGAAAGAAAAAAGAAAAAACAATCCACCTAATTTTAATGGGCACCTGCAGCATTTTCTTGCTTTATTGAAAATCATGCAAAAGTAAATGCAAATTTTTCAAAAAATTTCGTTCCAAATTTTCACATTCTGCTATTAAAACCCACAAATTTTCCATTAAACTTGCAATACCAATATATAGTTCCGCTGTACCGGAATATCCCTATTCTTGTTCCTTTTTGTTTCTACTCATTGCTTTGGTAATGACATACAGTTTACGCTACATGAACAATCAATAGCACAAAGAAAGCCCACGACACACAAAAAGAAAAAAAAGAGCGAGAAACAAGCTTTGGTTCTTCTGATACTATAATAGCTGGCCAAATTACAGGATGACTGTATATTAAATGGTATTATTTTCTGGAAAGCACCTCTCAAAGTTCAGCAGTCTACCATTCAAAAACCATTACAGCAACTAAAAGCAAAAAAAGAAAAAAGAAAAAAGAAAACATAATTTTCAAGTTAGAAAATAACTAACCAAAACGAAGTTGTCAAACCCCATTGCACAGGAATGAGTGGGGTCAGTAGCATCCTTCGCAGTAACCTTAATGTTTGTCCTTGTCTTGCTTCTCAGTTTCTTTATAGTGGCTCCAGACTTCCCAATAATATTTGCCGACTGGCTAGAAGGAACAAGAATTTGACACTCCTCCTTGTCTTTCCGCTGCTTCTCAGAATCTCCAACTGAAGCAACTGCATTCACAATTGCAGCGTGCACCTTGAGGAGAGCATCTTGGGCAGGGCAAAGAGGCTCCCTGTCATTGAATTCCTCATCTACCTCTACTTCTTCCTTATCCTTAACATAGCAATATATTGTTATAACTCTATCCTTAGAGCCTGGGAAAGGATCCACAACCTTAACCTTGGCTTTTGTCTCCTGCCGTATTGAGTTTATCACTTTCCCACTCTTCCCAATCACACTCCCAATAACCCCATCCGGACATAATATCCTATATACGATCAACTCATCATTACCCTTCTCATCTCTGTCATTTGTCCGTCTCTTCTGATTCCTGCTATCTCCATCATTGTACCTCTGAAAACGAGATCGCTTCCCAGTCTCACCCATTCTTCTATATTAATTGCCTCCTGAAGGCACAAAAACAAGTTTCAAACCAAAGTCATCCATCATCATTAATTTAAACTCCTGTTTAACCGATCAAGAAATCATAAAAGAAAAGAACCAGTTTTTGAGCTATAATGTTTTTCATTTTATTTTTATCTCATAAAACTGAATACTAATTGAACTAACACATATAATTGTATTAGTCTCACTTCAGTGGCCCCAAACAACAAACATCTTATATGCACATTTCTGTTTTTTCGTTTTCCCATAAAATAGAAAAATATAGAAAGCCAAATTCTTAGCATTCAGCAATGAAATAGAAAAATACAGGCTAAAGAGCTAGAAACAAAGGGGGAAAAAAAAAATAGAAGAACCGTGGAATAGTTCTAGCCCAGTATATAGAAAGCCAAATTCATAAAAGACCTTAATGAAATTGAAACAAAAACAGAGAGCGATTAACTGAGATGGTGAATTCAGTAAGAAACTGGATTTAACACAAACCAAGAATGCTTGAGAGAGAACTACGAGAAACCCTGAAAGTAAACGGTTCCAACAAAGAAGGAACAACGAAAGAAGCAAAGGAAAGTAACACGGAAAAAACCCTAGTAAATAGCTGACCAGTCATCAACTCGTCTGATACAAAACCTTACCACGAAAGAGAGAAAGTACACGAATTTCAATCCAACGAACCAATCGTTCCAGCTGATGAGATAACCCAATCGAAGATAAACCCTAGGGGACTGACAAAGACACGCACGAAGAGTTATAATATATACATATGTATCGAGAGAGAGAGAGAGAGAGAGACTGCGGAAGCCTCCTAAATTCGCAGTACGACGGATTGAGATATCACTAGGGTTGATCCGTGATACGGGGCGTTGGTGGTACTTCTGCTCTTTTTTAACTTTCTCTAACGCCACTTTTATTGCAATTGCGGGTTGGGGTCGGATCGGGTCAAAAAAATAAACCAAGCTATATTAATAGTCAGTTATGAAAATTTTGGATATGAGTAGACTGTAAAATAACGGGTTACTTACAAAAAAAAGAACAAGTATCATTCAGTATCATTTAAATTTTTAAATTTTAAAACATAATAAATTGATTCTTGAACTACTAATTTGTATTAATTAATCTCTTTTATTAGCAACTTGTTAATAATTTGATAAGAGAGTAGATAAAAAATTATCGTGTAACTTACATGTGTTAATAAAAGTTCATTTTATACTTATATTATATTCTCTTTTTGTAATAATTTTCTAATGACTGAAATAACATTTGTGTTGCCTCTATATTTACAAGTCATTTCAAGGGATATTTTAGTCATTAGGTAATTATCATAACAATAAAATATCAATTCATGTATAAAATTATACTTTTGTGAACATGAACCAGTCAAATAAAAAATTTTTATTTATTTATTTGACAAATTGCTAACAGAAGTGGTTGATGTTAGCCCTAAATTTCTTTATATGAAATTTTATATATGGTTTTAATGATAACTTACTTTAATTTATAAATATTTTCTTGATTAAATATATTCAATATTTTTAATACTTGGTCTAGTTGATGTAATAAAGTTTTGCAGAATTATGAAACACTTGAAAAAGAGATCAAGACTTGAAAAATAATATTAAATCCTTGATAATCATGTTTTAAGGAAATTTGATTCAAGAAAGAAAATTAGAGAATATAATTATCTTTTAAGGTTAAAAATTTGATGAAACTATATTCTATGATACAATTATAGTATTCTGTCTATATCTTTTGATCCAACCTATTGGATTGATTTAGTTCTTGAAGTTTTGAACAGCTGACTTCCATGTCTACAACTTTTCTCCTATAAACAGTTTCAAATTTTAATATCATAAGGGAGAACATTGAGGTAGAAGTAAAGACAACTCTGCATAAATTCAAATATGCCAACTAGAACATAGTTTGAGTATTTTGATCTGAAGATTGGATCGACCTACTTCTTGAGCTTCTTAAAAGCTGACTTTTATGTTTATAACTTTTATTTTATAGTCATTTTTAAATTTGAATGTTATCAAGACAAACATTGATGTGGAACTTAAGGCATCTAATGAGAAATTCAAAACCCTGTATGGCAGCAGGTAGCTTAACGGAAAAAATGTCTTCTATGTTCTGCAACGGTTATAAACTCGTTTAAAGCTACAAATCACCCTCCTATGTTCATTTATAAATAGAGATACACTTGAGAAACAAAAGATAACAACAAGAACAATAAAATATTATACATCAAAATGATATTCATTCTACAAAGTTTTTGAGAGCTTAATTATCTTTTATCATGTAATGTTTTAAGAGTTTCATTGAGATATTTATTCTTTGAGAGAATTTATTTGTAAGCAAGATTAGTTGTACTATTATTCTTTCTTTTTGCAAGAGAGAGACTAACTAAAAAAAAAAAAGATAGGGGTTGGTGTGACTAGCATCTGTATAAAAATTAGTTAAAATGAGAGATCAATTCGTTAGGTGTGATTAGCATCTGAAATTAATATTATTGGTTAATTAATATTATTATTTAATTAATATTTGTTTGAATATTTAGTTAAAATTTTTAAAGTTAAAATTATTTGTTGAATTATTATTTTAATCTAATTCACACCTCTCTTGAGTTGCTACCTAGACTAACAATTAGCATCACAGTCTGGGCTCTTATAATGAACTTAACAATTTTAGAGTAAATTATGAAAACCATTTTTAGTACTTCATTTATCGAAAGGCAATCTACCAATAGATATTTTTTATTTAGTTGCACAAATTATAATTATTGCAAAGTTAGGATGAGAATTTACATTCAAGTCATAGATTATAAGTTATGAAAAGTTATAGTTAATGACCCTAAAATACCAACTAAAAAGTTAAGTGAATAAAAAGTGTTTGAAGAAGAAAGTGAATGGAATGAGAATGACTTAAAAAGTGTTCAAATAAATGGCAAAGCCGTGAACTTATTATATTGTACATTAGATTGTAATGAGTTTAATAGAATATTTATATGTGAGTCAACTAAGAAAATTTGAAACAAATTAAAAGTTACACAGGAGGGAGCTAATCAAGTCAAAGAGTTTAAGATTAGCATGCTTGTTCATAAATATGAATTATTTAAAATGAATTAAGAGGAGTCTATTTCTGATATGTTTGGAGTCTACTTCTAATATGTTTACTAAATTTGATGATATTATAAATGTATTGAAATTTCTTGGTAAATGTTTTACTAATGTTGAAATAGTGAGAAAGATTCTTAGGTTTTTATCAAATAGTTGAGAGCCAAATATAACTGCTATACAAGTAGTCAAAGATCTCATGAGACTTAGTTTGGATGAACTTTTCGGTTCACTCATGACTTACGAGCTTGCTGTGAGAATGGATGATGACGAAAGTAAAAAGAAGAAAATTATAGCGTTGAAATCATTCACAACTTCCTCCACATTTGATAGTAATGATGAAGAAACTATCAATGAAGATGAGGAGCTTACCATGATTACGAAAAAATTCAAAAGGTTTCTAAGAAAAAAAAAGGTAAAGTGAAAATGTTTCTTCAAAGAACAATGCTATTATGTGTTTTAAATGTAAGAAACTCAGTCACATAAAACCCAAACGTCTAATGCTTAGGAAGATAAAAAATAAAAAAACAGTCAAAAAGAAAAATACGGTAATATATTGGAGTGATAGTGAAGAAAACGACTCCAATAATTATGATAGTGACGATCAAGTTGCTAACCTACGTTTAATGGTAAAAGAAAAAGATAAAATATATTACTCTATTGATGTTACGTGATAGAAAAAAGAAAACTTTAAAATATATATGTGTGTGTGTGTATTTATTTTTTATTTTTTTAAAAAAAATTGTGACATGCTTTGAAATATTTTAAAAGTTATACATATGAATTTACTTGATATCATATTGATTTGTGATATATACTTGATTACATTTTTTTTTCCATGCATTTCTTGACATTGAAAGGGTGAGAAATATAAAATATTAAGATTTATAAAGCATGTTTGGTATTGAATTAAATATGTCTTGCATGTATGATATACATTGAATATATTTTGTGCATGACAAAAGACAATATATATATTGTTATATTCTATAGAATTTTACCAATTTTATTAATGATTATTTTTTTATGATAACAAAAGAGAAAAAAATATATTGATTGATATTGAATTCTATAATATACGAGTTTAAGGAGAACATGCATTAATTGAGGGAAATTTTGAATTATAAATTTATTTTATTATTGCTTCATTAAACTTGAAATACTTATGAAAATATTTATTTTATTTGAAGTGATTTTATGAGGTAAATTAATCAAAGATTGTCATCATCAAAAAATGGGAGATTCTTAATTCTAAATTTATTCATATGAAATTTTATATATAATTTTGAAGATAACTTACTTTGATTTATAAATATTTTTTTAATTAAATATATTCAATACTTTTAATCATTGATCTAATTGGTGTAATAAAGTTTTGCAGGATAATGAAGCACTTGAAAGAAAGATCAAGACTTGAAAAGTAATATCTATATCATTGAGAAGCATGTTTTAAGAAAACTTGATTAAAGAAAAAAAATTAGATGACATAATTTTCTTCTAAGATTGAAAATTCGATGAAACTATATCATATGATACAATTATAGTATTCTGTCTATATTTTTTTATCCAACCGTTAGATTGATCTGATTCTTATAAAATTATAAAGAAGACTCGAATATCTAATTATGGTGTTTTATAAAGTGTTCATGAAAATAACGTTTTTTGGGACAAAAATGAGTTAGAAAGTGATTTACAGGATTTGAAATTCAAAATATGGTATGTTAGACACAGTCATAATTATTTGACCATATCTTTATATCTAGAAGTTCAAATGATCTAATTTTTGGAGTTATAAAAGCTAACATCCATGTATACATTTTAATGATGCCAATCTATTTTCTTTATGGCCGATATCCTTTTAATTGAAACTGATTTTTTTTTAAGTCTAAATCTTCACATGTCTTTTAACTTTTTCTTGACAAATTTCTCAACACACAAGTTTTTTAATATCTTCAATATATGAAGTTTTAAGTCATAATCCTAATAGAGATTAATGCATAATATGATCTGTACACTAAGTAGAATCATTAGACAATTTAACATATAATTTTGTGATTATCAAAATTAAGGCATGGAGTCAACATGACATACTGTCTATCAATCTATGAAAATATTTAACAAAAAAAAAAATGTTCTGAAATACTCAGCAACATGTAATCCAAGCCTTCAATTACTTCTTATAAGAAAATATTTAAAAAAAAAAAAAAAAAAGCGGCTCTGAAATCTTCAAACATGGGCAATTTCGTCCAAGCAAAAGATTCATTAATTCTGCTGTAACGGAGTTACAGTAGAATAAGTAAGAAAAACATAATTTTTTTTTTTTTTTGCTTTTTGGTTATGAGCTTATCAACCTAAAAAATGCTAAAAAAAACATGCTATTTAAAAACTAAAAAACCATTCATCCAAACGAGTCAAGCTTATTTTAAGCAAAAAGCTAAATAAGTAGCCAAAATAAGCTCCCAAACGGGTAGGTAGTTTACATGTATTTAGTAATACTCTTTGTTTTTGCACTCAAAATTTTTGAAAATAAAACATAAAATAGTGTTTGGTAACAATTTTTCACTTTTGATTTTAAAATTTTTGAAAACAAAAAACAAAAACTTGGGACAAATTTGAAAACACAAAAAAGTTGTTTTTTGTGTTTGTTTGTTTGCTTTTATTTTTATTTTAAGTCTTCCCCTTTCTCTTTTCTCACGGCCCATTACCACCACCCACCACAGGCCACCATCGCCAGCCTTTGCTCACCGCCACCGGTCATGAACGTTAATAGATATTTTTAACATAAAATTAATAAAGAATAAGTAATAATTTTATTGAATTGACTGTCCCCTAGTCCTCACTACAAAACTTAAAGAGTTTTTTTTTCCAACGGCTCTTCACCATCGCACAAATATTTTTCCGATGGCTTAGGGATGACAGAACGGGTCACAAAAGTCATGATCCTAAAAAGTTTTTGCCATGGCTTGCACTATTACATTTGTGAAGTTTCTGGTTTTAAGCTTTTGTATTGTAGTACTAGTATGTCATCTTTAAGCAGGGGCCATATTAATCTTCTACGTGTCCTTTCAATTTTCTTAGATGTCTCTAAAGGACTTGCACGTTTAGCTGCAATATGGGTATGTCCCTTCTTTACTTTCCCTTTGTCAATTTTACATTTCTCTAATATCCCCATATTGTGAGCATACACAAAATGATTTAGACCTACCAAATGATAGCTTGATCAACTATAGAAAATTGAGTGTTTGGTCGTAATAACACTATTTTTAAAACAAATTCCCAATCTAACACTCTCATCAAATTAATTCCCAATCTAATACTATTTGTACTAAGTAGGCTATCATAATAGGAAATATTGCCACTCTAAATTTCTTAGATGAGAGAAGAGTCATTAAGCTAGCTCCCTCTCCCTCACTCTCTCTTTCTCACACACACACGCACATCTTTATAATCACAACCTAAGTCATCCCCCTACTAAAACTCGTTTCATTACTCCAAATTTGTTGCACTTAACGAAATATTCTTTGTACAAATTGGCTTTTGAAGAATTAATATTGATTTGATTATTCAAAGTTGTAGAAAAAAAAATGGGAAGTATAATGTGTTATGTTGAGACTTGAATATAGAATTTCAAAATAATTTAGAATTAAAAAAAAGTTTAAAAAAAACTACTGAAAAGTAGATTAGCATAATAACAAAATTAAGCACAGATGAACAAAGATGGTAATTTGTAAGAAAGGAGTTTGAGACTTTAATTTGTAGTATAAAAGTTAAAGACCAAGCATTTTTAATTTTTCACTCTCATTTGTCTTATAGCTATTAACATGGTGTTACCACTTGTATAAGGACCTTTTAACAGTTAAAATTTAGTTTTGTAAAAAAAAATTTGAAGAGAAACCAAGAAAATCACTACAGTGGATATGATTGATGAAACCAACCATAAAACTTGCGGGCAGATAAGGATGTTGCCATGTTGGAAAGAGCTGTCCAACTTGAGAGCAAACACTCTAGTTAACTTTGGTGATCTGACTATTTTTACTGTAGTTAAATTGATGAGCTGCACTAAGTGTGAAATTTGGAGAGAGAGAGAGAGAGAGAGAAGTTGATTATGGTGTGGCGGTGAACATACCAAGATCTTTTGCTTTTGCTTGGATGAAGAGGGAAAACAAATAACGATTGTTTCTTTTAGATAATGCTAGGTCAATTTTTGTGGCAGTTAAGGCTTTTTGGGGTCATGGGTTTGGCCATTGCATGGATAGGATGACTGTGGAGAAGGTTGTTTAGTGGCAAGTATTGAAACTTTTAGTGAGAGTGCAAAGACCGTGAAGGGAGGGAGTTGATTTAAAACATTTTATTTTTCTTTGTATTTTTGCCATCTTTATAAAATCTGACATGGTAGTGCATTACACTGGCAACTATCTTGGCCGAGAAAATATCATAATGGGAATTAATTTGAAAGAAGTGTTAGATTGGAAATATTTTTCAAAAATAAGGTTATTTTGAAAAAAAAACTCCAAAAAATTTGCCTTATTAGACAACTTTTCTTTCTGATTCATCTTTTTCTCATGGGCTTTTGACTTCTGACATCACTACGTGGAATTTCGGATTTTAAAGGTCGGACTTTTAAGCCATTGCACTCAATCAACATCTCAATTACTCTCTCAATGTGACAATGCTCGAATTATCCAGAATGCTTGGCAAAGAAGGACAAAGAAATTATTAGAACCAAAAAAGGAAAATGAATTAGCCCACCAGTTGGTTTGTCAAGTATCGTGCAATTAAGCTTTCGGTGTAGTTGTGTTATTTGCCATATTTGAACTTTTCTTTTGTGCCAATTGATGATAGATCATGTATTAATAAACCCAAATATGTGGGGAATTGAACACTCAACCTCAAACCATGCATTAACCAGATGTCATTGAGTCACATTGAGTTATATATATGTATATGTCTATGTATATGTATATATTCATACACATACAACATTGCTATATGTATATGTATATATATATATGTATATGCTTATATTCATACACATACAACATTGCTTGTCGTATATCTCAGACCAATAAATATGAAAAAAACTGCTAATATTTGTTCCTAGAGGCTAAAACGCATGTTAAAATATGTATAAATAGAGCTTTTACGGTATAAAAATTATGGGTCCATCACTATAAAAAATCTGATAATTCATTCTTGTGTTCTAGGCACACATGTTAGTAATATTCAAACATTAAGCTTAAAAACGAATAAATTAAGAATGTGATGTTATTCTTTGGATTTGACTAGGGTTGGTCTACAAGAGAAGGGAACTTGACTATGAAGCCATAGCGGCATATTTGCTGCAGTCCCTAAATTCTCACCAAGTCTTACAGATAGAAATATAAATGGAAGAAAAATTTCATTTCAATTGTAAAACAACATCACAGAGAGAGAGAGAGAGAGAGAGACACACACACACACAGACAGACAGAACTTAAATGAACCCCCAAATAAGAGCCTAGTTAGGGACAATTTCTGAACGTGGCTACTTTGAGGATGGGACGTTGACAAGGCCAAAAAATTAAAGATAGATAAAAATGCCAAAAAATTAAAGATAGATAAAAATTTCACATATCACACGAGAAGATAGACAAGCCATAGTTAATTAGCTCAGATCATTTAAACGATTTAAATTTGACAAAACGATATGATATCCTACTTATTACAATGGTCCCAATAATCGATAAAGTAACAACATGAAGGTGATATGCCAAGAGCGGCGATCCCCCTTCCCTTTCTACCATTTCATGCAAAAATCCTTGCGGATAAATACATCAAAAAATAGCTGACCGCCCATCATTCACACCACCAACTTCCGAAGAGAATTGTAAATCATCTTTTTTCCTCAGCTTCTTCTCAACATACAAGCAAGTCATGCAAACCTGTTTGAGTATATATAGGCAGCAAGGAAGGTGAGAAAATTTGAACCACATTAATATTTCAAGATTACAAAGATTTTCCATCATAAATATTTCACTAGAATATACATATATTTACCATCAAGGGCACATTCATGCTGCTGCGATGTTCTTCCTGTATCTGAGACTCCCCTTTAGTATTCAATATATTCATATTTTGTCTATCCATATTTAGATTAGCATCAAAAAAATAAAAATAAAAAATTGGAAACAATGTTATCAACTGTCCATATCTGGGTGCATTTTTCCCAAGATGAGCCGCTAATATTGGCATTTGCCAATCAATTACATTTTCAAAGTTGGAAGGTAATACAAAACTTGCTACTTTAAGCTAGCAAACCTCTTGGCCAGTAAAGCATTTGTTGAATTATCACTGGTCATCTGACTCATCTGGTATATTGCCCAAGTAGACTTCCTATTCTAGGACCCATTAATGGTTCAAATGGATTATAATGAATTCATTATTTTTATAGACTTCAAATGCATTTTTTTTTTTGAATTAATAGTTCAAATTAGTGTATGACACTAGCTTTACTTTTTCAAGGTTTGTGTCATTGCTTATTTGGAATTTTCTAATTCCTTCCTTGTTTGGAAATATTATTAGGGACAAGTTCAAGAAAAATAATATTTTACAATGTAAGCTCTGAAACAAACAGTAAAATATGAATAATTTTTCAGATTGGCAGCATATCCTTCTTTAAAGCATGCATTGCATTTATCAATTTTTACATTTCATTTTCGAAAGTCCCATTCTTGGTTCTTTGGTTTGAAATGTTAAAAATTTGGATCTCTTTCTTTTATATTATCATTTTTTTGCATTTGTGTTCGAATATAATCACAATTCTTATGAAGGACTTATTATGAACACTAAAATCACAGTGGCCATTCATACCATATGATGATCATGTGGAGTAGTTTCTCCATGGTGACCTCCTAATTGTCCCACCTAGTTCGATTAGTTGACTCCATTAACCAACCCCAGCACGAGTTGACGTTCGGTTTTAACATATGTTAGCAAATAATTGCGAAGAAAAATATGATAAATTAGACATACTTAGGTCTAGGTATTCATGTGTTTGATTAATTATGTAATCCATTTCTTAGGACTGCAAGTAAATTGTAACTTGTAAAAGAGAAAAAAAGCAGAGAAGAAAGTTCTGCAGGAATTAAATAAAACACTCGGCTATAAAAAAAATTCCTTAGCATCTACACTCACTTCCGTCCCGCACAAACTAGACCCAAGTCCAAGTTTGGACCACTAGACCAACATTTGGGGTTTATATAAAATTGATGTTGCTTATTATATCCATTCATTAAAAAGCAAAAAAACCTATCACACAATTTTTTGTATGCCTTTTCTTTTGTATAAAAATATTGTAAGCTTAACATTTCCTAAAAAGAAAAAATTGCATTCCCAGATGCGAGAGAGAGAGAGAGAGAGAGGAGGATGACGACGACGACAACCACGTGGATGAAGTTGGGCCAAATGGATATGCTCAGATCCAAGTAAATAGGTATAATCTAGGTTAAATTAAATAATCTGCTCATTCCAATCAGGTAGACAAATTACGCTCCAGGATTGAAGTAGTGAATTAGAAGTAAATCTCTATGAGTTCTCAATCTCAAAGAGCCAAATTCTCCAATTATAGTTTTTAACCAACAGTTATGTAAAATCTTGATAAAAAGATGTGTTATTTTGTATTTTAATACCATAATGCGACACCAAATAAAGTAAAGAAATGACTATTAGTGATTATTGTGTTTATTTTATTTATTTTAAATACTATAAATTTAAGTAATTTTTTGAAGAAATTGATGCATTAAAGAATAAAAATTATTTTATAAATATGTCTATATATTTATATCTAAATTAGTATTATATATATATATATATATGAGTTATGTTCACTCTTATATTTTGTCTCTCTTCTATGTGGGCTTTTTATGCTCTTATACTTTTTAAATGTCATGTCACAGGGGTAATAAAGATATTTATCACTAATTCTATTAAGTTCTCTATTTGTTACATAAGTCCTATTTTAAAATATATATATACATGCAATGAAAATTGTTATTAATTATTTACATGTGTAGATATGTAAGAGTTCCTATTTGGGGTATTAACTTATCTATTGCATAATTTTATATACATTTGGTATACTCTTTCTCTACCTAATAAAACAAGATTGGCTGATTTGGGCTGAATTGAATAGCATAAAATAATAAAAAAATTGTTATTATATAATTTTTTTATAAAAAAATACCAAAATAATGTGACATTGATTGTTTTAAATTATGAAGAAATAAAGCAAATTTTTTATTTAAAATAAAAAAATTACCAACAAGATTATCATTATATCTATAAAGTTTATTAAAATATTATTTATTCACAAATGCACGTATATATATACTAGTGTCAACCCGTGCAATGCAAGGAGCAAGAGTTGTTCAAATGAATTAAATCATAAATAGTTAATCTAAAATTCACAATAATTAGAATACAATCGTATCGTATCTCTAAAATATAAATAGACATTGATATATATATATATATATATATGTTATTTTATTTAATTATAATAACTTTTTTTAAGATATTAAGTTTAGAAAGAGTCTTGATAATTTGAGATTGTATATATATTTATATATTTTATCTATCTTACAAAATTAATCCCTTATGACGTGGCATTTTAAAAGCATTAGAGCATTTATAGTGTCATATAAGAGAGAGATAAAATATAAGGACGAAGGCAACTTTTATATACATATATGATTTGGGTTTCTTTTCCCTCTTTTTAGGAGTAGTATTTAGGTTTGGATTGTCAAAGCTTCCCAAACTCTTTTATGGATATTTATTTTTTCACGATCAAATGTTAGAGATATTGTTGCTTCATCAAGTGTCCAAAAGGCTATTATTAAGTGGAAAACTACTATATTATCTGTTAATTTTGCCTTGTAGTACTAATCCAATCTGGTATTATTCTTTACAATTTTGACATATGCTATACAATGTATTTATTTAATTGTAATTGGTTATTTTTTTGTCATGGGACTAATCATATATCTATCTAATAAAACACATCATTTTTTGAAAATGTGTGTGAGATACAATTCGATCCAACGGCTGAGGTTTGTTTTCAATTTGATTATGTGGCTTAGATCTCTCCACTTTAAAATCCCTCCCAAATTGGCCCACTGTCCAATGACACGTCTGTCTCTCTCTTCTCCTCACTTCTAGCCGTCTCTCTCTGCTCTGTCTCTCTCTCTCTCCATATTTGCTTTTCCTCTACCATAGCCACCAGCAAGCAAGTTGCCACCAGCAAGCAAGTTGCCATAGCCACTGTAGTCCCTCTCTCCCTCTCCGATAAGTTTAAACCCCAAATTTTGTAGCTTTGTTGCTGTCTCTTTTTCTGGTTTTGTTTCTGGTAAGGTCAAACGAATGGGCTCTGAAGGATCTGTCACTTACAACCCAAACGCATGGTTTTGCTTCATTTATTTAGTTTTCAAGGGAGACTCCTTTATCGGGTTTTCCAAAGACACGCATGGCTTTGCTTCATTTATTTAGTTTTCAACCCAAATGGGTTTTCTTCCTCTACTCTTGCATCAAATTCTCTTCAGATTATGCTTTGTTTCTCACCCTCCTAGCTTTAATTTATGAACCTATTAAGCTTTTTATTTGAAAACCCTGTAATTGTGCGTAAGCTTTTTTTCTTAAGCTTTTTATGTGTCTGCTATTTCTTTCGGTTTTGGGCTTTTGGCTATCTTTTGAGTTTGGAGAAAGTTGGGTTATTGAAATGCTTATTGAGTTTGGGTAATTGTTGGTATGAGTTTGCATGTGCACTGTTTTTAAGAGCTCATTCAATTCAGTTGATTAGTCTGGACGTAAGCATTTCTTTTTAGATGCTACAGTCTAAGAGCTCATTACCAGAAGAAGAAAAAAAAAAAGATAATAGCTCATTACCAGAAGGAAAAAAAAAATCAACTTCTTTTCATTTTGCTGCCTTCACGTCCTCTGTTTTTTTTTTTTTTTTGGTTAACAGAGGTGTTGAATGAATTGAATACTATATTCTCAACTCTCAAGCTATGAATGTGCTTTTGGAATAGGAAAAGGAGTTATGTATAATGAAAAAAAAAAATCAATCAAGTTCTTTTCATTTTGCTGCCTTCACGTCCTCTGTTTTTTTTTTTTTTTTGTTAATAGAGGTGTTGAATTGAATACTATATTTTCAACTCTCAAGCTGTGTATGTGCTTTTAGAATAGGGAAAGGAGTTATGTATAATAAAAAAAAATCAATCAAGTTCTTTTCATTTTGTTGCCTTCACGTCCTCTGTGTTTTTTTTTTTTTTGTTAACAGAGGTGTTGAATGAATTGAATACTATATTCTCAACTCGCAAGTTGTGTATGTGCTTTTAGAATAGGAAAAGGAGTTATGTATAATGGGCTTTGGTAATTTGTAGGTTGTGGTTTCGTGAAGTGAAAAAAAAAGAAAAAAAAAAGAAGGGAGCTCATTTGTTTTAATTTGCAATTTGTAGTTAATTTTGGTTATCTTTGGCCAGGAAGATTTGTAATTTTAGGCTTAACCAACCTACAAATGCTCTCTGATCATGGAGAACATCACCATTTTTGGTCATGTGAGTTGATTGTTTTTTAAAGGTCAATGATTAATATTATTTTTTTTTACATCAACGTTTCTGATATATTGTTATCTTACATTTAACTTACAGGTGGATATAGACTTACAGTGAACTGTAAGATGTACTTCCTTTACTCAATTTTGTTATTATTTAATAAACCTTTTTTTAATAGAAAGTATTTTTTTTATGTCTCAAATATATAGGTACGGTTGCTTCGTGAAAAGAATATAGGTGTTGTGATCCGCGATGAACAAGATTTTAATGCCATTCGCATTCATGAAGTTAGCCTTCCATTGAAATCTATTTTTTTATTACTTTTTTCCCTTTCTTTATGTGTTTTACTTAATCTTTATTTTCTTAATTTTTTAAGAAAAAAGCAAAAGCAAAAGCAAAGGTAAATGCGGTATCCGAGGAGAAAGGAAAGGCAAACTTTACTAGCAAGGGAAAAAAAAATGCATGTCAAGTGGTAAAGTTCTTTAAACATTTTTAATTAATTTCAAATCTATTTCCTTATTGTTTTTGGTTTCTTTATATGTTTTACTTATTCTTTATTTACTAAATTTTTGTAACGAAAAGACAAAAGTAAAGGCAAACACAATGTCCAAGGAAAAAGAAAGAGCAAGCTCTACTGGCAAGGGAAAGGAAAATATATGTCAAGTGGTATAGTTCTTCAAATATTTTTAATTAATTTCAAATCTATTTCCTTATTGCTTTTCCTTTCTTTATATGTTTTACTTATTCTTTATTTACTTAATTTTGTAACAAAAAGGCAAAAGTAAAGGTGTAAGCACCCCGTTTTTGCCCGCTCGGTAATCTCCTGTCCGACCAGGTTCGGTTTCCAGCATCACAACACATGCAAGTTCAAGATGAGCCTTTCAATCTCCAATCCAGTCAACTGGTCACTTCTCGGGCCCACAAGGACTCGTTGGAGCCATAAGCACTATTATTCTAGGCAGCTTTCTAGACCGGGGGGTCTTGAAAACCAATGCCATCCAGGTTGCTTCCCGAGATCGGGCGATCTCAGGAATTAACACCTCATCAAAATTTCAGACGGTTCACTTCTAGCGCCTGCTAGCCCGCCAACGTAGAATGTCCGTCATTGGGTAGTTCTTCGAGACCGGGCGTCTTCAGAGACCAACGCCACCCTTCAGGTAGCTTTTTGAGACCAGGCGTTCTCAAGAACCAGCACCACTCCTACAGATAGCTCTCTAAGAACGGGCGTTCTTGGAGACCAACACGCACAAGTAGTTTTCTGAGACCGGGCGGTCTCGGGAACCAACACCTAGGTTAACACCGGTGCCTGCTAGCCTGACTCGGTGAAAAATGACCAAACCTGCCCCTTGGGCCTCCAGGCACACTTTGGGAAAGTTCAAAATCCCTCAAAGCGATAAGTTCGTCCTTCCAAAATGTTGTTAAACCATTAGGCGTCCCCCGCACGCCGTTTGACCTAAATTCGGTCCTATTCCGGCCTACTTCGGTCAAAATGACCATTTTGCCCCTAAACACCTCAACATTGTGCAAACCCTGCCGAACGGTAAAAGACTCTCCCAAAATTATCCCTGAACAACCCTACACACTTAACACAACACGCCAAACCATTTTTGACCATTTCCAGCCAATCTTGGTCAAAATGACCGTTTTACCTCCAGAAGCTCAAATATGCCTCGAAATAGCACCGGCTTTGGGATCTCGAGCAGAGGGTTTCACCACATGTCCTTGTTTAACCCAAGGAGGACCCTACGACACTAAACTCATACGACTCGATAAAAGTTCCCTGGAGCGTCTCGCAGACGCTCCACCTAAATTGTCTTTTCTCCCGATTCCCTAGTTATAACGCACCGTCAACTGACTTGAGAAATGCGTAAATCAGAAAATTCTCGAAAGCTCGTCCATAGATCTTTTTATCGATACGGTTCGATTGAATAGATTGCTTCCTAAAGCCCTCTATCGTACGGGGTGAAAACTATAACTTTCAGTAGCCCCTGGAGCGTCTCACAGACACTCTGCCAAGGTTGACTTTTTCTCCGATTCCCTAATCAAAACGCACCGTCAAACGATTTGAGAAATGCGTAAATTTGGGAATTCCTGAAAGTATTTCCAGAGTACTTTCCATCGATACGGTCCGATTGAATAGATCGCTTCTCCAAGGCCTCAATCACATGAAACGAAAACAGCCACTTTCAAACACCCCGGAAGCGTATCACAGACGCTCCGCAAAAGTGACCTTTTTGGCACACTTCCCAAGACGATATCACTCACCTCCAAACATAATTTAAACTTTCCAAAAACATGAAAGTTCATCGGAAGCACTAGGAGAACATCCCGAGTACGACCAATTCCCCCGAAACCTTCCCGGTTGACTCAATTATAGAGGCAAAGTTTGGACGAACCTTCCCGGTGATGGAGCGTATGCTACATGCGCTCAAATTTTGATCAGGTCGACCGACTTTCGATTAACAGTCGAGATTTAACCAGTACATAGGGTGCCACATGTCATTTTGGTAATAGAACAGTACTTGCGCATGTCCTACATGTGCAAGGCCAAATTTTGGCCATGCGCATGTAGCACATGCGCCAGGCCTGTTCTAGATTGCCTATAAATAGAGGCCTCCCCCTTTGTATATTTCAGGTCTGAAATTGATGCGAAGTTCTGCTGAAATCACTCTAGAAACTCGAATCCTTACATATATTCCACCCCTCCAACACTTAGGCTAGATTCTACCCCTCTCAAGCCTATACACTCTACATACAAGGCCTCATACACACTTACACACTCCACTCTAGCCTCTCAAGCCCTCTTGAAGTCAGTCAAGCTCCAATCAAGACATCCATTGAAGACTACAAGTGGGGTGAAGGCAAAAGGTGGTATCCCTTTTACATTTGTGCTCTCCCCCACTCTTCTTTTCTCCCTCCTAGCCTACTTAGGCTATTTTCTATTTTAATCCCTATCTTCAACCCCCCCTTTCTTGCATGCTTGAGCCAAGAGGGCTCTTAGATCATGCCTAGAGGAAAGCAAGTGAGAGCCACCATGTAAGAGAACCTCTCACTAGCCTACTTTAAGATGGTATGGCCTAGGAGCCCCTTGTTTATGTGGTGTAGCCTAAAACCCTTGTATGTGAATTATGACCCCTTGTATATTACTTTTTTGATCATATCTTGTGTGTTTGGCTTCATTTTATGCTTATTGTCATGTTTCACAATGCTTACATTGCTCTTAATTTTATGCCATTTCCAAGTTCTACATTTCTTTCAAAAATTGTTCCAAAAGTTGGCTACTTGAAGTGTAGGATGAGATTTTAGGAATTATGCCTTAGAAGACCTCCTACTAATCATCTAACTTTCATTTTGGTATCATGACATTTTAATTTGCATAAGGGTCGCTTTCTAATCCTCTAATTTTCAAGGTTTCCATTCTTTTAAGTGTAATGGTTGGAATGGCCCCATGGAACCCTCTCTTGAGTAGTCTCCCTTTTGTTTGGCCATATAAACCCTTTCTTGATGGAATGGTCCCCTTAAAAAGTGATTTTCAAAATCCTTCTCAAAAGGTGATTTTCAAAAGTGCATTCTCTCCATCTTTACATCAAAAATGATTTTCCCAAAATTACCATTCTTATGTTGATTTTAGAAACCCCCACTCTTGTCAAGATAAAGGTTATAATGGCCATGAAGAAACCTTCCTTGGAATGGTCTCCAATCACCAACCATATAAACCATACTTTGGGCTAGAGTCACAATTTTCATGGAAATGATCTTCGAAAGATTGCCAACCATGGTCCATGGCATAACGTGTTTTGTTTTTCAAAACTCTTTCCAAGAGTACTTCAAACCAACCTTCAAAATCATTCTTCCAATCTAAACCTAGGTTAACTTGACCTTAGTTATCCAACCCTAGGTTAACTTGACCCTAGTTCATTCACCCTAGGTTAACCTAACCCAAGTTAGTTAACCTTAGGTCACCCCTAACCCTAGGCCAACCCAACCTAGGTTAGTACATTTCAAGGTTCTAACTCTTGAACCCTTTTCTAAATGATCATTCAATTTTAAACTATCCTTATAACCCGTATTTCCAAAACCTCCTACTCCGTTGATTTCAAAAAACCAACTCCATAAACTCTTCAAATGTCCCCACACTCCATCTTCAAAGCATTTCCAAAAACGTTTTCAAAAGGTCACAAACCTAAGGCGTCCCTAGCCCCCTCATGGTTAGGGATCTTAGGGACAAGTGATAAATCAAGAACAACATCTAAGGTTGTCCATACTAGGATTCCAAACCCTTAACCGTTTCCAAAAACCACTTTCAAAAACTAATCCATCAAAATCATACCTTCAAGGTTTTCAAAACAAGACTTCAGAAACACTTTTAAGTTCTCTTGAGACATGACAAAACATTTTTCCAAAACTCCCTCAAGTTGATCCAAAAACATTTTCAAGAAACACTCTACCATTTAATTTCAAGTCAAAACCTCTAAGACCCCAAAGTGTCTTAAACTTTTCCAAAGACCTCAAAGTGTCTTAAACTTTTTCAATGACTTCAAAATGTCTTAAACTTTTCTAAAGACCCCAAAGTGTCTTCAAACCTTCCAAAGGCCCTAATGTGCCTATTTTTTATCGGGCTCTTGCCCGAACTACGAATGACCTGATTCTCACCAAATGAGATACGTAGGCAACCTAAAATGGTGCGGTCATAACTTTTATTCTAACTCCAATCCCTTTTTCAAAAATTCTAATCAATTCAAAGTTCATATTCCAAACTCTTTCAAAACTCTTATTATTTTCAAACTTCTTCCAAAAAACTTGCATCATGCATCAATCGTCCGAAAAGTGATGACTTGACCCCGTTTTCAAAATTCTAAAGTGGATATTAAGTGGACAATGGTAACTGTTTATTCTAGTGAGTGAACAAGGGGTGATTAGACAGGTAGGTACCGAAAGGGCGGGTTACGGTGATGATCTTAGGATGTCTTCCCTACACGTAACCAACCCCCGAACTATAGATTTTTGTTTTC
This sequence comes from Euryodendron excelsum, assembly GCA_033060915.1. Classification (NCBI taxonomy): domain Eukaryota; kingdom Viridiplantae; phylum Streptophyta; class Magnoliopsida; order Ericales; family Pentaphylacaceae; genus Euryodendron; species Euryodendron excelsum. The sequence goes on from CM065398.1 coordinate 18,904,074, forward strand.
AAAAGACCAAAATGGAGTCATTTTCCAAAATGGCTTAAATCTTTCCAAATGTTGCTAAACAACTTATTTTCTTAAAGATCATCTCTTGAGGGAGTTTTCAAAAATCTTTTTCAAAAACCCTAAGTTTAATCCTTAGATTAACGCTTAGTTTTTGGTGCTCTAACTCACCTTAATCAAGTTAGGTGGCCACTTTTATTTTTTTAAAAAGCCCTTAGTCAAACCAATTTTTTAACCTAGTCGCACTTGTCCCTCTAGGAGGGTGAGTTCTAGTGACAGAGTTCCGTGCTTTAGGGTCTCCGAGCCGAAATAACCTTGGACGCCCAAAAATCGGGGCGTGATAAAAGGCAAACACAATGTCCAAGGGAAAAGAAAAAGCAAGCTCTACTAGCAGGAGAAAGGAAAATACATGTCAAGTGGTATAGTTCCTCAGACATTTTTAATTAATTACTTTTTAATGTGCCTACTTTGGAGCATGCAGTAGCTAAATCACACTAATGTATATTTTCTTTAAGTGTATATTTTGTGAAAACATGCATACCAGAATAGTAATTTTGGAGTTTTATTTCTATTATGTGATTGTGTAAAATCTATAAATTTAAATTTGCATGCATTTAGTAGTCCTTTTTGTTCGTATTCTTTTTTTGGCTTTTGCTAACCAGCTGTCTAGGCCGGCTTGCGCTCACCTCAACTAATCTCTGGGTTTGTGTAGTCTCCTGTCTTATACAAACCAAGTAATTACCATGCCAAAGATCTTGGGGAACCCTTTACCTTGCTTTAGTAGTAGTCTTATTTGAGTTCAATACCAAGTGACTTATAATTTGATTTTCGTGAACCAACAATTGAATGAAGTTAATGCATGAGACACAATATCCAATCAGTAAGAAAAAAGTGATACATAACTTAAAACACCAATCATATCTCTTATAGGAATAATTCTGATAATAAATCATGAGACATAATATCCAAACAATAGGAAAAATGTGATACCATATTAAAATACTGACCATATCTCTTGCATACTAAATGATTCAAAAACACTAAATAAAAAGAGCAAATACTTTAACCCCCAACATGTGCAGATATCCGATAAAAAATGCAAACCAAACAAAAAATCACCACAAGTACTTTATCAATAAAGAGCATAAATCAAAATAAATTATCAAAAAAAATATATTTCCAATTGATTGGTACTACTAACTGAATGGTTTGGGCAATGGTTTTGGCATTAATATTTTTTTACCATAATCTTCCATGGGCCCTCTCAATAAAATTCCTCATTCGTCCCTGCATGAATGGGTCTATGGAGAAAATTGTCCTTAGAAAGAGGGGTGGTTAGGTATGGCTTAGTGTCGCCTGGGTTGTGACCACGGTGACCACAGGTATATATAGTGATAGTCTAAGGTGAGAAAGGAAGGAGATGGTGGGCTTGAGAGATATGAGAGGTTTTAGAAAGTGTGTGGGTTGCGTGATCCATGGGTGGCCATCTAAGGTAGTTTATGCGAGAGGAAGGCAAAGTGAGAGGTTAGAAGAAAGAAGTTGTGGTAGTACTCAGCCATTGAGTTTTCTTAGTTTTTGTTCTTTGTCTCGAATGTGATGCACTAATGTATTGCTCAACGCCAATAATGACGCCTATGTTTCATCTCCAAATTAATGGAGACAAATATATATTGGATGTAAAAAATTAGTAGAGGGAGATCATCTTACTGCACATTTACCATTATTTTAATAAATATGTGAAAAGTAGAAATTTCAAATGCGACTGATTTTTTTTCGATAAATAAAACAGAAGACTGCTATTAACGAACGGGTGTACAGAAAAATTATTAATTTCCAAAACATTCATAATATAGCAGTAACATAAATGACAACCACAAATAATAACAAAAAAATATGAAACCGGCAATAAGCACACTAAGACCAACTTATTATTAACAATAAAAGAGAGGTTCTACTCCGCTCCCTCACCCAACGTACAAAAATTGTCCCTTAAAAAGGATACCACCAAGTGAATTTCATCTAAAAAACAAACCAATTGATTAAGTAATACATAACCGCAAGTATTATGTGTTAACTACCACGTGAAAAAGGTACAGTAAGATTCCATATCATGCAATCACTTCCATTAAAATATCAGTGATGCAACACAAATCAAATAACATTAATGATTTCTGGTCAAGCTTATACTTTAATGATTTCTGCTCAAGTATTAATGCAAAGTTGACAACCCACAAACTCAGAAAAGCCAAACCAATATCCTTTAAGAAATTGATCCAAACTCAATTCTCAAATCAAACCAAGAATTGAATCCAAGAAAATCATGTAACTTAGCCCACACCACTATATGAAACAACATAAACCCAAAAAATCGACAAAGAGAACTGCACACATTTGCATTAACAAAATTCTCTCTCTCATCTATGTGAACAAAACATACACACCCTCAGTGAACAGAACCCAAAACCATCTCTTCACACCATTGCCTTTAAAATACCACCATCACCTACAGTGGTGGCTGCTTCCATAGTGGTACCCCACGGCCCGTTTGAGTTTGTTGGTTTGAGAGAGAGAGAGAGAGAGAGAGAGAACTTTAGAATGAGAGGGGTTGTTGTACAGAAGAGAGAGAATACGTAGTTTGCAAAATGACACATTAATTGCACATGACAGTGAAATGACCCACTGATTTGATTTTTACTGGCAAGAATTTGAAGAGGCGAGCTGAAAGAAAATAAAGAGGGAGAAAAGGTTAGAGTTTGTGGGACCCACAAATAATAAATCTCATCCGTTAAATGAAGTGACATGTAGGACCTTTTCAAAAAGCGATGTGTTTTATTAGATAGAAGATGTACATTCTAACATTTTCAAAAAGCGAAGTGTTTTATTAGATAAAAGATGTACATGCTAACATTCATCTACGCAACCATTGATTAGTATTTATATTTTAGGCACCCAATGATAACGTTATATCCAAGGCTGCATTGGCTCAACGTGCTCGGCGAGAACGAGAAAAAAATGAAAAAGAATATTCTGCATATCAATTGGGACAACGCTTGCGACGAGAACGAGAGAAATTAGGACAATGTATTCAACCTACACAACTTATATGTATTCCTTTAGTACCGAGTCATTGCAACCGTGCTTGCCTGGAAGAGGGAACAAAGACAACTAATGTCATTCAACTTGCAAAAAAGAGAACTACAGTTACGCATCCTTCCACGTGTTTCTTAGCTATGCCAAGCACATTAACAGTTCCACAAAATAATTGGTAAATCAGCACATCTACTATATTTTTGTCATTTCACTTTACAAATTTATAATTGTGTATAAACAAATTTGTAGGCCCGTTCCTGCCAACCAACTCCCTCAAGAAGATTTGTGTAGTGATGATGAATTAGAAGATATGCCTATGAGTATAAGGGCTCATCCTTGGGCAGACATAAATGTAGGTCGGCATTTTCTTGGTAAAATGGATGTATTGTGTCCTCATTGTTCAGCCTTACATTGGATGAATGAAAAATTGGCAAAATCTTCTGTAGTACGTCCCCTTTTTGGAACATGTTGCTTGTAAGGAAAGATTAGGCTACCTCAACTTATTAAACCCCCTCCACTACTTCAAGCATTATATGATGGGAATGATGATTAATCAAAATCTTTTTGACAGTATACTCGAGTGTATAATGCAGCCAATGCTTTTACAAGTCTTGGTGCTACATTGGATTCAAGAGCACTTAATGGAAGAGGACCTACATCATTTACTATTCATGGGGAATTGCGTCATCGAATAGGATCGTTATTACCACAATGAGGGCAAGATGCAGTTCATGCTCAACTTTACATATATGACCCTGGTTTAGCTTTAGAAATTCGTAATCGTAGAAATCCTCACTTAAGAAGGGATGTTCTTGAAACAATTCAAAATAGTTTACTGCAAGTTAATGCATTTGTGGATAAATTTTGTCAGGCATATGCAATTCTAAACCAATTAGCCTTGGAAGGGCAAAATTTACCTGCTCATCTACATTATAGTTCAGCCACAGATCGACGACGGTATAATCTACCAACAACCGATGAGATTGCTGTAGTAATACCAGGAGATGGAATTGAGGTTAATGGGATGGGAGATATTATCTTACACCTAAGTGGAAGTAATGAGTTTATGCAAATCAGTGAATGTCACCCAGTTTATTTGTCATTACATTATGTTTTACTATTCCCATATGGTGAGCTTGGATGGGAACCTGATTTTAAACAGTGGGACATGCTGCATGGTCAAGCTTCAACTGATCGACTTACACAGATGCAATTTTATAGTTACCGTTTGTTTGAACGACCCACAGAATATTCAACAATTTTGAAAGGAGGAAAACTATTTCAGAAGTTTTTAGTAGATGTGTGGGCAGCCACTGAGCAAAACTGATTGACATACTGTAAGCTTAATCAAGGGAAACTTCGTGTTGAACTTTACCAAGATTTGACAGATATTGATCCAAATGAGATGGGACCTAATCAAATTGGTCAAAGATTTATTTTGCCATCTTCATTTACTGGAAGCCCTAGACATATGTATGAAATATTTCAGGATTCAATGGCTATCACGAGGTATAACCAACATCCAGATATTTTCCTCACCATGATTGCAAATCCCAATTGGCCAGAAATTACTTCAGCTTTACTGCCTCATCAGAAACCTATTGACCGTCCTGATTTAATTGCCTGTGTTTTTGAGCTAAAGAGGAATTGTTTGATGAAGGAGATTGAAACAATGAAAGTGTTTGGTAACAAAGTTGCACATGTTTTTACAATTGAATTTCAAAAACGAAGCTTACAACATATGCACGCACTTTTATTTCTTGAAGGGCAAGATAAAATTCGGACAGCTATGCAGGTAAATAAAGTAGTCTGTGCTGAATTTCCAAATCTAGATGATGATCCTACACTTTTTGAAACTATCAAGTGTTATATGATACATGGACCATGTGGTGCTCGAAATCCACAAGCACCATGTATGGAAAATGGTAAATGCACAAAAGGATACCCTCGATCATTTGCAGAAGCAACAACTATGGACCAAGATGGATATCCCATTTATTGTCGATGCAATAATGGTTGAGTATATACTGTGAAGGGGCAACAAGTGGATAATAGAGATGTTGTACCGTACAATGCATATCTTTCTAAACGGTTTAACTGTCATATAAATGTGGAAGTTTGTGCAGGATTGAGATGTGTCAAATATATTCACAAATACATCTACAAAGGTTATGATCGTACAACAATGGTGTTGGGAATGACAAATGAGATTCAGCAATATCTTGATGCGAGGTATATTGGACCACCAGAAGCTGTTTGGCGAATATTTGGTCATTCCATGCACAAGGAGATGTTTGCAGTTGTAAGATTGGCACTTCATTTACCTAGAATGCACCGTGTTATTTTTAATCCTGCTGAATCACTGGATACTATCGTTTCTAGAGCTAGGCAACAAATGTCGACTTTAACTGGTATTTTTTCATGTTGCGCTTCCAATGAAGCTGCATGTGCATTTACTTACCAGGAATTTTCTCAACATTTTGTCTGGAACAAGTTAAAAAAGATTTGGACACCAAGAAAAAAGGGTTTGCAATTAGGAGAATGTACTTTGCTAGCCCTAATTGTGGTGAAACATTTTATCTACGTTTGCTGTTAACTGTTGTCAAAGGACCACAATCATTTCAATGTTTATGCACGGTCAACAACATATTGTTTGATACATTTAAATCAGCATGTGTGGCAAGAGGACTTTTGGAAGACGATGGAGAATGGATAAAGTGCCTTCAAGAGGCTGCAATTATGAAAACTGGACACTAATTAAGGAGATTGTTCAATATTATTCTCACACAGTGTTCTCCACTGCAACCATATGCATTATGGAAACAGTTCTCAATGTATATATGTGATGATCTTGCATACAAGATTCGCACTTTATTTGCCATTGCTAACCCAACTGAGGCTCAAATTGAAGATTATGGTTTATATCTTTTGAACCAATTGCTTCAAAAATCAAGCAAAAGTTTAATTGACTTCCCACCTATGCCACAAGTAACTGAAAATTGGAGTGTAATAGTCGGTAACAGACTGATATAGGAACATCAACAATCACAAAATGATGCACAACAAGCAGATGCACAAATTAATATTGATCGTCTTAATGATGCACAACGCTCTGCATATGTTGCTATCACTTCTTCAGTCTTTGAAAATAAAGGAACTATTTTCTTTTTGAGTGGGGGTGCTAGAATAGGAAAAACATTTTTGTACAATACAATTGTAATGAAATGTCGCAGCCTTGGGCATATTGTTATTACTGTTGCTTCATCTGGTATTGCATCACTATTATTGGTAGGAGGTCGCATTGCACATTGTCGCGCCCAGATTTTTCGCGCCCGAGGAATACTCACCCAAGCGGGAAAAATGTTATACTCTCTCGTTAGAACTCACCCTCCTAGAAGAATGAGTGCGACTAGGTTTGAATTGAAAATTAGGTTTGAATAAAGGGCTTTTGAAAAAGATTCGGAGTCGCCACCTAACTTGATTAAGGTGAGTTAGGTCACCTAAAACTAAGAGTAATCCGAAAACTACACTTAGGGTTTTTGGAAAAAGGTTTTTGAAAATACCTCCTCAAGAGAGAGTTTTTAGGAAAACAGGTTGTTTGGCAACCTTTGGAAAACATTTAGCCCTTTTTAGAAAAATAACTCATTTTTGGTCTTCGAAAACAGTGATTCTAAGTTCGGAGGTTGGTTACGTGTAGGGAAGACGCACTAAGCTATCACCCTACCCCGCCCTTTCGGTACCTACATGTCAATCTACCCTAGATTCACCTATGAGAGCCTTTAATTAACTAATGGACAACCCTATTCACTTTGAAAAATAATGTTTGAAAACTATGATGCATGATATGCAAGTGCAAGATAAGAGAATGAAAAGATAGATTTGAAAAGAAGTTGGATTTGATTTGAAAGAGATTTGAAGAAATAGAATTGAAATTGAAAAGCTTGAAAACTTGAAAATAGGAATTTGAAAATAGAAATTTGAGATTTGAGAAGATTTTGAAAACCACACCCATGAGGGTGGAATTGAAAGTTTGAAAAGAATTGTGACCGCACCTATGAAGGTTGCCTACGTATCCCTTTGGGGGAATCAGGTCAGTCGTAGTTCGGACAAGAGTCCGATTGAAAATAAATTGATTTGAAGAGAGAGATTGGATTGGAAGAAAGAGATTGAATTGAGATTAGAAAAGGAGATTGAAAATTGGAATTGAGAAGATTGGACTTGGGTTTGAGAAGATTGATTTTGGAAGAAAGATTTAGACTTGTTTTTAGAGAGATGAAGGTTTTAAGAAACCTAGACTTAGGAAAGAGACTTAGGAAATGTTTGACTTGACTTGGAAGGTTTAGGAGATTAGGAAAGGTTGGATTTAAGAAATGTTTGAATTAGGAAATGTTCGATTTAGGAAAGTTTCGAATTAGGAAAGTTTCATTTTTGGAAAGTTTTCGAGTTAGGAAAGCTTTGAATTAGGAAAGTTTTCAAATTAGGAGAGTTTCGAAATTAAGAAAGTTTTGAAATTAGGAAAGTTTTGAATTAAGAAAATTTTGAATTTAGAAATGTTCGAAAAAGGGAAGTTTTGATTTTGGAAAGTTTTGAAAACAAGGAAGTTTTGAAAATACGAAAGTTTCGTTTTGGAAAAGGTTTGAAAAAGGAAAGTTTTCAGTTTATGAAATGTTTGAATTAAGAAAGTTTTCAACTTAAGAAAGTCTTGAATTAAGAAAGTTTTGAATTTAGAAAAGTTTTAGATTTGAAAAGATTTTGAAGTTTTGGAAAGTTTAGAATTTGGAAAGATATGGGTTTAGAAAGATTTAACTTAAGAAAGTTTCAAATTTAGGAAGCTTAGAATTTTAGAAAGATTTGAAATTTAGAAAATTTAGGATTTAGAAAGTTTTTAGGTTTAAATTTTAGAAAGTCTTGAAATTAGGAAAGGCTTGAGTTTAGGAAAGGTTTGAAAACTTAGGTTTAAGAAGTTAAGATTTGAAACGAGGGTAGAATTAGGAAAGGGTTGAATTAGGAAAGATTTGAAAGTTGAGTTTTTTAAAATTTAGGAAAGATTTTTATGTTCAAGTTTTGGAAACTTAAGATTTAGGAAAGTGGAAGATTAGGAAGGATTGGAATTAGGAAAGATTTGGATTAGGAAGGGATTGGATTTGGTTTCTAAAAGAGAAAGGTTGGATTTTATTTCCTAAAACGGAGGACGGGATCTAGTTTCCTAAACGGGGAGATTGGATTTGGTTTCTTAAAGAGAAGATAGGATTTGACAAGAATTTGGAGAGGGAAATTTTAGAAACCCTAGTTTTGAAAAATTGTAGTTTCGACGTAGAAAATAGGTTTTGGAAACATGTATAGTTTTGATGTAAGAAAACAAAAGATTTTGGAAACCTAGGTTTAAGGCAAAGTTTGAAAATTGTGTTTTTGGAAAGAAAATTAGGGTTTCCTAATTGTGGGTTCTAGGGCTTGATTTGGGGCTCTAAGGAAAGAGTTTTTGGAAAGTGTGTTTTTAGAAACGAAGGTTTTTCTAGAAAGGAATCCTAGGGAGGAGTTTTTGGAAAGTGAATTTAGAAAGAGAGTTTTTGGAAAAGATTTTAAAGAGAAGGAGTTTTGGAAGGTGTGTTTTTAGAAACGTAGATTTTGGAAGGGAAATCCTAGAGGGGAATTTCTAGAAAGAAGATTTTAGAAAGAGAGTTTTTGGAAAGATTTTTGGAGAGAGTTTTTTAGAAAGTGGATTTTGAGGAAAAGATTTTGGAGAGGAGTGGAAAAAGAGAGTTTTGAAAAATAGATTTTGAAAGGGAGTTTTTAAAAACAATTTTGAAGAGGAGAGTTTTAGGAAAGTATATTGAAAAAGGAATTTTTAGGAGGAAATTCTTGGAGAGAGAGAGAGTTTTTGGAAAGTACAAAAACATCTCACTTTCCTAAAGCGATTCTAGCCATGAGAGAGCTAGAACCACTTTAAGAAAGTGGTTTTGAAAACAAAGTTTGAAAATATAGGCCAAAAGGCCACTTTTAATATAACACTTTCCTAAAGCAACCCTAGCCATGGAAATGCTAGAATCACCCTAGAATTGTGGTTTTGAAAACAAGTTTTTGAAAAAGAGATTTTGATGCAATTTTAAAAACAAGTTTGAAAACGATTTTTTGAAAAACAACTTTGAAAACGAGTTTTGGAAGATGCAAGACTATGATATGCACAATGCAATTTGGGGTCGTGAACATACAAGGTTAAGACTTCACCACATAATCAAGGGGGCCGGACCCACGTGGTCTTTGGTTAGACTATAAGAAAGCCCCCGACACGGTGACTCTCCAATAGTCCAATCCTACACATGGACCGGGAATCCCCTTGTTTCAAGCATGCAAAGAAAGGGGGGGGAAAGAGATGGGGGATTAAAATAGAGAAAACCCAAGTGGGTTGGAGAGAGAAGAGAGAGGGGGAATGCGGAAATTTAAATAGGGAGCCTACCTTGTTTCTTGTTTATTTTGCGCGCTGTGCAGTCTTCGGTCTTCGGTCTTCGTCTTGGTCTTCTTCTTCAGTCTTCAAGGGTTGTCTTCAAGCTTTAGATAGCAGCTCTTCAAGTCTTCCCAGGATGGTTGAAGGTTAGGGTATGAGTGTATAGAGGAGTGTATGAGTGTATAGGAGGCTAGGGTTTGTGTATAGTGGCTAGGGTTTGGAAAAACTTAGGGAGGCTAGGGTTTTGGAGGTGCTCGAGCTCTGTGTGTCAAAATATGAGATTCTTAGGTTAAGTTTGCAAACCCCTTTCACGTTGATCGAGGCTCTGTATTTATAGAGGGAAGACAAGCCTGGCGCCTGTTGCAGTGGCGCCAGGGCAAAATTTACACTGGCGCCACTAGTAGTGGCGCCAGCCATTTAGGAAACAATTAAGGTCGGCAATCAACGTATCTTTGACTAGATTTGGGCGCCTGTACTAGTGACTACCATGTAAACTTTGGCCTGGCTTCACTAGGAGTGACTCCGGAAAGTCCGGGAATGATTTGAAGGAGCCGGGAGTGACCCGGAAGACCGGAAAGGAGCAGGAACACTTAAAATAGTGTCCTGGAGGTATTTGACTTGAAAAGTGAGGGTAAGATGTGTCGGAAAGGTCGACCAGGCCTTTAGGGGCAAAACGGTCAACTGGACCAGAAAACTGTCGGGACAGACTCAGACTGTCCCAGAAGAAGACTTGGGATCTAGAAACATTATTTAGAATGTTCCCAGAGGTTGCCGGTTTGATTCCCAGAGCCAGTGTGGTCGGAAAAGGAGACCGGCCCACTAGGGGCAAAACGGTCATTTTGCACCGGGTTTGCCGGAACTGACTCGGAATGGTCCGAAAAGGTAAAGGAAGATTGAGAATACTATAAAAAGTGTTCCCGGGTCATTACCGGTTTGATACCCAGAGCCGGTGTGGTCGGAAATGGAGACCGGCCCACCAGGGGCAAAACGGTCATTTTGTACCGGGTTTGCCGGAACTGACTCGGAACGGTCCGGAAAGGTAAAGGAAAATTTAGAATACTATAAAAAGTATTCTCGGGAGGTTACCGATTTAATACCTAGAGCCGGTGTGGTCGGAAATGGAGACCGGCCCACCAGGGGCAAAACGGTCATTTTGTACCGGGTTTGCCGGAACTGACTCGGAATGGTCCGGAAAGGTAAAGGAAGATTGAGAATACTATAAAAAGTATTCTCGGGTCATTACCGGTTTGATACCCAGAGCCGGTGTGGTTCCCGGGGCGTTTAGATGCCTAGGGGCAAAATGGTCATCTTGACCGGAAAGTCTCGGAAAAGGTCCTAAGGGTAGTTTGGTCATTTTTCACCGAAGTGAGATAACAGACACTGGTGTTGACCTGGGTTTTGAGTGTTTCTGCCACTCTAACGGTGTGAGTATTTCCGCTACTCGGACGAGGTTGACGATTTGAGAGTACTTCCGCTACTCTAACGGTTCTGTGAGTATTTCCGCTACTCTAACGGTTCTGTGAGTACTTCCGCTACTCTAACGGTTCTGTTGAGTATTTCCGCTACTCAGACGGCTCTGTGAGTATTTCCGCTACTCTAATGGTTGAGTATTTCCGCTACTCGGACGGCTCTGTGAGTATTTCCGCTACTCTAACGGGTCTATGAGTGTTTCCGCTACTGTAACGGTGGAGTATTTCCGCTACTCTAACGGGTCTATGAGTGTTTCCGCTACTGTAACGGTGGAGTATTTCCGCTACTCTAATGGTTATGTGAGTAGTTTTGCTACTCGGACCGTCTCGAGGAATAAACTGTCTCGAGAGAGGGATTGGAAAGGGGTCTTATCGTCTCCGAAGAGACGTGCCTGGGTTTTGAGTGTTTCTGCCACTCTGACGGTTGTGTGAGTGTTTCCACCACTCCGACGGTTTTGTGAGTGTTTCCGCCACTCCGACGGTTTTGTGAGTGTTTTACTACTCGGATCGTCTCGAGGAATAAACTGTCTCGAGAGAGGGATCGGAATTGGAATAAGAAAGGACAATGCCCCTAAGGGCATTTTGGTCATTTTGCCTCTATTTGGGCCTGACAGGCCCACGAAGCGACGGAAAGATGGAATTTGAAACTGGAGAATTGGATTCGATAGGAATATGCCCAAAATGACTTGAAAACAAGTCTGGACGGAGTGTAGACTGCCGAGCGGTAAAAAATGGGGTGCTTACACACATTCAACCTTTTGCGTCCCATTAGATGTCCTGAAAAATTCAGTTTGTGGATTTAGCAAACAATCATTGCAGACAGAGTTGTTTAGAAAAGCAAAACTCATAATTTGGGATGAAGTTCCTATGCAACATAGACATTGTATTGAAGCAGTTGATCGCACACTTCGAGATATTTGTGATAGTGAAAAGCCATTTGGAGGTATCACTGTTGTTCTTGGTGGAGACTTTCGACAAATCCTACCAGTTATAACTGAGGGAGTTCGTGAGCAAATTGTTAATGCATCATTGAGGCATTCTTTTCTATGGAAGGACAAACATGTTTTAACTTTGGATATGAACATGCGCTTAAACATTACAGATCTTGGAAATGCTAACTTTGCGAAATTCTTGATGGAGGTCATACTTCTTTAAACTTTTTCTTTGTGAAATGCTATTTTTAAATTGATCAAATTTTTTTACACCTCTGTGTTTTAATTGATTTTAATATCTATATTTTAGGTTGGGACCAATCCTCAAGAAGCTATTAAAATTCCTTCAACAATACGCAAATGCCAAGATTTGAATGAGTTGATATCAACAGTTTATCCACATCTAGATTTAGCGAGTACAACAACCCCAACCTTTTTAACTGAACGCGTAATCCTTTCTGCTCAGAATGAGGATGCCAATGCTATCAACATTGCTGCATTGAACATTTTTCCAGGAGATACATTTACTTATTTAGCTGCAGATAAAATGTCTAGAGAGGATAAAATCAATCCTACAATTACAAATCGATATCCTAACGAGTATTTAAACTCATTGGATCCTCCTGGGCTCCCTCCTTTTAAGCTAGACTTGAAAGTGGGTTGTCTCATAATGTTGTTAAGAAACATTGCACCAAAGGATGGTCTTTGTAATGGCATAAGATTGACGGTTGTTCAATGCAGCATTTTTATAATTGAAGCTCAAATTTTAAATGGAGAAAAATCGGGCAATTTTGTCTTCATACCAAGAATATCCTTAACACCGTCATCTGCAAAATTGCCTTTTCGAATGACAAGACGCCAATTTCCAGTTTGATTAGCATATACCCTAACTATTAACAAATCTCAAGGACAATCAGTGAAATTTGTTGGAGTTGATTTGCGTACATCGGTATTTAGTCATGGGCAATTATATGTGGCATTATCTAGATGCACATCTTTTGATCGTATATGTGTCATTCTTCCCCGTGATGGCTCAGATTCTACAATAAACATTGTTTATCCTGAAGTTTTGTTATAATGTTCTATTTATCAAATTGACAATTTTATAAAAGGTATAATTTCTTTTGAAGTTTTTTTTTTCAGTTGATGGAAAACATTTTTATAACAAAATTAGAGAGCTCAAACATTTCTATAACTGGACTTTTATAGGGTTGGGATGAAAAAGTTAGAGAGCTCAAAAGAACAAATACAACCAGATTGCTACGCTGGCGATACAACAATAAGGTACCTTCAATCTTACATTATTCTTATCCACATATTTTTTTTTTATTGATTTTGGTGTCTTAATAATTAGGTTATCGTGCATGTTCCTTACTAGCGATCATGTGTGAGAATTGATACAAAGACATTTTGGAGAGTGATGAAGGAAATTTATGGTTAAAGCATTTGAGGACTTCTAAAAGAGCAAGTTTAAAGATAGAAGATTATTAGATGACTTTTTTTTTGTAAAGAAAACACTTTTTTTTTTTGTAAAGTATGCATATCTTTTGGCAGTGGCTAGCTATCACTCTTATTATGTAAAACTTACTCCCTATGTGAACTTTTTGTTAAACATTTTACGTATATACATAATCTGTTACACTTTGTATGGAGACTCTACGATTAGCTTTATTTTTTTCTCTAATTAATACCAAGTTTTTGGGACTCACATGTCCTGATCCTAGAACTGGTAAGCTCCTAAACCTTTTATTTGGTCTCATATGATAGCCTTCTCAGTGGATTCTATTTGTAACTGTGTTCTTTTAGTGGAAGTGTAGAGGAAAAAGAGATTGTGACTAACCGGAGATCCAAAAATACACTTTAGGAAGAACATCTCAGAGCTATTACCTGAAGAGTAATGTTCTTTTTTATTTTGTTTCCCCTATCTTAATATAAATTTCTCTATAGCCATCCAAACTACAAATGCATTAGATATTACCAAAAGTATAATCTCACTTTGAGATCTGTTTTCTCTTCTACACAATTTTAACATTGAAGTGTGCTCATTTATTTGTTAGGCAGGTACATAAATTCTTCGTTGGGTATGTTAATTGTAGTTCATAAATATTTGTCTCCAAAATCTAATATTTGTTTGGTTGGTTTTGTTGTTTTACCCAAATAGTGTTAGTCACCAAACAAAGATATGTGACTTTAAGTAGGGGCATAACTTCTTTATCTCATTCTCACCAAGGTACTCTCTCTCTCTCTCTCTCTGGGTGTGTTTGTATCTGCATATCTTGCACATGAATTTGACTTGAGGACTAAAAGCTCTGTTTGGTTGCTCAAGCAAAGGTACAAAACTAGATATTCATGAATATGTTCATATTTGTTACCAACTGGATATTCATGAATATGAAATTGGCAATTAGATATTCATGGATATGTGCATATATAGTTTTAGGCGCCAAAAAGAAATTCATTTGTCATCCTATGTTCTTTAATTCTTAGAAGACTAGGAAATGAAAATGCCAATTGGGTATTCTTAAAATGCCAAAAATAAATTGTTTTATTTTAGGTTTTCTTTTTTTTTTTTTTATCTTTCTTGCTAATGTCTTACGTAGCATTCCATGTTTTGTCGATGAGTGTCGTAGGAAATGGTTATCTTTTCTATAAAAACAATTTATGCTATTTTATTTTTGTCCTATTATCTCTACTTCGGTTCTTCTTCTTCTTCTTCTTTTTTATTTTTTTATTCCTTGGTTGGTAGAACTATTGTGTTACTTTGGACTGCATTTTCCAAATTTTCACCTTACGTTTGACTGGCATTTTTTAATGATTGAATACGGAATTCAATTAGATGAATCCTTTAGATATTGAGGATGGTGCAAGTTCTAATGTGACTTGATTAGGTGATCAATCCATTAATGGTAGTGAGCTTTAAATTTCAAGTTTAAATAAAGTTTTTTAATGGTTTTTTGGGATAACCTGTACATAAGTTTGGACTTTGGAGTTTGGACCAATTTTACAAGTTTGTATTTTTTGAATGCTCTGATGCCGTATGTGGCTGTGTTTGTAGGTGCAAATGAGTTGTTAGGGATCAAGATAATTGGATGATTGATGTGCACAACGATTGAATCCAATTATCTTGGAAATTCTCAGTTTTGATTTAGAAATTCTAAAATAAAAATTATCTATCAAACTGCCTTAGTACATTTATAAATTATTCGAAAACTTTTTTAAAGATAAATCTGTTCAAAATCTCAACAAAATATTTTTTTCAACATCAAGCAACCAACTAATCATGTAAGATAGATTTTTATTTTGAAAAATTCTGAATCAAAATTGTGTGAGTCCATTTGTAAAGTCTTCTAAAAGCATTTTAAAGATAAATTTGTTCAAAATCCCAACAAAACATTTTTTTGAACATCAAGTAAGCAACTAACCATGTAAGATAGATTTTTATTTTGAAAAATTCTGGATCAAAACTGCATGAGTCCATTTGTAAAATCTTCTCAAAGCATTTTAAAGATAAACCTTTTCAAAATCCTAACTAAACATAATTTTGAACATCAAGCAACCAACCAATTAATCATGTAATCCAATTATATTCCCATTGTCCAACAACCAACACAAAAATCATTTTAAAACATTAACACGAAACATAAACTAAAGATCCAATTGATATATAGGAATGAAACAATTGGCGTACTATGTATCTGCCTCGAGGAGAGCAATAAAATCACTTATTTAGTGACCTAAGAAGCAAATCTCCGAGCATGCACATAAGGCCACTTCTATGTTCTCCCAGAGAACCATAAAATAAAGAACAACTTTGTTGAATCCACTCTACACCCTTGTAAAAAAATTTATACCAAAAACTAAGACAGGCAAATTTAGAGAAGCTCAATTTTTTCTTAAAATCCAAAAATTTGTTATCATTTGTGGTTGTCATTTATGTTACTGTTATGTTATGAATGTTTTGGAAATTAACAATTTTTCTGTACACCCGTTCGTTAATAGTAGTCTTCTGTTTTATTTATCGAAAAAAAATCAATCGCATTTGAAATTTCTACTCTTCACATATTTATTAAAATAATGGCAAATGTGCAGTAAGATGATCTCCCTCTACTAATTTTTTACATCCAATGTATATTTGTCTCCATTAATTTGGAGATGAAACATAGGCGTCATTATTGGCGTTGAGCAATACATTAGTGCATTACATTCGAGGCAGAGAACAAAAACCAAGAAAACTCAATGGCTGAGTACTACCACAGCTTCTTTCTTCTAACCTCTCACTTTGCCTTCCTCTCCCATAAACAACCTTAGATGGCCACCCATTGATCACGCAACCCACACACTTTCTAAAACCTCTCATATCTCTCAAGCCCACCATCTCCTTCCTCTCTCACCTTAGACTATTACTATATATACCCGTGGTCACCATGGTCACAACCCAGGCGACACTATAAGCCACACCTAACCACCCCTCTTTCTAAGGACAATTTTCTCCATAGACCCATCCACGCAGGGACGAATGAGGAATTTTATTGAGAGGGCCCATGGAAGATTATAGTAAAAATATATTAATGCCAAAACCACTGCCCAAACCATTTAGTTAGTAGTACCAATCAATTGGAAATATATATTTTTTTTGATAATTTATTTGATTTATGCTCTTTATTGATAAAGTACTTGTGGTGATTTTTTGTTTGGTTGGCATTTTTTATCGGATATCTGCACATGTTGGGGGTTAAAGTATTTGTTCTTTTTATTTAGTGTTTTTGAATCATTTAGTGTGCAAGAGATATGGTCAGTATTTTAATATGGTATCACCTTTTTCCTATTGTTTGGATATTGTGTCTCATGATTTATTATCATAATTATTCCTATAAGAGATGTGATTGGCGTTTTAAGTTATGTATCACTTTTTTCCTACTGATTAGATATTGTGTCTTATGCATTAACTTCATTCAATTGTTGGTTCACGAAAATCAAATTATAAGTCACTTGGTATTGAACTCAAATAAGACTACTACAAAAGCAAGGTAAAGGGTTCCCAAGATCTTTGGCATGGTAATTACTTGGTTTGTATGAGACATGAGACTACACAAACCTAGAGATTAGTCGAGGTGAGCGCAAGCCGGCCTGGACAGCTGGTTAGCAAAAGCCAAAAAAAGAATACGAACAAAAAGGACTACTAAATGCATGCAAATTTAAATTTCTAGATTTTACACGATCACATAATAGAAATAAAACTCCAAAATTACTATTCTGGTATGCATGTTTTCACAAAATATATACTTAAAGAAAATATACATTATCGTGATTTAGCTACTGCATGCTCCAAAGTAGGAACATTAAAAAGTAATTAATTAAAAATATCTGAAGAACTATACCACTTGACATGTATTCCTTTCCCCTGCTAGTAGAGCTTGTTTTTTCTTTTCCCTTGGACATTGTGTTTGCCTTTGCTTTTGCCTTTTTGTTACAAAATTAAGTAAATAAAGAATAAGTAAAACATATAAAGAAAGGAAAAGCAATAAGGACATAAATTTGAAATTAATTAAAAATATTTGAAGAACTATACCACTTGACATATATTTTCCTTTCCCTTGCCAGTAGAGCTTGCTTTTTCTTTTCCCTTCGACATTGTGTTTGCCTTTGCTTTTGTCTTTTCGTTACAAAAATTTAGTAAATAAAGAATAAGTAAAACATATAAAGAAACCAAAAACAATAAGGAAATAGATTTGAAATTAATTAAAAATGTTTAAACAACTTTACCACTTGATATGCATTTTCCTTTCCCTTGCTAGTAGAGTTTGCCTTTCCTTTCTCCTCGGATACCACGTTTACCTTTGCTTTTGCTTTTGCTTTTTCCTTAAAAAATTAAGAAAATAAAGATTAAGTAAAACACATAAAGAAAGGGAAAAAAGTAATAAAAAAATAGATTTCAATGGAAGGCTAACTTTATGAATGCGAATGGCATTAAAATCTTGTTCATCGCGGATCACAACACCTATATTCTTTTCACGAAGCAACCGTACCTATATATTTGAGACGTAAAAAAAATATACTTTCTATTAAAAATATGTTTATTAAATAATAACAAAATTGAGTAAAGGAAGTTCATCTTACAGTTCGCTATAAGTCGACATCCACCTGTAAGTTAAATGTAAGATAACAATATATCAGAAACGTTGATGTAAAAAAAAAAAATATTAATCATTAACTTTTAAAAAACAATCAACTCACATGACCAAAAATGGTGATGTTCTCCATGACCAGAGAGCGTTTGTAGGTTGATTAAGTCTAAAAATACAAATCTTCCTGGCCAAAGATAACCAAAATTAACTACAAATTACAAATTAAAACAAATGAGCTCCCTTCTTCTTTTTTTTTTTTTTTTTTTTCACTTCACGAAACCACAACCTACAAATTACCAAAGCCCATTATACATAACTCCTTTTCCTATTCTAAAAGCACATACACAACTTGAGAGTTGAGAATATAGTATTCAATTCATTCAACACCTCTGTTAACAAAAAAAAAAAAAAAACAGAGGACGTGAAGGTAGCAAAATGAAAAGAACTTGATTGATTTTTTTTTTCATTATACATAACTCCTTTCCCTATTTTAAAAACACATACACAGCTTGAGAGTTGAGAATATAGTATTCAATTCAACACCTCTGTTAACAAAAAAAAAAACAGAGGACGTGAAGGCAGCAAAATGAAAAGAACTTGATTGATTTTTTTTTTTCATTATACATAACTCCTTTTCCTATTCTAAAAGCACATACATAGCTTGAGAGTTGAGAATATAGTATTCAATTCATTCAACACCTCTATTAACACAAAAAAAAAAAAAAAAATAGAGGACATGAAGGCAGCAAAATGAAAAGAACTTGATTGATTTTTTTTTTTTTCCTTCTGGTAATGAGCTATTATCTATTTTTTTTTTCTTCTTCTGGTAATGAGCTCTTAGATTGTAGCATCTAAAAAGAAATGCTTACGTCCAGACTAATCAACTGAATTAAATGAGCTCTTAAAAACAGTGCACATGCAAACTCATACCAACAATTACCCAAACTCAATAAGCATTTCAATAACCCAACTTTCCCCAAACTTAAAATATAGCTAGAAGCCCAAAACCGAAAGAAATAACAGACACATAAAAAGCTTAAGAAAAAAAGCTTACGCACAATTACAGGGTTTTCAAATAAAAAGCTCAATAAGTTCATAAATTGAAGGCAGGAGGGTGAGAAACAAAGCATAATCTGAAGAGAATTTGATGCAAGAGTAGAGGAAGAAAACCCATTTGGGTTGAAAACTAAATAAATGAAGCAAAGCCATGCGTGTCTTTGGAAAACCCAGTAAGGGAGTCTCCTTTGAAAACTAAATAAATGAAGCAAAATCATGCGTTTGGGTTGTAAGTGACAGACCCTTCAGAGCCCATTTGTTTGACCTTGTCGGAAACAAAACCAAAAAAATAGACAACAACAAAGCTGCAAAATTTGGGATTTAAACTTACCGGAGAGGGAGAGAGGGACTACAGTGGCTATGGCAACTTGCTTGCTGGTGGCAACTTGCTTGCTGGTGGCTATGGTAGAGGAAAGGCAAATATGGAGAGAGAGAGAGAGAGAGTGCAGAGAGACGACTAGAAGTGAGGAGAAGAGAGAGACAGACGTGTCTTTGGACAGTGGGCCAATTTGGGCGGGATTTTAAAGTGGAGAGATCTAAGCCACGTAATCAAATTGAAAACAAACTTCAGCCGTTGGATCGAATTGTATCTCACACACATTTTCAAAAAATGATGTGTTTTATTAGATAGATATAAGATAAAATTAATTTTGTAAAATAAATAAGATATATATATATATATATATATAAGACAATATATAAATTAGTATGATATTGTATGTTATCATTGTTATGTACAAATTATGTTATAACATTTTCGAATAGTTTGCCATGACAATATTCATGTTTAAAGCTTTTTCTTCATGCAGAGTGTTAAAAAAGAAAGTGAAAAGGATACCTATTCAAAACTCTATTACGTTAACTTATCAAAGTTTACAAGTACTTTTATTTTTTCAAAATATTGTATTATCATAAAATAAATTAAAATTATTAATTTTAAATTATATTCTTAATTATTGTAAATTTTAAATTAAATACATTTTTTTTGTATGATGAATTTAAACAATTCGTATTCTCTCGTGCATTACACGGAGGATTGACACCTAGTATGTATATATACACGCGTTCTCCACTTTCGAGTTATTTTTGCAAATAATACTGTCGTGCTCTTATACTCACTCCCATTTACACGCTTGCTTTGCGAATCAATTACTGGGTTAACAGATCAAACCCGCAACCCGCCCAGATCTGATAAGCATGTCAATTGGGAGGGTTTGTGTATTCCCTCCACCTCTTGAACTTTCTTTTCTTTCCCATGTTTTCTCTAACGTGCACCTCTTCGAATCTCAGACTTCGATTGTGGGTTTATAGAATCAAACTCAAAGTGGGTTGGTTGTATTTTTGGTTGCTGGTTCGCGCTCTTTTTATTAACCCAAATAATTCATATGGATTTGCTGGCATTCAAGGTCAGAGTTCTTGAACGTAATCTTCAAAAACCTTTTGGTGTTTCCGAGATTTTATTGGTTTTTATACAGTGCCTTTACTCTTGGTTTGAGTTTGTGTGATATAGAATGAGCTGTATGGTTAAAATTTGATATACTTGAACTGTAATGGGTTATACTGATAATTCCTGTTCTTGATCTAAGGGCATTTTACATGCTTGATGAAATGTCACTTAATTGGCAAAATTTGATTTCTTCTGTGACTCAATACTCGTATGGATTGGATTCTTCTGTTTAAAGCCCAAGTTATATTATTTTTGGTAACATTGCCAGGATGGGGTTTTACAGGTAGCTTATTGCCAACGGAAGGGAGAAGTAAAAAAGAAAAAAAGAGAAACACGACCATAGTTTCATGGGTTGCTTTAGCTTTTTATGGTTGTGTTGTGAAAATCAAAGAAAAAATGGTTCATGTAACAATTCGGGCTACCAGCTATTCCCAGTAAAAACAGTGAGATTGTAAAATTGAGTTCCAAGGCTGTTTTAGGTGGGTTACGTTACTAGTTAAAGGAACATATTGGGTTCACTTTGTTTTCTTAGTATGTAGTCAGGTTGGTGGATTGACATGACACCAGAGATGGTTTACATTCCAGAGTCTGCAAACTCTCAAGTAGTAATCACTGGTTTTTGCTGAGACCTCCAGCAGCAAGTGGTTGTTGTCTTTAGATATGCATGGAGACATTAATCCAGCCAAGAGTGGCTCAATTTCTGTCCTCGGAATATGTGGCACGTTGCTTATTATTTGGCCGATCATTTAGCATGGAACTTCTAGGGATACCTGCGTCCTTGTGCCTACACATGTTTGTTATCTCTTGAACATGGCCATGACAACTTTGTAATGTCCTACATGATGTAGACACCTTCCTCTCATTCATGAGATTGATAAATATGAAGTTACACCTTCAATATTCGTGTCAAGGGAAAAAAACCATCTATTTGTAGTAAGGAGTATCCACCTGTAGGTATGTGGGTCAAGCCCCCTCGAGTGCACTCCGCTCTTTGGGTAATGAGTACAGCCCAATGACCCACCCCTTTGGGGTGTCACATGTTCATGTCATCTTTAGGTATCGATAACCCCACACGAGACTATTAGGGGCTTCTAGATTGGAGGTTAGGGTTAATGAGGTTGTTAAGATGTTATTCCCTCCTTTAGAGGTACCAGCCCCTTGATCCGTCTTACAATAGAGAGATCTCCATTTTCATTAAAATACACTGAGACAAAGACCTCACGAAGGAAAAGAGAAAAGGAATTTAATGCAGACATCGCTTTATCGATGAGGTGGATCCTTCAAAACCGCTGAGGATCTTGGCTACAGAGTTAACCGCATGCATGAGAAGAACCGGCAAGCCTGTCATGGGTTGATTCTCCATCCTATGCCCCATCGCCTATATAAAGGAGGCCATCCTTCCATTCAAAACATGAATACTCAAGTTGGCTAATGGAGTAGTTCACTGCTCTCTCTTTCTCTTTGGCTGCCATTAACTCTCTCCTTTATGCTCTTTGCTTAGTTCGACAATCGCTAAGTAGTTATCATACTTCCCAGGGGATACACGTCACACCCACATCGCCATTTTCAAAAACTATTATGAGTTTGTTATAAGCCTGATAATCTTTGGGGCTCTTAAATATTTGTCCATATCCAAGTGAGTGAATGATTATTCACTATCAAAGAATAAACTTTAGTTTTTTTAGATAATGAAATTGTTGCCTAATAAAATCTATGTCGGATGTAAGAAGATTAACGGAGTGTTTAGCATCCTTTAAGTTTCTCTGATTATGTTAGCTAGCTCACTCCTCCCAGACAGGCCAGACCACATATTGTATGCCCATCCCCTTTTTTCTGTTAACTCCAAGCCTTGATTTTTTCGTGTAAAAAAAGTAGAAATCTGTGAAATGTAAAAAGGTGGGTAGCCCCTTCCTTTTTAAGCAGCATTAAGGTGTTCTTTCTCCTATTAAAAGGCTGAAGAAGGACTTAATCTGATGACCCCAATAACAGTGTTGCCCGTAACAAAATTGATGCACTTTCTCCCGAAACACTTTCTATATATTGCAGAGCATTCTTATCCATTTGATGCTTTGGTTTCCCTAAATCGACGTTCCCGTCAAAACCTATGTTAGCTTGCAATTTGTGTTGACTTAGTCCCCTCTTCTCATGATGCATTCAATAGGAATAGTCATGTCAATGGCTGTTATACCAATTTGTTTACTGTGGGCTCAGGACAAGGTAGGTAATATCATTTCCATCATGTTTGTTACTATTGGAACTGGACTTTTATCATGAGGAAAGGCCATGATTCTAGTGATGTCCCTGGCCTAGAATGTATCAGAACTATTACTTAAAACTATTATGTCAATGACATCTGCTAGTAGGTATGACTCCTCATGGTGTCCTTTGGGTCTGCATAACTTGAATTCTTCCATAAGGTTCCTTGCATTACAACATAGATTGTGGAAGAATTTATGAGAAGTTAAGGCAGCAAAAAAGGTATGCCTCCATAGCCATATGAAAGATCCAATTTGATATTATGCTTGGTTTTCTTCTTCTTCTTTGTCAATGGAAATTTGCCCACCTTTTTAATCATTCATTATTTACATGTTGCAAGGGGCACTCTAGTTGCACTATCTTTTACTCTCTATCCATATATATTTGTGAACAGGGGACTTTTGCTTAGGTCGTGATTGGTTCATTGCTACCCTTTTCTCTCCCCTTCTTCCCACGTGAGAGTTTCATGGGAAGTGGGATTCTTCTCTCTCTCTAAATCATTCATGTTTCCACCTTTCATTTCTTGACTAGTAACACCATTCATATGAATGCTTTCTTGGCAAGTATTTGTTTGATTGTTAATACCAGAAACAACGAAATCAAGAATTCCTTTGTATAATAATATTCTCCCAAGGATTTTATGTTAACCTTATGCATGTATTACGCATATTGTCCCTAGTCACAAAGTGTGAATAATCCTTAATAAAATGTGTATCAGTTTGACGATTTATTTAGACATTTTTTAAGGAATTCTCTTTTCTGTTATTTCTTGCTTCTGGTCAATTGCCTCCTTGCCCACTTAATTGACCTTGCTGCTACTTGGTAATGGCCTTTCAGTGGGGTAATGAAGACCATATGTATTTTTTCCTGCTCAGACTGATTCTTTTTTCCCTGAGATAATTTGGACTACCAAGGGCTTGGTTGCATTTGCCATTCACGCATTTGTCCAAATGAGGTGCATTTCTTGATTGAAAATCTTACTCCCAAAAAAAAAAAAAAAAAAAAAAAAAAAGAGGTTGTTCTGTCTAAGTATATTGTGATTGGTTTGCCCCACCATTTCCTCTCCCTTTCTTCCCACTAGAGTTTCATGGGAATCGGTGCCTTTTACTCCCTCTTAAATCACTTTCTCACTTTTTATTTCCTAATTATTTGTAATGTTCATAACTTCATATGATGGTTTTCTTGGGAACTACTGTGCGATTTTCAATATTGGCAATAATGGATTTAGAGAATTCCATTAGTAGTATAGATTTTCATAAGATATTTATTGAACTATGCATTAGTCATAGACTATGTTATCTGGACTCGGGTACTAGTGTCGGGTTCAGATATGTGTCGAATTTTTGGAATTATCTAATTATCATGTCCAAGGACACAACAAAATATTTATGTTTCTTAATATATATATTATTTTAGGGAATAAAATAGTGTTTACAATGTGCTATTAGAGTATTTCGTACATAATATGGGAGTTTTATGTACATTTCTATAGTAAGCTCGACTTACTAAATATTTTCTTAGCTGAATGTCTAACAATACATACATATCTCATACCCTTACCCAAATATCGGAGTCCAAGTGTTGAGTGTCTAATACAGGCACATTTTACATTTTAGAATAGTCCATGTAACAAAAGTCATAACTTTCTTAAATTTCATTACAAAAAATGTTTATTGTGTCTTGTTATTTAGGCATCTTTGAAATAATTCTCTTTCCTGTTAATTTTTTGCATTTCATTAATGGCCTCAAGCACCCTGAATTGATCGTGCCCCTACTGGGTTGTGGGTTGGGATATGAAGACCAAAAGTTTGCTTTTCCTGCTGAGGGCTGATTCTTGCTTTCTTGATTGAATTTGAACTACCAGGGCTCAGTGGAGTTTGGTGTGGCTCAGTGGCATTTGTTGTTCATGTGTTCTATCATATAAAGTATATTCCTTGATTAAAATTAAATTATCTGTCTTTGACTTTAGTTTCACCTATCTCTATCCACCTTCAGGACACCCTGAAAGGGAAAAGGAAAAAAGAAAACTCTCTGTTGTAGGTCATTATTTATTGGTTAACTCAAGCTGCTTTCTCTTGGATTTTTTAGGGATGGGGTTTTATTTCCATATTCCAACTAACTTCTTCATTAATCCAGCATGAGTTCACTTTTAATTTTTACTGTGAAAATATTTGTGGAGATCTTTAAAGGAGAAGTATATTCAGTATAACTAATAAAGCTAACTTTGCACTAAATGTGTTTTACTCTGTTCTTCTTCTTCTTTGATATTGAACGTTGGCTACATGCTGAAGTACTTATTATCTGGATGCTCCGCAGAGCAATAGTACTCCTTGGAATAGAAGGCTTTGTATAACCGTTCTGTCAGAAGCTCGAGGCGGTTGGTTTTCAGTCTGCATTTGTGAGTTGCAACAAGTTACTCAATCTGGATTTCGTTTCCTGTTGTCTCGATTTTCATCTGTTCAAGTAGATGGACACTGAACAAGCACAGACATCCTCAAATCAGGTGGGAAGTTCAGATGATTCTGACAGAAATGGCTCAAATCTTGTGGCCTCGGTCAAGAAACTGCTGTTTCGACGAATACTGGTGGGCGTCAGTGATGGATGCTTTTTCTTGGGCTCATTCTACTGCATTGATAAGCAAGGAAACATGATTCTCCAAGATGCAGTGGAGTATCGGAGCACCAGCCGTTCTTCCCCTTCCCCAATGGAACAGCGGGGCCTTGGTCTCATTCTCATCCCCTTCTCTTGCCGAACATCTTGTCATATCGATTAGTCCATTGAAGAACAATTATCACTACTGTCAGTAAAGGTATAGAGGAAGTTGCTTCGATTTCCATAAACTTTCTTTGTCGCAACTTGTCAAGTTAGATGCTTATCCGGTTTGTTATCATCTAACTGTTGTGAACTGTTTTTTCTGAGTTTCACGCGTGCTAGTGTATTTCTGCAGCATTCATGCATTGCATTTTAGTGTTTATGCTTGAACTTTTATTTTACTTTTTTTGGTTGATGAGGAACCGCCCCTAGACAGGGTCACATTGGACTCATGCTAGCAGTGTAAACCCTGGATACCTGCAATCTAGGAGACACCAGCTAGAGTCGAACTCAAGACATCCACTTAATCGACTGTTTTGGAAATACTCGTTTTATTTTATATTTTTTGTTGGGAGAGTGCACACCTTTGCCAATTATGTAATTTTTTATTTTTATTTTTTGAAAATTTTGGGGGTTTTGGCTGATAGGTCAGCGGCAAACTCGACCCTAAACCTATACGTTTTACTTTGAGCCATAGTGTTTATATGATTTTGGTCGAAACAAAATAGTTACCTTTTTTCCTATTGGGTTAGGAAAATAGAAGAAAATGTATAGGTATTTGTCAAAAAAATTCAAATTTCTATTTGGTTACTTACAAAAAATAAATGTGTAAACGTAATTTAATTTTCCTTACTTTTGATGAATTCAAGATCCAAACGAAATGCATTATCAGTTGTCCATTACTATCATCCTAATTCAAAACAAAAAATAATGTTTGAATTCAGGGCATGGCTATTACCAAAAGTGCAATTGGCTTTGCACAAGGCAAGTAATGTGTCAAATAATTGTAAGGGTTTATTATGCTTTACACATTTGTACTTTATATTAAATCTTATTTCAAAAACTTAATTTTTATTTGTAGCTATTAAATTTTTACATTTTTAATTTGTTACAATGTCAATTTTTTGTAAACTTTGTTTGAGAAATGGACGGGAAATTTTTATATGGCACATTTTTTAAGGGGGCAAAGATGAAAAATTCAACCTCTTTTTTACTCAAAAACTCATGTAGCGTATGTAATTTAAGAGGAATTTATAATAAATTATTAAGAAATGTGTAAGATTTTATATATTTGTCCCTTTAAAAAAGTGACATGCTTGTAATATATGAATTTTCTATTCATTTTTGAAGTTAGCAGATATTTTAACAATTTAAGAATGTAATGACTTAATTATGATAAATAAAAATAAAAGTCTTAAAACGAGATTCATTGTAAAGTAATCGTAATGTGCTGCTTGCTTTCGCAAAGCCATTTTTACTTGGGCCACGCCCTCCACTGCTTTTGAAGAGTTCCTTTTGCTTTTGCAAAGTTTGAAATGCATTTATACGACGTCGCATGCGCTAATCCTCCACCCACAAACAATTGGGTTTTAGTCAATCAAATCAAGGCCTGACATTTACGTTTACATTTATATAAAACCCGATAAATATAAATAACTAGAAATTATGTTTATTATAAGAAACCATTTCGTATGTGATGAAGATAGACTGCTTGAGCCACCATCTTTTACCTTTATTTAATCAAATCAACGTCTGAAATTGCGTTTGTATTTATAAAAACCATAAACACACACACACACACACACACACACATATATATATATATATGTATGCAAGGGCGGACGAAGAAGGTTCCGTGGGGGCCTTCATTGAATTAGTTACTTTCATTGCTTTAAAATTTTTGTATGTGTATTTATTTGAGTCTAGTTCATAAATACATGTTTTGCCTCCATTAAATTTATTTACATTTATCTTTATCTGAATTTAGTAATACCTATATTTATTTTCATTAAATATCACTAAACTTATAACAGAAAATATACCTATCACATTAACTATTTTTTTATTTGGCTAAATAAACAACACAATTCCAATTAATCCTTCATTACATGTTTTTATAGACTCTTGGTTATCTAACATTCTAAAATCACTTTTCAAAATTTTGAACCTTAACCAATCAAATTTGGATTAAGATTTTTTAAAAGGTTTTTGTGTACAACTTTAATACACAATCGGTGTCCCTTTTTTGATATCTTTAATGTAATTATCACTTTATTTATTAAAAAAATATATTATTAATTAAAATTTTTTTGTGCATGGTTTTATGTACCTTTCGCTCCACTGAAGAAAAATCTTAGATATGCCCTGTATATATGTATATATAATGAAAAACCATTTCGTACGGGATGATGATAGACTGGAAAAAACCTTATGCATCACTATCAGCCATGAGCCACCATGTTTTTCCTCTAGAGAAAGAAAAGCGAGTTGAAAAGAAGCTTCTGGAGCTACCCTTAAGACAAGCCTATAAAAACCTTTGTCTGGTTCAGAAAATGAAAAGGATATTACAAAAGCTTATACCAAGAAAACATGAATACAGGGATCATGAGTGATATTGTGGTGGTTGATTTTTGGGGCAATGGGTTTGGGATGAGAGGAAGGATAGCTTTAGAAGAGAAGGGGATTCAATATGAATACAAAGAAGAAGATATCATTAACAATCCTCAGAGAAGCCAGATAGTTCTGGACATGAACCCGGTTCGAAGATCGGTGCCCATCTTGATCCACAAAGGAAGACCTGTTTGTGATTCTGTCTCCATACTTGAATATATTGATGAGATGTGGAAGGGAGATGATGGTTTTCCTAGCTTGCTGCCTCATGATCCTTACGAGAGAGCCATTGCTAGGTTCTGGGTTCATTTCATTGACAACAAGGTTAGTTTCTCCATGTTTATTATCCATCTTCTGGCTAGCTTAAACATATATGCATACACTTCAATGAAGTTCGTCGGTCGAGACACTAGATGAATTTAGGGATCGTAACTTGACGAGACCTTGATCCATCCCGCTCCTAATAACAAGGGGTTTGAGGGTTTAATGGACGGATTAATGATGCGTTAGGAGGAAAGAGTCAAACTCGAAACAGGTTTGAGGCGAGTTATAATTTAGGCGAACTTCACACGAATTTGACTCGAGATTATGTACCAAAATGATTATAATGCAATCATATCCCTTAGTATGCATAAAGAGTAGAGTAATTTCATATCAAGTGTCAGTGTCTACCTCTTCTTACGTAGATTAATTGGTATTTTGCAAAAATATTTTATATTAAGAAAATATTATCTATGTGCTAAATAAAAATATGAAATATATTGGTTAGCTCAACCATATCCAATTTGAAGATAAATGAAAATGGATTGCGGAGAAGATTTATCCACCAAGAACAGCATAGAATCTAATTACATACATACATATATATATATATATGTATATATATGAAAATGCATAAATGTTTTATTTTAGATTTATATTCAGGCCAGGCTTCCATCAAAATTTTCAAGCTCACCATCAATGTAATCGGGTCTAAAATGAATTTTTAAGCGCTATAAATAATGCGCAAGCTTAGGCCTGCTTAGCAGGGTATTGGGCCATGGCCACCCCTGATATCACTAGCTATTTTCTTCATAAACATCTGTGCCTGTTTTCATACCCAATAAAATGATTATTAACAAAAAATTTATGCTCCACATGCTAGAGTTAACGGAATTTTTTATGAGATCTCAATGTAACGGGTGTGTGCAGGTTTTTAGCAGCCAAACCAAGTTCTTGAAGAGCAAAGGCGAAGCCAAGGAAGAATGCCAGAAAGACTTAATAGCAGACTTCAAGCAACTTGAGGAGGTTTTGGGAGACAAATTGTACTTCGGAGGTGACAAGTTTGGATTCTTGGACATCGCCTTTATACCCTTCTCGAGCATGTTTCATGGCTACGAGACCCATGGAAACTTCAAACTGGAGGAAGAATGTCCCAAATTATCAGCTTGGGTGAAAAGATGTGTGGCAAGAGAGAGTGTCTCCAAGGTTCTTCCTGATTCTTTGAAGATGTATGAAGTACACAAGAAATTCTATGGGATTGAGTAAATTAATGTTGGGATCCAGTGCTTACCACTGCACCAAAAGTAATTGTTTTTAGTCAAGGGGTAACTTTATTTTCTTAAATCTTTACAGTAGCCAGCGGTCCTATCTCGACTGCGCGCATGCGGCAGGATGCTGGACTTGGCCCTCTGAGCCTTCGCCCAACAGTTACCCCCCAGCACTTGCTGGCAAGCAACATGCCCTCGAGCGGAGTCGAACCCGTGACCTGCTTTGATATACCAATTGTTAAGATCAAACGCTTACCACTACATCAAAAGTAATTGCTTTTAGTCAAAGCGCAACTTTATTTTTTTAAATTTTCACAGTAATCAGCGCCCCATCTCGACTGTGTGCACGCGATAGGATGCTGGACTTGACCTTCCAGGCCTCCATCCAACAATTAATGCAGTAGTCATGCAAGTCATATTTGTTAATTGCATGCCGTATAAGATTCCGTTTATACTACTGGTATGGTACATTTCGATTAGGTTCGTTTCACTATTCCATTTGAGATTTATCTTTAAAAATATGTTTACTTATAGTATTATTCAATACTAAAATGTTTTTCTGTAATAAATATAGGTTTATTTAAAAGTGTGATTAAATTTTCTTGAGTTAGCAATAAAAAAAGATAATTAAGTAATATATAAGAACTATCTTTAGATGGTAATTGATGGTTCTTTATATCTAGGAGAACAAAGTTTGCAACTAAGGATAAGAAGAAGTTATGATTAAGCCTGATGCGTTGTTTTTGAGAAGCATTGATATACTGTCGACATAAGCATTTAAGTTCTCATGGAAGGTTGAGAGAGAATGTGAGGTAAGAGCGTACTTCTTGTATAGTGTCGATGTTGTCCGAGTTTGAGTCATCTACTGTGTATGAAACATTCTTGGGAAGGTAGCTAGCACTCTTAAGCGATCTGTGCCTTACTTGAGTGGAGTGGATTGTGCATGTTCGTCAGCCTTAGGAGAAAATACTCGCTACGGGTGGATCACTACTAGGAACGTGCATGGGTCAAGTCAGTTTGGGTCTATGCCAAACCTAAAACTGCACTGACGTTCCATGGAACCGAACCAAGTGAGTTTGGGTTGGTTCAATGGTTTGATTTGGGTCTATTCAGGTTGTAAATTTTTTAAAAACTAGACTAAATTTTGCAGGAATGTATAGCTAACTCAACACAATTCAGTAAATTAATACAAGCCAAGAATGGGAGTGTCATCAAATGCACACTTACAAATCACCTCACAAGACCTGACTACAGCTTACAAGAACAGCACACTAAGTCACTAATATTCTCTTTTGAGATTACAAAAATTGAGGGTAGTTGGAAACAATTTTCCTCAACGTTTCCTGAATTAATTCTTAAACTCCACCAAATCACAGCATAAAATAGAGTCAAAACCGTCTAAGGCCTTCACTTCCAACATAAGTATTCTACATTAAGTATCCAAGATAAGGACCAACAGCAGCAGCATTTCTTCAATCAAACTGATAAAAGAGATTCAATACCTGTCTTTGTAAAGTGTTCCATACACTATCAGGTAAGGTACAGTCTGGACGACGGTGTCAATAGGAATTGCAAAGTTGACACCAGACGACACTCCTGTCCCTGAAATTAAAAGGAAAAATAAGAGCATTTAAAATTCTTGTCAGAAGAGCAATGGTACCAAGGTAGAAGAACTCTGACATCATGTTAGAATAATAGGAGAGAAATAGCAAGAGAAGAAGAACCCCAGAGATAAAACAGAATTTCTGTTTCATAATGCATTGTGTTATATTGATGTAATAAAGTTGTCCATTACATTGAAAGAAAGCCTCTATCTATACTCCTAAAAGTAGCAGTGAACAAATAATAGAAGATAGGAAACTAACACATAAGGTAACTAGCTAAGTAGGAAACCATAGAACTAGGAAACTATACTAATACAGTTTAAAATTTTGAACCTAGCTTTCTGTATTTCCTTTTTATTTTCCACCAAAAAAAAAAAGTTTGGCTTTTTTATTTTTTATTTTGAAACTTCCAAGCAATTTAGGCTCTCATCACTTTAGTAAATCCATATGATGGTGATTACATCCAATGATAGTTCTAGAAGACTGTTGCTATTTACAATATAATAATCATATGGCAGTGGCAACACATGAAATTAGCCGGAAATAAAAATTTGCAGTGACGAAGCTTCTAACCTTTCTAGGGACAACAATTTGGAAACAACTTCAACAATTTCATAAAATTATTTTTCACGAATATGGTTTTTGGACATATGAGCTAATGATTAAAGATGAAAAAGTTTGCAAACTAAGCAACTTTAAATGAATTTTTTTATCAAGAATAATTTTTTTGACACAAAAGAGGTCATATTTCCATGAATAGTGGCTGTATGAATGCAGAACATGGATAAGTCCAATAAATGGTGAAGCTGCTAAAAAAGGAGGCAAATCTCAAAATATTAGGCCTAAACAAACAGAGCTTTTTCCTCAGTTGAATTACAAGCCCCATATTCTTGCTCAATGAACATGCACACTCTTGCAAAAAGGTCATCTTTCCAGAATCATTAACTACATCAGCAAGCCAAGGCAGACCTACTATCAGAAAATTAATTCATGGCAAGGATTTGAGTTTCACTCTATCACTGCAAAACTTTACTAAAGACAAACGAATGAAAAAAGAAAAACAAAATTCTCACCTTTGCGAGTGAAAGTTGCTGTATTAACTCCAATAACGTGACCATAGGAATCGATTAAGGGCCCTCCTGAATTTCCTGTGCAATTTTTTTGTGCATCAAAACCAAATAAAATGAGAGCGTCTAGATCATTACTTCTGTAGTATGATTGAGGAACTAAACACCGAACTCAAAGAACTAAGTACACAGCCACAGGACAAGATCTTAAGACCATTTTCCTAGAAATTATGACCAAAATCACTGAAGTGTCAATGAGGCCAACTTGCATGACCAGTGGTATGGTAATCTATTAGTTCTGAAATCACCTAACTACAACCGACAGTGACATTTGCATGTTTTCAATGGAACAACTACTATTGACGCTATACAAAACAGGCAACGATGGGTTGAACGAAACATACTACCTGAATTAATTGCAGCATCGGTTTGTATAGCTCCTCGGATGGCTTGTCCATTTGGTGTTGGTATCTCCCTGCCCAATCCACTAACTACCTGAACTAACTAAATATCAGTAAATAATAACCATGTGTCTGAGTATCTAATAATATACTCTCATACTGAAGGAAGTACTCTGTCTATGCTACACAAGGAACAAGTTGGTCCCAAATGAAGAATCAAGCTACAACTGAAACTGTACTTGGGAAAATGGAAAAAAAATAAATAAAAGCAATTCTTAATTTAGTTAACCAAAACTGACTCCTAGTATGTGATAGTTGATTAACAAAAGGAACAACCTTGCCACTGTTCCTACAAACTTTTGTAATTTTCACCAACAGTTGCATTAGTATAAGGACCTTAGTCTAAAAATGTTATTGCACAACAAAATTGTCATTTATTGTGAGAAGTTACCCCTGTTGTCAGAGTATTCTCATATCCATAGGGATTTCCAATGGCAAAGCAGCTCTGACCCACATGTAAATCGTGAGATGTACCAAGAACGACCGGTTTTAGTTCAGTCCCTTCGACATCAACCTGCAAAGAAAATGACGTTACACGTTTGGCATTTCAAAAGTAGTACTGAACATTAGCACAGAAGCCATCATCTCACCCAGAATCTCCACAATGTAAGATAGCTATATATATACATTCAAGTTCAATCATGCAGAAGGGAAGGAGATACATAACATTAAGAACCAATCTGGTGCACACTTAAGGATAAGGATAACATGAAGGTGTTAGCCCTAAGTTTATTTATATGGAATTTTATATATGGTTTTGATGATAACTTACTTTGATTTATAAATGTTTTTTTGATTAAATATATTCAATACTTTTAATCCTTGGTCTAGTTGGTGTAACAAAGTTTTGCAGGGTTATGAAGTACTTGAAAAAGAGATCAAGATTTGAAAAGTAATATCTAAATTTTTGAGAATCATGTTTTAAGAAAACCTGATTCAAGGAAAAAAATTAGAGGACATAATTTTCTTTTAAGGTTGGAAATTCGATGAAACTATATCTTATGATACAGTCATAGTATTTTGCCCATATATTTTGATCTAACCGTTGGATTGATTTGATTCTTATGGCATTAGAAAGAAGACTCAAATGTCCAATTACACTGTTTTATGAAGTTTTCATGAAAAGGATGTTTTGTGGGATGGAAATGAGTTGGAAGGTGACGTTTTGGAATTGAAATTCAAAATATAACAGTATGGAGACAATCATGATTATTTGACCATATCTTTTGATGTAGAAGTCAAAATGATTTGACTCTTGAAGTTATGAAAAGCTAACATCCATATATATATATATTTGATATGTTATATGAAATTTTAAATTCAAATATTATTTAGGTGAAACATAAGGTAAAAGAGGACTTAGTGTAGCAGAAATTCAAATATGACAGTAGGGAGACAATCTGAGTATTTTACTCATATCTTTTGACTCTGATCTTCAAATGTTTTGATTCTTGAGGATGTCGAAAGATAACGTCCATATCCACATTTCATATCTTACAAATATTTTCAAAATCAAACGTTTGCTATATGAAAAACTAATACAAGTCGACATAGCTGTGCAAAAATTCAAATATACTAGCTGGGAGACAGCTCGAGTAATTTAATCATAATTTTTTATCTAACCATTAGATCGACCTGATGCTTGAGGTTCTAAAAAGCTAACTTTCATGTCTACAACTTTCTCTTATAGACATTTTCAAATTCAAACATTATCAAGGAGAAAATTGAGGTGGAAGTGAAGATATCTGATCAGAAATTCAAAAACCTGTCCGTCAGCAAGTAGTTCAATGGAAAGAAATGTCTTCAATATTCTCTAACGGCTACAAACTCATTTGAAGCTACTAATCATCCTCCTATCTTCATCTATAATAGAGATACACTTGAGGAGTAAAGGAGAACATCAAGAGCAATAAGAGATTGTGCATCAAAGTGATATTCATCCTACAAAGTTTTTGAGAGCTTAATTATATTTTATTTTGTAATGTTTTGAGAGCTTCATTGACATATCTATTCTTTGAGAGAATTTATTTGTAAAAAAGAGTAATTGTACTCTTATTCTTTCTTCTTGTACGGGAGAGACTAGTTAGGAGAAATAGCTAGGGATTGGGTGTGACTAGCATCTGTACAAAAACTAGTTGGAGTGAGAGATCACTTGCTTGGGTGTGACTAACACCTGTGTAAAAACTAGTAGGAGGGGTGTAACTGGCATCTGTGGAAAAAAACTAGTTGTAAAGAAGGACTAGCGTCTTGGTTAAAAGGCCAGTAGCTGTATCTATGATTTGGATATAGTGAAGAAAAATCTCAAGAAATGAGTCTTGAAAAGTAGACGTAGACTTTGGAGTTGAAGTTGAATCACGATAAATCTTAGTGTTATATTCTCTTCTCTCTATTTCTTTTACTTTATAGTTTGAATTGCTTGCATTTATTTACAACATATTATTGGTTGATTAATATTTGTTTGAATATTTAGTTAGAATTTTTAAATATGAAATTATTTGTTGAATTATTGTTTAAATCTAATTCACCCTCCCTTTTGGGTTGCCGACTGGACTAACAATTGTTGGCTTTATGGCGGCCAACAATCGACCTTTGACTCGGTTGGGTCCTATAGAGGATCCACATGGAGTATGTGACTGGCCAACCAGTGGCGCTTATATGATGCAGACTCTTATACCCACCTGCCACTTAGTGCGGGGCTCTACACTGCTAAGGTATAAGAAAATAAAGTTGTACCCAGACTAGCAACAATTGCTTTTGGTGCGGTGATAAGCGTTTGATCCTAAACCTAGTATCAGAGCGAGGTCACGGGTTTGAGTCCTAGGGTCGTTGCTGGGGGGAGATTGTTGGCTTTATAGGGGCCAACAATCAACTTTTGACTCGGTTGGGTCTTATTGGGGACCCACATGGAGTACGTGACTGGCCAACCCGTGACGCTTACATGGCGCATACCGTCATGCCTACCTGCTACTTAGTGCGGGGCTCTGTGCTGCTAAGGTATAAGGAAATAAAGTTGCATTTTAGCTAACAACAATTGCTTTTGGTGCAGTGGTAAGCGTTTGATCCTAAACTGTGGGTCCCCCATAAGACTCAACTAAGTCAAAGGCCATTTGTTGGCCCCCATAAAGCCAATAGAAGGTTGAAAATATAATTTAAGATGAGAAAGTGGATAGAGATCTAAAAAAATTTAAAAACGAACCAACAACACTTGAAAATACAGGACACACTGACACGACGATATTCCAAAAATACAAGACACAACATAGCGGGGCTGCGACAAAAATATATATTTTATATATGTCATTTATAAGAATATTTTACTCCAAGATAAAAATATCATGTATTCCATAGCTTAAATATCAAAGTAAGTATAAAATCACATCATTTTTATTTTATAATTGGATTCCAAGTTATTTTCATTAAACTTGCAACATGTTTCATGTGTACCTAAGTAATGGACATGTCCAAGTGATGGACATGCCAAGTGTCTGAAGCGTGTTTGGTTAAAAAAAATTAAAAAATATAATAGGACATGTTTGGATGCATGTCCGACACATTTCAGGGAGCGTCTGACTAGTGTTGTGTTCGTCATATACAACACCTGCTTGCCCGCCCATCCCAATGTCCTGAACTGTGAAGCTATGCCTGCTTCCATGCTTCTTGGTGCTTTTTTCGTCTCTCCCTCGCATCTCTACAAATCCTCTCAATTTCACGCTCTCACCAATCCTAGAATCCCCCAAAAATCTTAGTCCCCATACAATTAGGAAACCCTACGCATGTGGGATCCATGGTAGATTCTGGACTCCACACGAACCACACCTAACCGAAACACATGTATAAATCCAATAATTGTATGGGCTTGACATAATACAAGACACCAATGCAATATTAATGCCTTCAGAAATGAAGTGTATGATGAGATAACTTGATGAACTAAGAAGTAAAAGTGAAATTTAGAGGGAGTTCCAATAAAAAAACCTTAAGAACAGCAAGATCATAAGCTGGATCAAAACCAATAATCTTAGCATCCCTTGAAAAGCTATTGCCTTTTGCATCAACTAGGAACACCTGTGAAAGGAACAGTAACAAGACATTACCAATGTATGAAGAAAAGAGTCTGCTCAGCTGAATCAACAATGATGATATGCATCCTAGTTCATTGATGTGAGAAGAACAATAATGAAAAAGGAAACTAGAAATTATAAAAATAGTAATTACGAACAAAACCTTACAGCGTTGTAGTCCACTTCTATCTGTTGCCAACTTTGCAACAACATGATAATTAGTGACCTGGACAGAAAGTAAATTGTTTTAAGACATTGAAGTAACATCCTTATATGAAAAAGAAAACTGATCTGACTAGAATGAAGCGAAATTACAGAATCACTACCTTACATAAAATTCAACCTGCTACAACACTTGAATATAAAAATTACTTAAAAGGACTGTTTGCAGGTTTCGATAACAGCCTAGAAGAGAATAGCTACTTTGGTCATACTTTGGTCATGTTTGGTTCAATCTTTACAACTCATTTCCAGTGAGTTTTGCAAGACATCATTTCCATTAATGGTATTTTATGCAAGTTTTGGGAAACCCAAACATGAACTTTGGAAAAGAATAAGTGACATCATTGCAATGAATTTCAGGAATCAATGGCACAGTAGAAGACGTGTCTGCTCTGTATTTATAATGCATGGCACATCTCAAAATTCATAAGAAAAAGGGAATGCCTACAATGTGTCCAAATTTATCCCATATGAAGCCAGAACCTGTCCCTTCCACTCTCACATTTTCATCTTCAATTAGCATGACCTCATCTGAGCTCTTGGGGCTTTTCACTAATTCAAGGTCCTTGATGTAGACGACTGATGGTGAAGAGTCCTACAACCATAGCCAAAAGCTCTGTTAGCATGAAACTACAAGGACATACACCAAGTAAAGAATAATATGTTTCATTGTAAATGGCATCTCAGGCTTTTGAAAAAGAGATGGGGGAGAGAAAAACAAAAAATCAAGCAATATGATTATTATCCTCTCCTGCTGCACCAATCCTTAGAGCAAACAGTAGTAGATAAGGTTATTCTCATCCAACTATTGAAATGATAAAAGTGTAGAAGTTCTTTAGACATTAATCAATAATTATTCTTCTCATAAGACACACATTTAGACCATATTAAATGCACAAGAACTGTAAGAGTTGCTCGTGGAAAATAATTCGAGGAAAAATGACATTTGCTGGCCCTTAAATAATGTCATGGGCCATGACTTCATGTTATTCTGAAAAAGGAACTGTCACAAGCCTATTTTGCTTTGTGGGAAATGGCCAAGAACCTTAAAATTTGTTTAGTGTTGGGCTTAGAAGCATGGACACTTCTAAGAAGGTGCCGTGTTTATTTGAACACCGCGTTGGACACAACATTCGTCGGGCACATGTTTGACACGACACTCTCTCGACACATGTCAAACATGTGTCCAAACGTATCCTATTATTGAAATTTTTTGGGGCATAATTATATTTTACCCCCCAGCAGTTTGAGTGAAAATTAGATGATCTCCCTGTAGTTTAAAAGTGAACACATAAACCTCTTTAGTTTGAACTTATTTATAAAATGAATGAAACGTTGACAGATTTGGTGAAATGACCAAAATACCTTTATGAAGGACAACTCTTTATTTTGATATAGAGGGGCAAAATTGTCTTTTTGATATACCATTTTGGAGAGATGAAATTAGGAAAATATCACTGTGACAAAATTTTGTTAATTTTAACCATTTCCATTCATTTTAAATCAAGTTCAAACTACAGGGGGTTATTTGCACTTTTAAACTATAGGGAGGTCATTTGATTTTCGCTCAAACTACAAGGGGGTAAAGTGTAATTATTTTCTTTTTCTTAGAATCAGTTACGTTTTGGACATTTGAGAGACACACGTGCTCATTGCTTAAACACACATGAAACATTTACAAAGTTGAATAAACAACTACGTTGTAAAGTAAAAATAATACGAGAATTTATACCCAATTTGACATTTAAGCTAGGAAATATGTAGTTCTTAATTTTAATTAGTGCTATCTTATAATTTTTCATTATTTTTACTAAAACATTCATATTTATGGCATATAAGAAAAGTTTTTGCCATGTCCCCACAGTGTCGTCTTGCATTTTTTTTAAAAGTATCATGTCGGTGTGCCTATGTTCGTGCTTCTTAAATGTTGGCAAAAATCACATCCTGGAAACTAAATCAGATGAGTTTAGATAACTGCTGCTATTGCTGTAGAACACTATTGTGCAAATATGTGTCAACATTTCTTTCAAGTCATGTAAAACGGATTCCCCTTCTTATTTTTCCGACGCAGTTATTTTAAAAATGGCTCTAGCTCTTCATCACAAGCTTCAATGCGTTCATTTTATTTCAGTTTTGAATATTCATAGATCAATAATTTTACTATCTTAATGACTAACCGCATCATCTATCAGTGGAAAAAAGTTCTTTTTTTCTGATTTCCATTCCCGTCAAATGAAAAGAGCCTAAATTTGGAATCTACTTTACATGCTAAAATAATATTTTAACTACAATTATTCCTTTTAATAAGCTGCTTCTAGACACACCCTAATCTACCTATGATTAACGTGAACTCTCAAACTATCTACAAACTTGTTCCAATCTATTTGACAAACCAATAAAACCCAACTATGCCCAAACTGAGTTCCCAGCAATATCAAGAATAATTTCCAAATGTCTTCGAAGTTCCAGAATTGTTTCAAACATTTAAGACATCACAACATCCTGTTTCATTATTCTTGTCAAGCACTGCTTCTCTTTCACAAATTCTTCTTAGACATAGTCCATGTTAATCATGTACAATGGCTTTGCAAATGACTGCACACTCTATCTTATTAGAAAACCCCATAATTACCAAAATCTATGATCTTTTTTCTCCACCCTTTTTTTAGCAATGATAACCAAAAAAAGTTAATTTCTTTCCAAGGGTAGGCAGCAGAAAACGTATTGACATCAAAACTTGTGAAACTACCCCTATGTTCACCAAGTTAAAAAAACACAAGTAGAAACTTCCCAAAGAGTAAAAGGTTTAGCACAAGAATTGGGTAAAGGATGCGAATCCAATTTATGAAACTATTGAACACTCAGTGACTCCATTTGGTCATAGATACTATCAATTTCTCTCGAAAAAGAACACTGCAAGCTCAAAGGGGTCGATCAATTAGCGCAAGAAACATACACTCCATAACCAATTCGACTACGTCGGCAAAGAAAACTGCATTTATGTTATAGATGATGCATAGATACACAACATATATACATATATAGAGAGAGAGAAAGACCTGGAAGAGGTGAACGATGCGATCTTCATCTGGGTCGAGCTCATCTTGTTGCTGGGCAATAG
This sequence comes from Euryodendron excelsum, assembly GCA_033060915.1. Lineage (NCBI taxonomy): Eukaryota > Viridiplantae > Streptophyta > Magnoliopsida > Ericales > Pentaphylacaceae > Euryodendron > Euryodendron excelsum. The sequence goes on from CM065398.1 coordinate 18,944,155, forward strand.
CGGAGTGAGTTGAGATTTGGTGGAATTGGAGATAAGAAGCCAACACAGAGGAAGTGAAGAGTACTGTCTTACGTCTTGTGAGAAGGCGCTTATTATTACTGCCATTATTTGAAGAAGAAGAAGAAGAGGAAGAGATGTAAGGTGCGATTGATTGCAGAGAACTTAAAACAACCATCATGACGACACTCTGCTATTTTCCCAAAATTCTGATAAAATAGAATAAGAGTAAATAATAAATATAAAATGATAAAATTAGTATTATATTTTTAATTATTGCTCCTGTGGATAAACCTGGTCCACCCATTAGGTGGCTAAAAATATTTCGGGTTCTAGGAGCCTTGCAAGTCCTTTTAACAGAACAAAAAGGGCATAAATAAACATTTTGTCTCTAACATGGGTCAAGTTTTTAAAATCTATATCTTTAACTTTAATGAAAAAAACTATTATTCTAAAAAATTTGCACAAAAATCTCACTAGAATACGTGGCGGTGAGTTTTTTGTTATTAAAATTAAAAATCTATATTGATAGATATTTTATTTTAAAGTAAAAGACTCTTATTTAATTATATTATTTTGTATAAAATACTGCATGAATTTTTTAATTATATAACATTATCCAACTTTAATTTATTTGATTGAGTCCTTGTAACTTTCAAAATTGAGTCAATGTTGTCTAACTCTTAACATTTTAATATAGGTGAGAAAAGTAAAAGAATTAATCACACTTTAGTCCTCTTTAACTATAATTCAATATTATTTTACCCTATTTGAAATAAGAATCACTACGTTCACTCTTTGAAATATTATAATTTAAGCTTTTGTAAGCATTGTTAACCTAAGAAACCAATTCGCTCTTTTAATTATTTTGGTCAAATACATTATAAGCTATATTTTTCTTTTGTTAAATAATGTATGGTTTCAAAAGTGTCCCTGATAATAGCGGGGCAATAACTCATGGTGAATAAAAGTATAGTTGTTTGGATGATTTTAGCCATTTTCTTAGACTACTAAGGAGTTTACAACCTTTCATAGCCATTATTTTTCTTTTTTTTTTTTGTTTGCTTAACAAAGTAATATAATTTTAGCCAAACAAGACATTAATTTTGGATTTTAATGTTTTAGTGGATGAAATTGTAATTATTTTTAGTTCAATGAGATAAAATAATATTGGCTTATAGTTTAGAGGGTCAAAGAATAATTAATTCTTAATTTTTCTCAACCATATTAAATGTTGAATTGCATTGACTTTCTTTAAAACATTTGGAGGATTTGAATTAAAAAAATTAAAATTGAGAGTTGATACTAAAAGTTGGAGGAAGAAAATAATTATTTAGCCAAAAAAAAATGTAAGCAAAAGGTATCACCTCAAGTATCAGGTAGTCATGCTACAAAATTTCTGAGTATTATTAGTAGTTGACACTATTATACTACTTAAAATTTCTCTCTTAATCGTGTATGCATTGTAGGCATTTGTAGTTTTCACCATGCATTGCAGGGGCTTTAGTTTCAAGAGAAAGTATACAGTTGACGGAAAAAACGTATCGTGGTAAGGTAATATTGTGTTATCAATAGTTATCCTTACAAAATTATGATACATAGTATTTGATAGAAATGGCTACCGAGTAACTCATAGACAGCTTAGCAGATGTTAAAAATTATTATTATGGGATTGGATGCTGAAGGAGTTGTTGCTGCAATTAAAACACAATCTCCATACCATTTAGCAAGTTTTTTTTTTTTTTTTTAAGATAACGTTCTTTGTGAAAATAATTCTTAATCTAATAATTTCTCAAAAATAATTCTCATTCTAACATTGTTAGTGCCATATATACTATTTTGATATAAAGTTAATTGCCACCTTGGAATTTTTAATGTAATTAAACTAATAAATATAGATATACAAAAAAATAAAAGTGATAATGTGCATCCCTTCTATGATCAAACACTTTCCACCAAAAAAGGAAAAAAATTAGGTTAGGAAGTCAAAAAGAAGAGAAATAAGAACAAGCAAACCCTAGTTCCCTAATTGAGGAATAAAGTAGCAGAGAAATTCATCAATGACGAGCCGCCAAATCATTTAGAAAGTGGTCTTGAAGTCCTCTGGCAATAACTTACTCCTTGTTCGCAGTCCACGAGTTGTACAATGTCACAGTTCTGACTAACTAATGAAAAAAATGACCGAGTTCTGATTAATTCTTCAATGCCCTAACACTACTCAAGAATTACAACTTTATAGAATGAATTACAGCAACCAATTTCCCTCTAATTCTAATCTATTAACAACTAATACGCTCCTAACTAACTAACTACTTCACATGCTCTATTGGCCGCTTCTCAGGGTAAGTTATACAATTGTATAACTTCTTTTCTCCTTTTCCAATCACTGAATGCCAACTCATTTACTTAAGCTACCCTGGCATTTCTATTTATCACTTTTTTTCTTCTTCTTTTATTAGCTAATGACCGTTGCTCTTGACCATTGCTAGGAATTCAAATCCTCCTTTGCTTCGCTTCATAACATTTTCGTCCCCTTGAAAAAGAGCCTTCTCCTAAAGGCACAAACTAGGGAAAATGCTCATGAATGGTAGTCCAATCCTCCCAAGTCAAGTCCTTAGGAATGGAATTCGACCGTTGAATGAGAACTTGGGTTGTAGGTTGATTACGCTTCTTTACAAGATAATGGTCCAAAATTGTGACTCATACTAGTTGCGGCCGACCTTCCAAATCAGTGGGGGGCAATGCAGGCTAAGTAACCACCAACTAGCCCAAATGCTTTGTCAAGTTGGAAACATGAAATACTAGATGAACCTTGGTGGTTAGAGGCAACTGGAGCTTGTAAGCCACTAGCCTAGTACCTGAAAGGGGCCATAATATCTCAGGGCAAGCTTCTTATCGAGACGCATGGAGGCCATTGATTGTTTGTATGGTTGAAGTCTTAAGTAAACACAATCACCCACAATGAACTCATGCTCAGATCTATGTTGATCAGTAACCTTCTTCATCTGATTTTGAATAGCTTGGAGATGTTCTTTAAGGATGCAAATGGGCTGATCTCACTCACGAAGTGTAGTGTTAACTACTACTACTGGTGAATCTTGGATAAAGAACTGTGTGCAACGGGGAGGGGCTTGGCCATAGGCTACTTCATAAGGGGTGCTACCTGTAGCTGAATGGTAAGTGGTGTTATACCACCACTTTGCTAGAGGAATCCATCTATGCCAATCTCGAGGCTTATATCCAATGATGCACTTTAGGTAGTTCTCGAGACATCTATTCAACACTTATGATTGCCCATTTGGTTGGGGGTGGTAGGCCGAACTAAGCCTCAATTCAACCCCTTGCAACTAAAATAGTGCTTGCCAGAATTTACTAGTGAACACAGGATCCCTATATATGATAATAGACTTCAGCATACCATGCAATCTGAATATATTGTCCACAAAGACTTGAGCAATATCGTGGGCTGTACGTATATAGGTGAGTCAAGGAAATAAAATGTGCATACTTACTAAGCCTATCCACGATGACCATAATAGAATAATTCCCTTTGGAGCTGGGCAAACCATCGATGAAGTCCACAACAATATTTGTCTAGACCTTGTTTGGAATGGGTAAGGGCTACAATAGTCCAGGTATTTGCACATTTTCATTCATATTCCTCTGGCAATTGGCACATTTAGAAATGAACTTCCTAACATCCTTTCTCGAGACCCTTCCAATAAAAATTCCTTTTTACGCTCTTGGTGGTTCTATCAATGCCTGAATGTCCACCATCAGCTGAATTTTGAAATTATGTCAAAAGCTAATCCTTTAGCTACAATACAACCCCAATGACTAATTTTCCTTTGTGTTTAAGAAGGTTGTGACTCTACTCAAACCCTAGATGAATCTTGCTCATATCATCCAAGTCTGTGATTAACCTCTGCAACTCAGGATCAACCTTCTAGCTATCCTTGACCTCTTGCATCCATTGCTACTTGACCTATCAACCCCTCTGTCCTGCACCCAGGATCAACCCCAAATAGCTATCCTTGACCTCTTGCATCCATTGTTCCTGAAGGATGATAATTACACTAATTTGTACAACATCCTCTATTGCTCGAGAAAGAGCATCAGCCACCCTATTTTCAGGGGCAACCTTATACCTTATCTCATAATCAAACCCCAGTAATTTGGTGATCCATTTTTGTTGCTAGGTAGTGGTTATCCTTTGTCCCAGCAAGTATTTCAAGCTTTGGTGATCAGTTTTGATGATGAAGTGCCTACCCAATAGATAATGCCTCCATTTGTTGATGGCTATGACAACTGCGAATAGCTCTTTCTTAGAAATGGATAATCCCAGATTTTTGTTGACAAATGCTTTACTCATATATGCAATGGGTTTCCCCTTCTACAAAAGAATTGTCCCAATGCCTTTACCTGAAGCATCACATTCCAGCTTAAATGGGTGTGAGTAATTAGGTATAGTTAACACAGGAGTGCTAGATATAGCAGCCTTTAGTTGGTTAAATGTATTTTCTGCCGCAGTATCCTAGTGGAAAGCATCCCTTTTTAATAGGTTGGTGAGGGGTGCACAAATCTGACCATATCCCTTCACAAACTTTCTATAATAGCCTATTAACCCAAGGAATCCCCTTAAGGATTTCAGATTCTGAGGAGTTGGCCAATTCTGCATGCACTCAATCTTGCTTTTATCAGCAGACTTCCCTATTACCGATGATATGGCCCAAGTATTTTTAAGTGCTGTCTCAAAATGTCTAAGGCAATTTTCAAGTGTCTACTATGGTCCTCCCATGTTTTGCTATAGATAAGTATATCATAAAAAAAAAAGACTAACATGAATTTCCTAAGGTAACTCTTGAAAATTTCATTCATCAAGCCTTGAAAAATTGCAAGAGCATTGGTTAAACCAAATGGCATAACAAGGAACTCGTAGTGTCCCTGGTGAGTTCTGAAGACAGTCTTGGGAATGTCTACAACATTGACTCTTATCTGATGATATCATACTCGTAAGTCTAGTTTAGAGAAATAACTAGACCCATATAACTCATCACGGAGCTCATCAATGACTGAAATGGGAAATCTATAATAGTAATATGATTCGGTGCTCTAAAATCAATGCAAAGCCTTCAGGAATTATCTTTTTATTTTAACTAGCGAGACTGATGATGAGTAAGGGCTTGAGATATTCTATATTGTTCTAGTTGCTAGCATCTCCTGCATTATCTTCTCAATCTCATTTTTCTGAAAATGTTGATACCTATAAAGTCTCACGTTAGTAGGTGAACTTCCAGCTTGCAACACTATGTGACGGTCATGTGATCTGTTTAGGGGAAGTCTTTTTGGCTCCATGAATAGATCTTGATAATTTGTTAATAAATGCTCCACTTCTGAGTTGGAAGTTGGATCACCTTCAAACCTCACTTCCTTCTACCAATCAGAGTTGTGCTACCATTTCTTGATGTCTCTTGCCTACCAACTTACCCATTTGTTCACTATCCACAACTTGGATATTGCCATTCTTATATCCTCTTAGTATATGCCTTCTTTTCTCATATGTAAAATCCATCTGCAAAATTTTAAAGTCCCAAGTAATTGGACTAAGAGTGGTCAACCAATGTGCTCTTAGAACCATGTCACACTCTCGTAATGGAAGAATCCTCATATCAGCGCTAAAACTTGTACTTCGCATTTCCCGCTTACAATTTCTACATATAAAGGTGCTGCAGACCTTTGTACCATTGGCCACCGAAACAGTTAAAGGACTGGTTAGTTATAATGAACACCCTATTCTTTTAGCCACTGTAGGGTCCAAGAAGTTGTGTGTACTTGCCTCGTACCTTCATAGTCTTGAAAGAAGTTGATCCTAAAATAATATTTGAGAGGGTTCCTCCTCCTGCTCTTGTTCTTCTAAACCGTCTTACAAACTTTTCATTACAATTGTAGCACAACCCTTTTCCCCTTTTTGCCTCCATTTCTTTTTCAGTGAGCCTCTTAATTGGAATTGTTGTCATACCTTGGTTTGTCTGTATATTTGTATTGTGGTTCCATCTTGTGTTGTTGTTGTTGTTGTTTATGATGTTATGTTAGGGGTTGAATCTCATTTTTCTTACAATTGCCTCTGTCCTTTCTTCTTGTAATTTGGCCAAGTTAGTGGCCCAAACAATGCAGGTAGGTAGGAACATTTAAACCCCTGCCTTGATTTCCTCCTTCAAATCACTTGTAAAATAGCTCAGATAGGCCTTCGTCCTATTAGCCAATTCTTCAAACCTTTCTTGATAAACCCTAATAGTTAATACCTGTTTGAGTTTAGTGAGTTCTCCAATCGCATCCTCATACTCATTAGTACTGAACCTTATGGTGATTGCCTAAGCAACTCCTCCCAAATCAACTTATACTAAGTGCTTTCAAACCATTGAAACCATTTTAGTGCCTTGTCATCCAAATGCATTGCTGCAAGTTTAACTTTCTGCCGATCTTCAACCTTGTTGAACTCAAAAAACCAAGAACACTTATAAGTCCACCCAGATGGATCTTTCCTAAAAAAATCTAGGAAAATCGATCTTGGTGTATCGACCTTGTGTATTTCCCCAAGAATTAGTAGCATTAACAGAACGAGAAGAATCACCTTGCTTTGGTTCTACATGAGGAAAGGCCATTTTGGTCGTCAATTAATCGTATTTGGCATCCATCTCCATCATCATCTTCTTCAATTCCTGAATTGCTTCACTCTATTCTTGTTGAAGCTCTTTGATAGCTTCGGCCTGCTTCTCTAAGCTTTCTGCTAATGCCTGAATATCCTTGGCCGTAGTCCCACCTGCCATTCCGACCTTCGATATCTTTGCCGGCGAAAAGAACCGCCACTCTGATACCAAATATTATGGTTTCGGCTAAGGAGAAGAGTTGCTAATGAAAGGAATGATTGAGTTCTGATTAATTCTTCAATGCCTTACATTTCTCAAGAATTACAACTTTATAGAATGAATTACAACCACCAATTTGTAGCTACTTCTAACCGGTTAACAACTAATACGCTCCTAACTAACTAACTACTTCACATGTTCTGTTTGGCACTTCTCAGGGTAAGTTATACAGTTGTATAACTTCTTTTCTCCTCTTCCAATCATTGAATGCCAACTCATTTATTTAAGCTAGCCTGGCATTATATTTATCACTTCTTTTCTTCTTTTATTAGCTAATGACCATTGTGGGGAATTCAAATCCTCCTCTGCTTTGCTTCGTAACATACAACCCTTTGAGTTGATGATTGTCTCTTCCCAGATTACATTTAATATTTAACATCATCAAATGACCCAAACTTGAGAACTATGGATCTTTTCCTTGTTAATGTAATAGGTACCCTTAATGGGAGTATTATGGGTTGGTTCGTTCATCGATTATGGAATGCATTGTGAATCCGTTTAGATGCAACACCGGCCTTGCTAAATCCACCATTAATGGTAGTAAAGCTTGTTGCAAGGCCTCCTTGTGAATTTTTTTATTTTTTTTTACTGAGAGTTCCAATATTCTTAATGACTTTATCATCACTAAAATTGGTATTCAAAATTAGAATGATAATTGAGAGGTCGCCACATGACTACAGTGTAGGACACCAGGCATCAATTTTTTTCTCGTGAAAATGAAGAGAGAGAGAGAGAGAGAGAGAGAGAGAGAGAGAGAGAGAGATTCCTTTTGGGCGGAAATGAGTGGGAGAGAGTGAGAGAATGTGTTTTTATTTTTTATTCATTTATTTTTATTTGTTTTCTAACTCAAAGAATGCCAACATGTTAATTAAATTTCTATCAAAGGATTATAGGTGATACTAACGACGTTAGAATTGAAATTATTTTTGAGAGTGTTAGATAGAGGATTATTTTCACAAAAAATATTATTTTGAAAAAAAGCTCGCTATTAAAAGATAAGCTTCATCCCATTCAGATATAGTTTACGTGTACTTGGTAACTCTTTTTGTTTTTATACTCAAAATTGGTTAAAATAAAACATAAAATAATGTTTGGTAACAGCTTTTCACTTTTGTGTTTAAAATTTTTCAAAACAAAAACTTGGAACAAATTTGAAAACACGAAAAAGTTACTTTTTATGTTTATTTTTTATTTTTATTTTAAGTCTTCTCCATTCTCTTCTCCCACCACTTAATGACCCACCACAGCCACCATTGCCGGCCTTCAGCCACCGCCGCGGTTCATTGATATTAATGATTTTTTTAAACATAAAATTAATAAAAGATAAGTAGCAATTTTATAGAATTGACAGTCCCTTAGTCCTAGCACTACCCATAGGGTTTTTGTTGACGGCTCTTCACCATTGCCCAAACGTTTTTGCGACGGCTTAGGGATGCCACAACGGGTCACAAAAGTCATGGTTGTAAGTTTTTGGAACGGCTTGCACTATTACATTTGTGAAGTTTGTGGTTTTAAGCTTTTGTGTTGTAGTACTGGTATGTCATCTTTAAGCAGGGGTCACATTAATCTTCTATGTGTCTTTCCAATTTTATTAGATGTCCCTAAAGGACTGATAAGTTTAGCTGCAACATGGGTATGGTCCTCTTCAATTTCCCTCTGCCAGTTTTACATTTCTCTAATATCCTCACATGTTGTGAGCAAACAGAAGATGATTTACACCTACCAAATGATAGCTTGTTGATCAACTAAAGAAAATCTGTCCTATTAGACGATTTTTTGTTTGGATTCATCTTTTTTTATAGGCTTTTGGCTTCTGACATCATTGAGTGGAATTTCGGATTTCAGATGTTGGACTTTTAAGCCATTGCACTCAATCAACATCTCGCTTATTCTCTCAATGGGACAGTGCTCGAATTATCCACAATGCTTAGCAAAAAAGGAGAAAGAAATTATTAGAAAACAAGGAAAAGAAATTCAGCCACAAGTTGGTTTGTCGAGTATCCTGCAATTAAGCTTTTGGTGTAATCGTTGTGTCATTCGGCATGTTTGAACTTTTCTTTTGTGCCAATGGATGAGAGATCATGCATTAACAACACCCAAATTTATGAGGAATTGGACTCTAGACCTCAACAACAAAGGTAGTTGAACCATCAACACGATGTTGTTGAATCACTTTGGTTTTGAATGAGTTATATACACATACAACAATGCTTATTGTACATTTCAGACCAATAAATATAAAGGCAAATGCTGATTTTTGTGAGCCCACCACTTTATACAACCTATAACAATATATGTTAACTCGTGTTCTAAGGGCACATGCTAATAAGATTCAAATATAACACTTAAAAAATAGTAATTGAGAATGTGATGTTATTCTTTGGACTTGGCTCGGCTTGGCCTAAAAGAGAAGGGAACTTGATTCTGAGGCCATTAGGAAACTATTAATATGCTGAAGGAATTAAAGAAAAAAAAATAGTAGCAGCATAGATATTTGCTGCAGTCCCTAAACTTCTCACCAAGTTTTGCAGATAGCAAGATAAATGGAATAACAATTTCCTATCAATTGTTAAACAGCATATGAGAGAGAGAGAGAGAGAGAGAGAGAGAGAGAGATGAGAGAGAGAGAGAGAGAGAGAGAGAGAGAGAGAGAGGTTGTGCATAAAATGAACCCCCAAATAAGAGTCTAGCTAGGCACATTTACAGAACGTGGTAATTTTCGAGGATGAAACATTGCCAAGGCCAAAAATTAAAGTTAGATAGAATTCACATATCACACAAGAAGATAGGCAAGAGATTGTTAATTTGCTCAAATCATTATATATGTTGTACTTAAACAATGTAAATTGACAGAAACATATGATAATTCAAATATCACACTTATTACAATAGTACTAATAATTTCTTGAGTAATCACATTGAGGTGATATACCAAGAGCGGCGATCCTCCTTCCCTTTCTAACATTTGATGCAAAAATCCTTGCGGATAAATACATCAAAAAACAGCTGACCACCCATCATTGACACCACCAACTTCAGAAGAGAATTGTAAACCATCTTTTTTCCTCAGCTTCTTCTCAACATACAAACAATACATGGATACATGTTTGAGTATATATAGGCAGCAAGGAAGGTGAGATAATTTGAACCACTTTAATATTTCAAGATTACAAAGGATTTTCCATCATAAATATTACATTAGGATATAGATTTAACATCAAGGGCTCATTCATGCTGCTGACATGTTCTTTCTATGTCTGAGACAATCCTTTAGTATTCACTATATTCATATTTTGTCTATCCATATTTGGTTTAGCATTGAAAAAATAAAAAAAAATTGAAAACAATGTTATCAACTTTCCATATATGGGTGCATTTTTCCCAGTATGAGCTGCTAAAATTGGCATTTGCCAATCAGATACATTTTTAAAGTTGAAAGTTAATACAAAACTTGCTAATTTAAGCTAGCAAACCTCTTGGCCAAGTAAAGCATTTGTTGAATTATCACATGGTCGTGTGGTATATTGCCCAAGTAGACTTCCTATTCTAGGACCCATTAATGGTTCAAATGGATTAGAATTAATTCATTTTCTTTATAGACTTGAAATGCAAATTTTTTTTTGAATTAATAGTTCGATTAGTATATGACACTAGCCTTATTTTTTCAAGGTTTTGGGTCATTTGACTCACTTGGAATTTTCTAATTGCTTCCTTGTTTGGAAATATTATTAAGAACAAGTTCAAGAAAAATTATACTTTACCATGTAAGCTATGAAGCAAACAGTAAAATATGAATAATTTCAGACGGGCAGCATATCCTTCTTTAAAGCATGCATTGCATTTATCAAATTTACATTTTATTTTTTAAAGTTCCATTTTTGGTTCTTTAGTTTGAAACGTTCAAAATTTGAATCATCTGTTTTTTGTTATCATCTTTTACATTTGTGTTCAAATATAATCACAATTCTTATGAAGGACTCATTATGCTAAAATTACAATGGCCATTCATACCGTGTGATGATCATGTGAAGTAGTTTCTCCATGGTGACCTCCTAATAGTCGTACCTTAAGTTCAATAAGTTGACTCGATTATGCAAACCCAAGCCCGAGTTGACACATTCGATTTAAACATATATTAGCAAAACATTATGAAGAAAAATATGATAAATTATACATACTTAGGTGTAGCCATTTCTTACGACTGCAAGTAAATTCTAAATTGTAAACGAGCAAAAAAAAAAAAAAAAACGGAGAAGAAAGTTCATTCGGAATTAAAGAAACCACTCACTAAAAAAACTCCTCAGCATTTACATTCACTACAGAAAGAGACAAACACAAGCATATATAAGAAAGGAACACAGCCCAATGCATCTAGAAAATTTCCTTTCTCTTCAGTTTTCTACATTTCAACTTTCTAAATTTAGTGGATTCAGTTTTGAGATGCTTGAAGCCGAATCTGCCTGTTAGATCTTCGAATGAACTCCTCAACTCTTCTATTCAGCTCATCATCTGACATGGTTGAATATTCATCTTCTTCTTCATCTGCCTCCTGCTTTTCGGACTCTCTCCTGCGTAGAACAATCTTGTTTTCTATGTCTGTGGCTGGACTAGCTTCATTTTTCTTTTCCTCATGGGCTTTATTTTCAGCCTTTGGAGTGGATTCTGGCACATTTTCTTGGAATTTAGACTTGTTTAGATCATCTTTCACAACAATTTGCAACTTATTTTCCTGAGATTCGCTCTTATGAACAATGACGACCTCTTTGACTTTTTCTTGACTTTCTTGTGAATTCTCTACCTTTTGTAGGGGAATTCTTGTCTTGACAATTTCCCGGTATTGTGATTCAAATGATGGAAGGCTATTCGCACGACTATTTTTCACGTACTCTTCGTAGAATTCAGCTTGTTTTCTTGATGAAGAGAATGCACCAAAATCAGCAGCAATGATGAGAATGAGAGTGTTGGAAATGAAAAACCAGAATTTGGTGGTGTTGAGGAGAGAGGAAGGAGAGAGGTTGAAGATGTAAAAAATGGAAATGTATATGAAAATGGATAAAAGGAAAGCCCAGAAGGATATCCCATTTCCTTTTTGACGACAGGTTTGGAATTTGTTGGGTTTCAGTGAATTTTCTGGTAGATTTAGATGGGATATTGCCATTATTGGAGGAGCAAAAGAGTTAAGAGGGCGTTTGTATGGGGAACGTTTCAGTTTTTGTAAGGGGCTTTGATTTTCAAAATGTGGTTGATGGAGTTCCAAATGAAGGGGAATTTATAGGTGTTTCCGAGTGAACAGGACTGGTCAGGCTTGAATCTATATCAAGAGGTGGCAAATAAATTGAGCACATGAAATTACAAACAGACCCTGGTCAATGTCCATTATACCAATACTGTTCTTACTCTCTTAACCTTTCCTAAAATGATTATTTCGACAAAGGTTTTTAAGATTTCTGTTGTTGGTTAATAATATTATAGGCTGACAAACAGTCAAAAGCTTTTTGATCTCATGCTCACATTATATATGCAGAGAGAGAGAGGGGCTTGTTTTGCCATGTCATTTAAGCAACAAGATCGTTAGACATATGTGCTTGAAGTTATTTTTAGCCCAATGGAGTACTTTTTTTTTTTTTTTTTTTGTGTAAATAATCATTTAGTCCCTCAAATTTTAATGTTACCTATGAATTTTAATTTCTTCTATTTAAGTCCTACAACCTTTAAAAAAAAGTTAATGTGGTCCAACTTTTCAAAATAAGTACGAAAATTAAATATTAATTATATTTTGACCTTCTAAACTATAACTTAATATTATTTTACCTTCATTCCACTAAAAATAGTTACATTTTCACCGTCATAAAATTTATTTGGTCATAGTTTTATACTAATTTCTAAAACAAAGAGAAAATAATTTCATATCTGTGAAATGTTATAAATCATCTCAAAATGTCTAAGAAAATAACCAAAATGATCAATAAAATCTTACTTTTATGGACTACCAATTATTAGCCGTAACAACATAAAGGAGATTTTTTAAACTACGCATTTGTTAACAAGGGACACATTTTTTTTCATACAGTCAGTATTCAATAATAAATGATCGATTTATTTATTTATTTTTTGTCAATAAGGTTTATACGAACTTAAGTTATCATAATTTAGGGATAAAATGTAACAACTTTTAGATTAGCCAATAAAGTGAAATTAATTTTTAATTTTTCTAACTTATTTTTAAATTGAGGGATCGCATTGACTTTCTTTTAGAAGTTGGAGGGCCAAAATAAAAAAAATCAAAATTCAGGAATAATATTGAATCTGAGACAAAGTTTGAGGGACAAAATAATTATTTACTCTTTTTTTTTTTTTTGTAATGGGAAATATAACACCAAGAGAGAGATCAAGGCTTATCCGCCTCTACAATAGCATACAACCCCCCAATAGAGTAAGTACTCCATATCTTCATGAATTGCTAGGAATTCATCAAAATTCATGATTTAGTAATTTTTACAAGTTCTCTCCTTCTTCTTCTTCAATTTTTTAATTATCTTTTATTTATGTAATACTTGTGGCTTATGCAACACATTAACCCTCTCTTGTTCACAATTCCCAACTTAGATGAAAGGCGGATTCAAAATTTTATCCTTAATACCGCCACCTCAAGACTACATTATATGCAATCCACCTCTTTCTCAATTAAAAAAAAAAGAGAGACAGAAGCAAATTGAAGTTTGAATTGCAGTCAAAATTTTAATAATTTCGACTTTTTATGTTCATTATTATTAATTAAATTATGACATTTGACATTTTATTATACCAATAAATATTATTTTATGGTAAATAAAAACACTTGCAAGGATATAAAGGTCACAACACAAAATTTGATAGAAATTAGTGTACTACATGAATTTTTTTCTAGTAATTTTGTAATGTGACAGCAAACTTGGCTAAACTTCAAGGCAACCACAAAAGAAAAGCCACATCATCAAAACACGACACTAACGAAAACCACGTGGCTCGTTTTAATCCTCAAATTTTTTTTTTTTATTCTTTTAATGAGACTTAAGTTACTCAAGTATTAAGCTCTGAGGATCTTCTCTTTCAAGTTCCAAAGCTTATCCATGGTGCACCTAATCCTACATATGGTGTACGACCTTTTTATACATGATTGGTCCACGTGTCTCTGAATAGTAGTGGTTCACCAATCAACAACTTTCTCTTATTTGACGGCTAGGATTGAATTTTATTGGTGAGCCCACATTTCGTTCACGGTCATAGGTCATACCAAACGCTCACATAATTAATATATACCATTGTATCAAATGAATTTTTACACTATAGAGTTCTGGTTTTCTTTGTGATGATTACTTGGGAGATGATTGCAATGCATTCTGGCTAGCTGTATCTTCTTCATCTGTTCAGGTGTTCTTTTCATGACAGATACCAAAATCCAAATTAGAGGCTAACAATTTTCTTCGGAAGTCTTCAAAACCATCCTGATCTTATGCATATAATGTGGATGTTGGACAATTTTTTCAACATCTACTTCAATTTTTAATCCACGGTTTTACACATGTATACCACAATGATTTCATAATTGGAACCCCCAAGCCGCGAAATCTCCATTACGCAGCCACCAAATCACGGGTCCAACTTGCCCCAATTCGTGGCACGAGATGCTAGGTGACATAAAATTTTGGAACATTAGGGTTTCGATTGAATCCACCGTGGTCATCCTAGTATTAATTAGGATTACAATGATTAGGTATTTGTTCTTGTAAGCAAAATTGGATTGCTATTCAATGATTCTTTTTTGTTGTTATGCTCTTGGTTTTTTCGAGGGTTTTCAACTGTTTTTGCATATTCAATGGTGGATTCCTATATTTTAATGCAACTTAGGAAGGCAAGAACTAATGGGGTGCAACATTTGGGAGTACGGTGTCATTTGATGATTGCTTTCTTATTTTCATTTCTTTAAAAAATTATTCAGTAAGTTCGAAACACCACGTCAGCATGATGATGTGATGTGCTTAACTTATTACAAATAAGTACATCATTTATTTTTTATTAACTTAACTGCATGAATAATAAATATGAACATGTTAAGAGCGCTGTTATTTTTATTGTTTTAAAGATTAGGCCAATCAACCTAAGAATTAAGTCAGTTAACTTAAAATAGAAATATATGTTTAATTATAATTTGTTAGGCATACCACATTATTATACTGACGTGATGTTCTAGATTTACTGAATAAATTTTTTTTTTCTTTCTTAGGGATCGAATCGATGAACTTGGTTATTAAGCCATTAGTAGTGCTTATTCAACAGTGTTTTGTAGCATTGACAAGAAGACTCCAAAGTCAATGGGACGATAATGAGTTTATATAGGGTTTGGCCATATCAATTTGGAACGGGACTCGTGGGCATGTGTCTTTGGAGTATCACTTTTGTTACGTGAAGCTTATCCCAAGCAGTGAAATAGTAGTGACGTTCAAACTGTATGTATGATGGTTATATGAAGTAAATTTTTAATTTTTACATCAAATCATCGCCCGCATAAAACTATAACAGTTTTAGATGAAGCTTGTGATTTTATAGATGACATGAACATATGTTATATGTATATTGACCAAGCGGACTTCCTATCCTACTCCTACGATCCATTAATGGTGTTTTCAAGTTATAAAGATTGAACCACAAGCATGACGAAGTTCACATGGAGAAGATTAATCATATATTATGGAGAGAGAGAGAGAGAGAGAGAGAGAGAGATGTAATGCAAAATAAAAATAGTTAAATTATAAAGCAAAATAAGAATAGTTAAATATAAAGAGTAAAGACATATAAATTTATTGTCTACAAAGATAAATAGAATAAAAAATAAAAAATTATTATTTAAAAATAGTGCGACTACAATTTTTGGAATATCCTTGTACACTGGTATATCAATTGCAAGAGCCGTTTACAAGCTCAGCCAAAGCTCTCGCAAGCTGTTTGTCAATAGCCAATGAAATTGCAAATGGTGCCTAGACCAGAAAATTGCTAGAATGCAAAGTGAAATCCTGCTCCTTCGAAGAGAGTTGGTTGTCCAGCTCTTGTAATTCTTCATAGTCCCCATAAGGAATTGATGTGTCTTCTCTCTTCGTGCTGCAATTGCTTATTTTGAAATTGAAAGATAGCGAACCAGCGTGTCTTGTAAGTGCGACACACAGTTGTGTCAATTGCGAGATTTTAGAAGCTTCAATTCAATAGAGTTTTCTTTTTTTCATGATTTGCGTTCAAGACAAATTACATGTATTTATAATTTGTAGTAAATGAAAGTCCTGATAAGAACCCTATTGTTTGATTATCATTTCTTTGTTGTTTACTTTTAAAGTGTTAAAATTATTATCTATTAAAGAGTTGTTTGATAACACGTGATGGCACTTGATTTGTCCACTTATATCATTTGGATTTGAAACTTATTAAACACATGATAATATTGATTTTTTAATAATTATGTTATATTTTTCTTTGTAAAATATGACAATTTATAAACGTTTCAATATTCAGCAAGTTCAACAACTGTTAGACACATGACAATATTTAGTTTGTCAATAATTATTTTATATTTTCAAACCTTTGTAACACGTTACAACTTGTAATTGACCGAAAATTTACATGCCTAACATTGTCATTTTTCACCCTTACAACATTACTGTGTATTGCACTCAAACTATGATTCACCACTAACTTGAGTAATTGGCAATGCGTCTTATGACGTGGCCGTCGTGGTTATAATTAAGTCAAAATCTTTATTGCCGTCCTTTGTTGTCATTTTAGTCATCTTCTTACGGTATAATCATATAAGCATTCTTCTAGAAGTTCAGTAGTCTAAGCGAGTTTGTGGCCGAGAGATTGCCCCCTGTCGCACAAACCTTGGAAAAGGTCGTTGTTTCCTTCAAATTTATATAATATGGTTGATTACTTTGATTAAAAAACGGTAAACATACAACACACAATCACATGTATACATAAATTGACGGTATAATAAACACCAATATTAGTCATTGCATGAATATTTATTTAGTGCCCATTGACAAGGTTTATATTAAGTGGCGGAACTTGCAACACCTCCATTCTAATTAGACATTAATTAAATAAAAATTAGGGTCTTATAGAACTACCTTGTGTATTTTGTTATGAAACTAAATTAACCAAACATAGTATATAATAAAATTAATTCTTTTGAAATTGCTAAATAATAGTTAGATAGTTCTTTTAGAACTATTAGGGATAGATCTTCTTGATCACTCAAGACTTTAATTCTATCATAGAACAAAATATAAAATATAACTTGAACTAAAATATTTTATCTACACTACTTGTTTTCTTCTCTCTTCTCTATTCTCTCTCATTTGCTTTCTCTCTCTTTTCTTCTTTATCTCCTTCTTCTCTATTTTTCCGGCTCTATTTATAGACGAAGAAAATGCACAATAATAAGAGAAAAACGTTATTGCTTACGTTATGGTTGAAAAAGTCGTCCATAAATAGTGATTTCACACTTTCCATAACACTTCTCCTGGATAACTTTTACAACAAAATATGTCTTATTAAAACCTTGCTAGGAAAAACCCAGTAGGAAAAAAATCTTAACGAAGGAAAAAGAATACAATATTCTTACGTAGCATGGTAAGATATGGGTGTGTTAAAACTGCTTTGTTAAAATCTTATCAAGAAAAATCCTATGAAAAAAACTATTAGCGAAATAAAAAGAGTACAGTATGCGACTCCCCCTCATTCATACATCTGGTATGAAGTTGATAGCTTCAATTATTCAGCATGAAAGGATTTTGAGACAACGCATGCCAATGTTATATGCTAATTTCTTAAATGTTGCAGTTGAGAGGGTTCTTTAATAAATAAGTCTACCAAGTTGTCACTTGAACGTATTTGTTGGACATCAATATCATTATTTTTCTAGAGTTCATGTGCATTAAAGAACTTTGAAAAAATATACTTTGTTTTGTCACATTTGATGTAACCTCCCTTAATCTGTGTAATACACGCGGCATTACCTTCATATAATATCATCGAGGTATTTTTGATTGTAGATAATTTACAACTTTCTTGAATATGTTGAAGTATGGATCTTAGCCATATGCACTCTCGGCTTACTTCATAAATTGTAATTATCTTAGAATAATTTGAAGAAGTTGTAGTTATTGTCTACTTCACAGAATACCAGAATATAGCAGTGTTACTATAAGTAAAAATATACTCAGTTTGAGACTGAGCTTTATATGGATCTGAAAGGTAACCAGCGTCTGCATAGCCAATTAATTCAGGTTGTGACCCTTTTGAATAGAATAAGCTCATATTAGTTATCCCTCGTAGGTAACGCAATATATGTTTAATTCATTTTCAATGTCTTTGTTTTGGTACTGAACTATATCTTGCCAATAAATTGATAGAGAATGTTATATCTAATTTTGTACAATTTGCAAGATACATAAGAGGACCGATTGCACAAAGATATGATACTTAAGGACTAAGAAGTTCTTCACCATTTTCTTGAGGACAAAAAAGATATTTCTGTACATTTAGTGAACAGACAACTATTAGATAACTTAATAGATGAGCTTTGTTTATGTAAAACTGTTTCAAAATCTTTTCAATATATGCTGATCAATGGACAGTAATGCCATTTGATAAGTGCTCAATTTGTAATTCAAGACAAAATTTTATTTTCTCCAGATCTCTTATTTCAAACACATTCTTTAAATAATTAGCAGCTTTAGTATCCTTTTCAGGAGTTCTGATCAGATTCCAATTGTCAACATAGACTGCAATTACAACAAATTCGGATTTCGATTTCTTAATGAAAACGCATGGGCAAATTGTATTGTTCACATATTCTTCTTTCAAGAGATATTCACTTAGACGATTGTACCACATGCGACCGAATTGCTTTAACTCGTATAAAGATCTTTGAAGCTTGATAGAATATACAATTCGAGGTTTTAACCTATTTGTTTCAAGTATTTTAAATCTTTTAGGAATTTTCACACACACACACACACATATATATATATATCATCATCTAATTCACCATATAAGTAGGCAGTCATTACGTCCATTAGATGTATATCCAGTTCTTCTGGGACTAACAAATTAATCAAGAATCTGAATGTAATTGCATCTATTACAGGAGCGTAAGTCTCATCATAGTCAATACTAGGTCTCTGTGAGAAATCTTGTGCTATGGGTCGGGCATTGAATTGTACTATTTTATTTTTCTCATTGCGCTTTCTTACAAATATCCATTTATATCCAACTGGTTTCACATTTTCAAGTGTGTGGACTATAGGTCCAAATACTTTACATTGTGCTAATGAGCGTAATTTTGCCTCAATCGCTTCTTTTCATTTTGGCTAATCAATTCTACATCGACATTCGTCAACTATTTGTGGTTCAGTCTCTTTATTACTTCTGGTAATACCAAGAGCTACTTTAAATAAAAATACGTTGTCAACAACAATTTTATTTTTATTCCAGTTTTCTCCTATATTCATATAACTTATTGAAATTTCATTATTTTCAAGTACCATATCACTTACAAAAGATATCTCTTCAGGAGGTTTCTCTCCTGAAAATTTTTCTTCAGGAAGTTTAGATCTTGTGTTCTTTTCAGGAGCATCAACTTGCTTATGTATTTTTTTTTTGTGTCTTTTTTTTTTTTTTCTGGAAACAGTGTCTTTTACACCGACAAGCTTCCCATACTTCAGGCGTGTTTTAGATTTATTTGTTATTGTATTAATAGATTGTTCTACAAGAACATCAACACATGCTAGAGTATTAACAGTTGGTGTATGTGATTTTGTCACTTTCTTTGTGTCGATAAACGCATCAGGCAATTGATTTGTAATTGCTTGTAAATGAATGATTCTGTGAATTTCTGATTTACATTGACTTGTTTGAGGATCAAGATAAACTATTGTTGACACATTTCAACTAAACTCTTGTTACTTTTCTAATTGCGTCTTTTCTCTCCTTAGTGGTGGGAAGACTGACTCATCATCCACAAAACATGTCTTGAAGACATCATTTGTTAAGGGGTCCAAATATCTAATAATAGATGGAGAATCAAAACCAACATAAATTTCAAGACGATGCTGGAGACCCATTTTAGTACGCTGTGGAACGTATACAGTACACCTAAAAACTCTTAAGTGAGAAATATTTAGTTATTGACCAATGACAAGTTGTAATGGTGAGTATTGAGGATAAGTAGTTGGTCGGACTCTAACTAATGATGCAACATACACTATGGCATGTCCCCAAACAGAAATAGATAATTTTGTTATCATAAGTAAAGGTCGAGCTATTAGCTGAAGGTGTTTAATAAAAGATTTAGCTAGACCATCTTGTGTGTGTGTATATGCAATAGAATGTTCAATATCAATCCCTATAGGCATACAATAATCATTAAAAGCTTGAGATGTAAACTCACTAGCATTATCAAGTCATATTGATTTAATCGGGTAATCTGGAAACTGTGCTCGTAATCTGATGATTTGGGTAAGAAGCCTAGCAAATGTAACGTTATGAGTAGAAAGTAAACAAACATATAACCATCGAGTGGATGCATTTATTAATACCATAAAATAACGAAATAGTCGACATGATGGGTGTATAAGCTCACATATATCCTCCTGAATTTTTTGTAAAAAAATTAAGGATTCAACTACTACTTTTGAAGGGGATACTCTTACAATTAATTTCTCTTGTGAACAAGCGGGATATGTATAATCACTTGACAAAAGAATCTTCTAATTCTTTAGCGGATGCCCATGAGAGTTCTTTATTATTCATCGCATCATTATTGATCTCAGATGACTAAAACGATCATGCCAAAAGTATAAAATTATTTGGGTTAAAGCATTTCTGGTGTATCACTACAAGTGATTCCTCAGCTTTTATAGAAGAATAATATAATCCAGAAGACAATACAACCAGTTTCTTTGATATATATTTCTTTCCTGAAATATAAGAAATAATGTAGAGCTGTTTTACATTATCTTCATTTGTTGTCTCAATATGATATTCATTATGACGTATATCTTTAAAACTGATTAGATTTCTTATACCTTTAGTAGAGTACAATGCATCATCGATACATAACTCTGTTCATTTTACCAATATTATATTGGGTCTTTCGGAGTCTTCAATTAATTTTGTTATACCAGAGATTGTATTGACATTAGCTTCGAGTAATGTCAAGTGTGAGCATTGTGTGCGTTGTTCCACTGTCTACCACACACATGTCTTCACTATTCATTTTAATCAATGCATTAATACGATCTATGTTTTTATATACACAATATATATATGAAGTTTCAATTTTAGTAACTAACTAGTGTTAGAAATTGTAAACATGATGTATGAAGCTATGCATCATCAATTTAATAATCTAGTGTGTAAAAATTATTTCTACAATAAAAATTTATAATATTTAATCGTACTACAAATAAAAAACCAGTGTTACAGGTATATGACCAATGAAATATTTTCATAATTATTAAGAGATTTATTCTGTAAATCTTTCCATTTTTCAGAGTAATGGTGTGGTATTTTTAAAACTCATATGATACCTCTCACGATAATTTCCACTGCCATGACCATGGCTACATCCGCGACCATGTTCGCTAAATGAGATTATATTTATTTTAGGGAATGGAGTAGAACCAGTAGGTCAAGACTGATGATTTTGTCATTAGCAATAAGAAGACATGATATCAATTCAGAATATTTTTTCTGAATTAATACTCTTGATATTGCTACTACTAGAGCATTTAATAATGACACAATGGTATACAATGGTAAACCAAAATAGGTAGCAGCTATAATAAGTATAGTAAAATAATAGCAGTAACATAAATAAAGTAGTAGCAAGCAGTAAGCCAACCTTATAAAGTAACAATAATTAAACAAACAGCGTGCAGGCCTTAATAAGCATTCTACAAAAATGCTTGATTTAATTATAGGCAATACATATAACAAAATCTGACAATCATAAGTTAATGATCATGTAAAATTTTACCAAATATATTAACGTTAGGTGGATGTTATGATAAAAGATTATTTATCATATAATTATTATGTAATCGCATAGTAAACTCACTGTTTATGAATGACCGTTAATAGTAAAAGTACTATTGATACATAGTATTTATATGCAATTCATGATATAATATATATATATATATAATATCACTATTTTTGTCTACATTATAATGTTCAATTCAAACATCAAAATATAGTCAAGGCACATGTCTATAAAAAACTATTGAAATAAGGATTCCAAATCTATAAATATCATAGGTCAAAACTTTAAGATTTGGGAGAAATACACAACAAAATTTTGAAATACAACTATTCATCACTATTCAACAAAGTTTCAAAATATTACTATTCAACATTCAACAGAAATATAAATTATGCCATGAATTGAAGAGTGAATAATAAAGAACTCACTAAAATATTAATTACATATAAAATGAAGTACCTTCACATATATAATGAAGTTCTTTCTAGATATAAGAAAGAGCACAATTATATTATTCACGAGCACTTAGAGTTTCGTGCTGATAGCATATTATAAAACTAAATGAATATAAAGCAAGCAAAATAACTAAACACAGTATATAATAAAATTAGTTTTTCTGAAACTGTAAAATAATAGTTAGATAGTTCTTCTATAACTATTAGAGATAGATCTTCTTGATCACCCAAGACTTGATTTCTATTGTAGAACAAAATATAAAATACAACTTGAACTAAAATATTTTGCCTACACTTTTTGCTTTCTTCTCTCTTCTCTATTTTCTCTTTCTTTCCTTCTTTCTCACTTATTCTCGCTCTTCTTCTCTTCTATTTTTTCGGCTCTATTTATAGACAAAGAAAATGCACAATAATAGGAGAAAAACGTCATTGCTTATGTTATGGTTGAAAAAATCATCAATGAACAGTGATTTCATTGTTTCCATAGCATGTATAATATTCCTATATGTATTAACTATATAGGGTTTTAATAAAATTCTAATGCATTGTCACCCTAATTTTGGTATTGACACCCTCAAATCTTTGTATAATCCTCTTATATGTAGTATGTATATATAATTTAAAAAAAAATTATTGTTCTGATATCTCCACAATTTAAAATTAAGGCCGTAACTTAATATAATATTAAAATTTGTGTATAGTGATTAGTGACTATGAGATTCATTATTATTTTTATTCCTAACCTTTCAAATTCAAAAGATTGTGGTATCTAATGGGTACCATCCAAAACTCAAAATTTTTTTTTAATTTTTGATCTTTTAATGTGTACCATTTGACAAGTAGGCTTACCCATCAAATCCACAACAAAAAAAGGAATAAATAAAATCATATTTTGTTGAGACATAAATGAACTTAGTTTTATTTTTCATGTAGAAAATTTTCTTATGCTTCAATATAGAAATATGTGCCAAGAATACTTAAAATAAAATAATTATATCAATATGTAAAAAATTATGTCAGCTTGTCCTTATGTTAAGTGTGGAATCTCAAATTTAATCCCTACCGCAAGAAACAATTTCATATTTTACCAGAACATTTCAAGATTTCAAAAAGATTTTTGTTGGGTACATTACAAATTTTATAATGGTATATTTTATAATATTTCTTACACAATGTCAAGGATCCCATATACCTTATTATGAAATAATAAAATCCTTTGTTATTTGTGTTACAAATGACATATCATATGTACATATTCTTGCAATTTGTTTATTGTACATGTTCGTAACTTAATAATTTCTTATTACTCCAATTGTAATCATTAATTAAATTCTCGGTGTTAGTCATGCAACACACCGTAGTGACCCTCTAACGGCTCTTAACTTTAACAGTCCCAGCTTAGTTTTGTTTGTTGCTAATCGTATATTCGGTCTAGCTTTTACTCACTTCGACTAATTTTTGTTGATTTCATGCCTTGATTTTGATGATAACTAAACATTGTGTTAGTTTACTAATGAATTTAATTAGTGTGCAGATCAATGAGAAATATGTTTTAAACCAAAAGCTTATTGTATGTCAAAATAGAGGCACAACAAGTTAAGGATTGAGCAGTGCACCAAAATAGAGAAATGACACCTATTCAAACATTAAATTAATGATTTAAATTCAAAGAGATTGAAAGTGTTCAAAAGAAGGGTTCATCAAGTTTGTGTAGACCTAATGAAGAATCAAAGAGAGGATTTTGAAGAAACCAAATTGAATTGGAGACATTCTTGAATAATCACATTAGATTGAAGGTTTTGAAAGATCATTATATCTCAAAGAGAAGGTTCCTTGAAGATCTTAAAGTGTTTTAAAGCTAAGTTCATTAAGGAAAGCATGAAAGAAATATTCTGGGTAGAAGTGTCGACACATGA
Source organism: Euryodendron excelsum (assembly GCA_033060915.1). Classification (NCBI taxonomy): domain Eukaryota; kingdom Viridiplantae; phylum Streptophyta; class Magnoliopsida; order Ericales; family Pentaphylacaceae; genus Euryodendron; species Euryodendron excelsum. The sequence goes on from CM065398.1 coordinate 18,968,525, forward strand.
AGACAGAGACCAAAGTTTGAGAAATGAATGTTCAAGTGTCGATAGATGGGTTTGAAGTGTCGACACATGGAGACAAAAGATAAGAGCTTGAGGATGTAAACATGAAGTGTCGACACATGAAATAGAGGTGTCGACACCTAGGTTCCAACTACTATTTTTTTAAACGTTGTCAAGGTCTGATCTTTCATTAAATGAGCCCACAATTACTACCAACGGGTGAATTGAATTCAAGGCTTTATATGCAAGCCTCCAAATGCATTTATGGACAAGAGATACAAAGTTATTTCATCCTTTGATCATCAAGAGTTGGCAATTACTTACATTCTCTGAAAAATCCCTTTTGTCCTCTAGGGTTGACATTTTAGTGAACTATTTCATTCTTATGTACTCTTTATAGAGAGTATGCAATTAATTTATATATCTCTTATACACTTGTGAGTTAGAGTTTAAGTGTTTTCTAGTGGAAGAAAAACACTTGTAAGTTTGAGAAAGCTTGGACAAAATTCTTGTAGCATTGAAGATTGGGTGTAAGCTTCAAGGAGAGTGAGCTAGGTATTTCAATTAGCCTCTACTTTGTAATTGGACATTGCATAGTGGAAGAAGATTTCAAGGAGATCTTGAGGTGAGGACGTAGACCATAAGTTATGGTTGAACCATAGTAATTCTTGGTGTCTTTCTTTGTGCTTTGCTTTCATTCAATCTTCGATTATTTTGCATCACACATATTTTGAATTATTGTTTCATTGCTTAGATTAATTTTAATTAGTCTTAATTGCAATTATTTTTTTAAAAAAAATCAATTCACCTTCCTCTTGGGTTGCCTTTTGGGTCAACAATTTCGAGGTTTATGCAGTTTTTCGTCCTACACAAATTGAGTAATTATCAAGCCAAAGACCCTAAGGTGACCCTAAAGACTTGATAGCACCTAAAAAATTTCAAAACTAAGATCTTGAAGGGAGTAGACCCTAAAATACCAAGTCTTAATCACCAGGTCAATCCCTTGATATTTAGACCCAACTTAGTTAGGTACAATTAGTTGACTCCAATTAAGCACACCAAATGCTACACTAAAGGCCCGTTTGGTGGGACTTTTTGGACTAGTTTTTTTTTTTTTTTTAGCTTATAATTAAAAAAGTTAATTTTTTTTACTTTTTTCTTTTTGCTTATCTTTAGCTTATAAAAAAAAAAAAACAAAAAAATTCAAACTTTTTAGCCTATAAACTAAAAAGCAAAATCAAAAAAATTTAAAAAATACTGTACCAAACGGGCCTTGAATACTATTTTATTCACTCCAGTTTTGCACATATACTGGATAAAACATATTACCATGTGCAAAGCATGTGCATAATTACTAGTTGATAAAACACTGTGAGGAAAAAGTAAAACAATTTATCAATGTTTAGGCCATATTGGATAAAACATATTATCATGCGCAACGCATGTGTACAACTACTAGTTGGATTAAAAAACTATAAAGAAAAAGTAAAATAATTTATCAATGTTTAGTCCTTCATTTGTTTGACTTATTATGCGATCCATATCTTAGGATTGCAAGTATATTTTATCACTTTTATGCTATGTAGGATCAAGTGATGAAAAAAAGTTTGAAAAGAAAAAGGTGAGGAAAAAGAAGATAATATAAATTCTTTTTCTTTTGTTCTTTTTTTCTTACTTTTTATTTTTTTATTATTTTTTTTTGATAAATTCAAGTTTCAAATTAAGGAAATAGAAAAAAGAAAGGGGAGATGAAAATCATGTATAGCAAAAGAAAATTCTCACTAAAAAAAGTTCCTCAACATTTACACTCACTGCAGAAAGACAAAAGGAAAATATCAGTTTTCTACATTTGGTGGACTTCATAAGTTTGCCGGATTCGATTTTGAGCTGCTTGAAGCCGAATCTGTTTGTTAAATCTTTGATGAACTCCTCAACTCTTTTGTTCAGAACTTCATCTTTGAATGAAGCGGCTTCATTAAGCGCAACTCCTTGTAACCAAAAGTTCTTCTTTAGAAAGGGCTTCTTGTAACTAAAAGTTCTTCTTTAGAAATGACTTTGTAGAGAGGATTTCACAATAAGGACTTTAAAAAGAACACAGATGCTTGGTGAATATTTTTTTTAGAAGTCCTTTGAGATAAGAAGTGCTCTTAAGATGCAAATGTAAATTTAGTATTAATATTTTAGAAGTACCAAACGGCTTCCAATTAATAATATTATCTATTAAAGGGATAAACAAATAAAACAAAAATTTACATAAAAAAAATGAGACCCGTTGTGCTTTAGAGAATTTTATAGGCTTCTAAGATACAACAATGCTTTCTCTATATCCTCTTTGTTGTGTATATTTATTAGTATAGAATTATCAGAAGTTGTAGGTGATATATAAACAGGTTATATATATATATATATATACACATAATTTTGTACTCTTCTTACTCTGCCTAGTTGATAGACAGGTGAGATCTTTATACATACATATATAAGAGACATATATTTTAAAACAAAAATTTTGTCTTTATGGTAGTATTATATACTAAGAAAATCCATACACAATTTACTATAAGAATGACAAGGTTGAATAAGAGATATTTATTTTAAAATAGAACATAGAAACTGACTTGCCTTAATAGTGGTTTATTTCATTTATTGTTTACAAAAATTATAGTTATTTTTTGTACAAATTGATCTTGTTGAATTTAGGTGTTTCACTTTAAAATAAAAATATGCATCAAAATAGGTCAAATTGCAAAATTTCATTGTCACATCATTCTTAGAGAGTTCTCGTATAATTTGTTTGTAAGATTAGAAATTTGCAAATACAACCTCAAGTTTGAGAAAAATAAAAAAAAAAAAGAAAAAAGAATTTATCAGGGCTTCGTGTATTTGCTTTTATTTATAGCTTATTAAAAAGCAAAGGTCATGAGTGTATTGTTCTTTCAAAACAGATTATCTGGAAAATAGGAATTTTATAGACTCCATTCATTTTATGCCATAGCAGGGCTTTGCAAATCAACCTACCGATTTCCGTATATCTGTATAATCAATAATAGAGTACTTAATTTTTGCATATCTGTATATAGAATAAAAGCTCATATATTTAAAATATTTAAAGCAAATTAACTATTTAAGGGGACATTCATAAATTTTCAGACTGGCAAATTTAGAGATATTTCTAAAATTGTAAGCCAAAATAAAATTTTTAAAATTGAGAAAGCATTTATAAATTTCAGGAGCGCAAGTTGAAGACATTTTTAAATTTTAGGTGAAAAATAAAATTTTTAAAAATTTGAGAGGTAGCCGCCGCTTGGCCTTACGTGGGACAATTACATTTATAATTATAAAACCGCATTATGCATATAAATAAAACTAGTGGTGTACTCACACAATGCGCTTATAAAAGAAAAATGAGGTACACATATTTGTTAAAAAATTAGTCAGAAAACTAAATAATTATAAAATAAAATAATTTAATTCTAGACCTACATAGTTATGCTATTAGTGTAATCTTTTTTTTTGTAATAATATAAAGATTTCTATATGCATCATATTTAAAACTATATATTTACTTTAAAAAAAATTTTAATTTGAGAAAATGTTATGAATACTTTACCTATGGTGTTGCAATGATATAATTTATAGAAATTTAATTAGATAGAATTTTATATCTAAAATCATATTAGATATTATATTCATGCGATAATGTGCATAAATTTAAGTGGATAGGATTTTGTATTTAAGTAGAAAACTTTATTGGACTATAGTATGAAATGTAATAATCTATAGAAATTTAATTAGATAAGATTTTGTTCCTGGAATTATATTACGTATTATATTTCATGAGATAAAAGTATAAAAACTTATTAGATAGGACTTTGTATTTAAAATAAAATTCTTATTCAATTAAAATACGAATTGAGATTTAATAATATTTATTATATTTCATGAGATATTTTGTAGAGACTTAATAGGATATAACTTTATACTTAAATAGGGAACTATATTGGATTACAACATTAATAGAGTGAGTTGAATAACCGAACAAATTAATAGTTATCTAATAATTACCCCTGTGACATGTCATTTTAAAAGTTTTAAAACTTATATGAATTAGGGGGTGTTAAGCGTATAGGTCTTTGTGGGAAGATCGTTCGTACGATGGAGCTAATCGTGCATATGGTTGTGTTGAGTGTATAGGTCTCTGTAGGAAGATCGTTCGCATGGTGGAGCCAATTGTGCGCACAGTCTTCCTACGAAGCCCCTATTCTATTTTTGCCTATGATTTAGATTTTTGCTGATGTAATTGGGGATCTCAGCTTTTTGCACTTAGTTTTCTTAAATATAATTTATGCTTGAGAGCATTGTAGAGAGAGAATAGTATTTTCTTAACTTTTCTTACATTTTCTATCACTTTTCTTGTATCCAAACACTACTTTCCTTGCAAATTAATACAAGATCTTTCAAGTTTATTGTATTTCTACCATGGATTCAAGTAACTAGACCCATTCTTGGGTAAAATTGCGAAGACAATCAGGATCGTCATGGGATTCCAATAGAAGTATATGAATTTCATTAATTTATCTGAAGTTCTCTCTAATTCATCTTAATTGAGTGTAGATCTCCTAGAAAACCTAGGTTTATAATCTCATTTGGTAATTTCTGTGCACAATTACCAATTGGTATAGGAATTGCACAAATCTATGATTTGAATTTATGGCTCTTTCAATTGAACACTATTTTATTCTCAGTTAAGTATGAATTCAAGGTTTTATGGCCTAAGTCTTTTGAATCAAGGATCCATGCAGTGATTCTTGATTTGAGTTATGAATTCCTCTATTGAAACTTTTGTTGTGAATTAGTTGATTGAATCAATTGTACCCAAGCCTTTTTAATTGCATTTAAATCTTGTTTTAATTACTCTCATTAGTTGTTAATTACTTTGTATTAGTTTAGTTAACTCAATCTCTCAAACAATAAATTATTTTTTTTGTTTATCTTTTGTCCAAATTCTTCTTCATTTTGCAATTCAATTTTGGTCAATTGAGTGTGATTTTGGTTAGTTGAGTGTTAGTTGAGTGCTATATCATATTGATTTCGATCATTGAGTGAAATAGACTTCAATTCTCACTAGATTTATATTTCAATCGCCATGCCCGTTCTCTTGTAGGAACTTAACATATAGCATCTTAGGAAGTGATTCAATCATGAATGTTAAAATCATAGTTACCATCATACTATACAACAATCATGTGGAGTAATTTCTCCATGGTGACCTAATATATAGTCCAACCTTAAATTCAATTAATTGACTCCATTAAGCAACCCAAGCAGGAATTGACACATTCAATTTTAACATATATGGGCAAAAATTGTGAAGAAACTATGATAAATTACACATACTTGTAAGCACCCCATTTTTGTTTGCTTGGCAATTTTCGGCTCAACCGGCTCACATTCAAATTGACACTAACGCATTCAAGCTTGAATTGGCTTTCTAGACTCAAGTCAGAAAATCAACCGCTTTGCGAGCCCAACGAAGCAAAATAACCAAAATGCCCTTAGAGCATTGCTCAATCTAATTCCAGTTGGCACGTCTTCCTAAAGATGGTAAGTTCATATTTTAACTTCAATTCCAGTTTCAATTCCAATTCAGTCAATTAAACTCAATCTAGCACGTCTTTCGAGAAAGTTGATCCTTCAGATGGTCAGTTTATCCAGCATGACACGTTTCTCGAGAAAGCACAAAATCCCTCGGAACAGTTAGTCCCTTCAAACTTGTCGACAGGGATATAACCGAAGTCCCCAAGATGATAGAGCAGTTCATTTCTGACGCCTGCTAGTCCACTAATGTAGAATGTCCGTATTCGACACGACGATCAGGAAAGTACCTAAAGCCCTGAGACGATAAGACCATTCAGTAGCTTGCCGAGATTAGGTAGTCTTTAAAATGAACGCACATTGTTAGTGTGACGGAAACACTCACAAATATCGCAATCGTTATAGTAGCAGAAATAATCACAAACAAGTCGATATTGAGAATTGCCAACAAAACTCCTATGTCACGGGATCAAAATTGTCTATTGGCTGTGGCATGTTTACTAACAGACGGGATACCTTTGGAAACCAACACATCACACACCTTCAGAGTGACGAAAACACTTAAAACACGGGTCAATACTAGTGCCTACTAGCCCACTCTAGTAAAAAATGACCAAACTGCCCCTTGGGCCCCACCTGTACGCTTTTCAAGAAAGTACCTAAGTCTTCAGAGCAGTAAGTCCACCTTTCCAAGATTGTCCCAAAGACAATCCGGTATGTTCAAGTGCCTTTCAGTGAGTTTCAGATCAATTCCGAGACCATCCGGTCAAAATAACTATTTTGCCCCTAGGCATCCAATTGCCTCTGGGAACCACACCGACTTTGGTATCCAACCGGTAACCTCCCGAGGATGCTTCTAATAGTATTCCTGACATTTCAGCACTTTTTCGGACCATTCTGAGTCTATTCCGGTAAGTCGGTGCAAAATGACCGTTTTGCCTCTAGTGGGCTAGTTGCCTTCTCTAACTACACCGGCTTTGGATATCAAACTGGAAATCCCTAAAACATTCTCAATAGTGTTTCCAACCTTTAAGCATTCTCATGGGTCATTCTGAGTTCATTCCAGTGTTCTCTTTATTCAGATGACTATTTTGCCCATGGTAGGCCCGTCACTCTTTTTAACTATTTTGACACTGGTTCTTAAGCCATTTACCTCCGGAATACTCTCGTGGAGGTTTCTATTAATCCCTGGCCTTCCAGATCATTCTCAAACTTTTTAGAGTCACTTTTAGTAGAGCCAAGTCAAAAATTGTATGGTAGTCACTAGGATAGGCACCCAAATCTTTTGCCTTGCGTCTCAAGTGTCAAAAGATACGTTTCTTGTTGCCTTAAAACTTACCTAAGTGGTTGGCGCCACAACAAGCCAATAAATGGAGTGGTGCCAAGCTTAAAAAAAGCACTGGCTCCACTGCAACAGGCGCCAGTTCTTGTTTCAATTGCTTATAAATACAGACCCTCCCCTTGCGTAAAAAGGGTCTGTAAACTCAGTCCAGAAATTCTACCTCACTAAAAACAAAGCTCGAATTCCCTCAAAACCCTAATTCTCTTAAGCCTCCTCAAACCTAGCTTCTATATACTCTATACACTCAAATACAATCCTCCAAACATCCGTTGAAGACTAAGTACTGCATCTTCAAGGCTCTTAAGGTGAAACAAACAAAGCAAAAAGAAAACAAGGTAGGCTTTCAATTTAGATTATGCAATTCTCCCCTCTTTCTTCTCACTCTAAACTCACTTGGGTTCTCTTCTATTTTAATTCCCAATCTTCTACCTCCTTTTCTTGCTTACTTGAAATAAGGAACCTCCCTGTTCATGCCGAGAAAGGTCTTAGAAAGAATCACTGTGCAAGAAATTTTCCTTAAGTTCCCCCTCGGCCCCCTTGATTATATGGTAAAGCCTAATCTTATATGTTCACGTCCTTATTGCATTATAGTTGTCATGTTCATGCATTGTATTCAATATTGCATTCAAAGTTGTTTTTAAACTTGCATAAAAGTTTTCTTTCAAAACTTGCATTCAAAATCTCCTTCTTTCAAACTTGTTCTCAAAACCACAAGCCTATGATGATTCTAGCAATTCTATAGTTAAGGTTGTTTTAGGAAAGTATTACATTCAATGTGATCATCAAGGTCCAAATTTTAGGTTCAAACTCTAAATTGTTTTTATCATAATTGCAATTCTAAAGTGATTCTAGCAATTCACTGGTTAGGATTGTTTTAGGAAAATGTTACATTCAATGTGGTCATTATGATCCATATTTCAAACCATAGTTGTTGTCAAAATCACAACCCTAGAATGGTTCTAATCTTTTTATAGTTAGAATCTTTTTAGGAAAGTGAAATATTCAAGAGACTTGCAAAACTTTATATTCAAACCTCTTTCCAAATAGTTTTGCAAATCTACTTCCTAAAAACTCTTTTCAAATATCTACTTTTTAATAACTCTTTGTCTTGAAGTTCGTCAAAGCCCTAGAATCTATGGTTAGGAAATCCTAACTCCTTTCTTAAAATCATGACTTTTTATTTTGCCTCAAATCATAAATTTCCAAAATCCTTTTTCCACTAAATCCAATATTTTCAAAACTTAACTTTTCCAATTTTATGTCAAATCAAATTTTCCAATTTAAGAAACCAAATCAAATCCTCAAATTTTGAAAACAAAATTAAATCATCTATTTTTAAAAATAAAATCTAAATCTTCAACTTTAGGAAATAGAAATCAAATATTTCATAATTTCAAACCTTTTCAAATTCCGACTTTCTAAATTTCAAACTTCCAAATCTTTCCAAATTTCAATCTTTTTAACTTCAAATCTTTCTAAATTCAAACCTTTCCAAATTTAAATCTTTCCAAAATCAACTCTTTCTAAATTTAAAATTTTCCTAAAATAGAACTTTCCTAAAATATAACCTTCCTAATTCGAAACTTTTCTAAAATCCAACTTTCTAATATCAAAACTTCCTATTTCAATTGTATGCTTCGACCCATGTTACCTAAACCTTAGGAGGTCAAACCCTAGTTTAACCCTTACTCTAAGGTTAAGAAGTTTCAACTCTTTTATAAACCAATATGGTTTTCAAACTTCAATCTAAGTCAAGATGATTTCAAAGCTCAACTCAATCTTTTCAAATCAAATCAAAGTTCTACTTCAAAGTTCAATTTCAAATCATCAAGTTTAACTTTAAATCAAAGTCAATTCCAAGTTCGATTTCGAATAAAAATTAATTTCAAATTAAAGCTCGATTTCAAATATTTCATTTAAAGTTCAAATCAAACTCCTTTCAAATCAAGCTATCTAAATGCCCCAAAGTGTCTTTTCAAATCAAACAAGACCTTAAAATATCTATTTTTAATCGAACCCTGAGTCCGAATTACGACTAACCTGATTTCTAATAAAAGGATATGTAGGCAACTCTCATGAGTGCGATAACAACTTTTTTCAAATTTTCAATTTTCATCACCTTTTTCAAACCTCAAATTTCCTTTTGAAACCTATTTTCAAAATCAAATCATTTTCTTGTACTTGCATATCATGCATCGTATAATTATTTTTAAAGTGGATAGTATTAAACATTTGTTAATTGGATAATTAAAGATTCTAAATGAGTGAATCTAGGATGAAAAGATATGTAAGTACCACATGGGCGGGATAGGGTGATAGCCTTACGCATCTTTTCTAAATGTAATTAATCTCCGAACTTAGAATTACTGTTTTTAAAAAGGGCTTAAATCTTTTCAAAGGTTGTCAAACAATCTGTTTTCTTTAAAAACCCTCTCTTGATGAAATTTTTTCAAAACCTTTTTAAAAACTCTAAGTTTTATCTTTAGATTGTATTTAGTTTTAGGTGATCTAACTCACCTCAACAAAATTAGGTAGCGACTCTAAATTTTTTTTTTTTAAATTCCTTATTCAAATTAATTTTTAGTTCAAAATCTAGTCGCACTCGTTCTTCTAGGAGAATGAGTTCTAACAAGGAAGTATCGTGTTTTTCTCACTTCGGTTTCCTCAAGTGCGAAAAATTGGAGTACGACAATAATTAGGCCTAGGTATATATTCTTGTGTGTGATATATATTATGTAATTCATTTCTTAGAACTGCAAGTAAATTCTAACTTTTAAAAGAGAGAAAAAAAAAAAGCAGAGCAGAAAGTTCTATTGGAACTAAAGAAAATACTAACTAAAAAAAACTCCTTGGCAGATACACTCACTCCAGAAAGATACAAACATAAGCATATATAAGAAAGGAACACATCCAAGTGCATCTGGAAAATCTCCTTCTCTTCAGTTTTTTTCTACATTTGGACTTTCTAAATTTGGTGGATTCGGTTTTGAGACGCTTGAAGCCGAATCTGCCTGTTAGATCTTCGAATGAACTCCTCAACTCTTCTATTCAGCTCATCATCTGACATAGCTGAATACTCATTTTCTTCTTCATCTGGCTCATGCTTTTCGGACTTGCGTTGAACAATCTTGTTTTCCATGTCTGTGGCTGGACTAGCTTCATTTTTCTTTTCCTCATGGGCTTCATTTTCAGCCTTTGGAGTGGATTCTGGCACCTTTTCTTGGAAGTTCTCGTAATTAGACTGGTTTGGATCATCTTTCACAACAATTTGCAACTTATTTTCCTGGGATTTGCTCTTATGGACAATAACGACCTCTTTGACTTTTTCTTGACTTTCTTGTGAATTCTCTACCTTTTGTAGGGGAATTCTTGTCTTGACAATTTCCCGGTATTGTGATTCAAATGATGGAAAGCTATTCGCACGACTATTTTTCACGTACTCTTCGTAGAATTCAGCTTGTTTTCTTGATGAAGAGAATGCACCAAAATCAGCAGCAATGATGAGAATGAGAGTGTTGGAAATGAAAAACCAGAATTTGGTGGTGTTGAGGAGAGAGGAAGGAGAGAGGTTGTAGATGTAAAAAATGGAAATATATATGAAAATGGATAAAAGGAAAGCCCAGAAGGATATCCCATTCCCTTTTTGACGACAGGTTTGGAATTTGTTGGGTTTCAGTGAATTTTCTGGTAGATTTAGATGGGATATTGCCATTTTCAGAGGAGCGAAGGGGTTGAGAGGGGGCTTGTATGGGGAAGGTTTCAGTTTTTGTAAGGGGCTTTGATTTTCAAAATGTGGTTGGTGGAGTTCCAAATGAAGGGGAATTTATAGGTGTTTCCAAGTGAAGAGGACTGGTCAGGCTCGAATCTAGATCAAAAGGTAGCAAATAATTGAGCACATGAAATTACAAACAGCCCCTGGTCAATGTCCATTATACCAATATTGTTCTTACTCTCTTAACCTTTCCTAAAAAGATTATTTTGACAAAGGTTTTTAAGATTTCTGTTGTTGCCTATTGGTTAATAATATTACATGCTAACAAACAGTCAAAAGCTTTTTGATCTGATGCTCAAATTATATATATATATATACACATATACGGAGAGAGAGAGAGAGCGGGACTTGCTTTGCCATGTCATTTAAGCAACAACATAGTTAGACATGTGTTTGAAATTATTTTAAGCCCGGCAGAGTACCTTTTTTTTGGGTAATTAATCATTTAGTCCTTCTAACTTTATCTCATAGTTTAATGTCATTCTTAAATTTTAATTTTTTTTATTTAAACTACATAATTTTTAAAAAGAAGTCAATGTAGTTCATCTTTTCAAAATAAGTAAGAAAATTAAATATTAATTATATTTTGACCGTCTAAACTATAACTTAATATTACTTTACCTATGTTTCACTAAAAATAGTTACATTTTCACCGTCATAAATTTTATTTGGTCAAAGTTTTATCTAATTTCTAAAACAACGGAAAAAAATAATTTCATGCTTGTGAAATATTATAAATCATCTCAAAATGCCTAAGAAAATGACCAGAATAATCAATAAAATATTACTTTTGTGGACCACTAATTATTAGCCGTGACAACATCAAGGAGATTTTTTAAACTACACATTTGTTAACATAGAATATTTGATAAAAATGATAGATTTATTTATTTATTTTGGCAATAAGATTAATACGAACTTAAATTCTCATAATTTAGGGATAAAATATAACAAATTTTAAATTAGTGGGTAAAGTGAAATTAATTTTTAATGTTTCTAACTCATTTTTAAATTGAGGTATTGCATTGAATTTATTTTAGAAGTTGGAGAGCGAAAATAGAAAAAATCAAAATTCAAGAATGATATTAAAATTTGAAGTAAAGTTGAAAGGACAAAATAATTAATTATTTATTTATTTATTTTTGTAATGGGAAATATAACACCAAAAGACAGATCAAGGCTTATCCGCCTCGCCAATAACATACAACCCCCCAGTAGAGTACTCCATGCCTTCACGAATGGCTAGGAATTCATCAAAAATCATGCTTTAGTAATTTTACAAGTTCTGTTCTTCTTCTTCAATTTTTTTATTATCTTTTATTTATCTAATGCTTGTGGCTTATGCAACGTACACATTAACCCTCTCTTGTTCACAATTCCCAACTTAGATGAAAGGCGGGATTCAAATTTTTATCCTTAATACCGCTACCTCAAGACTATATTATAAGCAATTCACCTCTTTCTCAATTAAAAAAAAGAAGAGAGAGAATCAAATTGAAGTTTGAATTGGAGCCAAAATTTTTATAATCCCGACTTTTTATGTTCATTCTTATTAATTAAATTATGACACGTAACATTTTATTATATCAATAAATATTATTTCATGGTAAATAGAAAGACTTGCAAGGATATAAAGGTCACAAGGAAATTAGCTACATGGAATTTTTTCTAGTAATTTTGTAATGTGACAGCAAACTTGGCTAAACTTCAACGCAACCACAAAAGAAAAGCCACATCGTCAAAAGACGACACTATGAAAACCACGTGGCTCCTTTTAATCCTCAAATTTATTTTTTTATTCTTTTAATGAGAGTTGAGTTACTCAAGTATCAAGCTATGAGGAACTTCTCCTTCAAGTTCCAAAGCTTATCCATGGCGCACCTAATCCTACATATGGTGTACGACTTTTTATCCATGATTGGTCCACGTGTCTCTGAATTAGTAGTGGTTCCACCAATCAACAACTTTCTCTTATTTGACGGCTAAGATTGAATTTTATTGGTGGGCCCACCTTTCGTTCAGGGTCATAGGTCATACCAAACGCTCACATAATTAATACATACCATTGTATCAAATGAAGTTTTACACTACAGAGTTATGGTTTTCTTTGTGTATGATTACTTGGGAGATGATTGCAATGCATTCTGGCTAGCTGTATCTTCTTCATCTGTTCAGGTGTTCTTTTCATGACAGATACCAAAATCCAAATTAGAGGTTAACAATTTTCTTCGAAAGTCTTCAAAACCATCCTGATCTTATGCATATAATGTGGATGTTGGACAATTTTTTCAACATCTACTTCAATTTTTAATCCACGGTTTTACACATGTATACCACAATGATTTCATAATTGGAACCCCCAAGCCACGAAATCTCCGTTACCCAGCCACCAAATCACGGATCCAGCTTGCCCCAATTCGTGGCACGAGATGCAATTTTGTAACGTTAGGTTCTCAATTGAATCCACCATGGTCATCCTAGTATTAATTAGGATTACAATGATTAGGTTTTTGTTCTTGTAAGCGAAATTGGATTGCGATTCAATGATTCTTTTTTGTTGTTATGCTTTTGGTTTTTTCTAGGGTTTTGAACTGTTTTTGCATATTCAATGGTGGATTCCTATATTTGAATGTAACTTAGGTAGGCAAGCACTAATGGGGTGCAACATTTGGGGGTATGGTGTCATTTGATGATTGCTTTCTTGTCCTCCTTTCATACCTTTCGGCCATATCAATTTGGAACGGGACTAGTGGGCGTGTGTCTTTGGAGTTTCATTTTTGTTATGTGATGTTTATCCCGAATAGTGAAATATATAACAGTGACATTCAACTGTATGTGTCATGGTTATATGAAATAATTTTCTAATTTTTACATCAAATCATCACCAACATAAAACTATTACAGTTTTAGATGAAGTTTGTGATTTTATAGATCACATGAGCATGTGTTATATGTATATGGACCAAGCAGAATTGCTATCCTACTCCTACAATCCGTTAATGGTGTTTTCAAGTTGTAAAGATTGAACCACAAACATGATGAAGTTCACATGGAGAAGATTAATCATATATTATGAGAGAGAGAGAGAGAGAGAGAGAGAGAGAGAGAGAGAGAGAGAGAGAGAGAGAGAGAGAGAGAACAATTTCATAGAATCCAGATGAATTGCTAGTTCAGAAAAATTGACAGAGCTGGACGAATAGCTCTCTTCAAAGTTGCAAAATTTCACTTTGCATTTTAGCAATTTGGTTGGCTAAGGCACCATTTGCAATCTCATTGGCTATTGACAAACACCTGGGGATAGATCTGTCTCAATTCTGCGAGCCAGCATGTCTTGCAAGTACTACACACAGTTGTGTCAATTTTGGGATTTTAGAAGCTTCAATCCAATAGATTTTTATTTTTTTTCATGATTTGCATTTAATACAGATTACTCCTATCTATAATTTTTAGTAAATGAGAGTCCTTATAAGAACCTCGTTGCTTGATTATTATCGCTTTATTTTTATTTTTTTAAAGAGATCAAATTAATATATATTAAAGAGTTGTTTTATAACACGTGGTGACACGTGATTTGTCCACTTATATCTTCTTGATTTGAGACCTATTAGACACATGACAATATTATTTTTCTAATAATTGTGTTATATTTTCCTTTGTAACATATGACAATTTATAAAGGTTTCAATATTCAACAAGTTCAACAACTATTAGACACATAACAATAGTTAATTTGTCAATAATTATGTAATATTTTCAGACTTTTGTAACACGTTACAATTTGTAATTGACTGAAATTTTGCATACCTACCGTCATTTTTCCCCCTTACATTGCTGTGCATTGCACTCAAACTAGGATTCATCCCTTGCCTGAGTAATTGTCAATGCATCTTATGATGTGGATATAGTGGTTACAATTCGGTCAAAATCTTCATTGCTGTCCTTTGTTGCGGTATAATCATATAACCATTCTTCTAGAAGTTCAGTGGTGTAAGTAAGTTTGTGGCCGAGAGATTGCCCCATGTCGCAAAAGTAAACCTTGGAAAAGGTCTTTGTTTCCTTCAAACTCATTTAATATGGTTGATTATTTGATTGAAAAACAGTAAAAAAAACAGTAAACGCATAATACACAATCACTTGTATTGATGGGATAATAAGCACCAATATTAGTCATCAAATGAATATTTACTAAATGCCCATTGACAAGGTTTATAATACGTGGCAGAACTACCTTGTGTGTTGTATAATATTTCTATATATATATATATTGACTATATAGTGTTTTAATAAAATTCTAATAGATTGGCACCTCAATTTTTGTATTGGCACTCTCAAATTTCTATATAATCCTCTTATATGTAGTATATATATCTAATTTCAAAAAAAAATAAAAAAGCTATTGTTTTGGGATTCTCATAATTTAAAACTAAGACCCAAATTTAATAGAATAGTGTGTTGTTTTTGTATAGTGACTTTGAGACTTATTAATTGTTTTTCTATTTCTAACCCCTTAAATTCAAAAGATTGTGGGTATCTAATGGGTACCATCCAAAACTAAAAAAAAAAAATCTTATTTTTGAGCTTTTAATGTGCATCATCTTAGACTTACCCATCAAATCTACAAAAAAAAAAAAAAAAAAAAAAAAAAAAAAAAAAAAAAAAACAAAAGAACAAAAGAATAAATAAAATCATATTTCATTGTGATAGAAAAGAACTTAGTTTTATTTTTCATGTAGAAAATTTTCTTATGCTTTACTTTAGAAATATGTGTCTAAGAATACTTAAAATATAATAATTATATTAATAGATAAAAATTTGTGTTTTAAATTTTGACACCTCAAACCACATGATTAAGTGGTCTGCTCGTTGACTTATTCTTATGTTAAGTATGAAATTTTAAATTGAATCCCTATCACAGCAAACAATTTCACATGTGATACCAAAAAGATTCTTGCTGAGTACATTACAAATTTTATAATGGTATGTTTTGCAATATTTCTTACACAATGTCAAGGATCCATACCTTATTATAAAATAATAAAATCCTTTGTTACTTGTGTTACATATGACATATCATATGCACATATCCTTGCGATTTGTGTATTGTACATGTTTATAACTTAATAATTTCTTATTAATCCAAGTGTAATCATTAAGTAAATTCCCAGTGTTAGTCATGCCGCTACCGTAGTGACCCTTTAGTGCCTCTTAACTCTTAACAGTCCCGACTTAGTTGTTTTTTTACTAACAGGGTGTCCGGCTAGCTCATATCTAGCTCGATTAATTTCAGAGCTTGTACAGTCGTTTCGTTCCACACAAACTGAGTAATTATCAGACCAAAAATTTTAAAGGCGACTCCAAATAATTAATAGCATGTAAGAGATTTCAAAGTTGAGATTTTAGAAGGAATAAACTCTCAAATTTTAAGTCTCAACCTCCAAGCCAACCTATTGTATTTAGTCCCAATTTAGTTAAGTACAATTAGTTGACTCCAATAAAGCACAGCAAGTACTACGCTAAGTACTATTTTATTCGTTCCAGTTTTACACATTTATTGAATAAAACATATTACTATGTGCAACACATGCATAACCATTAATCGGATATAAAACTGTGAAGAAAAAGTAAAATAATTTGCCAATGTTTAGGCCATATTGAGTAAAACGTGTTCCCATGTGCAACGCATGAGCACAACCACTAATTGAATAAAAAATTATGAAGAAAAAGTGAAATAATTTACCAATGTTTAGGCCTTTGTTTGTTTGACTTATTATGCAATTCATATCTTAGGATTGCAAATATATATTGTCACTTTTACACTGTTGGATCAAGTATTTGGTATTGAAAAAGAATAGGGTGAGAAAAAAGAAGATAGTACAAAATTTCTTTCTTTTGTTTTTTTTTTCTTCACTTTTTATTTTTTTTAATTTTTTTTTTAATAAATTCAACTTTCAAACACAACATTAAAAAATTAAAACAAAGGAAAGGGGATATGAAAATTATATACAGCAAAAGAAAATTCTCACTACAAAAGCTCCTTAACATTTACACTCACTACGAAAAGACAACAAAAAACTAAGACAAGACACAAACAAAAACATAAGAAAAGAAGAAAGCGAAGTGCAAAAGGAAAATCTCAGTTTTCTACATTTGGTGGACTTTCTAAGTTTGCTGTCGATTTTTAGCTGCTTGAAGCCGAATCTGCCTGTTAAATCTTTGAATGAACTCCTCAACTCTTCTGTTCAGTTCTTCGTCTGACATGGTTGAAAACTCGTTTTCTTCTTTGTCTGGCTCATGCTTTTCAGACTCTGTCCTGCGTAGAATAATCTTGTTTTCCATGTCTGTGACTGGAATAGCTTTATCGGACATGCTACGAATGCATCTTGCTTCATCTTTCTTTTTCTCAGGAGCTTCATTATCAGCTTCTGGAGTGAATTCTGGCATCTTTTCTTGGAATTTCTCACTAGACTTGTTTGGATCTTCTTTCACAACAATTTGCAACTTATTTTCCTGGGATGGAACAACAACAACCTCTTTGATTTTTTCTTGACTTTCTTGTGAATTCTCTACCTTGTTTGGTGGAATGCTTGTCTTGACAACTTCCCGGTATTGTGATTCGAATGATGGAAAGCTATTTTTCCGACTATTTTTCATGTACTCTTCATAGAATTCAGCATGTTTTCTTGATGAAGAGAATGAACCGAAATCAGCGGCAATGATGAGAATGAGGGTGTTGGAAATGAAAAACCAGAATTTGGTGGTGTTAAGGAGAGAGGAAGGAGAGAGGTTGAAGATGTAAAATATGGAAATGTAAACTAAAATGGATAAAAGAAAAGCCCATAAGGATATCCCATTTGTTTTCTGAGGGTAGGCCTGGAATTTGTTTGGTTTCCGGGAATTTTCTGCTAGATTTAGCTGGTGTATTGCCATTTTCAGAGGAGCAAAGGGGTTGAGAGGGGGCTTGTATGGGAAGGTTTGAGTTTTGTAAGAGACTTGGATTTTCAAAATGTGGTTGGTTTTGTTCCAAGTGAAGGGGAATTTATAGGCCTTTCCCATGGAAAATGACTGGTCAGTCTTGAATCTAGATCACAGGTGGCAAATGATTGAGGCCATGGAATTACAAAGTGCCCCTGGTCAATGTTTATTATACCAAATTGTCCTTTCTCTCTTAAGCTTTCCTAAATTGTATTTTCTCCAAGGTTTTTGAGCTATCAGTTGGTGGTTAATAAAGTTATATGCTAGCATGAAAGAAATATTCTACACATTCAAGCATCATTCTGAGGGTGAGAGAGAGAGAGAGAGAGAGAGAGAGAGAGAGAGAGTTTCCTCATATGTTTTTTAAGTTCTTTTTAGCCCAACAGAGCTCATGTCTTCATGAAATGCGAGGAATTAATTCATCAAAATCACGGTTTAGTAATTTTACAATTTCTCTATTTCTTCTTCTTCTTTTAATGTCTTTTAACATAGTACAATGCTATATAATCAAGAAGATTATACAAAATTCTTGTACAATAAATATAATTAAATTAAAGGCTTTCACTTTAAAATAAAAAATTTATAATAATATTTTTTAATTACAAAAACGTTATTATCATATCATTCTAATTATATTTTTTTTATTAAAATTGCATTTTTCTCTAAAATAGCACAATAATAGATTAAATTGAAATTCAATTTATAACTGTAAAAAGGACTATGGAGGTGACCGCTATAACCCTTCCGACATCTCCTCTTTAGTCGGTAGCTTGTCATGGGACGGCAATCTCAAAAGAGTAGCCGCATTAGCAAAACAAGACATTATATAAACCACGTGGCATTTTTCAATTCCTCTAACTTTTTTTTATATTCTTTTTATTACAGATACGTTACTCAAAGTGTCAAGCTTTTAGTAACTTCTCTGTCAAGTTCGAAAGCTTGTCCACAGTGCATCCTTTTTTATAACCATGATTGATCCCACGTGTCACTTTACGAGTAGTGGTCACACCAATCAATACCTACGTTGATTCTTATTGTTGGGCCGTCATAACAAACACACATTGTATCAAATGAGATTTCCATGGAAAATGCTTTTTCTGAAAATTTTATAATAAAAAAAATCCTATTAAACTGACATTGTAATAATATTTTTATAATTAAAAATTATTATTATCGGTGTTTTTGTTTTATAGTGAAAATATCTCACTCAATCACATTATTTTATACGTAAATTTTGTACAAAATTCATATAAAATTTATCTATAGAATAATGTGAATGAATGCAAACCTATCATTCTAATCTAAAACAAAGAAATCAATACCTTTTAATTTTAAAGTTACCACATCCACAATATTCTGGTGTAAGTTTTTGTACGAAAATTTTAAAATTAAGAATATTGTCTATATGAATTTTTAAGTTGTATAACTGAAGAAGGGGATGAAGTCAAAATCTTGATCTCAATTATGGTCAGAGGCACCACTATTGCTAAATTAACCCCTCTCCTCTATAAGAGTTAGAAAAGTGCAAATTAGGAGTCTTGTTTATATGAATATTTTAGCTGAATGGCATTAATACCCAATGAAGTTTTACATTATAAGAGTTGGGAAAGTGTTATTCTTCTAAAAAAATTTACAAAAAATTTTATGACAAAATAACATGGCCGTGACAGCTTTGTAATTAGAAGGTGTTTTGATGATTTTTTTTATTTTAAAGTAATTAGCCCATAATACAATTACATTGCTTTGTATTTTTTTATACACAATTGTTTGATTTAATTGTGAATGATTAATCGGGAGATGATTGCAATATAATCTAGCTGTATCGTTATCTCTACTGTACTTTTCATGACAGCTATCAAAACCCAGATTAGAGGCTAATTAATTTTTTTCAAATGTCTGCACAAACCATCCTGATCTTATGCACATAATGAGGTTGTGGACCATTTTGTTTCAGCATCTCCTTTCATTTTTTATCTACGGTCTTACTCAAGTACCATATTAATCATATAATTAGGACCCACGTGCCGCAAAATCTCAGTTACGTGGCCGGCAAATCTGGATCCGAGCTTGCCCCGATTCGCGCCACGCGCCCCGGACATGCTAGGTGACACAAAATTGCATAAATTTAATTAGAATTTTAATTAAACAAACATGCATTGTCATCATAATATATTAATTACGATTACGATTGTTAGATATTTGTTCTTATATAATTGGATTGTAATTTTATGATTGATTACTTGTCCTCTCTTACTTGACTGAATCAACAAAAAATGATTATTAACCCATTAATCAAGCTTATGCAACAGAAGATTGCAGCAATGACAGGAAGGCTCCAGAGAAAAAGTTTATAGTGCAGAGACAATGGCACGAACCATGGTGCACCCAAATCATATTGTGGTTCAGCGATATTATTTCTATTTAGGCCTACTGCCAGAGACAATGGCACGAATCATGGTGCACCCTTTCAATATTGTGGCTCCACCATATCACTTTTGGCTAGGCATAATCCCGGAGACAATGGCATGAAGCATGGAGCAACCAGCCCACATCTGGGTTCGCCCCATGTCATTTTTGAATGGGACTAGTGAACATGAGAATCGATGGTTGTACATAAAAGTTGATTTGATTTATTTTGAATTAAAAAATTTAAAATGAAAGAGCTCACTTTAACTGTTAAGAATAGATAACTCCTTGCTTGTCTTTGTTTTCATTACATTCTATCTCATTGTATCATATTTTGTTATGTGAAATTTAAAATGCTTCCAAATAGAAATGAAGAAATGTTTACAATACATGGGTTTAATCAGATAGAAGTTGAAGGATTTTGTAGGTTGATTGATCGTTGTACATAGAAGCTGAGTTTACAATGTCTTCTAGGGCAATACTTATTGTTGAGTTAGAATCTATACTGAGAACCCAGGCCTGTGATTAACCTTTTTGGACTTGGGTAGATCAGAACTGCCAAGAATAATGCTGAGAATCTAGAACAATGATGCTTCACAATACTCTCCAATATTACAGCATAAGAGTGTGCTTGATACTCATGAAAGCAAAATGAAAAGGAAGGGAGACAGAAATAGGAGGAAAAATAAATGTCTTTCTTGTATGATTTTTTTTAAAAAATAAAAAAAAACAAAAAAATTAACTTTTCACACTATAAACCAAACAAGAGAAGGGAAAAATCTTCCTTTGTTTTTTTGTTTTTTTGTCTTCTCTCCTAAACTAAGGCTCTGCTTGATATTTAAGGACAGAAAAGAAAAGGAAGAAAAAATTATCTTCTTTTATTAGATTTCTAATTCCAGAGGAAAGAGAAGATAACGTTAACTCCTTTTTCTGTTCTCTTTCTTTTTAATAGTTATTTTATTATTTTCTTTCCTCTTCCCTTTCAATTTCAAATAATCAAAAGAGAACCACCTTTCACTTTTCTCTCATTTTCTTTGCAAAATCAAATAAAGAAAAGAGATCATTTTTCCTTCTATGTCCTCTCTCATTTCATTTCTCGTCTTTTTCTTTTCCCTTCTGTAAGTATCAACATATCCTAAATTATTGCTTCCAGGGCAATGCTCCCAGATGTCACACTACATAATTAACTCCAGCACAGTTTACTTAAAAGAAGACCGGACTAGAAAAGTAGGTACTACATATATTCACATCTTACACCATCGCATATGGTACTAGCATTGACCTGCGTGCAATATATGAAATTCGTAACATCTGTAGTCAGAATATAAAATTAGAGAGATTTTGTATAATTTAAAAAGTGTAATTAATGAAAATAATAATATGTTAAAAGTTTAGGCCACATTTGGTAGAAGCAATAACACATGCGAATTATTACAAAAAGAAATAATTCACAAAATTTTAGTTTAGTCATTTTTCGAATGAATTATTAAGTTTTCTCTTAACCATCCCAGTTTCTTTATAAGATGACAAAAAGGCTAATTGGTTTGAAAGTCTATGTACATTTTCATGCAAAATTGCACACAATTAATGCATCATACAATATTGCACACAACTATAAATCTGGCACCTAAAATTCTCTCTCTTATACAGTTGCTACGGACATCTTTTTTTGACCATTTTTGTTCCAATATTTTATTTAGCCCTTTTTTTTTTCGTTGTATATACCTTTTGTGAATGAAATTTTTACAAATCTTAATTAATTACTCTTTCTTTTTGCTTTTTTTTTTAAATTAATAATAGTGGCGGGTACATAAAAAAGATTGATTAATATACATGAGCTCGTATGTATATAGGGGAGCAAAGAGAAAAATCTTTGTTTTTAATTATTTTCCCGTCCAAAAAAGATTACAAATCTCTTCAGTCATTCTAATACTCAGTTATCGGTGTAGAAAAGCAACTGCATCCAAAATAAAAGAGTAAAGATTATGTTAATGATCAAAATCAACACTATCCAAAACCATCAAATAGTAAAATTATCTATTGACATGCCCACTTGAAATATTAAACGAAAAAATACAGGAAAAAAAAATGAAGTTCATGCTCCAATGTTTAATTCTAAAGATTGTGGTAGTGATGCGTTGAAGGCATAGCCAATATTTTGTTTTTGTGGAGATCTCTAGGTATGGGTGAGCTCTTATGCTATGGTTTCAAGATGAGATTGGAAGGCAAGATTTGTAGCAATGTTAAGGTCAAGATTTGCAGCGGTGCTAAGACAAGTTATTGAATTTCAACTGAATGATTCTTTCCTTTTTCATTTTTTTTATTAGTAAACTTTCAACTAAATGATCAAAAACCACTACCCCAAACGTCAAAACTCAAATTCCTCAAAACTCACCTCCAATTATTTATTTATTTATTTTGAATCAGTAATACCTACTTCCCAAAATTTGTAAAACCATCAACAAGTCCAATGTCCACTTCCATTTTTCTCTCAAAAATTAATTTCCTAACACCGTTCCCATTTTTCATGAAAAAAATTGAACTACGCAATGCCATTTCCAAATTTCACCTCAAAAACGTAAACCTATTATAGCCTATTTTTGAATAACATTACCTTCTTAGTAGCCCAAAATCTCTACAATGCCTCTTACAAATAACTTTGACCAAGATCCAACAAAACTTCGTAGACAGAAAGCATTTTGTCCTCTAAGTATGATCATTATTATAGCAGAATAATATTTTTAATTTATTCGTAAGTGAATCATCATGTAGAAAGATAGAGAGAGTAGATATCAACTAACTTTGAGGTAATGAACCCAAGTAGAAGCACTGCAAGGGCGACCCATCAATTCAATTAATTATTTTTTACATGAACTACAAAAAAAAAAACAAAAACAAAAACAAAAACAAAAACAAAAACAAAAAACAAACAATTGCAGATTTGTACAAACAAAAACTTTATCATTAGAAATCAAAATTATCAAAGAAAAAAATGCAATACTAACATGGCCAATACTTCACAGTAAAACTCTCAAAACCCAGATGGTGAACAATAGTGTATGTGTTGTCAGTAATGTTGTAGCAATTTGCTCAGCTGTTACTGTTGCTATAGTGGTAGCTGTGTATGTTTAGTTACTCAAATG
The DNA here is from genome assembly GCA_033060915.1 of Euryodendron excelsum. Lineage (NCBI taxonomy): Eukaryota > Viridiplantae > Streptophyta > Magnoliopsida > Ericales > Pentaphylacaceae > Euryodendron > Euryodendron excelsum. The sequence continues at coordinate 18,991,752 of CM065398.1, forward strand.
CTATGTAGTAGGTTGTTTAGAGAGAGAGAGATAACAATCTCTTGGTTGCACATAGTGTTGAGTCTGAAAAATTGTAAGATTCCAATAATTTATGCAAGTTAACTGCTATAATGTTAGGGAGTTCACAGCTATAATGTTAGGGATGTACAACCATAATTTTAGGGACTTTTTTTTGTGTTTCCTTTTTTCGTTTAGGTTTTTTTTTTCTGCTTTTTTTTTTTTTTTTTTTAACCGTTGAGTTTCTCTTGTATATCCTTTATTGTCCATAAAAGGGAGAGGATGAGCCGGGTAGAGGAGTGGGGGAAGGAATTTGCCACGTGGCATTCTAAGGTTTGGTTTACTTGTCTAATTAGGAAATGAGAGAGGGATGGCGTGTAATTAATTTTGATTGATCTTTTTTAGTAAGCAAATTTGCAGATTTAGTTTCCTTTAGATTTTTTTATTTGTCTCCATGTTGGTTTTTTGTCTTTTTAGTTAATTTTTGTGTTTTCTTGTCAGAATTCAACTCCTTCAGTTTTTTTCCCATGATAAATTTTTGGTTAATTATATTTTGATTTCTTTTTTGGTTTCCTTTATAAAAGAGAGAAAGAGGAGTCTGATTGATTAAAAGAGCTCTGTGTGCCACGTAACTTCATAGTATTTTAGATTTTATTATAATTTAAAAATAAATTTTTAAAGACCTAAATGCCTCTCACTACATTTACATATATAGGTAGTATAGATTTACTATATCTATCCTCTTTTCTAACGTGGCCATCAGAGGCTCCTTAAACCGGCACCACACCGGTAATGAGGAGTCCTCTGCATTCCTTGCAGATCATCAATAATGGTCGGAATCATAGCAATTTACTGCATCATCACTTATAACCAAATTAGGGAATGATGTTAGGTAAGGTGGATGGTTGGTATCCCATGAAGGGAAGCTTCACTGTCGATGCTATTTTCATTTGAAAAATGTTATTCTTTTAAAAAATTTGTATATAAAATCTCACAAATGACGTGATAGTGGCATTTTAAAAATAAGAGACATTATGATGAATGTTTTATTTTTTAAATAAACGACTCTCATTCAACTGCTTTATTTTGGTTTTAAATTCTGTATGATTTTTATGTTTGACTTGAAATTTTTTGCAGCCAAGAGAGAGTATAAAGACACTATATTAATCGATGACAGATGGATATAAATGAGGCACAAATTATTTAATGGAATTTTTGTCACCACCTTAATCAAGAATATGGTGATTTACATCTTCCAATTTTTCAATGATTGATTACCATCTTCATGGTTCTAGAGCCCCTTCCATGCCCTACCGAGAATTTTCAACCTGTTGTGCCTTTTTTTTTTTTCCTTTCCCGGAGAGGGAGAAGCATAAGTTGTGCCATGAATTTAAACTACAGTAGAATCCATCATCTGAAATAGCCTAGGCTCCTCTGACTACCAAGCAAATGAAAGCGCAACTCATGCTGAGGGCTGGCTCAACCATAAGATGATCAAAGCCTTTGCTTTAGACTCCTAATTCTCAATGGCCTCAAAAAATTTGAAAATCTCACATAGTTATACAAGTTCTATATAGTTTATATATATATATATATATATATGTATGTATGTATATTTAAAACGATCTCGGTCTATAGACGGAAAACAAAGTCTATTAAATAAAAACAGGCCCAAAATCAAATGTACCAGTTAACTTAAAAAAATCTAATTTAACCCAAAAAAAATCAATTGTACAAATAAAAAATTTTTTGAAGGCTCCAAAATTTTTTTTTAACATATATAGTCAAGGCCGTATATTTGTTCTACAATTTTTTTTTATAGACCCTAGTCCAAATGAGAAAAAAAATTCATTTAAAGAAGATCCAAAATCAACTACACTAGTGAAATTCAGAAAAAATTAATTTAACAAAAAAAATTGTAAAATAAAATAAAATTAGATGGCTTCAAAAATTTTAAAAACTTACATGCGGTTGAATCTTGATACCTTTTTTTTTTTTTTTTTTGTTACATAATCTTGATACCTCATATGCAATGTACATCTCTTTTTGAAAAATAAAGGCCTAGGTCCAAATGACAAACAAAGGCTCATTAGAAAAAAGAAGGCCCAAAATCGACACATTATACAAAAACAGAAATAATGAAAATTTACAAAACGGCATTATTTTTCATATAAATGTCTTTCACGCATGAAAACAGTTTCTAGAAACTCAGAAAATAATTTTTTTCCTATTTCCTAAGAGTAGAATGTTTCATAAAATTTTTAGAAATAGTTTACTAAATGCAATCTCAACGATTTTCAAAGAACAAAACCAGAAAACAAAAACCAATAACACAACTAAAGGCAGCCTTGACATTCAAAGTTATGGGCTTGTTTGGCTATAAACAAAAAATATCTTATATTATATCATATAATAACAGCAAAAATTATCAGTGTCTGTAGAAATTTTAATTTTAATAGTTTAGAGGTGTAAACATTACAATTTTTAGTTTAGTATGTAAAAATAATACTAAATCATTGTTGAGGGGGTTAAAACATAATTAACTTTTATCCTCTCTTTTTTGTACATATTTAAAATATTATAATACATTGACTTACTTTTAAAAGTTGAAGGGTTTAAATATAAGAAATAAAAGTTTAGAAATGACATAAAAATCTAAAACAAAGTTGGAGGGATATAAATAACCATTTATCTTTGTTTTAAAAATAAAGATGATGGGCAGTTTGAAACACAATTGTTCCATGTCATTCATAATTTTTTTATTTATAAATTAGAGGTTTTGAAAATTCGTAAAATAGTTTAGACCTGCTACCTAAACTGTTTTTCAAAAACTATTTTTGAGAAAATTAGAAAGCAAAATATATTATTCAAGAATTTCAGCGCACTAGAAAGCAAAATTTATGCGGCCATTTGGTATTCAAAATGGCAACATTTTTTTCTTTTGAACAAAAGAAAGCAGCTCACAAAGATGTGAAATAAGAGAAGCATCAGATGAAAGAACAGCAAAAAGAGCAGAGGGAAACATAAAAAGGCCACAAGTCAGGAAGAGAATTTATGTGTATGCTCGACGCCTCCACCCAGTTAGCTGCTTGATTAGAAGATCTTGGCCACTAGTTGAAATACAAGCAAAGAGTTACAGCTAGACTTGTAATATCAGAAAAAAAAAATGGCAGCCGCAGTCCAAGCGACAACTAATTCTAATTAAGAGATACAGTTTAATCACCAGACTAATTTAAAATAGAAACATGAAAACGTCGTTAAACACACATTTGGCGTACTTGATCAAGGCGATCCAAACAGCGTAAATCATTTTATTATCTTTAACTTTTTTTCCTAAATTTGTCAGAATTCATCTCAACAAATAAAATACGTGATTTGAAAGAAGTCACCTTGGATTAGAGCTCTAACATGTTTTTTTTCTTCAAATCTAATGCATATTTTTTTGGATTAATTATAAACACTTATTTTAGACCATGACTCAGTATCACTAAAATCTTCTAAACTCTAAAACATAAAATATTACCTATCAACCATATTTGTTAATAATATATTAACAATTTGTTAAGAGAGTAAATAAAAAATTATCATATAACTTTTATACGTTCACAAAAATTTATTCTATATCTAATTTACCTTCTTTTTTTGTTATAATATTTAGTGACTAAAATGTCACTTATATTGCTCCTGTATTTACATGTCATTTCAAAGGACATTTTAGGTACAATAAGAGAACATCAATTTAGGTATAAAATTATGTTTTGTGAACATGTACAAGTCACAAAATAATTTTTCATCCATTTTTAACTTATAAGCAAAAAAAAATTAAATTTTTTCAGTCTTTTCTTTTTTTTTTTTCTTTTTTACTTATCTAATTTTAAAAGCAAAAAAGTTAAAAAAGAAAAAAATCAGCTTGTCACATAATAATTTTTCATCCGTTTTTTACTTATAAGTAAAAAAATTAAATTTGTCAATATTTTTTATTTTTAACTTATCTTAGTTTAAAAGAAAAAAAACTAGAAAAGAAATCTAACTTTTTTTGCTTATAAAAAAAGAGAGCTAAATTTAAGCTCTACCAAGCGAAGCCTGAGTCATAGTTCAGGATATGTATTTGTAATTAACCATACTTTTTTTATCGTTATGCGGTTAAGGCTATCTAGGCTATCTTACGCATATCTTGACTAATTATTTTTTACGATCTGGTTAAAAGTAGATTATTTACATTAAAATTATAAGATTCATGAAAAATAAATCTCTCAAAATCTAAACTCAAGAGATGCAAAGTTTCAAACTCAGAATGTCCGAATTTACAACTCGCTCCCTCTCCATTGGAATTAGATCTTAATCACTTAATCCGAGCACTTTGTTTCAGTGTCAAATTGGACAAGTGAGAATTGAAGTTCACTGATAAAGGGGTTATACTTTTTGAAAGCTCATAAAACTTGGAATGTTACAAAATTAAAGGAATATAAAGTAGACAAAATAATCAAATACAGTGTATAATAAAATTAGTTTTTCTAGAACTATCAACTAATAGTTAAATAATTATTCTAGAATTATTATGGATAAATCTTCTTAATCACCTAAGAAAGATAGATTTTCTTGATCACCCAAGACTTTATTTCAATCGTAGAACAAAATATAAAATAAAACTTGAACTCAAAGATTTTACATATATTCTTTACTTTCTTTTCTCTTCTCTGTTCTCTCCTTTCTTCTTTTTCTCACTTTTCTTCTTTCTCTCTCTTTCTTCTTGTTTGTTTTTTTTTTTTTTTTTTTTTTCTGCTCTTTCTCTCTTTCTCCATCTCTATATACGTTATGGCTTGAAAAAATCATCCATGAACAATGTTTCACTGTTTTCATAACACTCTCCCTGGATGACTTTTACACAAAAATATGCTTCATTAAAATTTTGCTAAGAAAACCCAGTGGAAAAAAATCTTAGCGAAAAAAAAAAAGTGCAATATTCTTATGCAACATAGTAAGGTCTGAATTCGTTAAAACTGTCTCGTTAAAACTTAGCCAAGAATAACACTCTCCATGGATGACTTTTACACAAAAATATGCCTCATTAAAATTTTGCTGAGAAAACCTAGTGGAAAAAAATCTTAGCGAAAGAAAAAAAGTGCAATATTCTTGTGCAACATAGTAAGGTCTAAATTCGTTAAAACTACCTCGTTAAAACTTAGCCAAGAAAAATCCTATGGGAAAAAAACCGTTGGCGAACGAAAAGGAGCACAACATGTAACTCCCTCTCATTCATACATTTGGTATGAAGTTGATAGGTTCACTTGTTCAGAATTAAAAATTTTTGAGACAACGCATACAAATGTTGTGTACCAAATTTTCAAATGTTACAGTTGGGAGTGCTTTAGTAAATAATTCTGTCAAGTTGCCACTTGAATGTATCTGTTAGATATCAATATCACCGTTTTTTTAGAGTTTATGTGTATAAAAGAACTTTAGAGATATATGTTTAGTTCTATCACCTTTGATATAGCCTCTTTTAATTTGTGCAATACATGCTGCATTATCTTCATACAATATCGTTGAGGTATCTTTGATCGATGATAATCCATAACCTTATTGAATATGTTGGATCATTGATCTCAACCAAATGCGCTTGTGACTTGCTTCATGAATTGCGATGATCTCAGAATGATTTGAAGAAGTTGTAGTTAATGTCTGCTTTATAGATCATCTAGATATAGCAGTGTTACCATAGGTAAATACGTACTCGGTCTGTGATTGTACTTTATTTTGATTCGAGAGGTAACTAACATATGTATACCCAACTAACTCTAATTCTGGTCCCTTTAAATAGAATAAACCCATAGATGTTGTTCTTTGGAGGTAAGGAAATATGTGTTTCACCCCTTTCCAATGCCTTTGAGTTGGTGTCGAACTATATCTTGCTAGTAAATTGACAAAAAATACAATATCGGGTCTGTGCTATTTGCAAGATAATAAGAGCTCCAATAGCACTGATATATGGTACTTCAGGACCAATAATTTTTTCACTATTTTCTTGAGGACGAAAATGATCTCTTTATATATCTAGTGATCGGACAATCATAGAAGAACTCAATGGATGAGTTTTATCCATATAAAATTGATTTAGAATCTTTTCTGTATATGTAGACTAATGTATGAGAATTTCATTTGATAAGTGCTCAATTTGTTATTCAAAACATAATTTTGTTTTTGCAAGATCTTTTATTTCAAACTCCTTCTTTAAATAAGTAGCAATTGTTGTAATCTTTTCAAGAGTTTCAACAAGATTCAAATCATCGACATAGACTGCAATAGTAAATTCAGATTCTGATTTCTTAATAAAAACGCATGGACAAATTGTATTATTCACATATCTATTTTTCAATAGATATTCACTGAGACAATTGTACGACATGTGTCTAGATTGTTTTAACCTATATAAAAATCTTTGAAGCCTTATAGAATATAAGTTTTTAGGTTTTGAAATATTTGCTTTAAGCATTTTAAGTCCTTCGGGAATTTTCACATATATATCATTATCTAATTCACCATACAAGTAGGCTGTCACTACATTCATTAGATGCATATCTAATCCTTCTGAGACTGATAAACTAATCAAGAATTTGAATGTAATTGCATCCATTATAAGAGAGTATGTCTCGTCATAATTAATACCAGTTCTTTGCGAGAAACTTTGTGCTACTAGTCGCACTTTATATCTCGCAATTCATTTTTCTCATTTCATTTTCGTACAAATACCCACTTATATCCAACCGATTTTACATCTTCTGGTGTTTGGACTACGGGTCTAAATACTTTGTATTGTGCTAATGAGTTTAATTCTATCCCAGTAGTTTCTTTCCATTTTGACTAATCATTTTCACGTCGACATTCATCGTTAATTGTCTATGGTTCTGTCTCCTCATTACTTCTTGTAATTTTGAGAGCCACTTGAAATGAAAATATGTTATTAACAACAAGTTTATTTCTATTTCATCTTTCTCTTGTATTCACATAGCTTATTAAGATCTCATTATTTTTAGATATCATTTTCTCTACAGGAGATATCTCTTCAGGTGGTTTTTCTTCTAGGAATTCTTTTACAAAAGTTCCTTCCTCTGTAGTTTTAGATATTGTGGTTTCTTTAGGAATACTGACTTACTTATGTATTTATGCATTTTTTTTTCTTGGAACTGTGTCTTTTACACTGATAGGTCTCAGATACTTCATGCGTGCTTTAGATTCATTTGCTGCTATATTAGCATATTGTCCTATAGGGACATCGATACGTACTGGGGTATTAGCAACTGGTATGCATGATTTTGTTATCTTTTTTGTGTCGGTCAACACATCAGGTAATTGATTTGCAATCGTTTGTAAATAAATGATCTGGTGAATTTCTAATTCACATCGATTTGTTTGAGGATCAAGATGAGATATCGTGATGGCATTCCAAATGATCTCATGCTGCTTTTCTAATTGCGTCTTATCTCTTCTAATGGTGTAGAAAGTGTCTCATCAAAATGACAATCCACAAAACGAGCAGTGAATACATCCCCTTTTGAAGGTTCAAGATATCTAATAATAGATGAAGAATTAAAACCAATATAAATCTCAGGTGAACATTGGGAACCTATCTTAGTACATTGTGGTGGCGTAATTGGTACATATACAGCATAACCAAAAACTCTTAGATGTGAAATATTTGGTTGTTGATCAAAAGCAAGCTATAATGGTGAATATTCATGGTAAGCAGTAGGTCGGACACAAACCAATGATGCAGCATGCAATATGGCATGTCCCCAAGTATAGGCAGGTAATTTTGTTCTCATAAATAAAGGTCGAGCTATCAACTAAAGGCGTTTGATGAAAGATTTAGCTAGATTATTTTGTGTGTGTACATGCAATGGGATGTTCAACATCAATCTCTATAGACATGCAATAATTATCAAAAGCTTGAGGTATAAACTCACCAGCATTATCCAATTGTATTGACTTAATCAGGTAATTTGAAAATTGTGTTCGTAATCTGATGATTTGAGTAAGAAGCTTAGCAAATGCAACGTTACAAATAGAAAGCAAGCAAACATGTGATCATCGAGTGGATGCATTTATTAAAATCATAAAATAACAAAATAGTTCACATATGGGTGTATTGACCCACATATATCTCCCTAAACTCTTTATAAAAATATTAGGGATTCAACCACTACTTTTGAAGGGGATAGTCTTACAATTAATTTTCCTTATGAACAAGCATAACATGTATTATCACTTGACAAAATAATCTTCTGGTTCTTTAACGGATGCCCATGAGAGTTCTTAATTATTCGATGCTTCATCATTGATTCCGAATGACCAAGACGATCATGCTAAAGTATAAAAATTCTTTAGATTAAAACAGTTCTGGTGTATCACTTCAGGTGATCTCATAATTCTTATAGTCATATAATATAATCCAGAAGAAAATGTAGCAAGTTTTTCTAATACATACTTCTTGCATGAAACAACAGAAGTAATGTAAAAATATTATTTATTATTTTCATTTGTCGTCTTTTTATTCTACCCATTACTACATATATCTTTAAAACTGAGCAAATTTTTTGTATCTCTAATTGAATACATAGCATCATCAATATAGAGTTTTGTTCCTTTTGGCAACAATATATTGGCTCTTTCAGAACCTTCAATTAATTTTGTAGTGCCAGATATTGTCTTAACATTATTTTCAGCTAATGTTAAGTTTATAAAATATTTTTTCTGTTGAACAATTGTACGAGTTGTTGCACTATCTACTAGACATATATCTCTATCATTCATCTTGGAAGTAATTAATGTATTGGTACGTTCCATACTTCTATGCACAAAATATAAAAATTACTTACAAAAATAAAACATATTAGAAAAATATTACTTCATTAAAAGGAAACATACTAGAAAATATAACACGAGAAGGATAACAAACTATAATGAACAAGAAAATAAAATTAGTTGGTGCAGACATTTTTATCACCAATTAAGTGATCTACTGTTTCAGTAGGATCTGCAAAGAAATCTGAAATATCAAGGTGAGTGACATTTACTGAGCCATTAAGGTCAGTAAAATTTATTTTTTCCTTTTTGCCTTTATCTTTTGTTGATGCTCGGTAAAGATCCACTAATGGTTTGGACATATAACAGGTACGTGACAAATGTCCTTTTATACCACACTTGTAACAAACATCTTCATAATTTTTAGGAGGTTTAGTTTGTAAATCTTTTCACTTTTCTTCTTTTATTTCAGATTGGTTACACTGGTGGTGGTATGGTGTGGTATTCTTAATTTGAGAACTTGAAAAATTATAATTGTTACCTCCATAGTAACCCCCACGATGACGAAAATTATTTCTACCACAGCCACGTCTGTGGTCACGTCCACTACCACGTCTGTAAAATGAGACTACATTCACTTCAGGGAATAGTGTAGAGCTGGTTGAACGAGACTAATGGCTTTTCATCAGCAGCTCATTACTTTGTTTAACCAAAAGAAGACATGATATTAATTTTGAATATTTCTTAAAACTCCGCTCTCGATATTGCTACTGTAAGAGCATATTTGAGGCATAAAATATGGAGTACGTTTTTTCTGACATATCTTCATCAGTAATATTTTACCCACATAATTTCAATTGTGAGCTAATTTTAAATAATGCAAAATTATACTCACTAATAGCTTTAAAATCTTACAACCTCAGGTGCATCCAATCATAGTGAGCTCTTGGGAGAAATATGGTCTTCTAGTGTTTATATCTTTCTTTTAAATTTTGCCAAAATATATGATGGTAAAGAAAAATCATTGCTTTTGCACGATACTATTGGGATTCTTCATTTTCTTCTTTTATAGTATTTTCAAAAGCCTTTGTACACAAATAGATCTTAGCATCAACTACCTACGATAAATAGTTCTTGCCCAAAATGTCAAGAGCGGTAAATTCTAACTTTGCGAGATTTGACATATTCAGAATGCTATACTGACAAGATAACAAAGTTTAGTATCTAAATCATGATAACAAAAGTATAATTACATATAATTACTAGTACAATCACTGTTCATAAATAGTAGTTATTAATCATAAATAGTAAGAGTACTATTGATGCATAGTATTTATTGTTGACTCAGTGCCTTGATTTTGATAATAATCAAACTTTATGTTAGTTTTCTAATGTCTTTATTTAGTATGCAAAAAAATAGGAAATAAATACAAAATTTAATAGCTTTTTTGTATATTAAAGATTATGGCATAATAAGAAAGCTTATGCACAACAAGCTAAGGAAGAGAAATGGAGAAGAATGTCATCTATTTAAATATCAATCCAATAAATTGATTTCGAAGAGGTTGAAGGCGCTTAATGAAGAAATCATCAAGCTTTTGGAAGATACATTGGAGATTCAAGAAGATGGTCTCGAAGGCATCAAAGGTTGTTCACGTTTGATCAAAAAGGAAAAATTCTATCTAAAATTGAATTGGAGCTCCTTCTAATAACTACACTTGATTGAAGATCATTTAAGAGTTTTTTGACACCCCAAAGTGAACACCCATTGAAGAACTTGAATTATCTGAAGAAAATTGGCTAAGAAAAGCATAGAAGACAATATCTAAGTTCAAGGAGTCGACACATGAAATCAGAAGGCAAGACTTGAAGAATGCACTGCAGGTGTCGACACATGGGTCCAAAGTGTCGACACATGAAGACTGAGGGCAAGACTTAAGGAATGTAATTGCAGGTGTTGACACATGGTCTTGAAGTGTCAACATATTGAAGACACCAAGGACAAGCACAATGTGTCGGCACATGGTCTTAAGGTGTCGACACATACAAGCCAGTGACCAAATAACACATGGAGTATAGGTGTCGACACTTGGGTCTAACGGTTATATTTTTAAAGGTTATATTAATCTGATCTCACATTAAATGAAGCCCCAACCACTTCCAACGGCTCAAATTAATGAAGCGGTTTATATAGAAGACTCCAAACATATGTATTGATAAGAGATACAATATTCTTCCAACATTTGATGATCTTGAGCTAAACATTTCTTACACATCAGAATATTCCTATTGTCCTCAAAGGTTGACATTTAGTGAGCTATTCAATTCTTATCTACTTTTCATAGAGAGTGTGTACTTCAATTGTATATTTCCTATACACTCGTGAGTTAGAGTTTGTGTGTTCTCTAATTTAAGAAAAACACTTGTGTAAGTTTGAGAAATCTTGGACAAAATTCTTGAGACATTGAAGCTAAGGTGTAAGCTTCAACGAGAGTGAGATAGGCACTTCAATTAACCTCCATCTTGTAATTTGATATTGCATAATGGAAGAAAACTTCAAGGGGATATTGGGGTGAGGACGTAGATCACAAGTTATGGTTGAACCTTGGTAATTTTTGGTGTCTTATTTTGTGTTTGGCTTTCATTTCTTGCTTGATTATATTGCATTATATAAACTTTGAATTACTCTTACATTGCTTAGATTAATTTTAATTTCTTAACTGCAATTAGTTTTGAAGAACCTAATTCACCCCCCCCCCCCCCCCCCCCCCCTCTCATGGGTTGCCTTTTGGGCCAACAATTGGTATCAAAGCTTGTATTCCTTTATTTGGCTTAACATCCTAGGAATTAATCCATGGCAATCAATTTTGAAAGTTCTCTAGGTGAGGGTCAATCCACTATTAGACTCCCTATATTTAATGACACTAATTATAATTATTAAAAAAATAAAATGAGAATATATATACAATTTGTTGATTATGAGTAATGGATAATTATTGTAAATGGTCCCAAAAATTCTACAAAGAAAGTTGAAAAGGTTGAAGTTCCTAAACTCAAATCTGAATGGGATGAAGATGATTTGAAGCTTTTGCAATCTAATGCTAAAACCATGAATATTTTATATTATGCTCTTAATCCTAATGAATTTAATCACATTTCTACTTGTAAGATAGCTATGGAAATATGGAATAGACTTGAGGTAACTCATGAGGGTACCAATCAAGTCAATGCCAAAATTAATATTTTAGTACATAACTATGAATTGTTTAGGATGAAATCTGATGAGTCCATTACCGATATGTTTACAAGATTTACTGACATTGTTAATGGCTTAAAGTCTCTTGAAAAAGTTTATCCTAACAGTGAACAGGTTAGGAAGATTCTAAGATCATTGCCAAAAACTTGGGAAGCCAAGGTCACTACCATTCAAGAAGTTAAGGACCTTAATACCTTGCCTCTCGAAGAACTCTTGGGCTCTCTCATGACATATGAGTTTACTCAAAGGTGTTGACCCAAGGGGTGATCACCATAGCTGGTAATTGATTTTGATGATCATAAAACCTAGTCATTATGATCTAATGTCTTTAACTTAAGTGTGCAGTTTAGTTTAATTAAAAGTGGTTCAGATTTATGGGCAATCATGAACTATGATAAGTTCTTGTTAGTATCTCATAAGAGTGCCAACACTAAGCCAATTCTGTTAGTACCAGAATCTCAATCAGATTGATAACACTTGTAGAAGAAGATTTAAGAATGGGAAATGGCTGACAACATCCATGACTTAGTCACTCACAATGAAGACTTTCGATCCTCTTATTTGTTCCACTAAAAAAAGTATGCCGCTTGAACATGTCATCCTTGTAAGCATTGTGAAGGATACTCAAACGATAAGAATGGCAAGATTGATGACAATGTAGAAGATTGGTAACCCCTGACAGAGTGAAAAGACTTCACCCCGCAAGCTGATTGTTGACTTCTAATGGTTTGGTGAACTAAGAACTACAAGATGGTAAAAGGTATTTAAGAAGTTTACAAAGCCTTCAAGGGAATTAGTAGAGCCCAGACATGTTCACACCATTGAAGACAGATTGACAATGGCGATAGGTTAAGGTTTGTGGAAAGCACAACAACTGCAGCAGAGAACCAGACTACAAACACCAACCAAGATTGTTGACAATCTTGATAAAAAGGCAAATAACAGAAGAAATAGGGAGACAAATTGACAGCACAAATTAAAGATTGCTGATAGCCATGTGGAAGAATAAATTATAAAAGAAGTAGAGATAAAGGTTGGAAGCAGGAAGTGAAGTTCATTAACAACGTCGTTGAAGAGCAACGTCAAATGCAGTGACAAGACGAGATTGGTGACACCAGAAAAACAATTACTGACAATCTTGGTAAACAATTACATCAAAACAAACCGAGAGCTAGATTGGCAGCACTAGTAGAAGATTGCTAACAATCTTGGTAGGCAACGAGAATTTGAAAATTTACTCCAACGGTTATATTTTTCAAAACTGTCTTAGCTGTTCGCGCATTTAATGCACCTCCAACGGCTCTAACAACTATTTCTTGTAAGAGACTATAAATATGAGTTCAAACTTATTTATGAGAAAGAGAAAAGGATCTTAAGGTGAAAAAAATTCAAAAGCCCTAAATTTTCCTTATTACTCTGCAACTGCCCTTACCTGAGAGGAATTATTGAGCTGTAAATTATGTTATCTTCATTTCTAAGAGTGACACTGATTAGATTGTAACCTTATTACTTTTGAAAAGTTATTGTTAACCGTGAGAGCTTGAGTGTAGCCTGGATAACACTCTTGTAAAATCGAGAGTTGGGTTTGAAGCTTTTCGGCTGTAAGGATTTGGTGTAAATCCTTGGATGTAATCGTGAGCTAGGCACTTAAAGAAACTAGCAACTATATAAAGAGAAGATTACATAGTAGAACACCCATGAGGGGATCAAGGAAGAGAGGACATAGCCAAGGATTAAGCTGAACCTCTGTAAATCTCTTGTTCTTTACTTACTACTGATGGCATGTGAGTGTGTGTTATCTGCTGAATAGTTTTGCGTGTTATCTTTACTTGTCAGCAATCTTAGTTCGTATTTGCATCACTTATTGATTATCATTATTTAAATAAGGATTGATTTTGATTTACCAAAAAATATCCTACGATATTTTAAATGTCCCAATTCACCATCTTTCTTGGGACTATCTTTAACTCAACAATTGGTATCAGAGCCTGGTGCTTACATATAAATGCTTTACATCCTTGAGTAAGATCCATGGCCAACACAGCTGGAACATCCTTAGCAGAAGGTGAGTCCACAAACCAACCTCCTTTGTTTAATGGCATGAACTATAATTACTGAAAAAACAGAATGAAAATTTATATTTAATCTGTGCATTATAAACTATGGAGAGTCATTATGAATAGACCTATAATTCCCAACAAAAGAATTGAATCTGGTGAAGTGGCCAAACTCGAAGATGAGTGGGATGCTGATGACTTTAGAATTATGCAAACTAATGCAAAGGCTATAAATATATTGTATTGTGCACTTGATCCTATTGAATTTAATAGAATTTCAACCTGTGACACAACTAAAGAGATTTGGGACAAGTAAGAGGTTACTCATGAGTGAACAAATCAAGTAAAACAATCTAAAATTAATCTTCTTATGCACAACTATGAGATATTTAAGATGAAATTTGGGGAATCGATTACCAAAATATTTACTAGATTTACTGACAATATAAATGGATTAAAATCCATCGAAAAGATTTATTCTAATAATGAACAGGTAAGGGAGATACTCAGATCTCTGCCTAGGAGTTGGGATGCTAAAGTGACAACAATAGAGGAGGCTAAGAATCTGAATACATTGCCTCTAGAAGAATTGTTGGGGTCACTTATGACCTATAAGCTAACTCAAAGACAAAACACACTAGATGATGATAAGAAGAAGGAGGAAACAGTTGCCTTCAAATCTGCCTCGAATGAACCAGACAATGATGAAGAAAAGGATGAGGATTTAGCTCTCATTACCAAAAAGTTTAAGAAGTTCATGAGAAAGAGATAGAGGAAAGACAAAAAGTTTGAAGCTAAAGGAGATTCAAGCAAAAGAGACTCTACCATAATCTATTTTGAATGCAAGAAATCGGGATATATCAAGTCTGAATGTTCTCAGCTCAAGAAGAGAAGAAAAAGAAGCAAGGAAGCTGCAGCAATGGCAGCAACCTTGAGTGGCAGTGATGAATTATGCTCAAATGATGATTCTGACACAGAAGAGGTAGCAAACCTCTGTCTGATGGCATAATAAGAAAATGAAAATGAGGTATCTACTTTTGACTTTACTCTAGATGAACTTCAAGATGGATTTCATGATTTAATGGATGAATTAGAAAAATTGGGGGGCCAAAAACTGTTTTCTAAAGAAAATGATTTCTACCTTGACTAAAGAAAATGAAACTTTGGTTTTTGAGAATAACTCTTTGACAAAGAAAAATAGAGAACTGGAAAACTCTCTTGAAAAGTTTGTAACAGGGAGAGAAAATCTTGACTTAATCCTAGCAAATAAAAAATACACCTTTGATAAAGGAGGAACTAGTTACAATCTATTTATGAAAAAGAAGTCATACAAGAATTTTTTTTGCCCAACCAAATTCCTCTAAAAACATATGTTTTTACTATAAAAGTCACTATGTTAGCCAGTGTTGGTTAAGGAGAACTTCTTTAAGTAATAACAAGATGAAATGGATACCAAAGAAGATTGTTGACACTAACTCTGCTAGACCCAATATGAAATGGGTACCTAAAATTCAGAACTTAAAATCTGCCCTGTGCATGTTTGCTTAAGATCTCATTTGAAGAAATAAAGTATGGTATTTGGATAGTGGTTGTTTAAGACACATGACAGGAGATGAAAGTCATTTCTCTTCTCTTACACCCAAAGATGGAGGAATGGTAACCTTTGGTGACAATAGCAAGGGTAAAATTATTGGGATTGGCAGCATTGGTAAGAAATTCTCGACTATAATTGAAAATATCCTTCTAGTTAAGGGTCTTAAATACAACTTACTGAGCATTAGTCAGTTGTGTGACAAAGGTTTCAAGGTAATTTTTGAATCTTCAAAATGTTCTGTGGTAAATATTCTTAATGGTTATACTGCTTTGACAGGAATGAGACAGGGCAACATATATGTTTTTAATCTGAACGATCTATCTGTATCCACTTTAAAATGTGTATTTACTATAAATGAACTTGATGCATGGTTATGGCATAGAAGGTTAGGACACACTAGTATGAGCACAATCTCTAAAGCTACAAAACATGACATGGTGGTTGGTCTACCTAAAATTAAGTTTGAAAAAGATAAAGTGTGTGATGCATGTCAAAAGGGTAAATAGATCCGAGAATCTTTCAAATCAAAAATAGAAATTTCAACCACAAGACCTCTTCAATTGCTACATATAGACTTATTTGGACCTACTAGAACACTTAGTCTTGGAGGAAAACAATATGCTTTTGTAATTGTGGATGATTACTCTAAGGTTTACTTGGACCTACTTTCTTGCTCACAAAGATGAAACTATATCTATATTAATCAAATTTTGCAAAAGAGTTCAAAATGAAAAGGGTTTTGCCATATCTGCTATTAGAATAGACCATGGAGGAGAATTTGATTGCTCTCCATTCGAAACTTTCTGTGATGAAAGTGGTTTTGAGCATAATTTTTCTGCTCCTAAAACTCGTCAGTAAAATGGTGTTGTTGAAAGGAAAAACGGGAATTTAGAAGAAATGGCAAGAACCATGCCTTGTGAGAATGCTCTACCTAAATATTTTTGGGCTGAGGCAATGAATACTGTCTACTATGTTCTAAACAAAATTCTTGTTAGAAGACACCTAAAAAAGACACCTTATGAGCTTTGGAAAGGGAGAAAGCCAAATATTTCTTATTTTCATGTTTTCAGTTGCAAATGTTTTGTTCTGAACAATAACAAAGATAATCTAAGAAAATTTGATGCAAAGTCTGATGAAGAAATTTTTCTTGGTTATTCTATGTATGGTAAAGCTTTTAGAGTTTTCAATAAAAGAACTTTGGTAGTTAAAGAATCTATTCATGTTATATTTGATGAAACTAACTCTCCTGCAAGCAGAAATGATGAAGCAATTGAACCAGGTCCTAGCATTAGTAATGTAAATGAAGTGCCAACACCTGGAGCAACACTACCAGTAAAAATCAGAGAAGCAGAATTAGAAGGAAAAGAACCAAGACCAACCATATCTCAACAACAAATAGAAGTGAATGAAGGGCTACCAAAAGAATGAAAATTTTTACAAAACCACCCTTAAGATCAAATTCTTGGTGATCCATCAAAAGAAATAAGGACCAGATTTTCCATCAGAAATCTGTGTGCACACTTTGCCTTCTTATTATAAATAAAGCCAAAGACCTTTTAAGAAGCTGAAAGAGATGAATACTGGATTAATGCTATACAAGAAGAACTGAATCAATTCGAAAGAAGCAAAGTATGGAACCTGGTGCCTAGACCTGAAGGATATCTAATTATAGGCACCAAATGGGTTTTCAGAAACAAGGTGGATGAAGTTGGTACTGTCATCAGAAATAAAGCAAGGTTAGTTACTCAAGGCTACAGTCAAGAGAAAGGTATTGACTATGATGAAACTTTTGCACCTGTTGCTAGACTAGAAGCAATTAGAATGTTACTTGCATTTGCATGCTTTAAAAACTTCAAACTTTATCAAATGGATGTCAAAAGTGCTTTCCTAAATGGTGTTATAAGTAAAGAAGTGTATGTTGAGCAACCACCGAGTTTTGAAAATGATAAGTTTCCTGATCATGTTTTCAGATTGTCCAAAGCATTATATGGTTTCAAACAAGCACCTAGAGCTTGGTATGAAAGACTAAGCAGTTTTCTGTTGAAAAATGGTTTCACAAGAAGCAAAGTTGACACCACTTTATTTATCAAAAACAAAAATTCTTACATGTTTATTGTACAAATATATGTAGATGATATTATCTTTGGATCTACTAATGAAAATTTATCCAAAGAGTTTGCTAAGAGCATGCGGGGGGAATTTGAAATGAGTATGATGGGAGAGCTAACATTCTTTCTTGGACTATAAATCGAGCAATCGAGAGATAGAATCTTCATAAGTCAGTCCAAATAC
The DNA here is from genome assembly GCA_033060915.1 of Euryodendron excelsum. NCBI lineage: Eukaryota > Viridiplantae > Streptophyta > Magnoliopsida > Ericales > Pentaphylacaceae > Euryodendron > Euryodendron excelsum. The sequence goes on from CM065398.1 coordinate 19,009,750, forward strand.
ATTAAGAATTTGCTCAAAAGATTTAATTTAGAAGATCTAAAACAGATTGGTACACCAATGGATGTGTCAACCAAATTGGAGGCAGATGATGCAGGTAATTCTATTGATACAAAACCATTTAGAAACATGATAGGATCTTTGTTATACTTAACTACAAGTAGACCTGACATCATGTTTAGTATGTGTATATGTGCTAGATTTCAAGCTAATCCTAAGGAGTCACACCTCACTGCTGTAAAAAGAAGTTTTAGATACCTAAAACAAACCTGTAATCTTAGTATATGGTACCCATGTGGTACATCATTTGAACTTGTTGGATATACTGATGTAGATTATGCTGGAAGTAGAACTGATCGAAAAAGCACTAATGGTGCATGTCAATTTCTTGGAAACATAATTGTGTCATGGTCTAGCAAGAACAGAATTCTGTGGGCCTTTCAACTGCAGAAGCTGAGTACATAGCTGCTGGTAGCTACTGTGCTCAGGTTCTGTGGATTAAAGACCAACTCGAAGAATATGGACTTGCCTATGACCATATTCCTATTAGATGTGACAACACTAGTGCAATAAATTTGATCAAGAACCCTATTCAACACTCCAGAACTAAACACATTGAGATTAGGCATCATTTTATAAGAGATCATACACAAAAGGGTGATGTCAATCTGGAGTTTGTTAGCACTAACCATCGGTTGGCTGTTATTTTCACCAAACCTCTAAATGAAGATGGATTTTGCATGATTCGAAGAGAACTCGGTATGTGTAATTTTGTTTGATAAATGTTATATGCTATTATTCATTTCTCTTATGTGGATTTCATTCACAATATGAATTATCTTGATTTAAGTGTTGTTTGAGGATGCATAAGTGTTACAAATATTGGCTGGTGCGATCAATCACTGATTTCATGTTGAAAATTTCATATGATCACTACACATTGGCAGCACTTATAAAAAGTGCCACCACTTCTGCATACTTAAATTTGTCTTATCTCCGCTTATAAATACTTAAAACCCTAGGTTGCCAACCCATTTCGACATTTCAGTTGTCCCTGGTTTGAAGATAACCGTTCCCTCTACTTTTTAAATCCTCAAAACCACCTTCCCATATTGCGATCCAAACCTTATTCCAACCGAAATTCCTTAAGAAGCATTTGTAACAGCAAAAATCGAAGGAATGGCAGTGATTTCTCAGGATCCAAGTGCTAAACAAATGGTAATTGTTCCTCTCGCCACAAATCAAGGAACAAAAAAGAAAATCAAAAAAGAAAAGGGAGAATCGAGCAAAATAGGAGAGGTATCGAAGAAACGAAGAAGGGATGCCAAAGGAAAGGCTGTGGAAGAAGAAGTATCAGACTCTGATGTTCTGAAAAATGATCTATATTTTAATCAGGTTTAACTAAAAGAAAGGTACGAAACTTCTTTCTGTACCAGAAAAGTTATAAAAGGTAGATTTTTTGATTTTGACTTCTTTGAAGGGATGGGGATTAATTTTAAAGAGAAGTTTGTCTATCTGGGGTGGTTAGAAATGGGTAGTTTGAAAGAAAAAGTATACCCAGAACTAGTGAGACATTTCTATGCCAATCTTAAGCCATCCACAAGAAACCCCAATAGATTGACTAGTTTTGTAAAAGGAGTAAAGATTAAACTTAGTGGAAGGATTTTAGAAAACATTTTCGGTCTTCCTAGGGCCGACATTGAGAATCGACCTAAATACCTAAGAGAGGTATTCTCTGTGATTTTGGGGAAAGATGTACGAAGCAAGAAAATAAAGACCATAACCTCTGATGAGCTCTCTTTAAAACTCAAAATAGTTCGTCACTTCCTTAATCACTGCCTGGCTCCAGGGAATGGCAGATTTGATTATATTTTTTAAACTAAGTTGCTTATACTATGGTGTTATGCTAGTAAGGATAAGAGACCTCACATGACCATCATCCTTTTGGACAAAATGCTAGTACCCTCAATTCACAAGACTAGTGGCCTACCATATGGAATGGCTCTTACTTGAATTTTTAAACATTTTGGAGTTGAGCTTGCTGGAGAAACTGGAGAAGTTGTAAAGGAAAGACAAGATGGGATAAATGAGTCAACTCTAAAGAGTATAAGGTATGAGAAAAATGTTGAGACAAATCAATGGGTTAGGAAGAAGGATAGTCACCCCAATACTGCCTGATCCTCACAGGCAGAACTAGAGGAACCTGAAGACTTTGACTTTGAAACCAAAATGGTTGGGCTGATGCATCAATTTGATTCCAAACTTGGTAAGTGCCTGACTGTGGTTGAGAACCTGGAGACAAAGGTGGGACAACTATCCAAAGAAATGAAAAATATCAAGCTGGAGATCAAAGAGGCTATTCTGAAAGCCTTGAAGGGAGAAAATTCCCCTGCCTCTGACAAGGCAGCCTTTGAGTCTAAGGAAGAGCAATCTGAAAAAGGGTTGTCTGGTAAAAAAGAATAAGAAGAAGAAGCTGCTGTAGAAAAGGAACTCAATGAGGAAGAACTAGAAAGAGGAAAGGGACAAAAAGCTGTAGAACCAGACCAAGGACCAAAGGTGGAAGCTACAGAATTAGAAAAAGAACCGGTTGTGGAAAGAGAGGTTAAAGAAACAGTTGTTGAGCAGCCTGTAGAGAGTGAGACCGATAAGCAAGTGCCAACACCTGAGCCTTCTGAAGCCACAGACAAAGGAAAAGCTCCTGCTGCAAGTGCTGACCCATCTACACCTCATCCCTCTTTTTTTCCTCCCTCTAAACCTAGATATAAGCAAAGAGCCCGAAAGAAAGTACCCTTCCATCCTATCACCAAAGCTTATGTCCTTAGAGACTGACCTGGCAAAGGTGTTTCTAACACCTCTGATGACCTTTTTATTATATGAACCTGCATTGCATTTTAGTTTTTATGTTGAGTAGCTAAAACTTTTAGTTGACTATTTTACTTTATCTATGTTTTGTTTTGGATATTGCTAGCCATGGACCAATTTGTCAGATGGTTTATTTATGGTTCACCGCACTTTTTCTATTTTCTGTTTCTACTGCTTGAGTGATTCTTAAAGGGTTATTTGATATTTGACTATTCAATACTTGATTTCTTATTGCTTGACTGCTTGTTGCAGACTTTTTCACCCTGTGCTTATTTGATGCTTGAATGATTGCTTCCTTTTAAATAACTTCAATTCTATTTAAATATTTTTTTTGGTATTGTACCTATCCAACTTTCTTTTTGATTCTTAACAAAAAGGGGGAGAACTGTACTGAGTACTGATTTGACTTGTTAAATCAGTGTGATTGCTGAATAGAGAAATATTCTCTATTAAGGGGGAGGATAGTATCTCTTTGTTATCATATTTTTCGTATCTTTAAAGAAGGTTTTGTCATCATAAAAAAAGAAGAGATTGTTAATCCAAAGGGTGATTTCTATAGCTGGTAATTGATTTTGATGATCACAAAACCTAGTCATTATAATTTAATATGTTTAACTTAGGTGTGTAGCTTAGTTTAATTAAAAGTGGTTCAAATTTATGGGCAATCATGAACTATGATGAGTTCTTATAATCACTTCATAAGTGTGCCAACACCAAGCCAATTCTGTTAGTACCAGAATCTCAATCAGATTGATAACACCTGCAGAAGAAGATTTAAGAATTGGAAATGGCTAACAACATCCATAACTTATTCACTCATAATGAAGACCTTCAATCCTCATATTTGTTCCACTAAAAGAAGTATGCCGCTTGAACATGCCATCCCTGTAAGCATTGTGGAGGATACTCAAACGACACGAATGGAAAAATTGATGACAATGTAGAAGATTGGTAACACCGACAGAATGAAAAGACTTCACCGCGCCAGCAGATTGTTGACTTCTAGTGGTTTGATGAACCAAGAACTACAAAATGGTAAAAGATATTTAAAAAGTTTACAAAGCCTTCAAGAGAATCAGAGAGCCAAGACATATTCACACCATTGAAGACTGGTTGACAACGGGGATAGGTTAAGGTCTGTGGAAAGCACAACAACTGCAGCAGAGAACCAGAATGCTGATACCAACCAAGATTGCTGACAATCTTAATAAAAAGGCAAATGACAGAAGAAATAGGTAGACAAATTGATAGCACAAATTAAAGATTGCTGACAACCATGTAGAAGAATAAACTATAAAAGAAGCAGAGATAAAGGTTGGAAGTACGAAGTGAAATGTATTAACAACATCGTTGAAGAGCAACGTCAAATGCAGTGACAAGCCAAGATTGGTGACACCAGAAAAATGATTGCTGATAATCTTGGTAAACAGTTACATAGAAAGAAATTGGGAGCCAGATTGGCAGCACCAGTAGAAGATTGCTGACAATCTCGGTAGGCAACGAGAATTCAAAAATTCACTCCAACGGTCAGATTTTTCAAAACTGTCTTAGCTGTTCGTGCATTTAATGCACCTCCAATGGCTCTAAGAGACTATAAATATATGATTTCAAACTCATTTATGAAAAAGAAAAAAGGATCTTAAAGTGCAAAAATCCAAAAGCCCTAAATCTTCCTTAATACTTTGCAACTGTCATTACCCGAGAAGAATTATTAAGTTGTAACTTACATTATCTTCACTTCTAAGAATGACACTAATTAGATTGTAACCTCATTAATTTCGAAAAGGTTGTTGTTAATTGTGAGAGCTTGAGTGTAGCCTTAATAACACTCTTGTAAAATCGAGAGTTTGGTTTGAAGCTTCTCGGCTATAAGGATTTGGTGTAAATCCTTGGATATAATAGTGAGTTGGGCACTTAAAGAAAGTAGCAGCTGTGTAAAGAGAAGATTACATAGTGGAACACCCTCGAGGGGATCGAGGAAGAGAGGACATAGGCAAGGATTAAGTTGAACCTCTGCAAATCTCTTGTTCTCTACTTACTACAGATTGCGTGTGAGTCTGTGTGTTAACTGCTGAATGGTTGTACATGTTATCTTTACTTATCAACAATCTTAGTTCATATTTGCATCACTTATTGATTGCCATTATTCAAATAATGATTGATTTTGATTTACCAAAAAATATTCTACGATATTTTAAAGGTCTCATTTCACTCCCTTCCCCTCTTGGGACTATATTTGACCTAACAAAAGGCAACATGCCCAAGAAGATGAAGATAAGAAAAAGAAATCAGTGACATTCAAGTCTGCCACTCAAGAAGATAAATTAGCAAGTGATGAGGATGATGAAGACATTTCTCTTATCACAAGAAAGTTCAAAAGGTTTATGAAGAGGAAATAGAGAAGTGGAAAGAAGCAAGAAACTAAAGGAGATTCTAACAAAAAATCAACTATAATATGCTTTGAATGTAAGAAGCCAGGTCATATAAGAGCTGACTGCCCCATACTCAAAAAGAAAGGAAGGAAAGACAGAGGAAGAAAAACAATGCTTGCTATCATTTGGAGTGATGATGAGGAATCTTTCTCCGAAGAGGAAATCAAACCTCAGAAAGTGGCTAATTTATGTCTCATGGCTCATGAAGATGGAAGTGAGGTATCATCTCCTAATCCTTCTCAATTTACATTTAATGAACTACAAGATGCATTTGATGATTTGATTGTTGAATTAAAAAAGATAGGAATAAAAAATAATCTTCTCAAAATGATGGTCTTTACATTAACCGAAGAGAATGAGGATTTACAAAAGGAAAATTGAAAATTGAAAAATGAAATTTGTGTTTTGAAAGAAGAAGTTAAGAAAAGTTCTATTTCAAAATATTCCACTCTTTCAAAAGAAAAGGTCAAAGAAAATTGCGTTTTGAGAGGAAAAGTTAAACACTTAGAAACATCTCTTTTTCAATGTGTAAATGAAAAAGAAAAATTGAATGTTATTCTTAGAAAACAAAAATGCTCTCTCGATAAAGCTAGACTTGGATTTAATCTATTCAAAAGGAGAAAGGTTTCAAAAGCAAGATTTATTTCCTCAACAGGAAAAACATAGGTTTTATGTTTTTATTGTCAAAAAGGACACATTGCTATTAGATGCTATGTCATGTGAAGATCAAATGCTTTTAACAATGCATGGATTCCAAGAAGGCCATTGAGAACTAACCCACAAGGACCCAAGATGGTTTGGGTACCTAAGGTCAAGTGAACTATTTTGTAGATGTGTCTTCAAGCTAAATCCAAGAAGGACCATTGGTACTTGGATAGTGGATGCTCAAGACACGTAATGGGAGATGGAAGCTTAATTCACTTCTCTCTCACCAAAGGATAGAGGATTTGTCACCTTTGGAGACAATAGAAAAGGGGAGATCATTGATATTGGTAGTATTGGTAAGAATTATTCTACTTCTATTGAGAATATTTTACTTATTAAAAGACTCAAAAACAATCTTTTGAGCATAAGTTAATTATGTGACAAGAGATACAAGGTTGTATTTGAATCCTCAAAATGCGATATAGTTGATTTCAATATTAATAAGACAATTCTCACTGGGCATAGGCAAGGTAATATATATATATATATATATATATATATGCATATATCTTTGATCTAAATGACTTATCTCTTTGCAAAGTTGAGTGCCTTGCTGCTATGAATGGTGATAAAAGTTGATTGTGGTATAGAAGACTTGGTTACATTAGCATGAGCATACTTTAGAAGATTTCTAAAAATGATTTGGTCAGAGGTCTTTCTAAAATCGAATTTGATAAAGATAGAGTTTGTGATGCTTGTTAAACTCATATCTCTTTTAAATTTATAAATATGTTGATCACTTCTAGGCCATTACAATTATTACATATGAACTTATTTGGACCAACTAGGACTTTAAGTCTTGGTGGAAAATAATATGCACTTGTTATTGTTGATGACTACTCTAGATTTATATGGACATTTTTCTTGGCTTACAAGGATAAAACAATTATTTTCTTTACAAAGTTTTGCAAAAAGGTTCAAAATGAGAAATGTTTTACAATAACTTCTAGAAGGACTGACCATGTTGGAGAATTTGATTGCAAACCTTTTGAAATATTTTGTGTTGAAAATGATTTTGATCACAACTTTTCAGCTCCTAGAACATCTCAACAAAATGGGGTTGTTGAGAGAAAAAATAAAACTTTGAAAGAAATGGGAATAACCATGCATTATGAAAATGGATTGCCAAAGTATTTTTAAGTTGAGGCTATCAATGCGGCTTGCTATGTTTTAAACAGAATTTTGTTTAGAAAGTTTTTAAACAAAACCCTATATGAGCTTTGGAAAGAAAAGAAACCAAATGTTTCATACTTTAAAACCTTTGGGTGTAAATGCTTTGTGTTAAATAATAACAAAAACAACCTCAATAAATTCGATGCAAAATCTAATGAGGGTATATTTCTTGGATACTTAACACATGGTAAGGCATATAAAGTCTATAATAAAAGGACTCTAAGGGTTAAATAATCAGTACATGTCCCTTTTGACGAACATAATTCTCTATCTAGAAATATTGTGAGTGAGAACATAGATAAAATTGAGCAAGACTTAGACAAGTTGAACATCAATCTAAGCTCAAATAAAGACTCACAAAAGAGAAAAAAGTGCAAGAAGCCTCATCAAGCCAACAAGATGTTAATGAAGGTCTACCTAAAGAGTGAAAATTTGTGCATAACCATTCAACTAAGGAAATCTTAGGTGATCCTTCACAAGGGGTAAGAACTAGATCCTCTCTTAGAAATATATGTAATGATCTTGCATTTTTATCTCAAATGGAACCAAAATGCTTTCAAGATGCTGAAAATGATGAGTTTT